>JBAJMU010000003.1:6910888-7001265 GCA_037952995.1 Hyposoter didymator | reverse complement strand
CCCCCCTCACTCCTCCTTTTGGACTCGTTATTTTTCTGGTTCACGTTAAATTTGAACAAGCAAGATGCTGGCACGCCCGAATAATCAAACATCAACTACCTGTGTACAATTTTTTCGATGTACGACTCGATCTACACACGGACGATCAACGCGTTCAGCCGCCACAGAACCGGTTCTATAGAACGGAACCCCACCTTAAGAGCCTTTGATAGGAACACACAGGGCGAACTTGAACTACAAAGCTAAATTGAAACATCGACCAGTCACAGCCTTAAACAGCGGGCTTGATTCGTACGTATCGAGGTTCTAAGTCCCTCAGAGCGCCACATTGTAAATTCATTCAATCGAATGGATTTGCTGTGCTAACCGCAAGACCAGATTTCCATTAACCCTACGAATTCTAGTCTCGGCTGGGGTGACCGCGCCTATGCATATGTGCATTGGAGAATATGGAATTGTCCCCTCTCATCCCCTGAGCATTGCATTAGAACTGTGAAATAAAATGATAGATCGAGCGAATTACTGAATAATCAGGAAGCAAGTTTTCCTCAAAATAAGTGAAAAAAAAACGAGCAACGCAGCTCGATGTCAAAGCTTTTTAAATTATCGACGTTTTAAATTAACGACTACTAAAGACGAAGTAGCGAAAAAATAAATGAAGAAGATAACTAAGTAGCTATGTATATTAAAAGGCACGAGAAACATAAAAGAAACGAACAGGGCGGAGCATAAAAAAATGCTCGAGAAGAATCTTGCTAAGAGTATATCTTAATAATATGTATATATATTTTTGTATAAAGGTACATATTAGAAAATGTATAGAAAGAGTATAAAGTAGAAGAAAAGTGCTCTTTGCAGTCACGAATCACGAGACAGGATTCTATATACAACGTGGGATCATTAACTTTTAATTGTGAGCTCGTATCTCCCGATAATGAGTCCGGTAACTTTTTCCCTTTTAGCTTCACCAAGAACGGAGCAGGGCTTCGCCGGAGGGTGAGTAAGATCTCGAAATTCATACAAACCGACGAGAATGAGAATACTACAAGGGAGAAACAGCAAGGGAAACGGCTGCTGGAAGGTGATACCACCCCTAACTCTCTCTCTCTCTCTCGCTCTTTCTGTCCCTTTCACGGTAATAGCGAGCTTTTTGCACCCTTAATAACCTACCAACTCTTCAGGACGTTGGATTTTCCGTAGCGGCTGCATGAACGCGTGAATGAACGCTGAAGTACTCTCTCCGCTATTTCTCGCCTTCCAACTCCTTAATACACCCTTGACAGAACCGAGAAAACGAGGAAAATTACTCCTCCCTTTCGATTATGAGATCACAGAAAGTCCAACCGAAGGAATAGTTTTCCCATTCTCGTATTATCTCCCAGAGCTAATATTAGTTGATATACACAAATGTATTAATTTTTCTATATCTTTTCAAACGCGTTAATAAAATCGAAACAAATGGCGAAATTTGTTGGATTATCATCATCGCACTGTGTACACATCGTTATAAATAATAACGATTTCGAACGACTCGCTTCTTTTCGAATCATCCCCAACAGTTGACTATCCAAAGTCAGTCAAGAGCCACAACGAAAATTAATAAAGAAAAACTATCAAGTCCATTTTCTATGGTGAACTAATGGCTCTTTCGGTTATAATTTCACACATAAAAAGTTGGAGGGTTATTTTTTTCTCACATTGCTGCTGCGGCACAGCATAAAAATGTATACACTCGTTATGATCCCCTTTTTCCGCTACTGCTCGTTCGAGAGTTGGTTAAAGCACCTCCTGAAAATAATACTGCGTTTTACCACTGGAACTACCCCAATGCATACAACATTCACCGCTGAACAACAAATAAGCGGAGCTGACCCGATTTAAACTCGAGGTCGAATATCTTTCGAGCCCTTCTCATAGTAAGCAATCGCGATGTTCGACTCTATAACGTTTGGTTACGTTCTAAGCTGCGCGGTTGGAATGAGGTCCACCGTGATTTCCATCCCCATGAGCTAAACGTTGTCTCGGTAAGAGTGACACGGACGGTAGAACGGGAGAAAGAGAGAGAGAGAGAGAAAGCGATGCAGCGAGTGAGAGATGGAACGAGGAAAAGTTGGACCATTAACGACCGCTGTAACGATAACGAGGTGCGATCGACCTTTCCTCGCATATGGGGCATTCGACGACAGTCAAGCTATTCTATAATCGAAGTTTATGTCTATGAAAAAATCAACGATCAACTGGAATTGAACTGAAGTTGAAAAATTCAACGAAAATTTCAAGAAATTTTTTATTTAGGTCACATTTTCGGGAAAAAGGAACTTCGATACTCGAGCCAGTGGTATTCAGTTTCCAGACGGAAACTGACACTAAAGTTTGCGCGAATGGCCAACTCTGAAACTGGATTCTTTGAGGTCGCATCGAAATTTCCGTACGAATGTGCCTTTCGTTCATTATAGTGCTACGTAGAAATGTAATCAATACTGTCAGTTCAATTATTCCAGACTCAACGTTACTGGGAATCTACTGGTTTAAAAATGACATTCGCCAGCACTGAGTACGCCATATTATTCATGAATCGACGTCAAGATGAGAAATTGTAAAAACTAATTAAATTTCGATTGCCATGCACGCTTCACTTAACAGCACCGAGTAATTACACATTGAATTTCTGGCATGTCGAGTCGATATATAGACGCTATCTTGTAGCAAGTTGCCGAATCAATATATACACGTGTACGTCTATGCAGTTAGCACTGCGAATAAGGGCGAGCGGCGCGGATATCCGCAAGAGGGAAATTTCCGGCGAACCATGCAGCATGTATATACCAATAAATAGGAAATGCAATTCGATGTCAAGCTGACAATTTTTCCAACCATTGTCGCAAATTTTATTGTGTTCGAGATGCCAGTCGATATTTTTACCGAAAAGTGATTTGAAAAGTTTCTCTTCATCTTTTTATTCTCAACACGTAGTTTTGTCAATTTTCCTTTTGAAACTTACGACACTCGTGGCGATTTTCAAGCGCGGAGAAAATTGGCGCGCTACCTGAGCCTGCCGGCTTTAACGTATCGCAGAAGATATGCGTGTATTACAGTGGTACGAGTCAACGTCCGATCAGGCCATGTTGACGGAGCGTGTATAAACTCTTTGTTGTTTCATCTCTGTTGTCCGCCGGCTAGAAAACCGGGATCACAAACTCATCAGAGAATCCCTTTGGTGTCAGTAACGAGTTGTACATACTGTAGGTATAAAGTGTCCGAAGTAGATGTCTAATAGTTACAGAGCATATCATCTGACAAATTAGTTCGAGGGGATTGCTTGATTGACCAAAGCGTTTGATGAATTTTTTATTCACGCTGAGGCTGCGAATTCTACATGAAATTAGCTGCTAATGAACTTGTACACCGTTGTACAAAGTCAGTGTGGAGCCACGTTGGAGACCAATACTTGGTTGGATGACCGCCTGGCCATAGAACAGACATCGATCACGCATGCAGGTGGAAATTGTCGAGTTCTTGATGTGCAGTGTTGATCAACTAAGACTCAGTAAAAACTTGGCAAATACCGTGCGTTACGGGTTGCCGGGGCGGAAAGAAGCGAAACAGGGGACGTTTTCGTGAAAAATCGCTAGAGTATATACGCAGCAACGTAAATCTGTAACGAATGATAATTAACCCAGCAGTCTCAAGTTTCGGTGTGAGTTCCAGGCCGGAAAATCTCGTACCATTTTTCCATCAGACTCTCTCGTGATTAGTTATCAATTATTAAAGTTGACGAATTAATACCCTGGCGCATATCGAGCGGGGGGTAGTTTTCGACTGACATTAATGGCGGACTCAGCCACCATTTTCCATAAGTTACTTTGGGCCGCCGGTTCGTCCAACATGAATCATTAATGACTTGCCAGACACGGTATCAGCGAAAAAAAACGGCATTAAATATTTCGACTCAGAATTCGATCTCAGACTCTCGCAGCTCGTCGTTTGGTTATCCGTGTGATGGAAAACTATTCGAAATTTCATTATTCACTCAAATTTTAATCAATGCTCATTGAAAACTGTATCAATTTTTTCCAATGAAGTTTTATAATCCGAGATTAATTCCCTTGTCAATGTTTGCATACGAGAACAAGGGGAAGTTTTTATTATTTTTTCGATAAATTTTATTCGCTATTTAATCTGAAATCTTTTGTACGTCATTTAATGTCAGAAGACCGTGTACTAGTTTTTCTACGAATTTTGGAATCAATGCTCGTTGCGACGCTGTCGTCAAAATGAAGATTTTTTTGATTGTGTGAATTTGTTCAACTGAAAAAATAATAAACGCACAGGTATTGGCACATTTTGCATCTTTTGAGCGGGGAAAAATCCATCACAAAAGCCTCTGGGTTATACGGTGAAATTTTAAGCGCGCGCGATTTATAAAAGGAATTTCCATAAAGACGGTGCCCGGTAGTGTAAAAGCCATCAGGCGAGCTTTTACGTAGTCGATATATCGGTGGGCAAGGGTTTCCAACAATTTCCTATGCTTTGGTGTGTCACGGCATAAAAAAAGAGAAAAAAGCAAGTCCGTTTGAAGTATAAAATTTTACTTCAAACGTGGCGCTTTATTTCGTACGTTTTTTTTCTCTTTTCCGTCTCGGAAAGGCTTTGGTGCCGCGCGGCGATCAATTTTGCCAAAGACCGGAAGTTCGATCTCTCCTCGCTCGGCCACATCTGAGGCGTGAGACAGAGGCGAGAAATTTCTCCGCGCGACTTTGAACAAACGAAAATTGCTACGTAGCAAAATAGGGAGAGAGGAGAATCACAGTGTCTGATCGAATCTATCGTCGATTATTCTCTCGCTCCAACGATTTTCACGCGCGAATTCAAACGTCATGGCCATTCACACGGTCTAGTTCCGTCTCTCTTCCGCGTACAATCGCTGCCCCTCTTTCTCTCCCTCTCTCCCTCATGTCTCTGTCTGTCGTACGGGTAAGCATTTTATGAAAAGGTATGAGAGAATTCGCGATTGTCCTGAGGGTAGGAAGGGAAAACGAAGGGACAACGTCGACAGGATCCTTTCGAGAGAACAAACCATCAAAACTTCTCTGTCGGACTCTTGCTCCCCGAGACTCTATTGTTTCTACCACGGGTTATCGCTTCTAAAAGCAACGAGGGACTGAGTTTCGGACAAAACCCAAAAGTTAACTTCGAGCAATCCCATAGAAAGCGAGTTGTTGCTCATGCAGTTGACAGAAAATAAGATGGCGTTATTTATGTCATATGATGATATATATTACTTCGGAATATCTCTGATACATATATTTCGAAGAACGTTGTTTCGTTACATTAATATGTGAAAGCATTTCAATAAAACTTTACGAGGATCAAAATTTCAAAAATGCTTCCAAAATTTGATGGAATTTGCGAGGCTATTTGAAAAATAGTTTTCAAACTTGATTAATTAGCAGGATCTCAAATTGATGAATTTTGTATCCAAGGGAATCTCGTGAAAAGTTCGAAGCCGCTTCTCGAAGTTGGAATATTTTGCTAACCTTTTGCAAAACATTGCAAACAACTTGGACGTATAGTGTTGGTCCACAAGGCGATATGAGCGCGCTCGAATGTGACGAAACTTTGTCAATCTCAGGAAGAGAATGTCGAGTAAATAAAAATACATTGACAAGCAATGAATTCTATAACGACGAGAAAACGCAAGTCGAAAGAAAACTACAAGAACTTTCTGTCAAGTGAACTTCTACAAAGTCGCAAATAATGAAGAACACCTGAGACACTGAAGGAATAAAAGTGGCTGAACTCGCGGACATAAATTTAGGTATACCTTTCCTCGCGAATGTTTCTGAGGCTCCAGGACGCCATTTCAACGTCACGAACCGGAAATCGGATTTTGCGGAGAATGTCGTACGGGAGTCAAGGGGCCCATGTATATAAGTATATATTTATGACATATAAGATCCAAGGAGCAGTGGTTCGAGACAATATGATATGCGAGATACGTGCCGGGAGGAGGGTTATGCACTCTAGGCTTGAACATCGTGTATTGGGACAGCGAGACGACAGTCACGGTGAAATGTATCTTAAACGAAACGATCTAGCTCTTTCTCTGTTGTGGCAAGACTTCATTCTTTCCTTCTCTGTAACACACCATATACATTGCTCCTTGAAAAATCTTGAAAGAAAGTCTATACAGACATCCATATCTGTTGGTCTCTATTTTTGACACACAAGGTGTCCATACTGCTGGTAACTTCAACGCGATGAATAGAGAGATACTGAAAGAAATTTAATCAGCATCCCATAATCTGGTTTTCTATTCAATCTTCTCGGGGAAAATGTTTTACGAACGACACGAAACTTTGAAATTTGGATTCTTCGAGATCTTCATCGGATTGGAAATTAGAAAAAAAATGAGCACGGTATTCGGGACACTGTGTAGAACAAGAGAGCTCTCACGAAGATCCGGAAAGCTAAAAGACTTGCGGAAGGCACAAGCGACCCTCTTTCAGTCTGCTCCAGCAACAGGAAGTACCAAAGACACTTTAACCTTAGTATTCATGATGCAAAGGGCATGTAGTATATATTCGAGTATTTCCTTTGCCACTGTATCCATTTATCTATAGCTACTATTTCAAGGCTTAAGGCAGAGCTGAAAACCTCGTCTTTCTTGCTACACCGAAGCGATGCGTGTTCAGGCGCGGCTTAAGGCGATCTGAAAGCTTTCCACGATTTCATCGAATCCTAATTCCATTTCCACTTTCAGATTGCTCACCTTTAATAGAAAGAACTCTGTCGCCCTCTTCACAACAGCTGCAAATTTTTCTCTATTCAAACTTTTGTATTACAAATTTCTTGTAATTTTTTTCTTCAGGAGCGAAACGCGCTGCAATGGATTAAACGAGACAATTCATCGAATTTACAGATTTAAAATAACTGACAACTTCAGCACGAAAAGCAGCCAATCAACGAAGATATTAATTGGTTTCTCATCATACAAATGGACTCATATTTTTATTCGAGAGCACTGCAACGGTGAGATAAATCAATCAACGTGATTAGAAAGTTTTGAATGAATCTCGAACGAGTGTTTTCGGAAATGAATTCAAGAGGCAAGTGTTTATACGTTACTGGCAATGTAAATACAAAATCTACAGAATTCCGGCTTTTATCACAGCTACGAATGCTCGTGAGTATTTCAGTTTAAATCAAAGTGTATGAAGATGAGATTCCTTGGAACTGCGCTAAACTTTATTCTTCGATTACACCATCGTGTCTTTGGCTCACTGTACTCGGGGGCGAGCGAGAGAGAAAACTGTTATGGAAGTGCTGGATAAATCGAATCGAAAGCTATTCAGCAAGTTTAGATTTACCTTAGAACTACGAAAGTCCTGAGCACCAGAGAGAGAGAGAAAGAGGGAGGAAGATACCGAGAGTGAGAGAAAGAAAAAGTGTAATGTAATCGAGACTCTGTAAACGAAAAGTCAGTGGTTTGACTAATCGGACGAATAAAATTTCTCATCTATCTTTTTCTTTCTATATACCTGTTTATATTCTCCAAGAATTTCATCTTCGCAACGAGTTCAGTCAAAAGCACATGATGACACACACCCATGCTGCTAACGCTGCCTTGTTGCGTTCAACATCTCCTTGAGATTTTCTCTCTCTCTCTCTCTCTCTCTCTCTCTCTCTCATCTCTTCCTCTTTCTTCNCTCTCTCTCTCTCTCTCTCTCTCTCTCTCGCTCGCTCTCTCACTCTCCTTCTAATCTCATCTTCTCCGATTTCTTGCACTTGCTATTTGCTCTTTCATACACGACGAAGAAGTTGGACTACCGGGTGTCTACGACGAATATCGCGTATGCAGGCAAAGACAGCAGACCCATTTCAAGGCAATTGTACAACAGCGAGTGTTGCCTTCCGGCATGTCACCGTCAGCGGGCGAAAATGGTACACACATCAACTACAAGATGTTTCACAAATTCGTTATTTGCATTTGATTTTTACGACTCAAACTACATGCCGAATATATATCTACTGTCATTTTGACCTCACGTAGAATATCGATTTCTTTGAAATCACGCGATCATATTTCCCTGAGTTGACAGACTCTGTTTTGTTTTTGTGAAAAAAATATTGTCAACAGTTGATGAATAAAGCATTTCTTGAATATGTGGCGCGAAAGAGTTTACGATTTAAGAAAATTTCAATCGCCCACAAGGCAAAGGACAAGTGTACATTTTATTCTCACTCAACATTCTTCTCAGTTATGAAAATTAACCACCCTATTCAAGAATTCCAAGAGATTGCGGAATTATGTTAATCGTAGGAAGTAAAAACTGCATTAATTTTGAATCATTCTGTAGATTAAAGCTCAGAGAGAGAGAGTCAGAGAGAGAGCGAGAAAGGGAAATTAGGAGAGAAAGAAAATTATAAGAGAGAAAGAGAAGAGAGTACAGTAGAGTAAGAGCTGGAAGAGAGCAGCAGCTCGGGCTGCTCGCATTAAGGTAACGCGTTATACGAGCCACGTATTATTACGCCTGCATAGCTGTTATATTCGAGGCATTCCGGCGTTGTCTCCGGAGCAGGCGTCGTCCTTAGTCGTCGCTGGCTCGTTTGATTCATCGTTCTAAAGAGACCCTCCCTCTCGTGAAATTTCTAACAAACGACAAAACGTCTTATCCAAACGTTTGCACTGAGTTTTGTCAACAAAAATCAAAAGCTTCTTTAATAAAACGAGAGTAAACAAAGCAGTTTATTTTCAGTTGGAATTTATTAAAAAGTGCTCGAGAAAAAGAACAAAAAACACGTCGACTCAGCTCAATCTGATTATTCAAAACTGTAACCTCTTCTCGTTTTCTTTCCATTTTATTTCTTCTGTTGATACAAACTTTCCTGCTGGAGAGATTCGAAACAGATTGGAAGATGACAGTTTTTATGGAGCAAAACCTTGTTGTTGATTTTTTCTTTGCAATAATAACATTTGAGGAAAATACTGAATCAAGTAGCCCCAGCGGTCCAATAGAATAATGGCAGAAATTTTCGTTCACCGATTGCATGTTCCTAACGACTTATGTGGTTGGAAAATATATATTCTACAGAGACTCATGAATAAATAGCAGTTCGCGTGATCTCAAAATGCCCGGAGGCAAAAACAAACTTTTAATTAGATGCTTGCCGCTGTTGCATGTAAAGCGGGCGTAAAAAAAAACACGTTCGAAAGCCCATGGAGAATTTAACTCGCACTGTACACATGCACTAAGAAAAAATACTCAGTTTCAATCTTCTCCGTCGTACGCTCTGTCGGAATTCGTTATGAATTTATTCCCGGAAAAATTTGTTGCATATTCTCGTGCACTAGACTTTTTTTTTTAACAGTTTTTCGAGATAAACGTTCCCGGGGTTGAAAATTGCCACGTCGAGCTTTTCCAACGCTATCTCTACATGACTTGATTATTGTAATCGTTGAGTATTTTCGACACAGCTATTTCGTTGCGCGGCATAAAATGGTCCGAGGTGACGTATATAAAATTTTTAATAGACCAACGATCGAATTTCGTTGAAAGCGTTTCACGGAAGCTACACGTGAAAAAAAATACACAGCGGGTTCGAAATAGGTGAAGATTCTGATTCGATAAACCATAATTCAATTCATAGGGTAACGCACGAAAGACATTTACGAATTCATGTTACGTGTCATGTAATACGCAGCCACGAAGAATTCCGAGCCATATAACGAAACAATCGAATGAACCCCGCGGATTTTTATGACTTTTTCCTACGATTTGCACAACGTTCCAAATATGCTTCGGGAGACACGATGGAAATTGGATTTTCCATTAATTATTTACAACCTTTTCCAAATCTGATTTCCACTCAACGTGACAATTTTTAACGAACGTTATAAACGAAAACTACGAAACGATGGTTCGGGATACACGACGCGAATATTTTTAAAAGTAAATGCACGTGCTTCAAAAAATTCAATCACCATATGTTTATAAAGTTATAACTTATCATTCAAATCTCAGCCAAAGCAATGCGTGAAATCCACTAGTGCAATCGTGCAGTTTGCCGCGCGGTTGTCAGTTCCGAACTTTTCGATAAAACTTGTTCCACAGCTGCTCCTACGAGTTTACTCAATGTGCAAAATTCAAATTATTCCAAATGCAAATTGAGTCCAACTTTTAACCGTTGATAGGACGTTGTTTCCTTGAAAAACATTTTCTTAGCCTCCGATCGATGCGAATTTGGTAGAAAGATATTTTTTCGATAGAAAAATGATCGATAAAACATGCTGAATGAATAAAACAGCGGAGCGTGTATTTTCAATGACTGTATGATTTTGGAAAAGCTCAACAAACCGTTATTCGAAGGCAACAATCGTGTATATTTATGTACAAGCATTCACCATAAATTCCGAGTGTCAGGATTAAAATTTTGTCGAGTGTCGAAATTGGTGCGACAACTGTTTTTGATTCATAGCGCGTAGCTTGCAAATTTTGGCTCGAGATTTCATCCCCATGAGCACTCGACTCTTGTATATATAAATAACGATGCTAAATAAATTCAGCAGGAACGAGCGAAAATATATTTCATCATTCAACGACCAGAGTCTCTTCTGTAAGCGAAGCAAACAAAGGGAATAAGCACAAGGGGACATTTTTTGAGGGTTGTTTCGACACGGACACAACCACGTCCGTTGATCAATTCCCAACCATTAAAAATTTACCGTTTTCTTTTGTTTACAACCATTACGAACTACAACGATGCAAAGTAATACGTCGAGCAGGAGTCAACTAACCAGAATAATAGCGTATCGTAGCGTCGCGATGTCTTTTAGATACTATCCAAAGAGCGACTGATGCGCTCGCTAGAGAAACAGAACACGGTTAATAAACGGTTTCAAAGAGTTTTGTCGTTACTGAAATAACGAATCATAAAAGCGCTCCATAACCGTCGAAAATTGCGAAAGCTCTTGGATCGTTTAATAAACTGTTGCATTTAGTGTTTCTAGTTGAGCTGACAAGGAGCGAGGGGAAGAGAGAGAGAGAGAGAGAGAGGTAGTAGCGAAGGAGGGTCGTTGATTTTACGACTGCCGTAAGAACATTTTATACGGCAAAGAAATTCTTTCTCGAACGGAGGGAAAATGACAATTATTTATTTAATGACATCTATTTATTTATGCACAACGAAATCGGCTGTGAATTTACGAATCCAATTATGATGTTCGTAATGAAACATCGTTGATTGCATTTTTTATCTATAAATATATAATTACATTCAAATCAATGAAACGCCCGGGATTCTGCATGAAAAACTCATGATTGATAATGGTAATAACTCATGAAAATCGTCGAAAACGTTCGTTACAAAAGCTATTTGCTCGACAGTTCCGCAATTTTCGTCGACAAAAAAAAACGAAAACTGAAATTCTAGTGGAAATAAATATTGAAAAGAAATAAAGGACAAAACGGAATTGTCAACGAAAATAATCTTTTTTTCCGTATCACCGTAAATTGCGATGAATTATTTCTCTGCTGCGTGGAAGCTCATTTTTCGTTCCAGTCACTCTGTTAAATTTTTTAATCATTTTGTTGGCCATTGTAAAAAAAATGAGTTTCATTAGAATGGCGAATCGTTGAAAAACTAGTGCCACTATTACTTTTTTTGTTAAAAAACGAAAAACAAGAGAAATTGATGCAAATACGATTCCATGGACGCAATATTGCAATATCATCAGATACTATCGCTGGGTGCGCCGGATTTTACACAAAAAATGTATATAGAATCGCGAACGTGCGAATAGGTTGCGGATATAGGAATATTACATGGATTTAAATACACACTGTTAAAAATGATATGAAATTTACAATACTTTTACTATGCAACAGTTAGGGAAATTTACAAACTGGGTATACGAAATGATGATTACAGCATTTGTATACTAAAATTTAGACATGACTTGAAATCTCAATCACTGTTGTGGAAATTAATATACACAGCATTGAATATTAAAATAACGTGTATGGATTTTGTAAACATGCGTTGCAAAAAACAATATATTGCGTTGAAATTTAATACACACGTATAGGAAAGCATACTTTGTGGACAGTCTATTGAAAATGCGATACAACTTCGAATTTTATCGACCTATGATTGAAAATTAAGATACGAATCAATTTCAATAACACGATATATGTAATGTCACATCACAAAACTGTCCATGAAAAATATGAATCGAGAACGGCAATAAGAATTCATATATATATTGTACTATTGAAACAAATGCGTGACTTAAAATTCATACACGAGTAGAGTAACTGTAAAAAAATTTATATTAATATCAAGATCACGTGTATGAATTTTGTGAACATGCGTTGCAAAAAACAATATACTGTAATGGAATGGCCTTATCCCTGGCTGGATTTCTAGTCGTAGAGAAATCCGCCAGAGGGCGACGGCTGGAACGATCTCGCACATGCGACGTATCCCCCGTGCGCCTATAAGGTCCGGCACATTTCCTTATTCCTTCTCTAAAGTCGATATAAAAAGACTTTTAAAGATCCGGACGAGAGCATTCGTTCTTGAATGCCGAGTCGAGCTATCTCCTCGGAGCTCTGACCAGGGCAATCGTACCAGAGACAAAAGGAAAAACGAGTGCGATAATGAAGAAAGTAAAGGTTGCTAAGTGCAAACCCGTCAGGGCGCAGTATGGAGACTAGCATGAATATAGAAATTAATACCCAAGAACGGAAATTCAATATTAATATCAATATAAATATTTTTGATTTTCATACACGGATACAGTGAAATTAATATACACTCGTATATTAATATTATGAAATGGTTCTTCGTTTTAATATACATGTGACATTGATTTAATATACACACGTATATTGATTTTGATAAATGATTCTGAATGTCAATATAAGCGAGGGTGAAAATTCCTTCACTGGTGCATTATTTTTCCAACACAACATCGTAGTGATTTTACAAAGCTACACTTTTATTTTTCAATGAGCCTGATTTGGATTTTCAAAATCGTATCTGAAAAACCATACACCGTATCCGCATAAAAACTTCCTACGCATGTGTATTAATTTTCAAACAGAATTTTTTTACAGTGCAGGATGACCCAAATTTCATCGACAAAACGTACGGCGACTCGTATGGCGAATTGGTTTTTTTTCCATTGAGATTTCTCCGGCGCATTTTCAATTGAATGGGTCGAAAACGACCGAAGAAGATATTCTGAACATTCCGAACAAACAGCGAGCGTAACTATGGACGATCCTTGTCGCAAATGCCTCGGAGTTTGTCCGAGTGGCATATTAACTTTTCGGTCACCTTGTATGCGTGCGCACAGAGAGAGCTTATGGATATATGTACAGTCGAGATTTCTGAACGAGCTGGGCCACGAGGAAGATAAAAACGAAGCGATATAAAATCGAAAGGCCACGAAGGGCTTCTACATTGGTGGAATTGCCAATTACGATTGGAGTTAACAGGATGAAACGCGCTTCCCTGGTAAGATTCTTTTCCAAAGCTTCCAGCTGCGCTCCATTCGCGGTCACGTAACATTGTCAATGGAGGCTGCCCACATCACACAACTTTAGTGGGCGAACATCGAGAACAAGAAAAAAATGAGTGCATAACGAAAAAAAAACTGTAAAAGAAAAAAAAACAACAACAAATCTCGCCATTTTTGTATAGAAAATGTATCCGACTTTTTTAGGGTTCGGGCTAGAAATTCAGAAATAAAAGAAAATCCATCAAAATGTTTCTATCCGTATATTTAGCTGGCAGGAATGTGATGAACAACTCAACGAAACGCTGCAGAGCCTGCGTCCTGTTACAGACTCTAATCTTCTGTTTTTGAAAGACAATGATAATTATTCGTTGTTAAAAATCGTACATACGAATATGCTAACGGAGCAACATTTGCCGTTTGCAGAATTATGAAATGCATATCTATCAGACAGAAGATCACGGAAGATCATTTACTCGCTGTACCCGAAACGGATCGGAATTTGCGTACGCGGTGATGCACACTCATTACATCGATGCCTATGCGCGTGCATTATATGGAGCTGGTGAGCATTGGCGCACGGATAACATTGATGAAACACAGGAGCAACAATTGCTACTAGTGAACAAAGGGGTGTAACAAGACCAACTTATCTCGTTAAATCCTGTCGAGTTTTCGATCTTTCGGTTGCTGTAACTGACTAGGCAAATTACCAGCTATAGGTATGGCCGATCGCTATGAGAGAAAAGGGAATCCATAGACATAGGTGGATCATGTATTCGCAGGGGCAAAGATCAGTGTCGGTTAACAGTGTTGGGCCCTTATGTGGCCTGACTGGAGAGTTATGTATAGGTTATGGAAGAGCTCGTGGATCTAGATTATTGATATCTGGAAGGATGAGAGACAGCTCGCGCGATCAGTAGAGGAAAAGGGGTTGGGTTCTCGCAGCAGTATCTGGTTGTTACGGAGCTCGGTGTAGTGGTTTGCTCGAGATACCACGAGGTAATGTGTATGTCTATGTAAAACACATGGTCGGAGAGATGAAGATGGAAGTCCTTTGGCTGAACAGAGCACATCATGCAGAGAGCGGCACACATTACAAAACGAGGGGAACACGAGAGAGACCGAGAGAGAAAAAGAGAGAGAGAGAGTGAGAGAGAGAGAGAGCTCATGGGACTTCATAGCAGGAATACCCGGAGTTCCGGCAGGAGCGCACGATGATGCGCTCCGCACGGTATATATGGTGGCGTCGAGATGAGAGAGAACTTTGGATGTGGCGATGTCGGAAGGCAAACGATAGGGGATGGGAACCAGCGGGGATAATACAAGTTGCGAAAGAGGCAGTTGCGTATATATGTGTACACGTATATACACAACATGGAACGCGATATGGCGAGGAGGAGCACGTATACCTATTCTTGATAACGGAGCAAAGTACAAAGGGTTTAGAGGGAGAGAGAGAAAATGTGAAAGGATGAGAACAAGAGGGACAAAGAGAGAGGGAGAGAGAAGAGCGAAAATAATAAAGAGAGGGTCGGAGACAGAATTATAAAAAGTGAAAAAGCGAGAATAGTTGAAAAAGCAAGAGAGAAAAAGAAAGAACGATATAGAGGAGGGAATTATGTAGAGAAAGATGAAACGATGGAAAATAATAAAGAGGATGAGGGAGGAGAATGGAGTATATAGTCGAGGTAGACACGTTGGCTGGTTTGCTAGCGTGTGGAATGAGAGACAAGAGAAAAGGCAAAGAGTAAAGGGTTCAGGGATCCAGGGAACACGTTCGGGCACATACTACACAGAGAACGAGAGGGAGAGAAAGAGACCGAGGCCCAAACAAGGAGCTAGGGAAACTATATATGTCAGCTCTGCTCCTGGTTAAGGATATATATTTATGTATATATATAACCAGAAGCAGCACGCGCTCGGCTTTTCAATGGTGAAAACTAATAACACAACTCCGAGATGCGACGTCGGTCCCATCGGGGAATACCATCGGAGCTTTCTGTACGAAGCTTCTCGGTACGGCATTCCCCTCTTCCCTCTCTTTCTCCTTCAACCTGTACATCGCGTGGATACGAGGAGAGTGAACTTCATAATTCATATCCGTACAGAAGAGAGAATTTTAGCGGCTCGCTGCGGGCCAACGTTTCGCGCGAAAGCTATCGAATTTCTGCGTAAATAATATTCTTCGTTGAGGAAAATATATATCCACTGGTGTAAACGACGCCCGAAGCTCGTAAATCCCATCTGAGCTATACACGTTTTGTCTTCTCACTCGCACGCACACTTCGAAAGCAGTATAGAAAAACCACCGAGACTGTTGTGTTTCGAGAAAGCTTGCTTCTCTATTTTGACATAGGAAAAGAAAATAAACGACGATAACAATAATCAATGAACAAAAATAGTGATAATCATTACCATCGTCATCAAAGAAATAAAAGGTTTAGCAAACACTAAACAGCAACAAGTGATTTTTCTCTGTCCAACATCTACTCCCGGAGCAAAGGCAACCTGGCAATTGTTCTAAATAAATTTGACAGTGAAGCTATCGCCTGTGTAAATTCTCTCAACACGTTTGTCACACGAACGACTTAACGAGGACCACTGTGTGACGTACGTTCTGCTGTACCCGTAAATATCTACTTACGAAGGATCCTAAACACCCTACCGAAGAAATGGAGAATCCACGAAATTCCAAAACGCTGCGGGAAGGCAAATATTCTCGAGCGTTTGGTTTGGCGAAGCTAATGGACGAAATGATCATATTAGTGAATTTATAATCGTCAAGTCCCGGTGATACCTTGGGAGCCAAAGAGCGCCAAGGAGCTCCTTGGCGCTCCTGCACATTATTTCATTATTCTAGCAACGCACGGAAACTTGACGTTAAAGAATTGTGCGATCAGTTGACCGGGAGAATTGCTGGGCTTGCAATTGAGTGGCTGCTTAGTACATTTCGAAACTCAACTTACACGTCTTCTGGGAATGAGTTTTATAAGTGCATGCATATGAGAATGTAAGTAGTATAACTAGCGTGTACATAGTTGGCTACGAGCTGTACGAAACATGGTTGGAATTCGTTGGATGGTTGCCACCAATTAAAACAGGCGATGGGTTTCCAGGAGCAAGATATTATGGCCATGTTACCGTGGATTCGGAACGCAGCCATCCAATTTGGAATAATGAGATATTTCAATGGAAAACTGAGCAAGGAAAATTTGTTTTGAATTCTGCAATTTTTTCCCAATTCACAAATCTACGATCGAGAAAAATTAATCATCACATTTGGGAAAATGTGACGTAGGAGAACTATCGAGAGCCATTGAAACGTGCTTATCGATTGAAAAGAAATGCGCCAACGAAAGCAGTCGAAAATTATTTTTTATTCAACATTTTCCTCATTCCCCAGTATGTTTCGTCGCTGCTTCCATTTCTTGGTAAAATTTTCTGTGCATGTACGACAGATAATTTGTGAGAATTTGTTCACGAACGCGCGTGGTGCGAGAGGCTTTTTCATCGTGGGAGAATCCAGAAAGGGTTGAATCGTACGTGCTCGCTGGAATGTACAGAAACAGGGGATGAGCAGATGGATTCGATGTTAGGAACTGCGGATGCCTCCGAGCGACTAGACATTTTATGTATGGAAACGAATCAATCAGCGCGACAGCTCTGCCACTCTAAAACCTGAGTCCTTACTCTTTTACTATTTCTGAAAAATGACACAAAGCGAAATGTGAAAAGCGTCGATCCATATTTGTATCCATCAAGGAATGGAAGAGGGAGATCAATCCTGAAAATGAGAGAGGAAAGCTGCGGGTTTGAAAGAGTCATAATTAGAGAAAACGGTATCTCAGGATCACAAGGAACGACGCAGAAGAGCAGGAGACGAGGGGGAAAAAGATAGGAGATGAAAAAGTATAATTAAAACCTAAAAATGCAGTGGGATAAGTGGAGGCGGATGAAGTAGTTTAAAAAGAGAAGACACGAGAGAAAAAAATGCGAGGAGAGTGACTGCATCGCAACGGAACAGAGCATGAAAAATCTAGAGAAAGAATATAAAACAAATCGGAAGATAAAGACGAATAAAATGCAAATGAGAAAGAAGATGGAAAAAAGGTTACAATGATAGAGGCTCAATGCGAAAGAGGAACGACGGTAATGCAAATAAAATGGAGAATATAAAGGTGAGGAAAAAAAGTAATGAGAAAAAAGCGTGAGGATATTGAAACGAGAGAAAAAGAAATGGTAAAAGTTGAAGAAAATAAACGAAGAAACGGTCACGAAATGAGGAAATCGAGAAAGAAAGATGTCGCTAAAATGATACAGAAAAGTACAGTAGAAAGAAATGAGAAAAAACAAAGCAGAATTTAAAAGAAAAAAAGAGAATGGAAAATTGCTCACTCGTTCTCGCTTTGCAAAAAGAGCGAAATCATCAGATAGTAGGAAAACAATGGAACGTGGTGGAAAGGATGAAAGGAGAAAGCAGAGAAACGAAACGTAGGAGAGTGCGAATGAGAATAGGAAAGCGGAGATGGAAAAATGAGAAGGAGAGATAAAATATGAAAAAGAGAAGGAAAAACGAGTGAGAAGTGTATGGAGAGGTGAAAACGATGCTCGGACCGAGAATCGTAAGCTCTCGACGATATTGCCGGCATGTCGCGGACCTTATCGTAAAGCCTGATTTCCGGCTGTGCACACACACACACATACTCTCACATATTTTCATGTGTACGAGAGCTTCTACGCCAATTTTGCCAACGTCCAACGATACTCCACCGCGAAGATTCCATCTATCATATTCTCCTCTATTCCATTTCGTATCTCGAGCAATATTTATTTTTACATTTTATTTTATAGTCTCATATTTATTGCATTTTTATTTCTGCCATTCCACGTTAAACTTGATTCCGAAACGTTCAGCAACTTTAATCTACTGTGCTGGTTGAGTGTTTTCGTTTATACAGAGAAACTCGTGAAAATGGTTTTCAAAAAAATTAAAGTGATTATTGTTTGCAAGCGATAATAGAATTTTGCGTCGCGTTAACATCAGCAAATTTCTCTTTGGAATAAAATAACCTGTACGAAAGTGTGGCGACACAACGATCAGACAAATTCCACATCCGATGGCGAAAAACGCTTGAAGAAATTGTCACTTTGGCTGTTGATGAAAACGACATAAAAAATGTCGTTAAATTAGCGAGAGAACGAGAGCAGCGGGTGGCAGGTTAAGTGTAGGTGGAAAGGCTCGTGTGTACCGTCGTAGTAAGGTCCGGGTATAAATGTAACCAAGTGTAATACGACCACGTGAAATTCGTTTGTTGGAGCGCGATAGCACGTACAAGGTTATGCGGGTTTTGGCCCTGCTTTCAGGATTATATGGAGGAACGATATAAGATTCCGTATAGCTGTTGCCATGCTTGCTTTCCAGGACCAAAATGAACAGCCAGCAGAAAACGAATAGCTCGCTCGAGAGTAGGTTTTCAACTTATGATGCTTTCGCAATACCTATATCATTTTATTCTGTTGCCAAAAAGCGCAATAAACCACTCTCCCTCTTCGGAGTTCTCTTAAGATGATGAATCAGTCACTGAACCTTACCTCGAATTTTTGAAATTATCAAATTCTTCCATGTCGTTTGACTAATCAAAAAAAGGCCCTGTCAGTTTACGCAGGACGATGCCAAAAATGCGCTGACAGGGGCTTTTTTTAATTGGTGAAACAATGCTGAAAATATATTCAATTTTGAAAACCCGCAGCTATATCCTTCGCACTCTCCATGCGCCGAGATAGCGACAGTGACAAATCAGTATAGCAAAGAGATTTTCTTTTTCTTCTTCATTATTGTATGAATTCATCGAAAATAAAACCTAGACGCGCTTCGTAAGTCCATTGCGACACTGAACAGCTGCTTTCGAGCTGCCAATGACCTATGAAAAGGTGCAAAAGCAATCGTCAAGTGAAGCACGACCGAAGCTTTGTCGGAATATACCGCGTTCCCGTTAGATTTTGATCTTATGATATGCCGTTCGTTCATTAATAATCTGTACGATTAACCCGAGGAATCCTTTTTTTTATATCTATTTCCATGACCTAGGGTCATAAATAACCCATTTTGAAAAATTCATATCTCCGGTAAAATTTAACGAAACGCGATCAACGTGACTCTGGGGCATTTCGTTTGAATCCAAAAAATGAGTCCAATATTCGGTAAAGCGATGAAAAAAAAACTGGAGAACAAAGGAGCAAAGGCTTCGAAGTGGCCTGGGGTTGTTTTCAACCCCGCGTTACCATTCTAGAGTTAATTAAATTTTGGAGTGGTTTTGAAAAGGCGTGATTGCTTTTTAGATTCGTGTGATTGGTCCGATCGTCAAAGCGGCAAGTTTAATAGACACTTTCGGAGTAAAGTGTCAGATGATGAAGAAAAAATCGATTGACGGAATGATTAGGCTCTCATGGTCAACCGCACCGCATATTGCACGCAGCTGTGAGCGCCCTCGGGCATCTATTTCACCAAATTGTGTGATTTTCATCGATAGATAATATAGCGGGAAGCGATCAAGGCAATGAAACGACTCAATGACGCGATGTTACGTACGAAATTGTGCAGCAACTGACCAAATCGGTCGTAAACGATTCATCGTTGGACGAGAGCGTTGCACATATCGGTAAAGTGTTTACTCCTCCATGTATTAATATTTGTTTTGTAACATCAATGAGACCCTTAATTGCCAGAATCGAAGCTAAATGGAGAGCAATTTGAGCATCATTTACATGCAAATTCGGAAGGTGGGCTGCTGCAATATTGCTCCTAAACTAACAGTCCTTATGTTTCGCTTGCCTTATTTTCGTGCATGCTGGCCGATACGTCCCTTTTACCCTCCCCTTGTCTCGAGTGTTGCGAATCAACGTTGCATATGCGAACAGCTGTTCCATTTCGTACGTTTTCTCAACCTGTTTGTTCTTCGCCCGAGGGCGTGCGGATGAGAAAAGCGATGGGCAAGTAGCCGGAGATAGGATGGATATAGTTCAGTGGCTAGTGTGTTGCTCTCACGTTCACCAAATCGTGAATTTCTCGGGGCACACGTATTACGAGGCGTACGTACTCGCGCATAATATCCCAAGTACGAACGTTTGTTTTCCGGGGACGAGCTTCGATCTCATTCGGATATGCGGATACGCGCATACGCACACATTGAAGCGTTGTAAACAAACGGGACGTTATGCGCATTACTAATTTTTCACACGTTTTTATTCAATACTAACCGTGCCTGCGGGCTTCGCCCCGTGGCAAACGGTTGAAGCTACAGGGTACAGCTAGCTTAATAAGGAGAAAAAATACCTCAAAATCTTCAAACGTTGATTTTACTAAAATCGCTATAATTTTTTTTTTTTTTTTAACTGCCACTCCAGCTACCGCTCGTTCTCTTTGCTATCGAATTATTTTTGAATTGGTAATTAGCGATTTTTGAATAATTATCATTTTTTAGTTCCTTGTGAATTTTGAAAGTTGAAAATGTGGAGAAAAACGTGATTTTTTAGTTCAGGTTCCTGAAAAAAAAATCGTCGGAATGCAATTTAGACAAATTTGTAATAGAGTTTTATGAATAAATTTTACATAAAGATTTGCACTTGTTCCACCGCTGTTTTGCTGAACCATCATTGCGGCTCCCAAGTTTCACAGATTGTGGCCTTAAACCCATGCGATCGTTTTTCCCGAACGAGATTCCTATTCGAGATTCGAAAATACTCTAAATCGTCCATTAGGCATAAAATATTTATAGTTTGCGATAGTCAGCATCATCGTAAACCGATAGCGAAAAGAATGGTGCATACACTGGGAATGAACTTTTGTTGAAAATTGTCGATATTTTGTTGAATACGGTAAACTAAATATTTTTTGATATTTTCAAAATTTTCGTTACTTTTGACAGTATATTTGGTTTCTAACGAAATTGTCAGCGAAATTTATGAGTGGAACGACTAAAATTTGCTTCCGAAGAGACTTTCTTAAATATTTCTGGCTGCATTGACACAATTTTTGGGATTATTCAAAAAAAACGTTTAGTCGAATGTATCGAACAAAATATTCATCTTTTTCAACATAATTTTGTTTTCAGTGTAATAACGTTGTATTTCCTGGAGATTTCATTATGAAAGTTCTACGAGGACGAAACAAATGTTGAAGAAAATTCAAACACACTGCGGACGATCGAAATCTTCTTAATGGAAAAAAGAATCAAGTCATTTCTTTCACCGTTATCATAGGATCCAGGGTTTCCGAAAAGTTGTGATTTAGTGACACATTTCGTAATAGATTTTCTAACTATTCAAATTTTATTGCAGGTAATAAAATACTCGGAGTTCTGGGAAGAAAAGAAAAATTGACATGGGATGCGCATCAGTATCATTCATGTTTTGTTTTATTGTATTTGTTTATCGCCCTGTCGATGCAATATAGTGCAAGAGGTCGTTAGATATGACGAACATTGGTGAACATGGGAATTCGAGGCGAAATGCTGGGCGACCGATATGTCGGACGTATGGGACGGACCTATCGATCGAACGGACAAATTATATTCGTCGAGTAGCTCTCGCGTGAAACTTTAACGTCGTATGCTCGATGCTCGAATGTTCTCTTCATTCGCACTACAGTAAACGTGTCCAATGCAGAATTCGTCCTGACCATTTCTCGCACGGACGGTGCACGCACTTGAGTTAATTTAGCAAATGAAAAATATTCAATACCGACTGTCCTCGCGGCTACACTCGTGATAAGAATTTCGAGCTTTGCCCTGAAACGAATGAAATTCCAAAAAACGCTCAATCATGGAGCTTGACGAAATTTTCGGTTTTTCTTTTTCAACAAATCACGACGATGCTCCAACTTTTTTAAAATTCTATTCTCTTTTTTTCTACAAAATTGATCCACCGTGGGCACCGGGGTCAAAATGACCCCAAGCGCAACTTGGAGTCACATCGTTGAACTATCTGTTTCTTTTTTTTTAAATAATCGATAAGTTTAGAACGAAAAAGCCCATGGGACGAGGAAATCTCGTGTTAATGTGTTTTGATTGTATGACATATTGACGGTCCACATTATATTCAAAGTTTCGAAAAGTTTCGTTCACTTTGATCTTCTAAATGAATCTACGATACGAAGATGTAGATATATTTGGAATTTGTTGTCTCTACACGGAGATGCCCATAGAATGCGGAGTACATAGCGTCTACTCGTGTTATTTTGCGTATCGGTTCTTCTCGCGTGGTGCGGTCCACACGTCCGTTGTTTTTTATTGCTCTCGACGCGAGCAGCGCGGTCTATACAGCAGAAGCCTCGCAGACATATATGGATATACGTGAACGCAGCAAAACACGAGGCACACGTAATATTTACGATCCAACAGGCTCTATTTCACCGGCTCGAAAACGATACTCGAAAATATTTGCTTTGAATTTACTTTTTCGTTGTTTTTTAGGGGAAAACACGTTCCTTTTGTTCCTTTTAAATTCCCACACATCGCGACAGCCCGACGATATCTTTCGCGATACACAGGCAAAAGGATTATTGTAAAAAAGTACGACAATAGAGTGATGAATTGCTGAGAAGCTATCACTCTGTTTACGAAAGTGCTCAGAGCGCCGCCTAGCACCGGCATTTCCAACTGCTTACCCTCCGTATTTACGTGCGTCCGAAAATACAAATAAAAATGCTAATTCCACCGCGCGTATTCAGCCGCAAAAAACAACACAGTCTTTTTCAACGTTAGATTTTAAAAAAACATTCACTCGGAACATCCTGTCGAACGAAATTTTTGCATGGAAAGTTCGCGTGGAAAAAAAAAAAAGGATTCCTTCGAGCCGGATTTGAACCAGCGACCTATGGATGTCCATCAAGTTTACAAGCCAACTACAGTCCACCGCTCTACCAACTGAGCTATCGAAGGTGTTGTGATATTCGATCACTCAAGAGAATTCATAAATTATTATCAAAAATTCTTTCGCAATACCGTTCTTTATTTTTACTTCAACTTGCGAAGCTGCATTTGTAAAACGATATCGTCATAACTCGCGATAATAAATGCGACTCGATATCGAATGTCGCTTTTCAAAAATTTATGCTAGAGATTGTTAAGGTATTACCATCACGAAACGAAAATTTCCTATTTTCCTTATGAAAGAAAATTTTCTGACGTTCAGAATTTGAAATATTTCATTTCCAATGTTTTATTTTTCACATCTAAACGCGTGTAAATTGAAGTCACATTCCTTCGAAGAGTCGCAAGAAAATAACAAAAGAAACGCCACTTCAATTTACACGCGTCTAGATGGGAAAAAATACAAAATGGAAAATTAAATTTTCTTCATATGCGAAAACTTTTGTTTTGGTGCCAAAAACGTTCATACAAAACTTCGAAAGAACGCTAAATAAAGTCGTTTTGGGATAATAACGCGTTAAATAAAAATCGCGTGTTATACGTGACTGGACATGCATGGAAGAGAATAACATGCGCACGCACTGACACCCCCGCAAGTGTTTTTATTATTACGTGTCGCTCTTGCGACAAGAGAAATGAATGGAGCTTGCAAATTCTCAAGTTGTATACTTACGTGGAATGACGATAATTTTTCTTGGAGCGTGGCCCAGCGCATGAACGGGAAAGATGTAGAATTTCCTGATTGCAGCAACAAAATCACAGATTTTATATTTTTCGTCACACGGTTGTAATTTTTTCATCGCGCGACACTTATTCAGTAATGAAAAATCCCGCCCACTTTTCGGTAACCACAAAACACGTGACATTCATTTTAACAGTTGACACAACAAACGGCGTAAACAAAATTTGTGCTTCACACATCGATGCACATCACACAAACACTGGGGCAAAACTTACCCGCGTACATGATAATTAATGTTTCGAGCACTTTCCAGAAACGCCGACAATCAGCTGTTTTCGCTAAATACACTCCTACGGCATCTGCATCTCAAAGAGTCAAGAAAAGATTACGCGCTCCCGTGAACCGTCACTAGGTAGCGCTTACGCCCATTTCTGCGGCACTGGAAAAAAGTTGTTGCGTGTTGCGTGCGAGTTGCTGCGATATCGCAAAGCAACTTGGTTCCACACAATCAAGAAAAAATGTTTAAGCGAAGATTAAAAACGTTAAATTATTTAGACTGGGATAAAGTGAACGGAAACGGTGCGTGATGTGTTAACCTTAAAAAAAAAACAAATCTATTTGCTCTGTGCGCTTTCAGAGTGACAGAGAATCGGCGATTAATAGAATCTTTATTCCCAGATCCTGAACATTTTCGTAAACTCGTTGCCTGGCTCGAGGACCAAAAGATCCGTCATTATACGATACAAGATCGCAAAGATCTCAGAGACATTGGAAACGAAAAATGGCAAAATGCATTCACAAAGTATTTGCAAGACTTGGCATGCCCGATAAAAACGTGTCCTTTGGACCAACTCGAATGGCTTTTGGGCTTGGCTATTCGCTTGGAGTTCGAAGACGATGGTAAGAATCTTATTCCCATTTTTTGAAGATGAACATCCCGTGTACCTCAGCCCCGTACGATATTCCATGGAAGCGGATAAAACCAAAACAATTTTTTCTCCATGATCCAAGAAATTTTCATTCTGTTACATCGTCGTCAATGATTTAGCTGGAAATTTGCATCACTGCAATACTCCGTGAACCATGTTCAAGGAATCATTCTCACGTTATTGCCACTTGTTTCTAGTGAAAAAATATCAAGGAATCAAAGGTAAAGAGAACCTGAAAAAAGAAACTGCTGTCCCTACGATAAAATCGACGAATCCTCTTGATAATCTCGATTGTGAGTATCGGCAAAATGTCTTTAACATTCGAATAAACTCATGGTTATAAACTTGCGTCAGAAAATAATACAAATAACAAGAAAATAATAGATAACAGAGGAATTAAATGAAAAATATGAAATAATCGTGTCTATTTTTATATTTTTTGCAGTTGAGAGTAACGAATTCAAATCCGGTGTAAACAGGATTGCCAAATTGTTAAACATCACTCAGCACCCGAATCATTTGATAACTTTGGAGGCGTGCAGCAAACTCGTTTGGCAAAGGCTGAATCCTGCAGCTCTAGCAAATCCAGGATCTGTGGTGGTGAAAGGAAAGCCTTACCCGATAATGGAAACAGATTTGGGCTTCGACATGGGTGACCGTGTTTTGAACAACGCGGCCAAAGCTTTGAGCTTGTTGTACATCCAAGACCTTCGGAACCTTCAAACGAGCATAAACGAGGCCATAGTCAGTGTCCAGAGCATAACGGCGAATCCTAAGACTGACACGAAATTGGGAAAAGTTGGAATTTGAAGGAATATGGAACTTGTTACGAAAATGTTCTCTACTTTTAATTCCTGCTGCATCACGGACTGCTTGGGGCGCCTGCTGTTCGAGAAAATTCATGCAAACGTCAATTTGTGAGAATTTGAACGATTGCTGACTGGAACGAGTCGCTGGATCGTGTCGGCTCCTCCGGACGAAAAAGCGCAATGGCTTTCGAGCATTGAGAGTTTTTGTAAAACTGTTTTGTATACAAATTGGTTTTTGGGGAGCACGAAGGAAGAATAGTCGAGGAATTAAATGTGAAACTTGCTATTAATAAATATTTATTAAATCAACAATATTGTTATTCGAATATATTTAAATTCCTAGCTTTTGTACTCGCAGCGCGAATCTTTTTCGTTTGTGTTGATAAAATTGAGTGACGAGATATCGAGCAGGCACTAATATTATTATTATTTAATTGTTGAATATCTTTTCAACAATATTTCTTTCGTTGAGACTTTTCGTTTCCAGACATGAACGAGATTTCGTTTTCAAATTACATTCGTAAACGGATGAATGTTCTGATTGTGTGTGTGTGTGTGTTATTTGTGTCTGTTCTTTATCACATGTTATTGCAGAAAATGATCGAAAAGTTCGATGCTCCTTTGTAGTTACTTTTTCCTCGATTTGTCCATTTTTTAATATCATTGAAAAAGTTGATTTTCCATATCACTGTCCATAGAGGTAGAATTATCGAAAAAGCTTATCCATCATAGTGAAACTTACTGGATGAAGGAATGTTTCTGAAATTGTTCGTCAAACGGGAAAATACGTCGAACCGAAAGTTGACGAACGCATGTGCAGGAAGATTGTTTTCGCGTTCCGGTATGTTCAAAAGTTCCAGCAGCACGTCTAGTACGTTTTCGTTTTCGTATAAAAAGAAGATATGTGACTTAGCTCCTAATCAAATCCACGGACAAGGAACGTACTTCATTATTCAGGGCGAGGTGAATAACCGTTAGACGAGGGTTGGCAAATTGTGATGGTTGTGTGATTTAACGTGCGTAGCATTTTGGCGATCGGAATCTCGATTTGCTTTATCAAAGATGAAAGAGTGAAAAAAATGTATTCTTTGAACACGAAGAAGAGAGATTAGAAACGGCGTCACTTGGTGACATAAAAACTGGCAAAAGGCCACAACGTCACGTTTTATTTGAATTTTATTGCCAGGATTGCGATCAACGAGTTAGATTTCTTGTTATCGTTGTTTTCGGGGCCCCCGACATTTACAACGTGCTGCATTTCGGGAGCAAAACAACGTTTGTCATAGGAGCGTAGAATTTTGAGTCCATTTTGAAAAATATCTTTGGACATTGATCGATCGATTAATCTCTTTGCGATTTTTTCAAATACTCTCGTAATAGCTCGGTAGATATTTTTGCTGGATTTCTGATTCTTCAGCAAAACGAAGCCTTTTTTTTTTACATGCGAGAGTTAACGTCATTAACGTGGAATTCATGAAATTTTTTCTGCAAGTTTTGCTTCAACCATTCGGAGCAAAATTCTAACCCCCGCAATTGGGTTAAGAAAGTCGACAATTATCTCTACTGCTCCCGGATGACACGGTTTGAATTGGTCGCCTGCGGCTTTTCTCCTCGTCCTGCATGGAAGCCTGAAGCGCTCTGGCCAGAGCTTCGTCTTCGCTCATTCCTCCTTGGAGATTGCGGAAAGATCTTGAAGGATTGGTCGCATTGTTTTTTGAGGAATTTGCAGATTGCGATTGTTTGTTGAGCGCTTCCAGTCTTTTGAGCCTGGTAGCTTCGGCCTTACCCACACAATTGTGATCGGTCGGGTGTCTGTGCTTGAGGCAAAAATTCCTACTGCACTCGCCGCAATCGACTCGTACTATTTCTTTGATTTTGCAGCCTTTAGCCGAACATCTGTTGGTGAAAACTTTTCTACGATCCTTGGACGAGTCTGCTTGACAATCGTTGTCTATGTGCATCCCAACTGCCAAATCGGGCGGCTCGCCGCGCTTCAACGGGATCGGAACATTGCACATGGGACACACCGGCACCTGGACGTCTTTTTTGTAAGCGCTTGGACACGAGTGACTCACGTACGATATGTGATCCGTACAGAATATCGAATCGCAAGCGTCGCACTTCAGCGGCAAAAAATCCAAGCGATTGCACGTCTTCTCGGAACAATGTTCCCCCAGATGCGGTAGCTCCATCTTTCTTGAGCTATTGTTGGAATAAACATCTATTATCAACGAGTTCTTTCTTGACAAAGATTAACTCAACTTTATAGAACGGGAGGCACAGTAATTTTTAATTTGAAAAATAGATAACGTCGGGCTTTTGAAAAAACTCGCGAATTTCGATAGCCAGACGTACATTCTTGGGTCTGCAAGGCCCGTGCAAAAAGAACGTGAGAAATCCAAACCTTACGTTTGTAGAAACTACAAAAGTTGGCCGGGCCTCACAGACCCACTGTTTCTCCGCTATTCGAATGTCAATTCGTACGAACGGTGCAAGAAATTTTTAGCTCGTATTATGGCCTTTCTTGGAGCTGATGAAACTCGAGATCGAAGTGTGCAACTTTGAGGATATCGGACAATGTTTGAACTTCAAACAAATCGACTGAAGTTATTTTTTCGTTTTTAGCAACAGAGATGAGAAATCTGTCAATATGACGGGGAGAGATGTGTTGAAAAATACATTGACGTGTGACACTTGCCTGCGATAAGTTTTGTCTCTCGTAAACGTCCCGTTTCCAAATCAGCACTAACTAATATTTCCTACGAGTTTACGCATTTTATACGTGACGATGATGTATCAACTACGAAACATCCTAATTTTGTCGCGTCACGTTGAATTTTTCTCAGAAAGAAAAAAATTAATAGACACAAAACGGAGTAACGGACACAACACAGAATTGAGCTTAAGAAAAATGACGCTTAGCGCTGCGTGTTCGACGCTCTCGAAATCGCGCGAAATTTTAAATATTCTGAGTTACGGAAATGCAGTTTTATTTTTTCGTAATAAAGTCCAACTTGAATGTTACTTTTGTTATGGAAAAGTTTATTTTTTCAACCGCTAATTCGCATTTCTTGTATAATTCAGATATAACATTTATTTACATTTTGCTGTTGTCTCATTCCCGAAGTCCTTCTCATCCGTCATGGTGACTGAACTGTTTTCGGAACGGTGGCAAATCTAGTATTCTTGCTGAGCCCAGTATTACGAGAGCTGAAATCCGATGATTCAAATTATTGTTGAAATCAGTAGAATTAGTGAAAATTTAGAGGGGACATAATCGTCTACCACTTGCGATTGAAAACATTATAGTTTTGCCAGTCCTTTTAGTGAATTTCTTCGAATGATGCGATACGTAAAGACCTGCACCGATGAGGCCAGCTCCACTGACGAGTCGACAAGCCACGCAATCTCTGTTTCTGTTGGTAATAACCGAGTTCAACGATCCCGTCATCACACTCAAACTTTTCAAAACGCAGGGAAATTAAAAAACGACGAAGAATCAATTTAGACTTGAGATGCACGAACGACCGTTTTTGGACAAAATTAGGTTATGTTTTTATTGTCAGGCAGCACCACAATTAACGTACGAGATTTCCTCCAAAGATGGCGCAACCACCAAATTTTATGACCATCTTTGAATCCCGCGTTTTTCAAATCTCTTTTAGTCAGTGAGAAGTGATTTTTTTCGTGTATGGCTTCGAGACAAACCTCTCGCCGAACAACTCGGGTCACTGTACTCGTAAATGCAGCAATACCGCAGCAGGAAATGGAATCGTGTTTTCTTCATTTCCTCATGATGAATATCGGATTACAACGTCGGTATTAATAAACGTTGGGACTTGATCTCGATGCAGTTCCAAGTAATCCTTGCTTCCAAGGGAATTCAATAAACAGGCTTTCCATCTCTTATTTTCAATTCATCACGATCGTTGAGGATGCGACTATAAAATGTTTGACAGTAAAAATCCGATGCCGATTTTTGTCTCATCGTTTTTTCGTTCAAAAAATCAAAATTAATCATTGAAATTTATCAATTTAATTCACGTCAATTTTCATTCAATCATTTTTGTATTTTCCTTTCTTTCCATCCAATGGAATTTGGAATTTCATAACATCAATAAAAAATGTAAAAAATATGGAAAAACAACTTTTTTTTTCACGTCCAAGTTTGTCAGGCTTTTTAGATTATAAAAATCGAAATACTTGGAACTTTGGATCCGGAGTAGAAATAATATTAGCCAACACGGAATGTCGCGTCATTGGAATATCGTACACATCGCAATTCCTTTTAAGAACGTTGTTGCTCGTCGAGTCTTTTTCAGTTTAGCTGGACCACGTGCGTTCGTCCGAGAATCCGTGGCCTCCGGAAAACGCCTGCGCAAATGCATCTCGTGATTCAACGTACAGCGTTGCCACTAGCGATTATCATAATTCTCAATGAAACCAGGTTGATATCTGAATATCGTCAAATCACCGATTAATAATTTAGCAGGACACTGGCTTATTTCAAGGACACAAGAAGAATTACGATACTAAAGTTTGCATCGTTGGAATGCAACGAAATTCTGTTATTTTCTTCAGCAGATTTCGCTCGATTCTTATTAAATATTTTGTCTGAAGAATAAAACAATATTTTTTTAGGATCCAAAGAGAAAATTGTTACGAAAATGGTCATGGTTTTGTCATGAACGTTAGTGTCATGAGGAATTTCGTCAATCGATCTTCATCACTCATGCATGTAGGCATTAAAAAAAAAAATGAAAAAAACTGGTGAAGGAAAAAATTTTCGTTTCATTGATTCGAGAATATTTTAGTCTCTCAAAAAAAAATGAATTTCATTTAGTTGAAGTATTTATGACACTGGACTGTACATCATTGGAAAGCAACAAAAAACATTTTGATCAAGTTTTTTTAGAATTGTCAAAGATTCTGAATTTTTCTGGAAGAATCAGTTTATATTTTTCAATGCAGCCCCGAACTACTGGTGTCCAGGGACTGCACAAATATTATTCCAAGAAAAATGGAAAAGCATAAACCTTGAAATGCACGAGAATAAAATTCGGTAACGGGCACTTCCTAATTCAAAATGATTTTTAACAGCCAATGAAGAATAAAAGAAAGCCCACACTTTTTGTGAGCTTACGTCATGCGTGGTGGGATGCAGCGCGAATGGCATGACGGTATTCGAACTGTGTAGAGGAACGAGTGGAGGGGAAGAAAAGAATAAAGAAAAAATAAGAAAAATTGAAAAAGCTCGTTGTAGCGTTTTTGTGCGGCAGAAGAGAGCTCGTGTGTGGATTGCGTGGGAGGGAACGAAGCAAGTGGGAATCTTGTGTTGGTGTATACATCTCGGACTGAATACAAGAAGAGCGTCTCCTTTCGCAAAGACACGCGCGTTTCTGACAACCCTTGAGAGGGAGGCGGCAGGGGAATCTAAAAAGATTGGCTGCTCGGTAGAGTCTGCGAGTGTTGGGCCGTACGATCATCAATGTGAATGACGTGTGCGTGCGTTAAAGTGCGTGAATGTCAGCGTTTTGAGAAAAAGAGAGAGTGAGCAAAGGGAGCGTTGAGGCGTTGGGAAAGGGACGGAGAATGAAAGAGGCTGGCCGCGGGAGAGACGGAAACAGTGGAGAACGCAACAGCGAGAGGGAGAGAGAACATGTTTCGCGCGTGTGCGTCTGTCTAGCGACTCGCGAACGCGACGAAGACGCGTTTGAGTGGAGGGAGACTATAAGCGAGAAGTAGACGAGGCCAGTTCTGGGCAGACGGTGACTCTGTACGGGATCTCTGTCCGGCTTTTATCTCCCCGCAATTTCGTTTTAATTCCCAGACAAATTTATCTTTTTTTTTCATCTTTCCATCTTATTCATTCTTCTCGTTAAAATTGTTAATATTTGTGTGACAATTTCAACTTTTGGATTATTTGTTATCGGTCACCGAGGTGAGTAATCTTCAATGCATTTCTTCCAAAAAAACGATTCCAAGTTCTTAGCGAACGAACACCGGCGTGTCAAACAAATGTCACTGTTTCTTTTATTTTTATTTTCTTATTTTACCCAAATTTTCAAACCGTCTGTGTGTGAAGCTCGTACGCGTTGCTTAATATCTGAACAACGCATCGCAATTGTGTTTTATGCGCCTTATCTGGAAACCCAAAAACCTGTTTATTAAGCGATTTTATTAACGATTACATTGTTCATGGGAATTTTTTTTTATAATAAACGATCGTGGCTGAAATTACAAAAAAAAAAAATTGACTTTTAAATTTAAAACATTGGCTCAAAGTTACTCGTTCCAAAAACCACTCTTGACGTGTTCAGAGAAAACATCGAAACAAAGATGGAAATATTTTTATAATTATTATCACGATAATATTGTTCGCGTTCAATTTGTAACATGAAAATTTTCTTCATTTGTCGATTGCCGAAGTTTTGAAGCGCCAGGAGATGAAAAATTTGATACTCGTTTTAACAATTCCTATGAATAAACACAACGAGTTTCCGAGCTTTCTATTTCGACGATATCTCGCTAAGTGGATTTCGATAATTGAAACGAAGGCGGTACAGAGTGTACAATTCGTTTGATCGAAAAGGTCGGACTACCAATTAAAAACGAAGCGTTGTAAATTTCCGTGAGCAAAAAAACAGCGCAACAACATTTTGGATGCTCGTTGTAAACGTGACGTAAAAACACAAAACGACTGAGCGACGAAAGAGAAAGAATGAAAATTTGAATGTATGTGAAATGAAAAATAGGAAGTTTGCCAGAAAAAAAAACAAATTTAAGCGCCGGTCGGTGAGCAGGTCGACTTCGCAGTCGCAAACGAATGAGCTGGTGTCGCCGAATATAGTCTGACCGATTTAGTCATCCTCTTTCAAAAGAGCTCGCACGTAGAAACGCGATTCTGTTGACAAGGTCTCAGCAAACTGACATTTCGAGATTTCCACCAATCAACGAAAAAAAACACACACACACAGGATACGAATTGGATTAAAAAAAAAAACAAAGTTCATTAAAAATTCGTCGATATGTTGCCAATTTAAAAAAAATTCACCGCGTAGAAAAAATATCAAGTCTGCATTTTGTATCTTTCGACTTTTTGCACTTCTTCGTTGCAGAGTAAACGCGACGTTACGAAAAGTTCATTCCGAGCTCCGTTCTATTCCTGATCGTGAACACAAAGCGCCCAACGTCTCGGTCACAGCAAAATATTCGAGTTGAAAAAAAAAAACGAGCAGTTTTATGCACGAAATGTTTCAGGCAAATTCTCTAAAGTTCATCAGGTTGTCATTTCTCCACGCAGCACTGTTGATGAGAAATTCATTAACCAGTAGTCGCTTGTCCAGTGCAGCATGACGTTGACGTGGGAGCAGGAGAGAAGCGGCCCGAACGATTCCTCGAGCGCGAATCGACGCTTGCTCTCCTACTCTTTCGGAGCCTCGCACCGGATCCACAATCGCTAATTATTTAATGTCTCATTAATTTTTTTAATTGAAGAGCTAAATGGATACGAAACTTTGTTGTCAAAATTTTGCAATTCGTGTCGTTTGGCAATTTTTTTCCTACGCTTCGGATCACTCGTTACTACGTTTTTTTTTTTTTACGTTTCTCGTTCTCGTTCCGCTACGTTTGTCGATTCTTGCTTCATGCATCAATTAATCTTAACGCTCATATGCACACGACAACTCGGCACGTATACAGATGCATCCATAAATAATTGAGTTCGTGATTCTGTGTCTGTCGTCTGACAAGAAACGTTTTTTCGAAAAACATTCGACATCGATTGAGAGTTTGGAATAAAAATGAAACTCGCGTTCTCCAGATTTCATGCTCTCGCGCTTCGTGACAAAATGTTTTTTTTTCACATATTTTTTTGAGCGTTTGGCATATTTCAAAGTTTTACGAGCTGTTTCTTCCGAGAACAAAAATTCTGTGCAAAAAGAAAATGAAACGAATAAATACATTAATATTTGGCGACACGGAGACCGGTTTTGTGTGTTTGTTGACGAAGCGAGATATACGAAAGGTACGACAGTGGACATTTCACAGAGATGCTGTCATCGTGGTACCTGGCTCGATGTGTACACACATATATAGTGGCCAACAACGCGATAAATCCTTTTGAAAAGGAAAGGTCGTTTTGCGAGACGTCCTCGTCGAATATTACACGAAGAAATATCCCAGGCATAAAAGTGCGATCGAGAAATCGTGTTGCCCCCACGCTCATATGCTAAATGCTGCAGAGAAATAACAGAAAAAAATCCAAGTCTAAAAAAGAGATGGAAAAGTCCCTACAGCTGCTGCGTTGGGTTTCTTTCCTCGCGCGATTCCGACCCTCGAAGTAAAAACTCACTGCTAGCATGGAATGCACTCCTGTGTGTATACATTACGAGAAGCATGTGCGTGCCTGCGGCAGTGGCGAAGAAGCCTTTGCGAAAAAAAAAAAAAAACACACACACAGGAAAAAGTTAAATGAACGATTACGAAGGGAAGTCAAAGGGAAAGAGCCAACGGGCCTTTCTCGCTGGCACGTGCGCTCGTTTCTGGCGTAACTTTTACGAGAGCCTCGAGCACAGTCGAGTCTATTGATAAATCCAAGAGTGGGAGCAGAAGCTCAAGAACCTAGCGATACGACGTCCGGATGAATGAATCGATGAATCGGTAGATCCAAAATCGACTGCAAAATTGATAGTCGATCAGAAACAATAAAACTTCATTATCCTCATAATTCATTGATTCTTTGATAAAAGTCGATCGACTTGACGTTATACGTGAGTATTTTGCCAAAAATAGAAAACCTCCATTTCCGTAGCGGAAATTCGATAACAATCTCCATAAATTTCGGTCAATTATTGGAACGAAGAGTAATGACGAGTTGTAAAATAGAAAGCAAGCAAAATAATAATTGAGAAACAAGTGGGAGTTGGAAAAGTTGAAATCTTGTTATTCAAGAAATTTCATAATCACCAGAATTTGGTTCTGTTGTGAAGCAATCGCGTAGGTGGCATGGTTCCAAATGTTTTTTTCGTAAAATGCACAAGAGCTCGGGATTTCGTTCTAGTCGCACGGTTTTCTTTCAATTTTTGTTTTTGTTTTTTAGTGTAAATACATTTTTTCGACTTGTTCACCAAGTACGTTAATTTACGTACGTTCTGATTGGGGCATTTTAATGAATGTTGATTCGGATGAATACGATCAACTAAACGATTCGCTGCGAAGCAGTCTCCCGAGCGTACAATAAGATCACGGCCCTTTGGTTGACGTTGAATTGATTTTCAACTGTATAATTGCCACGGGGAATGCCACCTACTCGTCGAAGCGTAAAGCACTTAAAATACGAGATAGATCGGGTCAAATCGAAGCCCAAACGACCACGATAGAAATCACATCTAATTAAGAACAGCATTGAACATTATATCACAAGCTCTATCTGCTTATGTCGATCGGAATAAATTGCACGATGAAGGCTCCCGGGAAATAATTTGTATACGGAATTATGACCAAAGGCGAATGAGAGATTAATCGTAAAATTGCGTAACAGGTGTCTCCGAGTAAATATGACGGAGCCAACTTGGCTCACGACTTGGCTTTTCGCTCGATTGTACAAATTTATAATTCTATTTAATTGCATGCAAATCAAAAAGAAAACACACACTCGTAATCCAAAATATTAAATAAAAGTTAAAAAAAATCATTTCCGACTCTTTTTCCTACGATTTTCCAAAAATTCTGTCAACGGACTGACGCAAAAAACGCGAGCAGCGTTTCGGTCGTTTTCCATTAAATATCGCGTCCAACAGTCCGAAAAACAATTGCCAATCAGCTCATAAATTTAGCAAGAAACCTCGTAAATTTCCTCGTAAACGAAAGTGTTTTATTCCTGACAAAATATAATTCCCTCACTTTGAATGATGTTGTAAAAAAAAAGTAATAAATAAAAACGAAGCGTTGTTGATATGTGCGATAATAAAAAAAAGGAGTGTCATTGCCGCGCGTTAATATGCACTTTGCGTGGTCTCACAGTCCCCAAGTTCATATACATCCATATAAGTATGCTATACGTATGTCGACGTTATAATTCGAATGCGTGCATGACACGGATTACCCACGATCTATATTCGTAATGCCAGATCATTCGGACTTTCGTCTCTACAGTATAGCGTGAAGATGTTGAAACAGCTGATTCCTCGAATGAAATGACAAAAATATAGACGCGAGAAGCAGTTTTTTTTTTTTTACTTTACGAAAAAAAAGATATATTTTTCGTACTGAGATTTCCAACGTCGCCAAAGCCGCTGATTTATTATCGGAAAAATAGAAAAGAAGCGCCTGAAAAATAGGAAAAAGCGTCGAACCAAAATACTTCGTATGAGAATTCGATGATGACAGCCGCAGTGAAAGAGGATGCTGTGGTCATTCTACGAATCGTAACACTGTGCTCATTCACGCAATAACAACAAAAACATATCGATGACGTATTTGTCTATAAATAACGTACGCGATAATTCGTTCTACGAATTCTAAAAAGTTAACTGACGATCAGTAAAAAATATGTTACACAAGTTGCACTTGTCGTTGTAAATGCAAATTCGTATCGTTTCTTAAGGTCATTTGTTCCCATGCAGAAATAATAACTTCAATAGACAAAAAATACACTGCAAACTGAAAGTTGCCAGCTGTTCCCTCAAAATTCAGCTCGATCCTCAAATCTTTCTCGATGAAGGACAAAATTTTCCATTTTGACTTCCTCATAGAAGGAGCTTTCATCATCGTGCTAAATCTTGAGAAAGCAATTTGCAACTTTCGATTTGCAGCCTTTTTAATAAAATTTTCCCTCATTTATAAATTTTTTACTTTTTTTAAAAAATAATCTCGACAACTCTCTAGAAAGTAGAGGGGAAGTACAGACTTATATAAAATATCTTACAAAAATTGCAATAATTCGAGCGGTTAGACGATTTTTCGAAAACCTCAAATTTTCGTAAAATTTAAAAAATCATAACATTTACACCGTTCGACCGATATTTCCCAGATTCAGTACCAACTTTCCTATTACGATACTCCATTCATAAAAAAAAAAATTGAGAGCGGTGACAGACTTTTTTTTTGAAAATTTCAAAATGCCATGAAATTCGTATTTTTCTAGCAATTCCTACAAAATATTCAGAGAATGAAGAGTTTGTATGTATTAACATCTGTGCAAAAGGAGAGCCCTGTAATTCGAACCGTTCTCGAGTTATAAACGTTTGAATTTTACAATGCCAGAACATACACACACACACACAAACACATCCGGATATTTTTTGTAGATATAATTATATCTACACTAGATAGACACTGGAATCTGGAAAAAAAAAAATTCACCTCCACAAAGTTTCCTCTATGAGGAAGCAAAACATAAATGTATAAAGTTTACTCTGTGCGTTGATAATTCCTTCGAATGAAATGATCGTAAAACTAAATATCGGGAGGTTTGCTTGCGGATTTTAGAATCTGAATTACTCATGGAGCCTTGGGGGGATTTTTGGAGGAACCTGTAGTAGGAAGAATGGTTCTCGTAGGTCCAGGATGCTAGCGACTCTGAGAATTAGTATAATTATCATGTTTTCTTACCAGTCAGTGGTAAAAAAACGTAATAATAGGGAACGTGCCATTTGCATGTAATTGACGCTTCGGGCCACAAAATTGCACATCACACTCTCAATCGTGTAGATCCACATCTGTATCCTCACTCGTTTAACTAGCTTCTCGTTACGAGAGGCGAGAAGTAAGCGTCGTTTACGATGTAAGCGAGGCTTCGACGACGACTCTGTAGCTTTTTTTGTCCTGGACATTGTTCGCGATTTTGCTAAAACGGCTCTACTCCTTCTCCCATTATCTTCCGAGTCTGCGGTGATCGCACGTCGTCCAGCACAGAACTCGTAAATCTTAATCAAGAGTCATTACATTCGTTGGACAGTGTAATGCGAACGACGCGTAAGCTTCAATGATTTGAAAATTAAAACAATAAATAAAGACGTTGAAGAAATGTTGCGCTCATCATTCGCTTGAAAAGCCCCATATACAGCGACAAACACGTCGCGGCGCTTGAAGCTGACCGATTATCCTTGACCCACATAACTTTTGACCTTGGATTCGCATAGCGTCCGAAAAAGATCATTCGTACACTCTACCAGTCAAAAGAACTGACGTCATCTCCCAATTCGTCATTAAAATGAAAAGAGAGCAACATCTGCCATTGCTTGCTTATGAAAGGAAAAAAACTTTCAGTCACGTACTTTCTATCGTAATGTGCATGAGAAACAGATTTATTTCGGAATGTAACGAAAAACCGTCTCAGTTTTCATCGGACAAGAGAAAATCGTTTTTTTTTGTTTCTACAACTTTGGGGCTGCTGCAAACTCCATATTTTCGGCACCAACGAATCACGATTTTCAAATGAATGGGTTTCGCCTAATTCGCGATATCGCGAAGAACTGACGCGAGGAAAATGATTTACCCAGTTCGAAAATCTTTTTCAGTTCTGCCAATCAAGAGAACCGAGCCGGAAAAAACGTTTCGTCAACAAATTGGCCTTCCGGCTGCACGCCTCGTTTCACCGAGGCTTTTTAAACGCTTATTATCGCCTTTTAAAATCATTTCATTTCAATCCGTCACGGATGATCTTCAAACATGAAAATATTTCCAATAATTTACAGGAAAACCAGAAAAGTTATCTGCGAAGATTAACAACATAATTTCGAGCACATTTACATTTTATTTCGCAACCATTCTGGCATCGAGCTTCGTTACGATAATTTAAATTGTGGAAAACGTTCAGCATTTTGCGATCAAAAAATACAAGAAACACCGTCCGAATTGCTCACATATCGTGAATACTCAAAATCTTTTTCTCTTTCTTTCTCTCTCTCTCTCTCTCTCTCTCTCGGTTTCTTCGTCTTTGCTTTCGTGATGTAAATATTTAACCACACAAGTTCGAGGATTATTTACCATGAATATATTTTCGTATCGTACAGTCAGACGATCATTGTATCCACCTGCTTTTCTTCGGAGTATTTTCCAGCGCGTGTTTTGCGATTTACATTGACGATGTATATTGGTCGAATGTATCAAGCACCATCGGTAAAAGGTCTCCCAGATTTCACGTAAACGCGCATCCTCCTTGGCCTCATTTTCATGTTGCCCCAGTCTACCTCCACGCACTACCGGAATAAACCATAAGACATTTTGTGTTTCCGAATGAAAGAAACCCCGAGTTGAACAGCTCGTTAAACAGAGAGCGAGAGAGAGAGAGAGAGAGAGAGAGAGAGAGAGAGAGAGAGAGAGAGAGAGAGAAAAGAGAGGGAGATGAGCGGATGGGGATCTTCGAGCTTCGTCGATTACATCATCGAGACGCAAACAATATACTATATCCGTCACAGCGACCAAGAGAATTATGATCGCGAAGTCTCGATGCCTTTGAGTAATAGCAAATACAATTGAATGTTCAAAATAATTGAAAAATCAAATAAAACGAGAGCTGATAGAAGTTAAAAATGTAAAGTTACTGCGTTATTATCGTGCGTGCTATGAAAATCTAGGAATCGATTTATAACAAAAGACAATGAAAATGTCTCCCACTGGCTCATCGAGTTTTTTCTCACGTATTTTTTTGGCTCGTCATGGTAATGTAGAAAATGATTTCTTTTTTTTCAGGAGTCGTGTGACAATTATTGGAAATAAACAGAAGAATATTTAAAAAAAATAAACGGCAAATCTGACCGTGAATAATGTCAACGACAATGAGAGAGAGCTCACACGTGAGCAGAAAATACGTGAGTCACGGTACTGGCGGCGGTGGTGGTGCTATATCCGGACAGGGGCACTCGGGAAACGCGAGCGGCAACAGCCTCGAGAACAATTTGGGTAAAGTTTCGTTCTCAAAACGAATCTGTAATTCTATCAGACATTTCCTTCTAGTGAATAACAGTCTGCCGGCTGGATCTTTAAAAATGAACATCTAGGTCAAAAAAACTAATTTTCAATCAAATTTCGAGATCATTATTGCAAATCGTCGGAAATATTGCTACAAAATTTCGTCGATTATTCGATTTTGTTTTTTTTTTTGTCGAAATTGTCCATTTGGAGATTGAATAAAAATGAAAATTGAGGACATAAAGTAAAAAATTCAAGATCCGAGTTACAAAATGAAAAATTCAACTTTGACGTTTATTGCTAGACGCTTTACTCGAGGATCTGCAAACCAGCGTATCGAGGAGCGCGACACCGAGCAGGGGAGGAAGAGCACGATCCCCACAAGTCGAATACCGATCGGCTGCAAATACTTCAAAAACTGTCGCCGAATGCAGGTAATTCGAAAAAGATACTCGCTATTTCTGCGTCCATTGCCCTAAGGTACCGAGGACTCTCGAACATGCTGCTCCGTTTTTAGTCAAAAATTTTTACTAAACGAAATGCGAACTTTCATCAAAAAAATATAAAACAAAATCTAAACTTCGGTGATCGCCAAGGCCCCACAACGACATTTTTCGTATACTCGAGACTTGACGTTCGTTTCATTAAAATTTATCATTTTGCTCGAATAGTAAAAATATAAAATAACCCTCCGTGGTCACACGTTATAGAAATAACGCCCTGGTCACACGCGGAGTCCGAGTGACCCCAGCAATGTTCAGACGCTTGTCACCCTGCCAGTATCGTTCCGAACGAGTCATAAAAATTCAGGATACTAGTTCGAACCTTTCAGAATGAGAATATCATGCCAAAATATTTTTATCTAATTTTCAAAATAGCGAAAAAAAATCGGAAAGGAGGCAGTGTGTAAAAAAAAAATTGGGCACCCCGAAGAATCGTTGTCGAGGAGGCTAACCGACTCAGACGCCAATAACTTGTAGTAATTCTAGCTCAAAGTTGCGCTTGGGGTCATTTTGACCCAAGGTGACCACGGAGGGTCAAATTTCAATGGTGTCCCTCATTTAAATTGCTGATAATTATCCTTTTATAATGCTTTCCGCGCAGTCGCCATATTCCCGGCCGTTATTGTTTTGTGAAAAAAATTAATATTCTGCTGATAAAATTTAGATCACTTTCGCCAACGCATTCAAAAACGATGACGACCGAGAAATTCGTAAGCAGTGGACCAGCTGGTATAGGGAGCGGAATTCCCGGTCTTGAGGCTCTGGATGCTGAGCTCCGAGATGTAAGTCTTTTCATATTCACTAAATGTGAAACGACTTTAATTTTTTATACTCAAACGCGCAGATCTCGCAATTGCCGGAAACGTCTATAGAAACAGCGATAAGCAATATTTACGACTTTGACGCGTGTTTTTTTTTCATCGGTCTGTACACAAGAGCGGGCGAGCAAGATAAATTGATAGAAAATTCACGATCCGTGCATGTCGGAAAAAAACTACTAAATCGATCATTTTTTATTTGCTACCAAAACCGTAATTTTGAGTAGAAAACCAACGAATCCCACGTTTGTTTGTCAATTATATTCATTCGAGTTGGTCAGCAATTTGCCAATAAAATTTACTCGTTTATGATGAAATTTGAATCTATAAATAATTGATGAAGAAATGATTTTCGAATTGGGAGATTACGCGAGAGAAAATCGCACCCACGGACGATCGCGCGGACCCGCTGCGTGTTAAAGAGATCGAATGTATTTAAGAATCGCGTACACGTACAGCTGGGCGTTTAATATGAATATATCGTGGTTTACGAGACCTGGAATCTCGTGGAATTCAAATATAAGTGTGTTACCGATCCGCCAACGCGATGCACACGTCCGTGCGGTCGAACGATCATCGTGAACCGAGCACGATCGTTTTCTCTTGTTGTATCTCTCTCTCTCTCTCTCTCTCTTTCCCAGTTTTTCTCTGGATATCGCGATGTATAATACCGACGGTTCTGTCTGCTCTTATAAGGAGAGCCGTGTGTGTTTCTTGGCCGCGAGAACTGTGTGCGAGTCATGCCGCACTTCTCCCTCCGAGTCATGCTAATTTCCGGCAATTATTGCCATTCCGAACACTCGAGAGTCTGCATAGCTGAGCATCTGTAAAGATGTGAAAAAAATGTTAAAAAGAACCATAAAACTCTTTCGACTTGAATTAAGCAGGCCATTCGAAATCTACGGCGTGTTAAAATTTTCAAAAAACGGAGTAGCCGCTCTAACTTCCGCAAATTTTAGGATTTCTTACTAATTCATTTTCTTATAAATTGAACATCATAATAGAAAGGTTCGTATTGAATTTGCAAAAAGTCGGATGAATGGTTTAAATTTTATGATTTTTCGAATTTTACGAAAATCTGAGTTTTTTGAAAAATCGTCTAACCGCTTCAATGTTTACAAATTTTTAAAGATATTGCGTACAAGTCTGTACTTTCTCTTAACTTCCTAGAAAATTTGCCGAAATAATTTTTGAAAAAAAAGTAAAAAATCGATAAATGAGTGACAATTTCATTAAAAACGCTGCAATTTGCTTTCCCGAGATTTACCACGATGCGCAAAGCTTCCTCTATGAGGAAGCAAAAATAAAAAACGTAGTACCTCATAGAGGAAGATCATCGTGCCAAATCTTGAGGAAGCAATTTGCTACTTTCAATTTGCAGCGTTTGTTTTTTTAATTTGATTCAACAAATGAATGAATTATTTCTTTCGTTAAACTCGAAAAATCAAGGCGAAAGTTATTATATTATGAAAATGACATTGTGGATTATTTTCAGGTTCAGCCTGGACAAAGCAAAACAGTGGCTTACAAACAAGTCTCCTACCAGTACAAGAACGTGGACGGCAAACCAGTTGGTAAGAAAAACGCACTCATTACGAATAAAGTCATAAAATGTATTTTTGAAGCATGGAAATTACCATCGCAAGTTTTGCAATTGTAAAAAGAAGTTGGACAGGAGGAAAGTGCAATGCTTCCGCATTAGAGGGCGTGAAAATATGCGATAGAGTATGAATGTAGAAAGACTCTGAGGGAACTGGCGAGATAGCTGATAAAACGGTGAATGCGCGCGAGAGACCGAGGTTAGAGATAGCCAAAGGGAGTAAACCTCTCTTCGGCCGATCACGACGCCGTTTCCTTCACGTCTCGTTCGCTCCTTTTACGGCGAGCCACGGCCTTGCCAGGCTCTGAGCGAGCAAGACGAGATCGACTCACGATCGAAAGCGAACAACACGACAACGAAAAACATACAAGTTCCGAGATGGAGAGAGAAAGAACGTATTTGCATTTCGTGGGGCATGGAACGTTTGGTTCCTCGTTACTTGACCTTGCCGAATAACCCCATGCGCTAAATGAGAAAGTTCCTTCTCACGTAATATCCTTTTTTTTCAAGTCTGTAACGCTTTCGTCCAATTGCTTCACAATTAACACCGAAATGCCAACAAAGAATTCACCCTGCACTGAAAATCAGGAAAAATGACATCCGATCCATTCGAGAATTTGAAAAACATCAAATTTTTCGACTTTGACCGAGCCCTTGATTTTCAATTGACAGGATGATTATGCGCCAGTGAATTGAGCCAATGGAACGATCGAATCCGTGACGACTAAAAATTTGTCTCATTGACACGATTTCTCAAGCACATACTTGTGCATGCATTCGAATTTCTCGAGTATTGACAGTTGGCTCACTTACGAGTGAATCGTGAGAAGGAAAAAGAAACACTCGAAGTCTTTATCGGAATATTATTTCACGATGGGAAACACATCGTGTGGAACGAGTTAACAGAGTACTTGGAGCTCGTACTCTGCCATATTAGGGTTGATTATGGACTCTGAAGGCTCGACCCGATTTCTCTCTGTCACTTTGCTCCGTGGGAGAGAATCTGTGGACCAGCCTCTCTCTCTCTCTCTTTCTCTCTCGCTTTTCCTCATTCTCTCCCATTGGCATTGGCGATGCTGAAAAAAATCGACATTGAAACGATTGCAATGGAAGCAAATTGAATGAAAAAAGAGGCACCATTTCCATGGACATTTAAACGAGTCCCGGGTCATTTAAGGGTCAAGGTCATCCAGTTTGCTGGCCACAAACTTCTTGCCAAGATGCCTCCTTTCTTCTTCAAAATAAATTCTTTTGTTTGGCTGACGAAACTACAAGATTCGTGTGGTTAATAATAAACATTATTGCAACGATATAAAAGGACATCCGGTTCCTAATATCGACTCATAATTAACTTGGAATTAATTCTCCATGCATACGCAAGGAGACTGTAAACTTGCGGCACTCACAAGTGATTTTTATTGCTCCATTGTTCGCTTCAATCAGTTCCATTGGAAATTCGTAATTTATAATTAGAATTAAATTATTTGTTTAAACTCAAATGAAATTTGTGTCGAAAAAATGGAAAACTACGTTTTGTTGTTATTCGTCAAATGATTGTCACAATCGACTGCATTTTCTTTTGCGTTCTAAAATCTTTTTCCAACACGTGTTACAGATCCGTATACATTGGTCGACAATTCATTTACCAGCGGGCTTCCCATGGTGTGAGTAACGTTAAATTCTAATGTACACACGCGCATATGTGCGAGAAGAAACGTTTATCGCAGGAAATACGAAAATATCTTTATACCTGAAAGCTTGCCAAGAACCAGACGGTCTCTCGAGACTAGAGCACAGAGATGGACACGTCAAATGATTTTTCAAAATCGCTGTTACATCCGGTTGGAAAATGTTTTTTTTCGTCGTGCGAAATTTGCTTTTTTTCAAATGGTTTTCCTCATTAAAACGATCTACCAGTCGCATGGATGCGGGAGAGATTACTAGAAAACACATACACGCTCCTCTCCGACTTTCTCAATATTTCGAGACGAATAATAATCACACACGAAGAGAAAATAATAACGAAAATTATTATGGAATTCCCTGATCCCATGCGGCCTTTCTCAAGGATTTCTACGAAGACATGGCCATTTTTTATTCATTTTCCACTGAAAATTTGCTCAAATCTCTCGGAGGGACGATGTGGTGCCAGGAAACTACGACTTCGTAGTAATTTTTTCTACAATTTTCTCTTCGTTCACATTCTTCTCTGACGGAAGTAATAAAAATGTTTTACTTTCATTTTCCTCGAAATATTGAGTCTTTTCAAATTTGACTGATGAACCACCTCGAGTAGGTTGTAACGATTTTAAGGAGTCCAAGAATGTGAGCGTTGATAACTGCAAAACCACGATTCCATCTCGATCGTCAATTCGCAATTTTATTTTTAATTTTAATTTTCTTAATCGTTTTGTGCGAATGGTTAATGAATTTGGACTTTTTCTAATTTAATTTAACAGTGATGATGTCCATGAGACTAGCTACGAAGAAAATCGTCTGCACAGACGGCAACGAAGTCCCGAACCGCCTGTCAAGTCTTCGACGGTTAATCGAGAATTAGTGAGTGAAAAATCATCTTTTCAATATTTTGAATTTTCTAGTTACCTTCCAGGGCCAGAATCTTATGGCTTATCGACATGGGCACGACCCACGCTCGGTACATTCTGTATGATTTATGGGAGTTTCAACAGCAAATACTGACAATCCGTCTTTTTTGTTTGCTCCAGTTATTTGATGAGAGTTACACGACGTCTCGCTCGAAACAAACTTCACCTCTGCCTGGTGCCCAGTCGCGAGACCTGAAATTTGTTCGTGAATCGAGTAAGTAAAATATTACAATGACAAGCACAAAACAATATTTATGACGAAAAGAAAAATTGACAAGTTTAAAGTTCAAATAAATTGGATGGAAAAATGTTGAAGAAAGAATCTGATGAGAAATATATTTTGAAAGATTTTCAAACGGACGTACGACCAGTTCAAACGTTGAACACGAGTCAGGAGTACGGAACGACGGTGGAGTACGTACCAGTGCCATCTCCGAGTCCAGCAGTTCCGATTAATTTGGCACCAGGACCAAATACGAAAGTAACAACGACGATAAAGACCTACACGTACGAATTGCCAGGTGCGCCAGAGTCTTATTTGCCAGGCACGAACACAACGACGCACCAGAAAAATGTGCATCTCTCGGGTGACCAAAAGATCACGTATACCTTGCCACGCGGTGGTTCCATCGACAGACCAGTCAGCCCAACGAGATACGGTGCCGCGACACCGGAAGTCACCCAAAAATCCAAGATTCTTCACAAAGAAGCGAAATACTATCAGGAGGAGATACTCGGCTATCCACCAGGTGGAAATAACGCAACGAGCATTGTTTATCCCAGCAGAGGACCTCCAGGAACAAACTTGGAAACAACGATGACAAGAGACGAATATTATCGTCAGACCGATGGACACTATCCGAACGGTTACGATCACGATCGACCCGATCATCCCAACGGAACCACCACCACTGTCATTTACCAGAATCAACAACAACCACCCCCACAAACAAGCATCAACGAGACTCATACGACAACGATGATCGATCGATTCGAGGAACATTATCCAAACAGACCACCCTCAGCCGGACGTCCCGATGTACACAAACCTGCCACTCCAACCCGATCAACCAATGTTAATTATTACACGACTGCACCTCCACAAAGTACACCACCGCAATCCAACACAACTATTTACAAATATTCAAACACAACCAGCGTCCTACCACCCGGTGGTCGTCATCCTGATGATCACGAAGTTCTACTACCCAAACCTTTCCCAACCGGTGTTCAAATGTATCCGTCCAATGGAAAACCCGTCACCAATGGACGTGGACCACCTGCGAAACTCGAAGACCTCATGGCATCCTTCTCCGATTCGGAGGTTTGTAATCAAGAGACGTCGATTATTTAACAAAATGCAGAAAATTCAAATCGTTCTAACGGAGAAATTGATTAATACAAAAATCACATATTAGATTTGAATTTTCTATTATTTTTTATCTTTCGAATCCGTTTAGCCAATCCAGAAAAATATAACACTTGAGATAAAACTTACTCTCTGGAAATCTACTGTTGAGCCATTCCGACTCGAGCCAAACGCTTGAGGATAAATTCAAATTCTGTCAAATTTTCTATTTAGAAAATGAAATACAAGGCAAGGGAGAAATGTTTTTTTTTCTATTTTTACGAGAGATTGTCAAGAGCTGAGGAAATTATTTATGAAGGACGTTTGTTTGGTTTTTTGTAATGATTCTCATTCTTTCGAGAGGAAAAAAGTAGAAAGGAATTTTGATGCTAAATATCCATTTTGATGTGGATCAAGATCAATTGTGCATACTAGCGATAATTTCACTATCAATAGCATTCTCCTTGTACATCGTAAAAACAATATGCCCTACGAATAAAAAATAAATTAAAAAAATCTTTCGACAGCGCGAGGTTTTGGACGACATTGCGAAACAGGAGAATTATCAACGAAAAGATCGATCGAGACAGGACGCTGTGAGCCCAAAGAAAGAAGTAGATTTTGCGCCGCATTCGCCACCTCAAGTGCAAAGTAAAAACATCGCAGGACCTCCGGTTTATTATCCACCAGGTTCGGCCGAATTCACGAAGAAGGAATCAGCCGAGGGAGGAATGTCTCAATCAGGCGTGAGTGCATCCCAGAAAACGATTCCTCCTTGTTTTTTTCCATTCGATTATTCAAACCAAGATTTTCCTTGCAATTTTCCAGGGTGCTTGGCAGAAGGCCAGCGGAAAGTACGAGTACGAGGCGTCCAGCAAATCCAAAAGTAAAAGCAGCAGTGGAAAAGCGATCGTCCCCGTCTGTTTGCCACTGTGTTGTGGATTGCCCTGCGTCATTCTGTAAATTTCATCCTCGACACATTAAAATATATCGCAAGAAAACGGTTTCAAACGTACGGGAAACTTGTGCCTTAACTCGAGCATCGACAATCAGAAAAATAACGAAAAACGAAACAAACAAAAATCATAGTTATTTAAAGGAAAAACGAGTAATATTTATATTTTTTTTGTCATTAAACAATCAATTATATACGATACGTAAATATATAACTATATATTATAAACAAACACTTTTCTCTATGTGTAAGTATAAATATCGAAAAAAAAAATAGCTCTAGCCCCCAATCGGGCTTGTTCAACCGACTGACAGGATTGGAAACATCATTTTGAGAAACGTCAACAACTTGCATACAGCTTCATAACGCATCGTTGAAGAAACTACGAATTTTCGAGACAGAATCTCAATTTCGACATTTATTACTTTCAGTATCATAACTATTATTATTGTTATTATTATTAATGACGTCCGAGTGTCCTGCCCGAAAGAAAGCAAACAATTTGATCGACTTATTTTCGTATTGTCAATATTAACTATATAACAAGATGAATTTTGTGTAATAAATTGAAGTTTTTTTTTCATCGTAAAACTTGCGTTATTCTGGATTTTTTTCAGTTTTTATTAATTTATCAAGTTGCTGCTAAAATCCACGCCTTGGTGCTGCACTCTCATACAAAATCTACAGGTTGTGGGAGCTTCTGGATCTTTTCAGGCTGTAAAACCACTTTCCTTGCACTGGAGAAAAACCAGAACCGTCTCTTGAAAAGTGTTTTTAACCCTTCGAGTGCATACTGGGTCATTTTGACCCCAATAATTTCTAGTCACCGATTGCTTGGCGTTTAATTGTCAACTTCGTCAAGACATAAATTAAATACCGAAAAATATGGATAATTTACTCCAAAAAAAACTTGTCAACAAAAACAAAACCAAAAACGCATATTTACCGGAATTCAACGATTCCTAAAATGCCTTGGGTCAAATTGACCCAATATGCACTTATAGGAGGCGTCCACTGTAATAGTTAAACCTGAAAATCCTCCTCCCATTCCAAGTCACGAATAAAGAGACACAATTATTATTTCCATACGTTTTTTTCTATTAAACAAAAAATATACAGAGAACGACGTTCCACTGAATTTCGTACAATGTCTGTTGAAATTTCCAAAAAGGGTGAAAATAAATACCTTCGCTGCATTTTCTTTCTACGATTGGCGATAATTCAATATTTTCATGTTTCTCCAAACATCCGGAGTCTATGTCAGTCCCAAAAAAACAATTCTAGGATCATTCATCGATCATTGAGATTTTCCTGTTTCCGGTTGCTCCGCAAACAACCCTTTGACGCTAGAAACGGACTGATTGATCGCCGGCGTCGACATTACGTAATCTATTCCGTTGGACAGGTGGGTCGGTATTTCGGAGGTGAATTTGATGCTAGTCGTTACGCCTTTGTTCCACATTCCTTTTGCACAATTCGTCATCGTCACGAAGCTCGGCACAACGGGCAACTGGAATTTTGTAGATAAAAATTTAGGTCCAATTTTCCAACTCGATTAATTAGCAATTTCGAATTCATTTTTTTCACCGATTTTGTAACATCCTCAGGAACGTTCCGTCGGACGTAGGGAGCTACGCCGTTGTATATTCTGCTGTATAAATCTATGGTGTCTTCTGGTTTTGACCACAAGCCTTCCTGCACGGTGTAGTATACGATACCGCCAGCGATACTGGACTTTAGCGCAAAACTGTGCAAAGAGCATTTATTTACATGAGAATTATAATCGGTGCGAAATATTCATTTTGTTTTGAAAATTATGAAGGAAATGTATTTAGATTTATTTTTGGAGATCGTACTAACCGCAAAATCCCCATTTTGACACCGTCGTTTGTAGGTTCGGAAATTTTCGATTGTGTACTTTATTGCGTAAACAATTGACAGGTTATAAAAAAATACTGCAAGTTATGTAAAAACAAAACGTGCGGATTACAGAAGTCGACAGCGAGAGAGACAGAGAGAGAAGGCTGTCATCTGAGAGAGCAGCACTCCGGTCGTTCGAATCAAATGAGCTATTCACAATTTCTGGAACTACGAAGATAACTTTAGAGTTTATTGAAAATTCGATAGGATTGGAATAATTTTAACAAAATTTATGAAATAAGTATATTTTTTTTTGAGCTTGATGAGGACGCAGTGAACTAGAAGTTAAATGGTATGTTGACTATCGCTGTATAGTTCGATACGTCAAGTCAAAGCAGATACAAGATGGCTGCCCTGTAGTGTGTCGGGCGTATATACTTGTTATAAAGTCGGTTTTGTCTTCAGTGTCGTCTGTAAATTCGTCTGAAAAAGTTGTCCATTTGCTTTTTGATTGAACGTTAAAATATTTATTTAAATATAAATGTAATTTCTGCATGCTTCGTGCAACTTTTGCATTATTTTCGTCCCCGCATCGTCGAATGACAGAAAACTCAATTAGGTAACGATATATATGTATATATGGTAGCATACCCGTTATGATCCATAATTCCTCACACGTCGGCTTATCCTTGTTTCTATCGCTCAATAAACGAACCGCGTATCGTTGATATTCGTCCAAATTTCTATCATTTCATTGATTAACTTTGAAACTCGACTCCATTGTAGACGATTGTGTTACGTCTGTACAGCATGCGAAAAATCAATAAAATCCAATGAATCTGCGATTGTGTACTAAGTATAGAACGAAATATTTTTTGTTCGTAAGCTTGCGGCTCGATGCGTCATTATAAAATCTTATTCGCCTAAACTTCTCGTTTACGGAATGGCTCTTCATTTGGATAGAAAACCGGCACCGGTTTTCGTGAATAAATAACACGTGAAAAAATTAGGCATTTAACTTTGGAACAGAGATATATTCATTGTTACAACTATCCACACTGGGTCTGGTGGGCCCGAAATTTTTTTTTAATGGGTCTCACAGACCCACAAGTACATTTCCATGGTTACGGATCCATTCATACATAGAAAAATCTGTACTTTTAGAAAATCATTGAAACTTTAAAGTAGAAATCGTGTGACGCACTTGCCGGCTTTTTTCATTTCAATAAATTTCTCATTTTCTCGTTTTTACATTCGCAAAAAAAAAAAAATCACATTTTTTTAGTCCCCAGGAACCAAAATGATGTCTGACAGAAAAGCTGAGTTGGAGAGGAAGAAGGCCAAGCTTCAAGCCATACGGGAGGAAAAGGAGCGGCGGAGAAGAGAAAAAGAGCAGAAAGATGTATTGACAAACTTTGTTTTGCATTCATTTAAAAATATCAAATCAGTTTTTTGTCGGTCCGTATGACTGCGAAGTTTGCAGGGTTGAGGTTCAACGATAATTATTTTTTCCTATTAATTATTTATTGAATTAAAAAAATTATGGCAATTTTTTGGGTCGATTGAGTTTTTAGGTCGCGTGAGAGGATTGTTTTATTGTCCGGACCAAATATGAAATAATAATTATGAAATGCTTTAAATTTTCATTCCCAAAGTATTGCACAGTTTTCATGAAATTTTGCAACTAAGAAAAATATCAAAATACAGAAACAAGAAAAGTTGAAGATTAGCAAAACCATATTGACGAAGAGACAGATGCGTTGGTTATGTGAAAATTCATTATTTCGTTTTCTATCAAAGGTCGAAGAGGCGGCAGGCAGTCTCAGAGCAGCGGGGACAGAAAAAGATCAGCGGCGCGAGCTGGATGCGATGTTATCGTCTCTCGGTGTAGCACCTGTCTCCGGTAAAATATTCATAGCAATAATGAGAATCTTGCTCAGCAACATACAAATCGAAATCCTCGAATCCGTTGCTAATTTCGTGAAAATTTATTTGTAAAACTTGAAAAACTTCTCCGTTGAATAATCTTTATTCTTTTAACTTTTTTTCAACAGACGTACTATCTAGTCTATCGAGTATGAATTCTTTGACATCGGAACAAAGTGCCAATGCCACACCGGATGCCAGTATACAGCCAACGAGTTTAAATTCAAGTCAGAGGTATCGCAATTGCAACGAACGTACAATGTTGAAGTTTGCACTATTATGACATTGCGAAGTTTGCAACGTTGAGATTCAACGAAAAACATTGTTTCCATTGATTACTCATTGATTTTCGAAAATCATGGCAATTTTCTGGGTCGGGAGAGAAGATCGTTTTATTCGCCGAATCAAAGAAAGAAAAAAAAAGAGAATTTCGATGCATTTGAACGATGCAAACTTCAACGTCATGGACTATTGTCATGCAAAGAAAAACGTTTTTTTTTTTCCTCGTACTATCGAAACTCTACCTGCAAAGATTACACCAGCTTTGTAGGGATTTAACGATGCAAACTTTAGTGAGAAACAGCAATATGTTGTTGGAGTCTATGCAAAGAAATGCAACACGAGATTTTCCTATTGATTCATTGAATTTTTGTCTTGGTATTTTTTCAAAGATTGATTGATCACTTTGTCGAGTATCGAAAAAGTGCCGATGAAGTTTCGAAATTGCAAAGGATAAAAAGACCAGTGACGTTTCTTGCATTGCAACCCGGCAAACTTGAGCATTGTTAGCAAGTTTTTGCTACATTTGCATTGTCGTTGATCTGAAAATTGTACAAATACAGCGCATCAAGCAAGAAAAAGTCGAATCGAGAATTGACTGTGGTTTCGGTCGCTCACACAAACATTCCGCCAAAGGAGCCTGTAGTCTATAGCAAACAGACTCAAACGGCGCAAACAGCTCATGCGACCCACGACGGTGAGTTCTCTTTTTATTCCCACAAACCATTTTCATTGTTAATGTTGATTTATTTAGTTTTTTTTTCTCGATTTTTTCATTTGATCAATTCTGTACTGCATCATTTGTTGCGTTTCACAAGTGATGGGAAGAAACAACCACCGAATAATCGTGTCTTAATGCCGAAAATAATTGCCACTTAACGCCAAAGTAACGAATATCTTAGACGGATATAGACGAATACGAATCGGGGATAGAATTTGGCATCCATCAGTACACGAAAGCGAAATCGATCCACTTGTCTCCAGTTTCATCGTCGTTTTATATTTTCATCAATTTTATTTCATAATTCGAACAACCTCGCGATTAGCCGTTACCTCCGTTTTGGCTAAAATTTTGTATGGCCTTCTTTTCGACTTTGATTTTTTGCGTATCTCAATATTTGGCAAGAAATCGAATTTTGAAATTTTTCAAATTTTTATCATTTCTGAATAATTTCTCATTTTTATTTCACTTTTTGACATTGGTGTTGTACTTGCTTACGTTTACTGGTGGATTTCTCATTAACATGCGTGATTTAAAAATAAGAAATAAACATCGCGATCAATAACTCCAGAACAGTTGGGATACTTTTTTGGCTAGTTAGCTTTTGGCTTTGCAATTGAGTCTAAAAGTTGCAAAGCAAAATCCTGACTCTCCTTACAATTGGAAGCAAAGTTATTTCGAACCCAACTGTCCTTGGACTCGTGTGGCTTATCTGTGATATTAAAAACTTTTCTGTCGACACTATTAAGCACGTGGCACGACACGAGGAGCTCGTTAAACGCGTTGCTCCACTTCACCAGTTTCTTATATTTTTCCTTTTTCTTTTCCTGTCATTATGGTTTTTTAAAACTTTATTATTTACTAGTCGAGTTCACTTTTGTGCAATTGTGTAAATAGCATTTAAAAATTCCCAGTAGTCCTTGTCGGCCTAATAACCGTGATTAATTGACAATATCGTGAGTCGGTCCAATATTTTTTGTCGTGGCTTGGCCTTTGTCGTCACTCCTTGTAACTTCATACACGAAAAAGAGAATTTCCAGGGTTCGTTATTCGAGAAATTCGATTCGCACAGAAAAGAGTTGACACCAAAACCAAAAAAAAAAAAAACTCGATGCGCGAGATTCTTTAGCCGAATGTTTTACCATTTTTGTCTTGCCCAATAATGCGTCCAATTATTGTCTCGAGGAAAGATTAATTGCACTCGGCTCTCACGAGCATTCCTTGTTTACTCCAAAAGTCAAAATACCTCAGAGTTGAAAGAATGGAAAGAGCGAAAAATCGGGCTGGTTTCCCATTGCGATCACTGGATCAGGGTAAAAAAAAAAAAATATGTAAAAATTCAGGGATAATTTGTTCGCAACCCCTGTGAGTGATTAGTATTTTATTTCGTTTTGCCATGTTGCATCCCTTTTGTACGACATTCTTCATCCATTTATTTCATTGCAAAGGAGACAACAAACACATCATTTCGCTCAGTCGGTTTTATTATCATAAAAATATTAACGAATTAACACATTTTATAAAGGTGGTGGCTAACAATTGAATCAGCGTGTGAGAAACTTGATTATTGCTCAATTCGGAGGTTATGAATTATGAGGAAAATAACGTTTCACACACTTCTATCGGTGGCTGGTCTGACAATTACATGTGTAAACATGGTTAACCTATTTGCCCATTTGTTGACATCAAGTTATTATTAAAGCTCGAGTGAATTTGACGATTCAACCACAAAATTAGTCGGTTGGTAACAATGATTTCTGCATTGCTTCGCGAATTCAAGAGAAACGAGCCTTGCGGTGAAAATTGGAACTAGAGAGTACACGTTTTGCTGGAGGGAGGAGAAAGTAGTCAGTTATCCCGCGAATCTCAAAGTAGGGATGGGCGATGTTGAAAATATAATCGATTTTTCAGAAATCGATTATTGGAAAAACAATCGGATCTGAAAATCGATTTTCCAGTAAAAAAAATCGCTGAATCGATTAATCGAAGAATAACAAATTATTGTTATTATTGTAAATTGTTGTAAAAAATAACCTTAATTTTAAACTGCTCTCGAGAAATTCTTGATCGGTTCTTAAGAGAATTCCTTAATTGGAATCCGGTTTTGCCGATATATTCAGTACCTGAGAAATTATCAACATTATTATTGATAATCGTGAATAATATTAAACATATTTTTTTCTGTTAACATAAATAATCATATATATTAAGCACAGCTTATCAATCGTCGATATTGCCGAATAAAAATCGAAAATCGATTAATCGGCCAGAAAATAAATCGACAAAATATAATCGATTATTCGAACAATAGTATCGGTACAATCGATTAATCGAAAATAATCGCCCATCCCTATCTCAAAGTGGTCGTATCAAATTTTCGTGATTGTTTCATCGTCGAGTCTTTTTTCCATATATTTATCGCGAAAATTATAAAACTGTGTACACATCCGACTGATCTTGCGGTTTTTGTTGGCTAACGTGTTCGCGTGTTCCCTCTAAATATGAATCGTCAAAAAAATCAACCGGTGTTGGACACAAGGACTATCCGTCTCCTCTTCCACAAATACGATCTCCTCCTACTGTACGACAACGTCACCATCTCACTCTTGCTCCGCAGGCTACTTTGAGACCGACTGGTGGCGTCCCCGGAAAGGTGGGTCTGCACCAAACTACCTATGTATGTTTTGTCTACTATTTTACTTCCTTTCCATATAACCGTTCGAATAACCGTATCAATAGACGTAGATTATGTCATCGTTTGTTTAAAACAACAGCAAACATAACGCTTGTGGGTTGTGGAGCTCAGTCTTTAATGTCATGACCTTGAAACGCTTGCCAATCATTGTCATCATGCTTATGTTTTCTTTATACATCAAAATAATGCTTCGCGATACTTTGCATACATGCGATTATTACCATTTTTCGTACGTTCACACCGAATAATTCATCGATCCATTGTGTGCGAAAAGTTCGTTGGCGGTCGGCCATCTTGAATTCCTATAATTTTCTGCGTTTCTCGCGATTCGCCGTAGCATTGTTTTCACTCCTTGGGGGGTCGGCGATTTTTTTTTTTTATGAAATTGCGTTTCTAGTGATTCTTCTTGGCATTTGTCATAAAATCTATCGATTTCTACTGTCGGTTCGATCCTTTAATATTTATCATTTGAAATGACGAAAATTTTGTCTTTTTCTATGCTATGACCGATTTAAATGTGTTTAAAGTCGAGATTTGAGAGACGAAGAGACGAACAGTGCAAGTTTGGTAAACAACGAAACTAAAGTATAGTCGAACCGTTCCACGATCTTTATCGCGAGACTGAACGTCCTCCACACCCCGCAAAACGCATCGTTCGAACTTGACGTGGGAAACATCAAAAAGTGCTTTTTTTTCCTTGGTTTTGGTAAATTTAATGTTTTTTTTTTCGTATTTTCGTAACAATTGCTCTGAATCAGTGGGCGCAATATCGCGATGATTTCCCACGCAGTTTTTGTCGCTTGCAACAATAGAACATTCGCTTGATACGCTTCCAACAGCATAGGGCTAAAAAAAAAAAAAAAACAAAAGAAAAACAATCCAAAATTGGTAATGCGTGTTATGACTGTGATTAGAAAAATCTACGATCTGTTTAATAACGGTTTCAACATTATTCTCGATAATCAAGTCACTTCAATATTTTCGATTTCCTCATCTCACTCCTCCGTGGTTGCAAGTGGTGAAAAAAAAAATTAAAAAATTAACAAACAGCAAATTACACGATGATGAAATCTGACAAGCGGAGAAACTTAGGGGGGTGGGCGTAAGTGTGACAAGGCATGTAAGTGAGATATGAGACCCTGAAAGAGTAAACAAAACATGGATCTATCGTGGCATTCGTATGAAAAGAAAATATCATTCCGAAATCTCTTTTTTTTTCTACTTGCGAAGAATCGAGCGTCTCTTCGGGTCAATCGTGACCTTGAATAGAACAAAGGCACAGCTATTCCTATTCGCGCGTCGAATATTCACTCTTTTCGTTTCGATTTCGATTCGGAAGCGTCATCTTCATCGAATTATTCGTTCTCGTTCTCACTCTTATGTATTTTCTTTAACGTTTTATTAGAATTTTATGTTGCAATTATTTTCGGCGTTGCGTGATTGTTTGTCGTCTATCCTGACAATGAAACGAAGCACTTTGACGCGGAGCAGTGAACAAAATAAAAATAATAAATACCTACGCTTCACTTAGCAGAGAGAGAGGTATATTTTAGTATCTTTGTTTATTTCTCGTTGAAATATGAATTCTTAATGAATAGTAATAGCACATCGATCAATACGTCGTAACTAAGTGCAAATTTTTTTCCCTCCCCTCCTCAGCTCATGCATTCGACTATTACGGTAAGTTATAATTTCTATTGATTTTTTTCTTTCTTTACCGAGTCTTAGAACGAGTCGTAGCATAATAATTGTCTCTGCACTTTCAATTGATAAAAAATCGATAAATATTACGGATTTTTCTATTCGATCAGAGAAAACGATTCAATTGTTATACAAATCCGTTGGGAATATTTATCGGAGATACTTTTTCTCGACACATTCGCCGCAGCAACGATTGACCAAATTTATTTCAAACGATTTACGGACTTACTGTTTTTCGCTCTCACTCTCTCTCTCTCTCTCTCTCTTTTTCTCTCTCTCTCTCTCTCTCTCTTGCTCTATATCCGCTTTTCCCTTTGTCGTCCCAGTGGTGAGAGTGTATCAATATTTAGAGACAAAAAAAAGTCCCGAAATACTCGTTCGAACGTACGAATTCTTTTCAAGATAATCGACTGGAAGGATCGAAATAAAAACGAACGAGTTAAGTGTGGAAAATACAAGAAATAAAAAGAGTTTGTAGATTATTGAAAAGGGAAAATGTAATTCCATCCATACAGGCTCACAGAAAACTTATGGGACTTAATATCCATTGCGTAATCTTGTCACAACTTAACGCACCTTCCGGAGTTCTCGAATACGAAGTCACGTCCATTGTTCATCTACTTTTGGGCATTAAATAACATCGACATATTTGTTTTCTATTAAATCTTACTAACGGGAGAGAGGAAAGAAATTGTTGCTTGTGGTGTTGGTTTTGTCAATAAAGAAAAGTCCCCTTCCCAACGAAACGAACAAACAACCAAACGATATGAAAATTGTCAATTAATTAACAACAAGACAGTGCAAATTACACAGTTTCGAAAGCAACTTCGATTATTCGAAACGAATATGGTATGGCTGTTCAATGGTGCAGGAATGAATCTTTATGGCGCGCTTTTTGGGATTATTAGGGATTCTCGTGCAATGAATAAAGGAGAGAATAAAAGAGGTATTCTGACTGTCAAAGTTGGTCCTTCGTGTGGCTTACGATTTAACACTCTGTAGCGTTTGAAATAAATATCAAACTAAACCGAACGTAAGCACAGATTAAGTCCATTGCAAGCGATAAGACAAAGCTGTAGCTTTCCACAGGGTACGAACGTAATTGCATGTAGTTATAACGTAAACATTCTTTTTTTTTTAACAATCACAAATCCAACTCAAAACGTTCCGATCTCTGAGCATTAATTGTCGATGAGTAATTGCATAAATCCAGCTCGAAGATTAACGAATTTGAATAATTCATTCGACCTCAACAGACCGCTTGAATGATTGAAGAATTTTTGTTTTTTTTTCACTGCACGTCGACCATTAATGAAGAAGAGTAAAGGAGCGCTCACGAGATAAGATACCAAATTGATTGACATTTTCTTTTCCCTCCTTCAAGACGAGTACAATCTAAATCCTGGTTTAGAATGGGAGGACGAATTCACAGGTAGGTGATTTTCTCCGAAGCTGGATAAACGTTTATTAATCGTTTCACGAGTAATTTGCAAGCTTTATTATTATTTTTATTTACTACGTTTTTTTTTCGACTTCAATTTAGTCACGTTCGTGTAAACTTCACTCGTCGGTTATATCTTCAACGTGAATATTGCACTTGGAACGAATCACTCGTGCAAGCTCCTTGTTCCAAATTGCTTACTATTCGTTGTGCCACCAGTTTTTTTTCTCGTAGTATTTGTCATGATATTCGAAAAGTACAGAAAAAATATTCACGTCATTTGTCTTTGTACTTTTTACGTAGTCGTTCGTTTAGCGCAGAATACATTTCCAATAACGATTCCTACTTTAGTTTCCGCGTTTAGGTAGGGTTGGTGCCCACTTACTTTCAATTCTCATGTCCTCGAGCTTCGTATGCACCAATCTCTATTTTCATGCTCTTTTTTTTCTTTTTTTTTGTCAAAGAATTTCTCGTTTGTCCATTCCATTCTTACTACCTGTGAATTTCTTTCGAATAATCATTTATCGAATTTTTTCATAGATATTCATTAATTAGAGCAAGACTTGCATGACATATTTATATACATATATATTTCGCATATCTATGCATATATATGTAGATAAATATTTAAAGAATTAAAAGAGTCTAGTAGGTAGTTCGATGTAGTGAAAATTTCTGGCTTTGATAATAGGCGAGAGTTTTTTTAAATTATGTTGGTAGAAATTCCAAGTTTATTTTGGCCTCCAAGTATTTTTGAATTTTATGCATGAGGCTCGGGAAGCTGCGTTAAACGATTTTTTCTTTCCTTACGATTTATTCACGTTTATAGAGCATTGTTTGCGTCAGCAGTAGAAAAAAAACGTTTGCTCAGCACAATTTTTAGCTTCAATTTTCTGAAGGTCGAATCGAGATTTATTTTGTTTTATTTTCGCTGAACCATCCACCCCGATCCTCACTACTATCGACTGCACTGGAGTTTAAAGACTTGAAACTCTGTTGCACTGTTATTAGGATCGATTATAGAGAAAACAAATCCAAATTGACAAATGCAGACGAACCTCACGATTTTATCAATCCACGCGCACGTTTTATACTCTCATGGCATGCTTTGTAACGAATCATTATTGTCTTTCGTTCTTTCTCTCTCTCTCTCTCTCTCTTCCTTCCTCTTTTCTTCACACATTCATCCAACTTTTTCACGACCCGACAAAAATCATTTCGACGAGTAATTTTAATCGCGCGCTGTACATGATTATAATATTCAAATTATTGAGAATCGTAGAAAAGATTCGTATGGATGAGCGATATTTTGGACGCATGCCCTCTCGTGTACAAACCATTTTGCTTTGCATTATTTTTATTTGAGTTGAAGGAAAAAAATATTTGCTGATATGAGGAAAAAAATAGAAAAAAAAACAAAAACAAATCGTATTACCGTCATGCGATAAAGTTGGTTCAAAAGTAGCGCGATAGGAGATGTTTTTGCGTGTACGTTTAGAAAAGCCTCAGTAGAGTTAGGCTATTTTTTTGGAGGCTGGCTTATTCACCACAGTTTTGACATATGATGATGGCCAAGCCGAGGATGAAGAAAACAGTTTGCCACACATCGACGGTTTCCAGAGCAAACTTCCACCGGGTATTCTCCCTCATGGATTGCCTCAGGTCAAGGAAGTTCAGCCTGCTCTCACTCAGGTTGAACAGGAAAAGGAGAAGGAAAAACCAGCCAAGGAGGGTAAGCAAAATAAATTAGAAACAAACTANAAGAAAAAAAAAAAAAAAAAAAAAAAAAAAAAAAAAATAACAAAAAACAGCAGAAGCAAACGAGAGCGTTACATTAATTAAATCCTTATTCTAGTTCGAGAACTCAGCGAAGAGGAAAAACAAATGATCATTTTGTCCGAGGAATTCCAACGTTTTCTCGATCGAACGAGCAGAGTCGTCGAAAGGGCTCTCGCAGAATCGGTTGATATTTATACCGATTATACTGGCACTTTGGACGGCGAAGAAGGAATGTAAGTCATCATTCACCTTCCTGTTACAATTTTTCGCAATTTATTGAAAAAAAAAAAACACGAAGATGATCAAAGTTTCATGCTTTTCGCAGTTTTTTCCTATAAAACTATTCTGGTTGCGAAAATATAAAGCTTCTTCATTTCTATGTAACCCGTGGACGTTCTCAAACGTTCAAACGTTGTTTGTTTTTGCTAAAATGCTGCACATTGATAAATAACCGATTCTCGATATTTTCATGGAAGCAGTCCGTTCGTTTGAACTAGGAATAATTTTTTTTTTTCACAAACTTGAACATTCTCAAAAATTTTTCACAATTTTGACGATTTCCGCTTCAGGACTCTTTTTAGAAAGAGCGATATCTCTCGGTAACTGTAGGCAAACAAAAATGTTTATTCTGATGGATTATTCATTGACGTGAAGAAAACTGATGAAAATTTCGTTACTATAATCTCTCATTGACTTGGCAGGGACGAGAAAAATCATCAGCGTCTGTGGCTGAATCGTTCTTTCTTCTGCGAGCGTTGGTCGAGAAATCGTTGTGTAACATCGATGGATTGGTCCCCACAATTTCCTGAACTGTTGGTAGCCTCGTACAATAACAACGACGACACTCCGAATGATCCTGACGGTGTGTGTCTAGTCTGGAACACGAAATTCAAGAAGACAACACCGGAATATATATTCCATTGTCAATCGCCTGTGATGTCAACGACGTTTGCCAGATTTCATCCAAATTTGATCCTCGGCGGGACGTATTCTGGGCAAATTGTATTGTGGGACAACAGAGTACAGAAGAGAACGCCGATCCAACGTACACCGTTGTCGGCGAGCGCTCATACGGTGAGAATTTCCAAGATTTTCAATGATTTTTTCTTTCAATTACAAAATGAAATAAAAAGTGAATTTTACGAGCTTGGAATTCATCATGTTTCGATGTAATTCTCAGCATCCTGTCTACTGTCTCAGCGTCGTTGGAACTCAAAACGCTCATAATCTCATCAGCATATCCACCGATGGGAAAATGTGCTCCTGGAGCTTGGACATGTTGTCACAACCTCAAGAAACTCTGGACGTTCAAACGAAACAATCAAAAGCTGTTTCAGTCACGTGCCTCGCTTTTCCTCACGGCGACGTCAACAATTTCGTCGTTGGTAGCGAGGACGGAACAGTTTTCTCTGGTACTCTTTTACTGCACAATCAACGATATATTCTCTTGACCTCAATCCTTCGACTGCTCGCCTATTTCCACTCGGGAGCTGGTGCTTCACACCGGGGGAGTGTGTGTTCGATCTTAACAATGTTATCGCCTCCATTTCAATGCGCACGAGAAACGTAGTAAATAGCAAATTGCAAAATCGTCATCCGATGCAAATTTTGTCGTTTTTCCAAAAATAGCCCGTATTTTCTAATCGAAACAGCAATCGGTGGCACACAGATTTTTCCACTGATTGAAAAATTCATAATAATCGTACGATGGATTGAAATTATTGGAAAAATTATGATATTTCTCTGCAAAATCTCGATAAAAATCGGCTGTTGGAGAATTTTCATTTGCCATTTTGAGAGACGCTGTTCGTGATGTTCAGAAATACGTGGAATGGTGCGGATTCGTACCAGCGAGCAGTCGAAGGTTCAGAAAGGCGAAAAAAAAATGAATCGAAACTTTCGACTCTCATTATTAAGCTCTTGATTGAATTTTTAATTATTCAGCTTGTCGTCATGGAACGAGAGCAGGAGTAACTGAAATTTACGAGGGTCATCAAGGTCCGGTAACCGGCATCAGTGCTCACGCGGTACAAGGAGGAATCGATTTTTCACATCTCTTCTTAACTTCCTCGATCGATTGGACGATCAAGCTTTGGAGTTTGAAGGAAAGCAAGCCTCTCTACTCGTTTGAACATAACGGTGATTATGTTTACGACGTAGCTTGGTCACCGACACATCCTGCTCTTTTCGCCGCAGTCGACGACTCTGGGCGATTGGATTTGTGGAACTTGAATCAAGACACCGAAGTACCTACGGCCAGTGTCGTAGTCGACGGTTGTCCTGCATTGAACCGAGTCTCGTGGACTCCCAGCGGTTTCCACGTCACCGTTGGCGACGATTTAGGCAAAATCTGGGTCTACGACGTCGCCGAAGTAAGTTCTTAATACTATCGTCACTAAAAAAATGGGTATTTTTTAATGCATTTCGATTGCATTTTTATATTATTTTCTAAAGGAGTTGGAAACGCGATCCTCACTGTAAAGTCTTGGGATTCGCTTTCGAGTGAACTCGGAGTTCATTTCATTCGGTTTAACTGGATTTTTAATAATTTTTATCTGAACGAACGAAAACGCGAATTTAATATCCGACTTTTGTAAACGTTCGCATATTTATTTTGCAGCATTTGGCACACGCTCGAGGAGACGAATGGAATAAATTCTTATACACGCAGCAAGACCTCAAAAACAACAAAGCCGACGAGGAACTCGACAAGCTGAATCTCAGCTCCGGGCCTTCGAGTCTGACCTCAATGTCCTCGATCTCTTCCGCGCACATCAGATAAATAAAAATACGAGCGAGCTCGTTACCAGTCACAAAACAAATGTCCCGCATAAAACGGCTTCGGTTACATAGCAACGTCCTAACTAATTGTAGGATAAGTATCAATGTCTAAAAACTGTATTATTCTTTTCTTCTCAACTATTCTGTCAGCACTAAATACTCACGATCGCGATATCTCAAGCTCCGATGATTTGAACGCGCGAGAAATTGTTCGAATAATCCGTAAATTATTAAATTCGAATGATTAAATAATGTCGATGAAATCTTCGACGCACAGCCCAAAATCGTAAAGACCGACTAATGTTTTTTGCTTCCGACGTTAACGACGCTCGTCAACGCTCGTTTTATGCTTTTTTTTTTATTTCAATGTAAATAATCGTTAATCATACGTTGCATATTGTTTGTTCTTTTTTTTTTACTTGAAATCTGCAACAGCAATATAAACCAAATTTGTCCAAACATCCTGTCTGCAATGATTGAAGAAATAATTTCTTGTACCGTTCATTCTCCGTATCGCGTCTTACAGTCTTAAATTATTCAATTTGCCAAATTTTTTTTACTCTCTAATTTTTCGTGTCATTTAGTTGCCTGAATCGAAAACAAGTTTTGTATTGAGCTTCGTATTATTGTTACAGTGCGTCATTAAACATTACTGTTGCAGTAAATTCAACGAGTTCCAGTTTTTTTCGCCCTCGCCGATGCTTTTATCCTCGTCAATTGAAAATGACTGTTTTACGCAGTGGCTGGTCCGGATAGTCGGATAAATAATATTCGTTCGGACACGGCAAGCAATCCGGACGAGCAAGGGTTGCTTATTCGTCCGGATGTGCTTTTAGTGTCGGAAATATCCGGACGTGTAGCCACAGCCTTATGTTTTTGCTTCCTCATTCGTTTCGTAGACAAATTGCTGATTCTTAGTTTTTCGCTTGAAAACCATTCGGAACTTTGTCAATATGACACGATGTACAAAGTTGTCATTTTTTTTCCGATGTGTCATGGTTTTTTAAGAACTTTCCTTCGAGTAACACGAATTCATAACCTTTTTTTCTACGTGTATATGAAATTTTCTATATCGATACAGTCGAGACCTTTTTTTAGGCTAATTCGTTGATCAAATCTGTTTGCAATGCGAAAGTAATATGGCTTACAACAAAAGCGCACGATTCGGTAAATCAGCGACCCAGACAACGTCTTTTGTCGGACCCGGAAGTTACGATATCTGCGTGTCCTCGAATCCACCGCGAGACCTCGGTAATTGAATATTAATGAAAATGTTGTCGTTGGTATTGGCTCGAAATTTGGTGGATACATCGGCCGAGCGGTCAACCAACCAAGTAGTGACTTTACGGGTGGCCCATCGTCGAACCCAAACACGATCGAGTATCCAAAACTCTCGATTTCTTTGTAAAGTTCAATGAACAATGAAAAAATTTGCTCCGCTGGTTTTTTCGTCTCGTAAAATATTTATCGATTTTTTCGTCGCGAAGACTGTTGCTTATTATTTTTATTATTTCCAGCTGTAATTATTGTTCGTAATAATTGATAAAAAATGTTGATCGTGTTACTGGGAATTGTTATTTTGCCACAGGTCGTGCATATCCATTTTTGAGCGGTACAAAGAGAAAAACTTTCGAAAATTCAAAGGATGCTGTGGATCTGCCTGGCCCAGGATGTTACAATCCCCACCAACTGAAACGTCACGTGCCAGAAAGTAGACTTTCCATTCGATCTCGAGTATTTCGGAATCTCACGAAATTTTATCGAGCCTCCATTGTTATTGGGAAAACTTCAGGGTGGCGTGAGCATCGATTTCACCGAGAAACGCATAAAACATAATATTTGCGATCCTGATCCTGGTCCTGGTCCTGGCGACTATACTTCAGCTGACCATCTTTTCAAAAACTCCAAGGCGAAACTTCGAGCGCATCCTGGAACTTGGAGAGGACCAGCGGGCAACGTAAAATCCATTAATTAGCAAAGTATTTTTCTCCCATGGAAACTTTTTTTTTCAAACATGCTTCTGTAATTTTTTGGGCTTCGGAATGTTTTGAATAATGCTAGGAATTTGGTGATCTGATTATCGATTAAATTTGTACAAGGTCCCAGCGAGAAATCATTTTTATTCAGTAAAAATCGTTGGCCCACGTTTCAGCTGTGGTTAGGTCCTCCACCGCGATCTTTAATGATCAACACTGTTCCCACCATTCCTTCAAGAAACGATACGAATGGCTATGGGATTGACGAACGCGGTGTCTTGGTGAAAAATCCTCCCACTAAGGTCGAGCCAATGGAATTCTACAACGTCCCTCGAGAGGCAGGAATGCTCTAATTTCGGCATTTATAAAATTCATTAGAACAAACTTTTTCCCACGATATCGAATGAATTCGGAAGCGTTTTCTTCCGCGTATTATTTTTTGTTGCATTATTTGGACAAAAGTTTATCGAAATTCCAGCATCTGCCAAATCGACCACGAATTTTTCCGGATCATTTTCTTCCCACAGATATATTCTTTCGTATTCTGAATTCATTCGTTCCCGATGAAAAATCCTTGCGATTGAAACTTTGCTAGAAAGCACGATTTCTTTGATTTATTGAGACAAATTTTATCGATTCGTGCGCAAAGGAATCAAACGTAGTGACCTTGATGTATAAGGGAAACTTTTGGAGCAAAATGTCAGGGAGGGATCATAAAAGGATTGAGCAATCTCCTGGACCAGGTGCATACGAAATAGTAAGTCGACCTGTGCAATTGAACGAACCGTCTCGATCGATCAAAAGGATTTCAACAAAACCTTCTCGCTACCTCGACAAGTTGTGGACACAAAAACTTCTCGAGGTATTTTTTAACGAACAATGATAACGAAGTAATTGTAGGAAAATGAGAGAATGGAATCGAATATTCGTGACGTAGAAATTTCGCACAAAATTCAACAGGATCATCCTGCTCCGAATAGTTACGATCCTCCGAAAGGCTCGTTCGACAAACCCACTTGCCTCTGTGACAAATACGTCGTTGCCCCACCGCCGTTTGGTGTTGCGGCGAAGGTAAATCGCACAATTAGTGGACAGTCTTTAAGGGTCTGCAGGCACTAGCGAACATTTTGCTGCATTTGAAAAACGAGAATCAAAGTTTTTATCAAATTTCTGACGCTCGAATAATTTTTCAAGCGATTCGACACCGAATATTCGGACAATGCACCAGGTCCGGGAACTTACGATCCATCGGAGTTCAAGTGTCCAACATGTTCGAAAATAGACTCTCCCTTCGGATTGTGGAGTGCACGTTTTCCAAGATCAGTAATCGCTGAAACTCCAGGTCGGACAATAGAGAAATCTCGTTTCTACAATCTCAAAATCTTTTGTCTTCTCTCTAAGTCGATCATGTTGCTCGTTGCTTCGATATTCACACGCACGTGCGATTTTTCGTTATCGTCATTCAGGTCCCGGCTCTTACGATCTGAGCAAAAATGATCTTGGAAAGATCACGTCGTGCAAACGCAGGTACCCAAGGGCAAGTGTGCACTTGAGATCGAAGGGATCGGAAGAGTCGATTAGACACGAAACTCCCCCGAGCACAGCTCCACAAAAAGCCCAGCTTCCTTCCGCAGTTTTCAAGTCTAGAACTTCGAGGTTCAAGGACGCTGCAGAACAGGTACGTGTGTAACAACGCTCAGAATTTCTCGCTCCCTCTATTTTGTTGAGGCTCCAAAATGTTCGTGCAAATGGTATCTTCGCGGGGTCTCTGAGACCCGGTTCAGTCATCTTTGGTTTCTTTGTATATTTCTCTCGAGCATTGCCCAAGGTTTGGTCAGTTTTTCGCGCTTGAGTTTTGTGTCTCGGACGAGACAGTCGTTGATCCATTTGTGATTCAATGAAAAACGAGACAAAAACGAATGAGATTTGTTTTGATTGTTTTTTTCGTGCACACACGTGACTCCGTTCGAAAGTCTTTTCCGTCTTCGTCTAGTAACGAAGCCCCGAAGGCTAAACATATACACGATCGAGCAAGAGATAATCCTTGGCCGGGCCACAGGTAATCGGGCGAGAGCCTCGACGAAATTAATGACGTCGAGATCGAACGATGCATCGTTATCCGAAGCTATAGCCGCGTGCGCCTCTCACTTGCTCCGTGCATGTATTTGTGTGTCAGACATGCGGGGATACAATTTGGATCGTTAATCGAGAAAGGGCTTCGAACAATATGTAGACACACACATAGGTAAAGGGCGTTTGAGGTTTAATTGTCAACGACGCAAATTTCAGTTTCAAGTTAAAATTCAAATGGAAAACCGTCAAGTAATTTTCGTTTGAATTGTCTCGCAATAAGTTGATCTCGTTGAGCAATCACGTTCGATAAATAATACAAACTTTATAGAAAATTGAATAAATCTCCACGATTTTTCATGTTTTTATTGCTTAAAAATTTTGATCCCAAGCGTTAAGAATGCAGCTTCGAGTTATTGATGCTCGAGATGGTTGGCCTCCTCTCGAACGGTCCTTTTCAGTACCCGAATCGTTTTTTTTTTCACGCATAACTTCTTTGCTGATTTTTTTTCGCCATTTTGAAAATTGGATAAAAAAATTTCCCTCGATATTTTTATTCGGAACGGTTCGAACTTTAATATCCTGAATTTTGACGTGTCGTTCGGAACGATACTGGCAACGCGGGAAGCGTTTGAACATGGCTGGGGTCATTTCGACCCTGTGTGACAGGCGCGGGTCAATATCGAATAATTTTGCAAACATTTGTCGTCCTGTTATATTTCATTTCATACAAAGCTCGATCGAACGTTATTTCGATGTAAATACGCGACATCGTTAACCTGGGAGGCCCTTTAGACGCAGGAATCGCGCTGACGAGTAATCGCGATTCGTTCGGTCGAAAGAAGGCTCGAACGCGTTTGGTCAGAAACCGATTATAAAGGAGAATCTTCCCTTTTCGCTCTATTTTTGCGCGACGGTATAAATCTTGGAGTCGAGAGGAGGTTCGCGACAGAGCTGAGCATAAAATCACCGTTATTTCGTGCTTTATGACGTTAATATGCGATACAGGGTTATATGGAGAATGCGAGCTATAGTTTAGTCAGAATCTAACGTCACATTAGTAACGGTATGGGCGATGGAAAGGATCGATAGGGAAGGGCGATCGAACCCAATTATGTTGCCCTTCCGCGTAATCATAGCGCGGTGAGAAGCTTCCAAACCCGGAGGGCAAGGCAGTCACCTCTCTCTCTATATATACGCGCTTCTCCTATTACGGGCATCGACATGGGGAGCGTGTCAAAGAGCACTTCCGAATGGGAAATCGTAGATCCGTGAATGCAGCACTTGCACGTTACTTGCGAGACTTTTCGCCGTTAAGACAACGAAAAACGATTCCGTGTTGGTTGCGCGGCGAAGGTGCGAGTTTCTCGAAAGTGGCAACTTTGAAGAAAATCGTTGATTCATGCAAAAGAACGAAAAAATGTCTAGCGATTTCCATGCGGTTTCAAAATTAACATCGAACATTTAAAAAAAGCATTAAACAAAAAAAAACGAAGAAATTCTATTGCATAATTAACAACGTGCTTCTCAGAGTTGATGTTTGTACGAAATGGTGGTGTGAGCGAAGTTGCGGTAGCGACACATCATACGGTAGAAGCCCATACCGGAAATGAGGCTACACGAAGCGTCGCAGGTCATTTTCACGCCGATTCATGCTTCTATGCGAAAAGCCCGTGCACAGGGAGAACGAGAATTCGCTTCCGGCTCGTTGAACTAGAAATTTCGGGCAATCTCTGGCCCGCAAACGAAAGCGCCGGGCTTTCTCTCCGTCCGTGTGTATCTCTGTATAGTCGGTATGTGTGTGTGTGTGTCTGTGTTTAATATACGGCTATATAGTCGGTAAAAGTAACCAGTCCGGAACGTTCGAACTAGTATATTTTGGTTGCTCCATTTTCTACACTGCATACAGACGTTAGTCGTATCACCTGTATCGCTGGCGGTATAGCAATTCTATAAAGGATTTGTAACTGTACATATCGCGTAGATATACTCGTAGAGTCTTCTTCGACCGGAACAAACTACTTTGAACCATTTCGGTCTGGTTCCAACTCGGAAATGTGGCCAATGGGAAATGCTCGTTAAGATAGGCCAATGATAACCAGTTCGGTTTGTTTGGTTATGCCCTAACAACACGATCGTATTGCAGGTGCAACGTGCGTGTACTCCGAGTGTTATGGCTCCGAATATCGCGATTGCTCGAGCTATTAACGTCGCTGCACATTCCACGTTGCCTAACGACACATAAACCCACATATATAGCTTCGTACTCTTGAAATTGTCATGGGACATGTCACTCGCCTCATTATCATAATTATACTAATCACTCCCCCTCCAAGCAACATTTATATCCGTTTTACGCTCCTTTTTTTCCTCCAAGGACACACCAGCCCCGGGCGACTACGACGTCCTCAAATCCTTCAAAGCTTCACGAACTTGCTACGCCGCTCGTAATTGTCGAACACCCGCATTCGCTTCGAAAACTTCACGATTCCCTGGGATACCCGACGGAGTGGATATCTCTGTCCCAGGTTAATTATCCAGACCCATCCATCTTAGCGATTTATTGCTCTTCCACCATTTCCTTCTCGTAACACTTTCATAATCAGCTTTTTTGCAGGATTTCCTTCGAAAAACACGACGAGCAATATCTGAATTATTTTATCGAATTATTCAGACTTGAATTTTTTTTTCCACTTGCTTTTCGAAGTTTATTTCACATTTTCTATTACACGCTTTGCAGGACCTGGTATTTACAATCTTTGCACAGACATTTCCCAGGGTATTAAAGGTGGTGTTGTCGGCTGTGCAAACAAACGAATTAGAAAGCTCGAAAACACTCCTGGACCCCAAAAATATTGCGTAATAGTTTTATTCTGTATTATCAAAGCTCCCAGAGAGCCCCTTACTCCAAGACTGCATGTGAGAGACTCTTGAGAACCTTTTTTTTCGTTCATTAGCTTCATCCATACGTTGCATCATCGGTTATGCAAAGATCGTTCAACGTTACTCTGGGCCGGCCGAATATTGCAGGCGAGGAACAGCTTCGCATCCCCTGGAACAAAAGACGCCAGGGGAAAAAAAATCTTCGATGGTTTGCCAAACCGAAGAGCAAGTACGTGCACTGCCCTTCGCACCGATGTGATTGAAACGAAAAATTGACCCACTTTTTTACGCAAAACTCATGATTTTATTGATGACGACGAATTATTCGTTGGGAATAAATTATTGCAATTCCTGGATCTCTCTTCGTTATCTCTCTTCGTTAATATTACACAATGATTCTGAAAATTGAGGATTCGTTCGATATCATGAGGCAGAAGTCTCGTATATAATTTACAACGTAGGAAAATTATCGTTAGAGCTACTAAGAAAAAAAAAGGATCACTGCACAATCGTCCACAAATGTCGTATTATTGTGGAGAGTTTATTCGATGGCGCGAGAACAATATCGTCAATTTTCCATGACACGCTCTTCTACGATGGCAGAAAATCGGATTTCGAATCGAAAACGGTTTACCAATTTCCGCGCAGTCAGATCACAGCCGCAAACGCGATAACAATGAATTTCATCCCGATTTTAGTTGGCGTTGCCGCACCGTGTTATCAGATTGACTGGAAATGATTCAGTGCGAAACAAAATAGAAACGACATTTCTTTATGAACACAAACGTTTTTTCTTTTTTTTTGTTCTTCAGATTTTGGGGACTGGGGATTGAGCTCGTCGTCGATGGTCAGCCACAAGGTAAGGAATTTTAGCTCCAAATTCACTTTTCCTGTTATCGCGTTTAGCCCAAGTACGATCGCCTCATCATCCAACTTTTGCCAGACTAAACATACTCCCATACATATTTCGTTGAAATCTCAACTCTCCAACACCCTCACTTATAATCGATTAAAACCATCCTTGATCGTATTAATATTAAACTATATTAAACGTTATATCGCATTACCAGGGTGCACTCGTGTCCCGTATTCGATTATCCCCTTATGGGGTGGATGACCGCATCGCTTCGACCTCCACCTAAATCCATTATATCATGAGAAACGAGACAGCACACATTATATTCGGGTCTTAATACTCGAACGTCGTAAATGACAAAATTATCCATTTTATACAGCGAAACGATAAATTTTCTCGGATTTAAAATTCCGCTGAACTAACCACGTACCGTATGATACCTCGGGGAGGGCTCGGGCAAAAGGTGATTTCAGCTTCGAACCTCAAAGAATTTATATAAACATGTTTGAAAAATTCAAAAATCAGGATCCGCTTTCTGCGATCAATTTCTCAGACTACGAAAAAATCGATCAATCGAAATCGATCGAGCATCGTGCTAAATCTCGAGGGAGCAGTTTGCAGCTTCCAATTTTTTTCACATTCCGGAAGTGATATATTTTTATAATAAACAGTGATGGAATGTTGGTTTGTGCATCAATTGACAGATCGAAACAAATTTGCTTTTATTTCATACGGTCTCGGCAAAAGCGGTCGGTGGGATTTTCCTGCGGAGAAAATATCCCGAATACTTGATCTCATTTGGCTAATTTCCCCGTGGAATTGGCACGCCTGACTTGCATTTCGTCTCGAACGTCGTTGTCGTCTCAGAATCTTGACGAGAGCAAGCTAAGCAATTCCGTAGATTCTTGCCGTCATGGAATGTTCTCTTTGATCATTTCTCTCGTTCGTTTTGCCATGCGCTGCATGTATGACAACGCGGATAAACCAGGGGTAGGAAATGAGTTTTTCTTTGCTTATTTCTGATGGACTCTGCTGTCTCAAAATTATGGACATTTTTATGATCATTATTCATTGACGATGGATTCGTGCGGCAATCAAAGTTTTCGAGATTGTTTTAATGGGACTGCATAAAATTCAAGCTCAAAGAACACGAACTCTTTGGTATGTATGCATTTTTGCAAGCCAGTATATCTTGAAGGAGCGTTAGGATGTTCGCCCGTTACTCGTGGGAAATTTTCTTCCGGTAGTTGAAACATGCAATAACACATACGGTACCATACGATGCATGGAATTATTCATCGTACGTTCTATATACTCGAGAGTATTGCAATCCCAACATTGCGCAGGAGAGTATTAAAAAACTGCACGATTCGTGTGATCGATAAATTATTGGATTGTAAATCTGTCGAGAGATATTGCAAATTTTTCGTAGAAAAATGTGTCTGGTCGAAAATTCCCATGAAATTCCAAGCCCTTTCAGAAATATTGAGGAATATTGGCGCAAAATAATATCCAAAGATTTTAGCACGAAGTCTTTTCTTTGACTGTAGCGAGGAGAGAAAAATAGTTCGGGGATCGGAGTATTGATTCGAAATGGAACACAACTGGTTGGGAACCGAATTCGTAACCATGTTAATAACGCTGCAAAGTGTGATGTCCGTTCGGATATTCCTCCGTGTCGATTCTGCAGCGGACATACGAATTTGGTGATGCTCCATCAGGTTTTGATTATGTAACTGAAATGCTGCGTACGGAGGATAACGTAAAGTGGGCTGACGAGGAGGATACGAGAAAGGGAGAGGGAGGGGGAGGGGGGGGATCTCATGTACCAAAACTCCCCAACAGGAGCAGTACGTTGGACAGAATCGGGGATATCAATCAGCGATACATGAAAGGGGCGCGGTCCTGCCTGCTCGTCTCCCATTGTCTGCAATGCACAACGCAACGTACGCACTGAGAGAACTAACGACAATGACAGTCACCATATAACCCTCGGTCCATGTGTATGTATGGCTCGCAGTTCCGGTATGTGTCAGAGAACGGCTTGGTCCATAGCGCGTACAAAGATAGAGAGCGGAGCCAGAGGAGAAGAGATGGAGACACAGTGTCGATTTTGGTATTGGTTCACAGAAGAGTTATCGAGAATTGGTTCACTGATTCCGAACATTCATGGAATAGTCCTTTGACCTGTGCATTTGACGATGGAAATTTATACCAAATAGGCTCGAAACATTCCAGCCGACAATGGCTCGAGTAATCATGAAGCATAGAAGAGTCTTTTTCCCTTTTTTTCTTAAACAAACAAACTTGTGATAATTTTCATTTGTGTTTGTTTACTCAAACGTGTTGCAATCGTAAATTTTCTAATATTTATCAACTTTGGATGCAATTGTTTGCTTTTCGTAGCTCGGATGCTGATATTAGACGGAGAATATAACGCGACAGTGTATATTTTCATGCAAATTTAATCGCCTCGCAAACGGATCGCCCGAGCATTTTTTCTCTCGTGGGAAGGCATCATCCCTCCTCTCTACCGGGCACCGGAAGTCGGACAAGTGAAAAATGCTGCAGTGTAGAGTAAAAGGCAGAGATAGAGAGAGAAAAAAAAAAGCAGCCGAAGAGCAGGATGAGTCGGGGGGGGCGAGAGGGTTACGAGAGAGCAAAAGCTCTTGAGGAAGTCGTTCGGTTCGCCGACGGGCTGTATATATGCACACGGCAGCAGCAGTGGGCATAGTCGGGAACCGGTGAAGGAAGTGGCTTGCGGCCGACCTGGAAACAAAAGCTTTCTCTCGCTATATGTACGAGATCTATCCGTAAGAGAAAGAAGAAGAAAGAGAGAGGGAAATTCGTTGGTTTCCTTTTTCAAAAGTACTTCTTCAAGCCAGTGTTTCTGTATATAGCACAGACCCCCGGGCAAGCTCGCGTTTTGCCAGCTCTATTGTCCACTGGAGACCGGGACGTAAAGTTACGGGAGTCTTCGCATCGCAGTCGTCGGAGACGACGAAGAGGAAGTCCCGTTATAGCCTCGTCGTCACCCCTGACGTCCGGGTCTCTTACTCCACCTCGCGTATACCGCCAGTTTTTCGACTTTGACTTTGCCCAGCAGCCACTTTTCTCGCAGTGTTCGTGCTTTTGTTCCCTAGGAACTAACGATCCTCTTCCCCAGCCTTCCCCATCACCCTCCCTCCGCACTTACTTCGTCTTTTCCCTCACGGAAATATCCACATCGACGTATATACTCCAAGACACACATCGCTAGGGTGTACATTCCCAGGACGATCCCCTCCGCTAAACTCGTCGGTACAAAAAGTCCGTGACAATCCGAAGTGCACACACACTCATCCTCTTTTCTCTTTCTCTCGTCCTGATCCGACAGATCAAAATCATTGCGAGAACTCGAACTTTCAGGCTATCTCAACTCGATAGTTATACTGCCAACTATTTTCACGATAATTATGCCCAGCGATTGAAAGATTACTGATGGAAAGGGAGGAGAAAAACGATATTTTCTGTTTGCTTCACGTTTCCTTCTCGTTGCAACGTCATAAAGTCTTTGAAACGGTGCAAATTTTCGTCACTTCCGTTTCGTATAATCAACTGCGTTATATGCTCGTCCAATATATCAATGAGTTAGTTTCAGTCATTGAAGAATATATTAATTCATTCTTTTTCCATTTGTAAGCCCGAAGAGTCGGTGCGGTTTGGGTACGACGAGGAACGAAGTAGGGCTGGAAAGTGGTTAGTCGCGGGATGAGTAGCAAAAAGCGGTGGGCATCGTTGAACAGGAAACTTATGTAATATTAGTGCCTCACGAGGAGCGTGAGCTTTTGCCCTCGTAGTGTTTTTATGTACAGAGCACCGAGAAGAGTAAAAGTCGTGAACCGGTGGAATGGCGCGAGTGTGCAGAAGGGAAAGAGAAAAGTTTGAGGGTGATCCCGCTGCCATTTAGCAAACGATTCTGACTCATTCTCCTTCTCCATTTTTTTGAGCTTCCAAACTCCTCGTTGTCTTACTTTGTCCTTTCTTCTTCACGTTCGAGTTCTCTTCGGTTGTCGTTTTTTCGTCTCCCACACATTTCGAGGGAAGGGACATTTTTGCCCTCCTCGGTGTACTCCCGCGTATGAGGAATATCGTGGCGAGGCCGAGAGGGTGATGTTCAGCGATCGAGTCTCATAACTCTTGTTCCATTGAATTCGCGACGACCATAAAGTAGACCATTTCTTAACGTCTCGCTTGCCGGAGATGGGGATTTATGCGTGTTATATCCCTCAGAGCGTGCTCGTTCGTACTTCACGCGAATAAGAGAGGGGAGAATTGTAGCGCACGCGGAAACGGGTGATAGCACTAGTCGCGGAGAAAGAAAGAGAGGAAGTAGAGAAATGAGGATGAAGCCGGGTAAAGGGGTGGCAGCAGAAGGAGCCATGGAGATGGCCCCATTTCCGCGTTCAACCCCGCGCACGGTCAAGTAGAGGCTATAATACTCCGAGAAACCGGAAGTACCTTCCTCTCGGTGCTATATTCTCTGTATGCACTATCATCGTGGATTATAAATCCTCCAGAAACGAATCTGCTATGGAAGGCAGACATTTTCGTGATAAATTCCAATCAGAAATTGCTTCAATATTTCTTCGAGAAACTGCTCCATTCAAATTGACCGAAGGAAATTAGCACAGCAAGAGAGATTCGTTGCGGTGGCAAAATAATTTTGTTTTTTTTTTTAATTTGTCGATTTTTTTTTTCTCGAATTGATCAGGTTCTGGCGTTCCGATTTCACAGCAATTAAACGCCAACAGATGCGTTCGTTCAAATGTTACAAAAAGATCGAAAGTCGTCGGTCCATCAGACCGGCAAGTGCGTCTCGAAGGAACGAGAAGTTACAGTGCGGGGTTAGAGTCGATTAACCATAATAAATAGACGCCAACCCTCATTCTGTATATCCTTTTACAAAGAAATGTTGAAAAAATAAAACAAATCCGTAACCTTTCGCCTCGACGTCCGTCGATGTTCTATATATATGCGCGCGAGCACCTAAAGAATAGTTACGTTTTTCATGCAAGTTTAATTTTGTCGTGAGCGTAAAGTCCTCCTCGTTGAATTTACCGTGATCGTATATCACAATTCGTAATATTGGAGCAGTAAAGTCGTACGGGGTGATGGAAAAAGTGCTTGAAGAAAAAGGAGCTTAGGCACATTGAGATCGTCGAGAGTCGGAAGTCGCAAGCTCTTGCCTTCTACTCGCCTCGCGACTTCTCCTACTCCAGGGTTCCTTCGAATGGCTCATAAAAAGTGTACAGCCGAGACGTTGGAAGGTTATTGGAAAGAGGGCACTTTTGGTATTGCCAACGGCGGAAGATACGCTATCAGTGGACGCGATCAACAAATCAGACTGGCAAACCTGGTGAGCCTCTGTGGACTCAACGTTCGTCTTGCGGCGTTTCAGTTAAGTTGATTCGTAATCGTTTGAAAGTAACGATACGAGGCCAATGCTCCAACTTCTCGTCCTACGGGAAGGGCCGTTGCTGTGTAAAAGTAGTTTTGAGCTGCACTCGCGATTGCGAGAACGAGAGACTGTTGGACTCCTCGACATCCGGTCGTGTTGGGCGGTCTACCGCGCCCCACGTTAGTAATTCTATATCTACAAGGTGTCCTCGCGGATCGTCATATGCAATATACGATAAACCGAAAACAAGCCTTGCGCCTATGAATTAATTCCTGATCAGAATGTCCCTCGATGTTTTGTTCTTTTTTCTTTTTTTTTGTAATATTATGAGCGATAAGTAGATTGACGAAACGCGATTGCTGAGAGTTTCACATTGTTCGATATTCATCACGTTCGACATGGAGTTGCAAAACTTTGATAATTATTAGGCACACAAAATGCAACTCAGATTTATTGAATTTGAATTTATAGTCGAAAGGCGAATGTTTCACGTGCCGAGTCACGTGCGTTTAGCGACACCCTGTACATTAGCACATTTCTGAAGTATCTGAGCCGGCATACGGTATTGAGGAACAACGCAGCAGAGCGCAAGGAAGTAGCCATGAGTCGACGACGTTATCGCAAAAGCGACCGCGTGGGCGCGAACTCGCCGTGTCGAGGGTGCCGACATTTAAAATGCAGATTAGCCAACGCGTTGATCACGTTACTCACAAACATTTGCCATAACCTGTCCTATATGCATGTATATACTTAGCACATAGATCAGTTCACCAGGTATATAAAATTGTGTATGCAGTTTCGAAAGTGTCGAAGGTTAAGTCCAGGAGAGAAGAAACCTTCACCGCGAGGGAGAACTGAATTCCTCCTCGAGATATATCGTTGCGAAGGGAGATGGAAAAATTGACGTTTGTCAAGTGTATATCGAAAAATCACTCATTATTTTATCCTTGTTTGCAAAAAATGGCGCTTTGCTTGGATTTTTCTAGCCACGCAAAATCCGTCTCTGCTGGATTTAGTTGGGGGTAAGTACACGAAAGGAAAGAAAAAGGGAAAGAGCAGGGGACTGTGAAAGGAGGTGGGCAAGAAGCGTATAAAGGCAAATGTTTTATCGGCGTTGGCTTCCGTTGCACAGGCAACTCGTTGCAGTCTTCAACCCCTGTGGGTGCATGGGATTGGTAATGCCGAACGGTCTGGAATATTGCTTGTACCGAAGCAGTAACACGACCACCCCATCTTCTGCTACTGCTGAAACGCGCACGATCCCGTCGAACAGATAAAAGTAGCCGGTGCACCAAGTGTGTATTTATAACAACGCCAGAAACGCCCGCGGAGCAATTCGTGCACCCTCATCCGCGCGACTTAAACGAGCCTCGGCTAATTTATTGATCCTTGACTTATTTGACGCGCCCTGTGAATTGGGCTGCCCCTTGCCTTCGTGTATCTCTACGATATCGCGCTAAATATCAGATAGGAAAGATGAAGGTAAAATATACTGTAGAAGTAGTTTCATTGAAAAGAAAGTTTACAATTATATACAAACAAAAAAGTGTTTTTTTTTCTTAATAAAAAAAAATCAGTTAATGAATAAACAAAATATTTTTTCTCCAATGAAATTCTCCATTGAAAGTAATTTTTTTTTAAATTTTCTTATCTTTTTACCGCATTTTCCACCATTTTTTTTTACTTTAAGCAAAATTGCCCCATGCTCGCGTGATCCTGCAGTAAAAAACGGAAAGAATGAGCCCATGTTGAACCCTCTTCGTTGAATTTTACCGGAGATATGAATTTTTCAAAAATGGTCATCGCAATAGGTTAAAAAAAAAATGAATAAAAATAAGGATACCGGTCTAGGGTTTTTTTCCTACTTGCATATTTCCCAAAAGTTCTATTTTTTCGCACGTAATTGTGATTTTTCGCTGCAAACAAAACTATTTGATGGCCCTCGATGAGTTATTAATGGATTCAACAACGTTACGTGTTGCATTACGTTCATGCGGATGACACACAAACATGAATAAGTGAAATATTCATTCTTGGATGTGCACGCAGTCAATATGTCGAACTAACTTGCTCCATACTCTAAGGAGCTTCTCCAACCAACGGTGGCGCGTATCAAATGAAGCGCCAGAGGTTCACGTAACTCGGCACGTGAATTCTGAGGTATAGACAGACAGCTAGAGTTGTGAGGGTAGTTGCGAAGCAGCAGCATTGCCGCTAGAGGACTCTTGCACGTAACTATATGCAGACATTTTCATGTACAACAGGCATCTATGGATCGTACATAGCGAGCATACTCCGATCGACTTCGTGTGTGCCCCCTTTCAATTCTCTTCGAGAACAAGCTCTCCAACTGGCAACATCCCTCGAGTACAGTTAGAGTTGTACATCTTCGAATATCTCGACGCAGTGAGACACAATTCCGTAAGATTTTTGCGATTGACTTTTGCGCCCCTTTTGTTACTTTGCCTAGTATGGAGGTTCGCCCGAGACCAAAAACTTGGCGATTTCAATAACTTCTGCAACATTTTTTCACTGATGTCATAAAATCCTTATCATTGGATTTTCTCTTCTAGACATTTTAATCGATCGAAACTTTTCATCGTATTCGGAGGAAATTCAACTGAATCTTCGGGATTTTAATTTGGGCTTGGGTTCATCAGAGCCGTGTAGCTAATAAACTCACCTTCAGTCAAGCTCGCCTATACGTCGTCGTGGTTGAGGGAGTTTAAGACAATAAGAGAGCGACAGCCATCGAGATAGATTGAGAGCGAGTAGGCGGGAATTGTGGAGGGCTAGAGCACGATCAAAGCAACCACACGATAACTCGAGGTAAACCAACCTCGCAATCCCAGGGTAAACCGAGACACTCCCTAGAAGCTGTAGCATAACCAAGTACAGAGGTAGAATGGGGTGGGAATGAGGGTCGGGAATTGAGGCGCCAGGCAACCCAGTACCTGCTAACTAGCGAGGGAAAATCGTGGAGTAGGAATACGATTGCTGCTCACAGCTTTGCTCGTATATCTACATAAATGTAAAGCTTTTGTATAAATAACATGCAACTGTAACGATGTACAGAGGTGTGCATTCGTGTACGAGTGTATACACAAATGCACGAATAGGGTGAATCCTGCACGAACGTTCGATTGAAAAGCCTCGATTATTTGGCCAAAAAAGCCGATAAACAAATCCAATATCTGAAGCGATCTGAAGAGCAAAAATCGATTGATTTTAATAATTGAAACACATACAAATATGAATGTATGAGCGAGAATTTCCAGAAGAACATTTTACGTCGACAATCTCATGTGGATTCGGTATGTACCGCTGCACTTGCACGTTTCGCATCCAAACACCGATCGAACGGCTGTTGAAGCCATCGCGTGATGACACATCAACTACGTACAATTTTGGGAGCCCTTTACAAACATCGAATGTACAGATTCACGCAAGTCAACATGGCGCGTTTTAGAGCTCGAGGATGCTGAGATGCGTGCCATATAATGTAGAGGGAGAACAGCGGATCAGTATGTAAGGTAGGCAAGGCTAAGATACGTAGAAGGCATGTGGAATGCGAGAATACAGGGTAGAGGCGGACTGTAACGCAGGAAATCTCTTCCGACATCCGTTGATGCCCACATTTGTACCGTCTTACTGTGACAAACGGTGTTACAGTTGCTTCTTACCTCGTATTTGTGAATACCAGCAAAATTAAGGATCGCACTCAAAGAGAACAGTGATATCTATTAGTTCGCGCAATTTCAAGAGGTTTCACCATGTAGAAGTCGAAATATTTATTTATGAAAATCACAATTTTCAATAGTTTCTCATAAGAGCGTGTGTTAAAAGTTTCAACTTTCAGCATTAAATATCTCGATTCCTAAATGGTGAAGCCTCTCAAAACTTCGCATACACTTTTTTATGCAACATGGAACAAGCTTTATCGAGTTTTTCAAAAAAATCGATCATACAATTTTTTGGAAAGTTTGTTTATTATATAAAAATTACAGATCAACTCAGCCAATCTTGGATTCAAAGTACGTTGTTCTTTAGTCAATTTGTAGCAACTTTTGTTGTGGAAACAAAAATATAGATTTGGCCGTCGCTATACAACGTTTTCTTAAAGATTGAAGATATTTGTATACAAATAATTAGAAACTGCTGTGTATCGTAAGGAGTCGATGTTGTGGGGTTTTTTTTTACTGATTTTCACGCTTTTTATTGCATTAGGCTCTCTTTTGCGGAACCCATATGCGAAATAGTTAGGTGACCTCTCCTCTCTCATCCGGTTTTGTAATTATCGCACTACCGACATCCAGCAAACATAGACAATTCAGTGGAGGTATATACAGGGAGGAAGCGGTGTTGAGAGAAGCGTTTGGCAGTTGTATGATATACGAGATCGAAAATCTCTGGGTTGTTGTATGTCTATATGTGTTTGCTCTTCCGGCATTGTTCCGGCGTTTGGTGGTCTGCTCTCACTCGCGTGAACGTTCGGTCCACCACGAGCAGTGCCAGCAATAATACAATGGGGGCAGTGAGAGAAGAGTGAGCGAGCAACGGACAAATAGAAAGTGCAAGATATAGGATCAACAGAAGGGCTACACAAGAGCGAGCGAGCGAGAGAGAGAAAGATTAAACTCGGCTCGATTGTCCTTTAATTTACGGGAATTGCTTCGTGTCTGTGGCAGGAGCTTTGCTCTGCTCTCTGGGTAACGATTCAGAGGAGGAAAGAGAAAGAGAGAATGCCACATCGAAGTAACGCTAGAACGCAGAACCACCACGTCGAGCCAGCGAGAGGATGACCGGAGAGCACGAGTCGCATCAGCCAACACCGCATAACCCTGGCTCATACCCCTTTTTCGCGTTAGCAAACCGTCGCGTTCTCGTGTCGCTGCCACTACCAGCAGACCGAAGCTCAGCATGCGAGAGAGTGAAAGAGCTTCTAATTCGATTTCCATAATCGTGGATCTACACTCGCATAATCGGAACGCGGCTCTGTTTCACAAACCTTGCTCTACTATCTGTATCCACTCTCCGATTTTCCTATTCTAGAATGTGATTTCTCAACGAGCATATACACCACGCAATCGAATCAACTCTCGCACGTGACGAACCAACAGAATCACATTTACTACCGTGTAGATATGCGTAAACAATACGACCTTGTATATGTTACAATCTTCAAACCTATCTAACAAGCTAAGCTGTGATTATTATCCACCACCAGCAGCAGCAGCAGCAGCCTAGAGACTCGTCCACCCATGTTCATTGAATTATTGTCGGCGATAATGGCAGACGTGGAGGGGTGGGTTCTGCGTATTCACGAATAAGGGAAACGAGCGAATTCAGTAAGGCTGAAATAATGAAAATTAAACTTTATGCTTGTGGGCGGGATGGATTTTCAGAGGGAGAGGAAAACATTCGCCTGCTGTGAGGAGTGGACCATATTTTATGGTATTCTCGCATCGAATCAATGACAATTAAAGGCACACTAAATTTATCGACCGGTTTGCTTTTATTTTTTTAATGGAAAATCGTTAACCGATTGGTAAACCAAAGATATAGAATAGACAATAAAGCTCAGCACATTACGCTCTTCGAACGTTGACGAATACGTCAGGACACACCAAACGGTGCTACGCGCACGTTAAACGACTCAATTGCAAAACTATTCCAGTTATCTGATCGTGCTAACCAACTCGTTGGATCGAGAATCAGCTCATCGCTGTGGCACTGAGATTCGCACGTACATCGTTTTATAAAGGGTCCGACGGGAGGGCAGAGATCGGGATAAATCCCTTCATCAATATTCCGATTCCCTCTATAACGAGTTTCAGTAAAGATATATACGGTTTGCAATGGATGCAACGAGCTCATGAATTTTCATAAGATTGTAGGGTGAACAGAATTCCGCGAGGAAGAAAATAAAATATACTTTGTCAGTGATCCCAGAAACTTCAGTTCCACGATTTATTTACTAAAATTCTGAATATACATTTCGTGACGAGCAGGTTTTTACGTTTTTTAGTTCCAATCCGTCCCCGCGTTGTAATAAAACTAAAAAATTCTTTTTACATTTCTCAGTAAATACTCGGAGTATTCGAATATATTTATCGCATCGACGATTCTGAGTTATTTCGATGGCAAAGGGTGCGAATCTCCGGCACAGAATCGTGCGTCTAGCATATCACAGAAGGATTTTTCATTGCTCGCGAAACGCGAATAGCTTTTCGTGCAGTAGACAACATTTTTTCCCGCAGCAGTCTTCGTTCACAGGCGAGCGAGTATGAGCCCTTATGTTAAAAAAAAGTTGAAAGGGCGGTACTGACAAAAGGGTCTGCTTCTTGCTGTCTACTTTCTGGTTCACGTATACATAGCATCGTTGATGCGAGCGTTGATTTCTTTGGGAGAGTTGGTTCTTTGTCGTTCGGCTGGTAATAAGTCAAAACTGGTCTCTGTGAAGAGGAGGTGCGTGCTCCGCGAGGGCGAAGCGTACAAAAGTATAATATTTCCGAGAGCTCGGGCCCGTTTATTTGTGCAGATTTTCAGTTAGTATCCGCGTGTGCACTTTTGCTGCTGGTTTGCTGCCCTCATAGCTCTCGAATACATATTGCAAGCTCGTTACATATCTGCTGTTTATATGCGCTTTTCGTATATGTGGATATGTGTCTGTGTGCATCTGTGAGTGGGCTAAGTCGGCTGCTCGCGTCAAACAATCGTTGACTGCACACCCTCGTCCTCATCATCCTTCTCTTCGGTAGCTTCAATGTGGATATACATTCGTTCACACACTCTTATACTCGTCGTCGAGTTGCAAAGTGAGCTTAGTGAGAAACGGAAAATGTATCACGCCTGACGGAGCTCAAACAAAGGGTCGGGACTATCAAAAGCAGGGGCGAAAATCCTTCTTCTTCGTTTATCTCGGACGCTACCCTTATATCCGACGCAAATACTCGTGTGTGCAAATTTCGCGCTTACGCTCACGTACACGCACTGACACGCACGCGCTTATGGGTCATCATTCCGAGTGTGAAAAGGTCCTGGTACTAACATTGCCAACCATTCCATCATGCTCTTTGCGATGTTTCGCGCAGAAGCGCATCTGTAAGGGTGCAACAGCAGACAGACCCATTCGCGTTGCTCTCTTTAGTTCTTCCCCGTGTACCCCATTCTCATCCGTTAGGAAAGCACTTTGTAACCCTGCACTCCGTAGCACTCGCGATCGCGTGCAACATTAACACGACAAATTGCCAACGTTGTAATGCCACAGGATTAACCGGAGGTCATTGTACACATGGTTGCTTTCAAGGTTAAGGTCTATGGGGTTCGCTCTTTGAAAAATCGGTCAAATAAGCTCCCTCATTTATTCGCATTTTCTTCTCACCTTCCTTCGAACTGATTTCTCATTCGAGTTTGTATGCTCATGATTATCCCTTTTATTTAGATTTATCCTCGTAGGATGTTGGCTCGCATCGCGGACTGCGGATGACGTTGAGCTCGTTGAAGTAGAGTTTTTTGGCCAGTATTGAGTGTAATCGGCATGTAGAAATTTTATTAGTTGCTCCGTTGTCATTTTTTTCTCTCAACGTTTTAGCTGCTCACGACGAGGACAGAGAGTCCCTCAGATTTCTTACTCTCCTCAGTTTTCAGCCACCGCATCGGAGTCTTTTTCACGACTTTATTTCGCGACATGGAAGATCAGCACAGAGTTGTGGGAACAAATAAAATGCGGTGCACTCGTCTGATATGATGCGGCAAAGACTGAAACAGAAAAAGCAGAGATGCTGAGTTGCGTTGATTCGTTAAAAACTTTTCACCCGGACGCAGCACTCTCGTACGAACGTATTCTTTCTTTCGGTGGATGTGCGAACTTCCGGATTACTTCACACCTCGATGCTTTCGTTCTGCAAGAATGGGATTTTTCGTTCCTTCGTCCAACGGTGTCACTGATCCATTTCCTTTATTTGCATGCATTTCACCTCTCATCCAGCTTCATCCCATTAAAGCCAGTTAAAGCATGTCGCTGTTTGGTAAAACTACAAGAATCTAGTTGGTGAGGCTGAGATCGCGGGGATAATCTGCTTCCAGCCTAGTTGGTGAGGCTGAGATCGCGGGGATAATCTGCTTCCAGCCCCACTAATCCCATCAGCGCCATATTCGTGTTACAGGATTTATCGTTTTTTTTACTTGACAATTCTCCGTTGATATTTCTGTCATTTACGTTTTTTTTCAATTGTCAACCGATAATCAACCCTGAGCAGAACGGTAACCTTATTTTTTTGTACCTATTCTGGTCATCTGGGGTCATAATTGACCCCAATGTTGAAAAATTCACATCTCCGGTAAAATTTAACGAAGTGGATTCAGCTCGGGCTCACACTTTTCGTTTTTCACTGCAGGATCACGTGAGCCTGGGGCGATTTTGCTTGAAATAAAAAAATCAGTCAAAAATGCGGTAAAACGATAAAAACAGGGAAAACGAAGGGAGAAAGGGCGCGAGATTTTGAGTCGCCTGGGGTACTTTTTGACCCCAGGTCACCGTTCCAGGGTTAACGTCAGTGTCAACATTGTAATCACTTCAACGTCGCCAACTGGAAACTCCAAAATGTAATCAGTAAGAGCACATCAAGTGTTTTGTCGTCTTCAAATATAGTGCAGTTCATTAGAAAATTGATATACATTTCGTATATGGATACGTTGTTGGATATTGAGAACGAATAAAACGATTGAGTGTTTTCGATTGTTATATCGTATATAGTTCGTATATTGCGACGTTACGTCAAAGGACAAGGCTACCGGTGAACACCGAAACCACCGTGGGGAACCGGAAAGATATACGAGATGGCACAGGAATTTCATTTAATCCGAGACGTTTCGCGAGCTCTCGGTGGTCGACCGAGATTCGATTTATGGCGTAATCAGGATCTTCCTTTTGTGGTGGAGTGGAAACGAGAAAGAAAGAGGGAGATGGAGCGAATCAACGCACCATGGGTGGGTCTTATACCGATCAGGTCTTCTCGTTCGGTTTCGTGTTTCGTTTATATATACACTGTATGAACACGCGTATTCCAATCTTTTTCCGTCTTACTTTTTTATCATTCCTACACTCGATACAGTGTACGAACATTTATCGACGATGTGCATCGTAGAGAGATGGCTACAGAAGTACACGCAGTATTCGATTTCTTTTCAATCCTCTGCAATGTACGCAGAGTAACAAGAAAACACGAAGATTACGAGATAATGCTCGAATGATTTATTTTACTATCATTTCACGTACGTCTCGAAAGATTAACTGACAAGAGCACGAGCGCGTTACAAACCACTGGCAACATTGAAATATAATTTAAAAAAAAGAAACGTTGCGTATCGAATGTGCTTCGGATCGAAATAAAGTATTACTCGAGATTACATCGTGTGCGCCTGTCAAAAAAAAAAAACAAAAACTCGTTTTTGCTATCGCTTTTATATGAATCGCGCAATATTTCATCACCGTGTTACCTTCCGATTACATTTTTCCTTCAATCATCATCGGGATTCAAATTTTTAACCCTCCATGGCCACACGTTCTAGAAATATCACGACAGAACGACAGATAAGAATTCAGGATTATTAGTTCGAACCTTTGTGAATAAGAATATCGAAAGAAACAATTTTTATACAATTTTCAAAATGGAAAAAAAAACAATATGTCTTTTTATCGACAGGTTGCTCAATAATAATTAGTGGGAACCAGGATCTCAAGTGGTTAGAAAAATAAAAGGAATTAGTCGAATCGTTTCTTTTTGTCGCGGTTCCGAGCGTGATTACTTGATCCCTGTTGCATTTCCGTCATCTAGCCAGAGATGCACGTAATTTATCAGGGTCAATTTGCCTATTGGTCCGGCCTTAATCCTATCCGAACCGCGGAGAGAGAAGAATCGGAGGATAAACAGTTGATGGTGCTCATGGGGATTTGGTAGTGGACATGCCGAAATTAATTTAGGTATTACGATTCGCGACAAGCAAGTTCGAACTCCGGGATACCGCGGAAGCCGGTTTCAATTCACCGCAGCAGTGAGGATCGGCATCGGTACTCGATCCTCTGTTTCACCGAATGGCTAATAAGATTGATCGCGATTCTATGGTTCTTCCCTTTGTCTCTGTTGTCAGATGTATAGCTATTTATCAGCTGTGTATTTACTGCTGTATATATGTACCGGTTTCAGTAGACGGAACGGATAAAGGACCTTTCTCTGGAATTTCAGCTCTTTGCCGCGTTCTTGAATTCCCATGGGACGAAAGCTTCGATAGAGCTCGTGTATTATTGTCCACGGGGATAAAGCTCCGTCTCGACTAGCTTCAAACAACGAGCACCAACTAAATTGACAAACAATTCTTTTTCTTGTCTTAAGCCATTCTCCCGCTTGCTTCCGTGGACATTGAGTTTTTCTTTCCTCCTTTTATTCTTTCCTTTTTTCCGCCTTCAGCAATTGTTTGAGAATGCTATTAAAAGTCTTGAGTTTCACCGCGTCTCGTTTCATTTTCTTCTTTCCGGATGCGGACTCCGGATGAAACACTTGAAGAGCGAGATTTCTATTATTACAGCGAACGACGCATAACCCAGAGTTTTCTTTCCGAAAAAATGGTGTGCTTCAATACTCGCTACTCTGCATGAAATAACGGAAAAGTGAGGAACTGCCGTTGTGCAGCACAAACGAATATTCGTAGTCACCGCGTATTCTCATGGTTTCCTTCGAATAAATACAAATGTCAATTTACTCGTTCAGTGCTCCGTTCTATTGAATATTCAACTTTTATCTATATTTCTGCTTCTTTATTATTTTTCTGTTCCAAGCTTGGAAACATTGAAACATTCATTCGTCCTGGAGATCCAATTGTGTTTTTGGAAAGACGAAGAGCCTCGGTCGTCTGTATACAGTCGAATTGGAAAAACTCTCGAAATGCATGCATAAATATTTATCACCGCACGATTGCTTTCATTATCTCATCAAAGAGCTGCTTCGATTCTGTTTTCCCTAACTGCGAATCACAGAGTTATTTTTTTCGTTACTTTCTTTTCAGTTGCCAAGAGATAAGGATTTGTTAACAAATATATAATCGTTGAGCCACTTATTCAGAGCTTGATTATCGCGAATCGCAAGGCTTTCTAGTGGATAAACAGGTCCCCTTAAGTCTCAAATGAATATTTATCGTTGCTCGGATACGAATACATTTTTATCGTCGACTCATCGAGTTTTATTGGATTTGGGAAGCTTTTCTGTCTCCACCGTATACTTAACTTTTCCTCTTTTATGTATTACTCCTAGGCATTCCCTTCCGCAGCCCTCTACTCTAGCTGCAATTCGTTCGTGTCAGGCTTTCCCATCTATATATCGTTATATCCTCCAGCAAAGTGGATCAATTAGTTCGTAGGACGAGAAAGTCAAATGAAGACTAACGAGTCTTGCGATCTGAGCAACCTCTGCTACTTTTTTTTTCTCGAGTCTGTCCGCCCCATTGGATTTCTTTTCATCTTTCACTGTACTTTTTATCCTCTCCTGCTCTTGGGGCGTTTTTCTGACACTGCTGTTGCATGTATATCGAGAGTATACTTCGCCTTTGGGACTGAATAAGAGAAGAGCACGCAGCGATGTTGAGTGAGGATAGAGAAACAACGAGAGTGACATCGTCGAAGAAAATACGACGAATAAAAAAGCAGACATCGAATGTACGAATTAACGAGTACGAAGTTTCTCGAATTGAGTCCGTTCGCAAAGAAATCAATTAAACAGCGACCCGCTACCATTAAATTAGCTGGCAAACAAAAGAAAAAGAAATGGACCAAAGGAAATAATTGGGAGGAGGGTCAAATTAAAGCTGCCATCATTTTAATCAATATTTTGTTCTTTTGGAGATCGTTGAAGAAGATTATCGATCCAGGAGCAAAAATTGAAGACAAAAAAAATGGATCGAGAGTTCGATTTCGCGAGCTCGTCAATCAAATTTCATATTCCGAGACTAATCCTTTAAAAGCCACTATGATGACATGTTTAAACATTGTAATACTCGTGTATCGACAGCAAAAAAATATTTAGAGCAAGTCGTGCGTCGACGATGACGAGATAAAGTCTCGCTAAGGAAATCGAGTAGTTGGTCGTGAAGTATGCGGAAATGTGGCGTGTGAGGCTTCCAAGTGTGTGTATATACTCCGGAGAAGAGTGGATTGATCGTATATATATATAGAAATACAGACTCGTGTACATATTCGGTTAATGCGAAGGAGAGACGGCTAATGGGTGTCAGTGACAGAAGGAAAAGGATGTCTCGATGATCGAGTGTCGTCGATGCAGGTTAGGCTGGACATTGATCGATAGGACGAGCCAAGAGATCGCGGCTCGGAGCGACCGCGCGGAGAGACTCCGCATCTCTGACTGATCGGCATTCCTCCTCGCCTCTCTCGAATCTCGAGTTGGTTCGCTTCGAGTTTTCGATCTGTGCCTTATGCCTCGTACATTTTCTCCCATCGATTTACTTTTGATCATCGTTTCTTATATTCTCCGGAAGCGAAAAAACGATCCTGTCATTCGTGTCATCTTCATTTTGTCTTTCTGCTCTTTCACGCAGGCTTTCGCAATACGAACATTGTTGCAGACGCCTGTCGCACTGCCGATCATAAATAAACAAGTAGTTTCATTCCCTCCACTCTGCTCTTTCTCATTCACTTCGCGTCTTGTTTATATTTCCTTGCTCGATCAATTTATCGGATTCTATTTTTCGACTCCCGAAGCTCTTGCAAGTGCTTTCCCTATTCTCTGTACCTCTTGACGGGCTTCAATCCTCTCAGGTCATATTGTCGTTGCGTTATACGTAAAGCATCGACGCACGTACTCTTGTATAGGCACTGGAGTGAAGTCGAGTGGAGCAGAGTAGACAACGCTCTCCTCTTCTTTCGTTGTAAGGCCTTTTGTCTCGGGCAGAAACGACTCACTCTACATCCGAACGAAACAATCCCCAACAGTATAAATACATGCACCCATGTCTGTGTGTCTCTGCGTGAATGTTAACCAACACTTGCTCAGCAGCGTCGATCAACCTCATTTCGCGTATCTCGCGGGACACACAAATGTTTTCCACACGATTTCACGCGTTTTCTCGTAAACGTCCCCCCTCGACGAATGCACACCCTAACGACACTTCGATTTCACCGATTATCGTTTATGCTCCTTTGTAATATTCAATATCTATACGTCTATACTTTAAGCATCCATAACGCTCAGATTCTTGTTCCCTTGGGATCATATTTCAGTGGATGAATATTCTCGACAGTAGGATCGACGCAGTAGGAATTCTAACAAGAGCACGGCTGCTCGTATTGTACTCATTAAATTAAAAGATTCCATTGATGGCGTTTCACTATAAACAGGGGCTTCCTCGGTGCAAGGATATTCATTATTTTTTAACGTTTTTCTTTTAATCCGTTAAAAAATGGAACGTTTGTTTGGCGTCAATGGCGATTCTTGCAACGACGTGATATTTTTCAACTTTATGAATATCGAACTCTTTACATCGATTTTCACACTTTTCAGTTCTGGTGAATGTTTCACTCTGTGCGGGCTTACGCGAAGTAACATATTTTTGTTCTCACGCTCGAGTTGAAACTTATTCCTCGGCCCGATGCTGATTTTTGACGGGAGATAAATTGTGTAAGTAGCGTCATGTCGTCGTGGTTTATCACCGGGTGGGAGCCCCATGTTATTTACCGTCGATGTTATAATTAACGCTTGCCTCAAAGGCCTCGGGCAATTTACGTAGCTGCCAGATAAAACAAGCGTTCGCTGCCTTTTCTCTCCCTTTCTGTTTCTCTCCATCCATTTATCGTTCTCTTTCGCGACGGCGTTAATTCGTTCGTTCTCGCAACTTTCACGTCGCCGGAATGACTCTTATTCTCTTTCTTGCATCCGGCAAATTCTCTCCTTTGATTTTTCGTTTATAAATATATAAGATTCGGCGACTGGAACTCCCTGGAGTTTAGCGAATCTTGTCGCTCTTTTACGACTTTCGATTTTTCTCTCTGTTTTTTTAAATAATGGAGACTAAATTTATTGACTGCTGGAAGCGAGTAGTTTCTTTTGCACATTTTTCAAGAAGACGCACGGGATAAGGCCTCCCTTTTTCACCGTTTTTTTGATAAGTGTTTCTTCCTCGTGATTGTCGCTTTTTTTCAACGTCTTCCTCGTTCTCGCAAGAAACCATCAATCTCTGTCCCGGAGAGCGATGGAGAGTCGAGTGACGAACGTGGATTAAGGTGAACCCCCAATGGATTTAACCCGGACGCGCTCCAATGAGGAAGTCGTTCGTGTCGATCG
>JBAJMU010000003.1:6848115-6910880 GCA_037952995.1 Hyposoter didymator | reverse complement strand
TCACGCGATTCGACTTTGTGTCGTCACGAAACTTAATATATTGTGCATTGTGTTGCGATGTATTGCCAATCACCGCTCGGCATTTCATTCCCAGTTCCGTAATCGCTTCGGTTTGGCATAACATATCCCGCAAAAAATATACAAAAAGATTTCATTTTCGAAGCTCTCAAAAGTCGTGATATAGTGGATCGACGCTCAGATTCTCGAATATGGCGTTTTTCCGGTGTCACCATTTTTTCAACTACTTCCTCGCAGGTGGTCATTCAGGAAATCCATCTTTAGACGATGATCTTTCTTATTTTCTCCCCTTTTCATTTTAGCAGTCTTTACAAGTCGATCCACCGACTCAATCCTTTTCCAAATGATTCCCAAATGAAAATTCAATTTCTAGAGTTACATATCCCTCCGTGTGTTCGACGATGGCGAACACCGTGTCGTTCGTGATTAAGTTTCGGAAATTGAAAGCTTCCGAATACGTCGAGCGTGCGGTTCAGCGACAAATGTCTGCTGATTGATTGAAAATAAAAAAAATAAGCGAATTCGCGGAAACGAATGACGATAAATTTATAATTGCCGGAAGTGCGGAGGTTGAAAGACAAAGGAAGAGAGAGAGAAGGAGATAACGATAGGAAGAAGCCGATCGGGAAGAGGGGAACGCTATATTAAAGAAGAAGAGCGAAATCGAGATTAATCGATGTTGATGGAAACGATCGTGAAAGTACATATAACTATATAGTGATTGTGTCTAAAGTCTGAGACCCAATGGCTTTTCTCCTTCTGGGAATGTTACATTGGATACTTTGCGAAGGTAGCTTTTGGAAAAGCCCTTCGTCAGCTTTGGACAATTTCACGAAAGAACGATCGCTCTCATCTCCGTCGAGCATACGAGAGACTCTACTTCCGAAGATGGAACCGTCTTCTTTTACGGGCGATAAGAAAAATGAAAAAAATGTATTCTTCAAAGTTCATTCCCTTCCCGAAGCTGAAAAAGATGTCGTCGCATTGAATAAAAATGCTCTCTCTGCAAATTTATTTATTCGGTTGCTGTGTATAGAAGTCCTATTACTCCTTATTGTGCAATTGAGGACGAGGATATTGCTTTTGCGGCCGCATGTTCTTCAAAGTCCAATCGCAGGACCGATCAATTTTTATCATCGTTATAATCTTCGCAAATCGCGTTTCGGACGTCGTGTCGGTATGGATGCTTTCTTATCATGGTTTCATCGGATATGCAATAAATTAATAACACTATTAATTCATCGGGTCGGGACGATTGGAGGGCAAAGAAATGCAATCGCTAATTGCATGAGAGTTCCGAGTCCGACGTGTCTCATCCACTCGGAACGTAACGATCTTCATGTGTCCCTTAGAACTCAGGGCCAAAGCAAAAAGTTGGAGCAAACGAATCTCGTCACGAATCTTTTTCAAATGCCCACGCGAAGCACACCTCGGAATGCTTTTCTATATATGGCGTCGAGTCCGCGAACTCGTCGAGGTTGCAGAAAAGTTCGTAGGGTTGGTCATGCGGGGATGAGACAAATATCCACTCCGGAAGAAAAATGAAGTCTGAAAACGAAAGAAAAAAAAAAATACAACTCTGGTTCAGAGCGTGCGTGAAAAATAAAAGCAGCAGAAATGCGAACGTCCGTTGCTACTGCGAGGCCGCAAACATATCTCTCATATTCTCGGCGAGACACCTGGACGACCGGAGATGTATGAGGGCACTTTGCCGTGGAGCAAAACCTCGGCTTGCCATCCGATGGATCTCCGAAGGTATACGCTTCGTATATATGTGCGAGCTCACTCAGCTTCGGATAGAGGAAAGTTTTAATAAAGCATCGCTCATCGTTACCAGATAAAATACTGGAAACCGCGTGAAAATCCCACAAATATATAACGAAACCTCCCCGGTCCCCGTTGCTGGAAAGCTATACTCGCTCCGGAAACAAAAGTCTTCTCATTTAATTAGAATCAGTCAGGGAGTAATGGTCACGCGACAGTAATCAGTACTTCGTGATAAACGGGAAATTCGAAAGATTATTTTGACCCTTGTGGGTCTTTCTGATCGATGAAACGATGAGAAATCATTTGGTTTTATTTACGAACAGCGAAAGAATTTAGCTCGTGTTTCCACTCCATGAAGATCCATTAAAATTGATGGAATTTACTGGTTGGAATCGATTTTGGTGCAATTACGTGATAAGATGATTTGATGGTGGTGAGGCAACAGGTTTCAAATATCGTAATTACGATACGTACCTACAAAAAGATTTGATGTGATTTTTCTGAAATGATTTCTCATGTTGCATAGCGAGTGACACATATGTGGTAATAAATAATAATGAATTTACATACGCGTGCAAAATTCGATCATAAAGATTTGGCAGGTCGGTGGTAAGAGAATTGATGAACAAAAGGGAGGGAAAACAGGAGGGTTGGCATTGATAAAAAGATTTTTAATTAGGTTAATTCTCAAGAGAGCGATTGTTCGAGTGACGATGTAACGTTGTGTACGCCGCTTAAAATAGCAAAAGAATCAAGAATGGAGGGAGAGATAGTGCGGGTATTTATCTTGCTTTATGGGGCAAAGCAGCCCCAGGCCCATGGGCATAAATTAAACAAGCCGGCGGAACGAAAACGCGTGTACACCCCGTGTGCAACAGCCTCGACACCGGAGCAAGGGTGTCTCGGATTTCACTCCTCCTGGTCGTTTTGCCATTTTGCCTTTTATTAATTTACATTTTTTAAACCTCCTGCCCTCGCCCATTATTGCACTCATGGCTGTGTTTGTTTATGCCTCTTTGTTTTTCACTCCTGAAAAAAATGATATAAGCCCGAAAGCGACTGGACCACACACGGTGCCTCGGGCTCGCGCGACCATACGCGTTACAATTTTCACACTTTTATGGATGCAAGAACACCGCCAGTTAACCGGTGTATGAATTCTCGTTAGGATCCACCGCAACGAGTACCGAAAACTCGTAAAACACACGCATAATTGCCGAGGCATACTGCTTATGCCACTAAAATGTTGCAAAACAGATTTTAATCCATAATCATCATAAAATATTCAACTCTATGAAAAAACAAACAAAAATGAATGAAATTTTATAATTCGAACTAGTTTATGATTAAAATCAACATTAGACCTTTTGGATTCGCTGAAATCAAGATCGTTCTGTACTTGACAGTGAAGAAAAACATTCGATCTTAGAAGTTGATTCGTATTTTTTTGTTCTCATCATTACGTTAGCCAATTTATTGCCCATTTACTTTTATCAATGTCCCACTAAAAACATCAAGCGACGTATCATAAGGCAGCGTCTGTTTTATATTACGTACAAATAAATATACACACGCGCGATCCGCGTTTGTCTCGTCTTATTTCATGGTCACACGCTGTGAATTTATCGACGAAGCCAACTCCCGCATCAGCCATACTCGTGCCAACGTTAAACGTGTGCCTTCGAGTACTGGCTATACTTATGCCGGCACTCTCGTTTAATATACTTTTTTTCTTCTCTCCGATATATACACATTTTTTTTTAATTCCTTTTATTCTGTCTCACTCGGCATGTTGCTTTCGGGTATCTGACTCGACCTGGCGCGTGTTTTTAGCCTCCCACGACTTTTGTCTCCCGCTACGACATGCTCGACCAAAGACGCAGCGAACCCAAAGATGGGCACTGAAATGATGAGACACGTTTCGTCTGGTTTGCAAAAAAATAAAAGTTTCGATTCGAGGGTAACCCTCCGGATAATGAGAGACGCGATCATCGCGAGGCGAACAGAATTTCGTTTTCTCGGGACACTGTTGTAGGATAAAATAAAAAAAAGAAAATAAAAAAAATTCACACATTTTTTGGTAAAGTTGATTGAACGAATAAGAATGTTCCAATGGCCGCACATATTTCTCGGTGCGAGCATTTTAATTCGAAAACCCAACTGATTATATGGTATATTATCAAAAAATGATTAACGACCAACTTCGCAATGTTGCGGAAAGGGAAATCACTTTTACGATAATTGTAACGCGCTGCCGAGCAGGCATATAAAAGTTTGAAGTACCACGCTCGTAAAGCAATTAGTTTTTAACGCTTCATAAAAAAAAAAAAAAAAATCTGCGTCCCAATAAGACGAACGAGACGAATATCTCGATCCTGCTGGACGTGTCGAAAAAAAAAAGCACGGTTGAGGTGAAAAACAGAGAATCTCTTGCATTTAACTCAGACGCAGGGGGTGGTTGAATGCTTTCGAGGGTAGAAAATTCGCGGGGATTTGTCGATATCGAAGGGTTGCTGCTAGGCTTGTTGTCAGCGAGCCGCGCACTGTTCATGCTTTTTTGACCCCTGAAACCTGCCCTTTCCGTTACGAACTCTTTGCTCTTGTTTTCCTCCTTCGAATATCCTCGGAATAAAAATGAAAAGAAAAAAGAAGCGGTGATACTTGAAAAAGGGACGATGGCAAGAGAGGGGGTGGAAAGGGGACGTTATACAGCGAAAGAAATCGCGAGCTGCATACGAATTAGTGGGCGTCTTCGGCTGATATTAAAAGTCACGGGGAGAAACGCGATTCCACGGAGACATTGTAAGAGCCAATATTCGGGAACAATCGATCCGTCGATTCTCCAAATCGATTGTTCTCTCGTCGGCCCCCTCTCTTCTTAAGTACATTCGTGCGCATGATCCTGGATCGATTAGGATCCAGGACTGTGAGGAACCGCTTTGCTCGGTCTCTTTCGTTCCGGGGTCGTCTCAAGCGCAACACATCGCAAACGTCTCGCTCCTCGTTCGTCACCGTGGACTTTATATTTCCAAATTTCTACATCGACTGGACCAGGAACTAATTCAATTGACAAAGTCGTGGTTCAGGCACGGAATCATCGACAAGACGGGAGAGGCAACGCGTAGACCCCGGAGCAGGGGAAAGAGCCACCGAGGGAACCGCGCAACCAAAAAAATAAAAGATAAGCGAACTAAATTATTATCAAGAGAATAAGCTGGAGAAAATTAATGTATGTATATGTGTCTGATCAGAGTGAATGAGTATTTATGCCGGCCTCGATTTATTCAGAAGAGAATGTGACAATAGTAAAATTCATTTGCTGTAGAAAGAAAAAAGGCATAATAAAGTCTCATGTTATAACATCGAGCGCGAACGCGGCTTTATCGCCGAAACAAATGCTCCCCGAGAAAGACTCGGGTGCGTCAAGATCACTGTACAGGAGCAAAGAGCGACCGAGACGGAGAGGGAGAGAAAAGAAAGATAGGGAGAAAGCGCGAGCGTGACAAATTATATTTCCGTGTGACATTGCGCGGGGACGCCGCGCGAACGTTTCTCGCGGTGACGCCGTTTCGTACGATCCGATTCTGTAAAGTAGGCAGAACAATGAAACCAATAACCCACGCAAAAAGCTCCCCAATAAATTTCCCATGTGCATACATATATATCTGTACATTTATGCCCATCTATCGTCAAGTCTGTTGCTATGAAAAAAAAATCAAGATCGAAATTCCGACCCTTTTTAATCAAATTGTTTGCTCAACAGAAATTTATCGATGTCGCTATTAACACATAACTGAATTTTTATGACCCTCATGTTTTATATTAACAATCTATCGATAATCATGGACCGCGGCTTTTAAATAATCGGGCACAGCATTTTATTTGAATTTTTTTTACTCACTCATTCACTCAAATGACAATATTTCTCATTGCCTGACCGGATTTACGATTTCTATATGGTCGATACTACGAGAAAATCCTCCGCGAAATCTTGATGATGGTTGTCTGGAGAATGGAAAAAAAAAGTAAGTGTCTCGTGGGATGGGACATCTGTCAGCCCCTATTCCGTAAATCTCGAACGATTCGTCTTCTTCACGGATTCGTTGCAATGTTTCTACTCAACTTCCTTATATATCTGTATACGAAAATGGATGCAGCGGTAAACGTTTCGCGACAATTTTCCAAGACTACGCTTTCCTTCCTCGGGTCTTTTATATTTGCAGGTTCTCGTGCGATATGAGTTTGCGAGATTCAACATTAAATTGGATGTGCGTTACTGCAGAGCTTAAGTTTCGCATCCAATAGTCGACAGTTTTTATTATTACAACCCTATAGGGATCGAAGAAGCTTTTGGTATGGTGTGCGGGGGTGATTTAAGGTTATCGAAAGGGCGTGTTAACGAGGTCGAATACATTTGCAGGGCGTGGCACAGTGAGGGTCGTTCTCATCTTCGTTTTCCTGAAGAATTGGCTCGATCGATGTTATTTATTTCCTATATATACGCGACTCGGTTAGACTGAGATTTTATGGGCAAAACCGTTCTCGGGTATAATCATCGAAAGACTACCATTATGAGATTCAACAAGTGTCACCTTCGACGAAGAGTTTGAATAATTAAGCAAAACTCAGCTTAGACGTTTTTTCTTCTCAAACCATGAGGTCGAAGAATTCGATTAAAAATACATTTTTCAAAATATTTGTTGATTTGAGTTTTGTTTTTTTTTCCTAATTAAACAATTTTCGAGCTCATAATTGTGACGTACTAATTAGTAGGTTTCCTCCGTGGTTCAGCCGAACCCACAGCAGCACCACCCTCTTTGTTCATCCGGAGGATCCAAAAAATTTTGGAACGCACGAGTAGGGTGAAACTTTTAAATTTGGATCGCATTAAGGCGAACACCCGGATGGGTTATTAGCGAGTTGCCACGAGAGAACGCTTTAATATCTCACTTGGGTGACGAAGAATTTTTGCATTAGGCGCCAAAGCTTTGAGAACTTACAGTGTTATGTTGCAGCACAAATGTATATATATAAACTTGATGTCGTTTCGGTGGTACTTGACGTCTGAGGCGACAAGGCTCTAGGCTTTGAGAGGGACAATTAAAATATCTCTCGCATAGCCGAGAACGACGTGAATAAGAGGATGAGCGACGATGTCGAGCTCACGACGAAAAGGGCGCGTACAGTTTGTGTGGCTGGATGTTTAGTCGCCCTTGCGATGCTCCGTCATCGACGTGCCATGGAATAAATGTTCGTTTTCATATTTATGCATACGTTGTACACTATATATACGTCAGTGACGAGTCGACACGGATCCTCCGAATACAGCGTCACTGACGGCTTGAAAAAAACAACAAACCAAATTTCTGTGGCGCGTCTCCCAAGAATGTCACACGAGAGATAGAGAGCCTTGTACCATATAGAAGAGAAACGACACTCTTTGAGGCATGAGCGAGGCTAAAAAACTGCGAGCGAAAGGCTCACATCCCTGATCTGCGTAGAGAGTGAGAAAAGAAGAATGCGGCAACGTGAGCACAGAGAAAGTAAATTTATCTACCAAATTAATTCTCATTTGACTGACTTAATGAATTACCCATTTCACCAAGATTTTTATAAGAGAAACATGTATGAGGTAATAATGATTCATAGTTGGAACGCGTTAGTGATTTCCTTGATCGACAAGTTCGTTGTGGGACATGGAGCGTGTCTAAAGTGTGTTTATGAGGCAAACGAGAGAAATGGTTCGTGCACACTTGATCGAATCTTCTGAAGGAAATGGTGCGCGGAATCGAGAGAAAAAAGTACATTCGTCTGTTTGTTGCACCCAAAAAGAGCATTCGGAAGTAACGCATTTGAAGGATTCTATTTTTTTTTTTATCGAACGACCTAGTGCACCGGAGACCTCTATAGCCTGTTCATTTTTTTGCCGAAAGGAATGTTGGGAATATATACAAAGTTGCGACCATGTCCCAGGTGTGCTCCGAGAGATTTCTATAGACTCGTGTGTAACTTACGGATCATATGGGTGACGATGCTATCTATACTCGATTTACCTGGAAACGAAGATAAATTCGTTTTTTCCTCGCTTACCAGTTCTCGGGCTCCCCAGAGAGGAGGAAAAAACGAATATACGAGTTTTACCCATCCGTATACCATACGAGAAGAAAAAATCCTTCAACTGGTATATACACAACGATCGCGACACACGCAAGTGTTACATAAAAAGGTTAATTGTTTGCTTTTCTGGTGCACTTCCCAAGGGATTTATGAGTCTTCGTAAAGTCTAGAAAACAGGCTTGAGCCATGGTGTTCGCTAGATTTCAAATTGCGAGCAGCAATTACCAATGATTCGTTGAATTTCGTTATTTTACGAATACTCGTCGGAATCGCTTTATTGTCAATTTGTCCGACTGCATGGCACACGCGGTTTCGATCCTTTTTCTTCGTTCGTTTCATTATTTCCTCCGAAACTTCCATTGCAGGCACTCTTAAGGTATTGAAACCGTGAAGAAAACTTTCTTTCGACACTTTTGTCCTTCGTGTCTTCTGTATATGTAGTTTAGTAACTACAAAAGTTACGATTACTTCCATTTTGCCGTGTAAAGAAAACGAAAAAGTATTGGATCAGAGTTCCGTTTGTCTTCCGTTTTCTTGTTTCTTCGAGTCGCGTGTCAATTGCAATTCCTTCTCTCTGGTGCCAAAGCCGTTTTATCTTCGTGGATTTTCGAATCACGCAGCTTTTCAACCGCAGCTTAGGCTGTTGGGTAACAATTTTTATGAAGTTTTGGACTCAAAAATTCACAACGTTTTCCACGTGAAATATTATTCAATTAGAAAGTGCTCAAAGGAAATCCACGTCTTTTCCTCGAACGAACTTTAGATTTTGAGCGACGGTGTAATTTTCGGCAAAAACTATCGCATCGCGAGCTTGCAAGGAAAGAATATATAGGACAAGAAATTCGTTACACCCTTTAAGGGCTGTCTCGAAAATTGCAAATGCGTAGATATAACGAGCTTTTTTCCATGTTCCTGCCGCAACAGATGTTGTTATTTTTAATTATTTTCACGTCGAAACGGGAAGCAGACCGAAAAACGTTGACCGTTCTTTCAGCCTCTTCCACGTTTAGGTATGTTTTTTACAGCTCGTGATAATTAACGTATGCCGAGTAAATATGTGCAAAATAAATGTCTAGTCCGTTCGTACGTCTCGTGTGGCTTTAGCGTAATTTCGTATTAATTGGTACTTCCAAATGGTCGGATTATAATCCGAAAAATACGGGAAAATGTAGAGATTTTCTGCGAACGATGGTCGAGGAAGTACACGAGTGACACCACGTCATTCCGCTGGTTCGTTAAAACCTCTTTTATTTGGTGGGCGCAGAGAAAAGCAAGAAAACAGTAGGGAGGAAGTTGGAAATATAGGAAAACGACAGAGAGGGTGGGGGAGGAGATGAAGGGCGTAATTTATGCATCCCTTGGCCATGTCTCACGAAGATAGAAAGCATTTTAACCCCTCCGAACGATATACATGCCGAGTATTGTAAATATATTCATTGTAAGAATTCAAGCATTTTGCACTCGCTGTACTTTCTCTTCTTTAGAATGATCGAATTATTTCATTATTCCCGTGTTTCATGTCTAGAGCGGTTGTCATATATACACTTGTTCGTCGCCATAACGTGCATAATTCTTTTTAAACTTGTTAATGCTAAACGAGAATGTTTGTCGCAAAGCTGCGGAAACGAATGTCCAACTACATCGTTAAAATTCCCTTATTGTCACAGACATTCACACTCGTCGGGAAAATTGATTCCTCGGACCAACACGAGGAAAAAACATGGAGAGATTGCAGGGAGAAGAATCCGCATTCGCGCAATGCCTCGAAAACGTAGTCACGCGAGACAATAGCGAGGAACAAACCGGACGATGAAAATATTTTTGATTCCTTTCGCGCGTTAATCACATAAATGTTATCACATTTATTCTTATGTCCGTGTGTGCCTGGGCGCATCCGCGAAGGAGTGTTGGTCCTATTGGCGCGGGGATATTCAACGGAAGCCCGCAGATATATACGAGCAGGGAAAATCCATGCACCTTTGTTTTCACTTTAGCCCGGGTACGAGACTCGTAAGAGAGCGGGGAAATAAAAAGAGCACGAGGGGAAAAGAGCAGGCGGTCGAGTTCGCTTAGTTCAGATACGCGATAAATATCGCCTACGCGCGGACCGGTCCTCGGGAATTTGCGGACAGAGCATCCTGAGGGAATAATATTCCCCTTTGTGCGAAACCGCGTCCGTGGTTTAGCTTCAGTTATACATTTTTCTATATTTATATCGTGGAGCAGGATACTGGAAAAGCTATCTGTTTGAAAGTCGGAGATCACACTGCGTGTGTAAATTGCACCACAATATAGCAAACCGAATTTTTAGTCGGAATAACGAATGTATATTCTTGTACACAAACGCAAAATTATTTCATTGTCCTCAAACACGGTGATACGAATGCAAATACTTCGTCAACGAGTAACGAAGTATTATTCTCACGAGAATAACGTCCGTTCTCGTTCATCGCTGTCTTTTCTCTCATTTTACTTCATTTTTCGTACACGCTATCAAACCAATACTCAACTTTTTGTATACCCGTGCACATAGAGAGTCAGAAAAATAAAGTTATAGGATTTTTCGTATTGAAAGAACAAGCTCGCGGCTATGAGTCCACGTCTCGTTAGAGTTATGTACATTTTCGTCACCATTTGCATTCCACAGTCTATGCTTTGATAAAACGTTCATCAAACGTCATCTGAATGCTATTGGAGGAAAAATATATTCACAATATACGACAAAAGCATCCGTCAAATCGACGCGGAGTTTCCTTCATGCTCCGTTCCATTGTGTTCCATCACACTCCTTTCACTAATCCTTTAGTGACGAATGCCCAATGTACGCAAGAGAAATTAGCACTCTCGAAAGTCATTGGAAAATTTTTCCAAAAAATACGTTTCTTTTTAATATTTATTGAATGGAACTCAGTGATTAACTATTTACTTAAAAAATATCACGTCGAGTTACCGAACGTTCTTAAAAAAAAAAATTACAACTCCGGACGTTCGTATAAATGCACATGTGCATTAAAAAAAAAAAAACCTGCACAGATTCGACAGACATTTTTTGGATTTTCGTTCACAGTAAACATATCAAACTCTAAAAAAAAAAATTCGAAAGGTGAAAATAACGACAATTATTAAAATCGTTGACAGTGCAAAACCAATGCAAGACTTGGTTCGAATCAACATCTTTCTAGCAATATGAGATCTTTCCGTATTCGTTTCAACTTTTGTCGTCGAGCCGTTGCCGCGTTTCTTGATAATGCGTTTAGACTCAATATTTCTTCCGAGCTCTAGTAAAATTTTTAAACGGTTGTGACGCGATGGTATCGCGTGCACCAAAAAAGCAGAGCCCCCAGCCGGATACGAAACCAACGAACTATATCAATTTGAAAATAATTTCAGTGGAAATAATTCCAGTTTGCGAACGTTCTGATAAAGCTGTAGAAATTTCGTAGCTTCACCGTGTATTTCGTGTCTGAATATCGTAGAGGAAAGATAATGAAAATTGTTTGAAACAAGTTTGACGCTGATTACAAATGTAATAACTGTTTCTATGGTCTAGAAAATTACCCGCTGTAGTGAACCTGCGAGTCGTGAAATTATTTATTACCCTCCGTTTATTTTTTTGTTTCCGAAATTATTTTCCGGTTGGTATAGGCTGTTGAATCAGTGTAGTTCTGATGTGTGAGGAAGGCGAACGTTTCAGATTGTAAATACCAAAGTGCATCGAATGCTTGTAGAACAGACTATGATGTCCGCTGCGTGTAGAGAGACTTTTGAATCTGTATTGCTCTAAAAGCACAAACACGGAGGGATGGCATCTAACAACCCATCGTCACGAAAATCCGTAGCGTGGAGTGTTCGGTCAGATCCAACAGCTTTCATCCTTCTAAAAGCCTTGGCGAGCACGCCACGCTGCTAATTGCCACAAGCGCTTTCGGTCTTTCAAGAATACAATCGTCCCGAACACTCATTCCGATTTTCGTTATTTTTATTACTCTTTGCTTTTTTTCAATTTTTATTACGCTTTACTAAAATAAAAGTAAACATTATTTTGAGACTTTACTAAGTGAACAAAGTTCCTGAAGAGTTCCGATTGGATTTGGACGATTGTTATGAAACTCGGAAAGACTCAGCGGCACGATGATTTTCGAATTGGTCCCATGGTCAATTGATTTTCATTCCTCAACCAAAGTTGAGACGCATTTTGACCTCCCAAATCAGCCATGGAAATAGTTCGCGAACAATCGATCGGTGACGCGAAAAAATGAGGAATTTATTAATCGTTTTTCTTAAAAAAAAATCAATTGTTTTCCCATAAATATGAGAAATTATAAACCTGATGAATTATCGGACAATCGTATCGTATTTTATTCGATATTATCGCCGCCATGTCGTGCGGTCGTCCGTTCGCCTATTATACTCGGTACAGAGTTTAATAACTATCACAAAATCGCTTCTGATATAATGACACATGGATAATCGATTATAGATTATTATCCCTGAGCGATGTGTTATCAGAATGCTTCGTGGATTAGTGAAGATTGAATGCGGTGAATCGGTGACTACAGTTATAGCGGGTACACAACTATTCATGTGTATGCTCACCGTACTATGTGCATGTAATACTAAGGATGAATGCATAATGTGTCTATAGAGGTAGGAAGAGCGGAGGGATATAAAGCCAAGTTATCGTTGACTGTCGGACTACCGAGGTAAGCTCTATTTAATCCGCGAGCGCCTTTACACACAGAGACACAGATAAACACGTACACGGATAGATCCGCCGGTATCCTAGAGATAGAACCACAAATACATAGTTGCAGCAGAAACGTCGACCGCGAGAGAACGGTCCAAGTTTGCGGAGACGCCGCATCTCGAGTTTGAAGGATTCAACGCGATGGTTCGTGCGCCATTTTGCAACGGCCATAATAAAGCCTCGAGCCCAAGCACGAGAAGTTATTAGTGAATCGTTCGTCTCTCTTCTTTCCGCATACAAATCGATTCTCCCCGATAGGAACGAAACCCCACGAATTATCTCATCAATTTGCGCCCTTTTGTTTACAAGCAGTCACCGCATCATAACGCCCGCAGAATCCTCCATCAGGCCCATTCGTATCGAAGTCCTTCAGTCAGCAACTTCGGAATTACATTGACTAACGAACAGGACAGTTTGGCGAGCAATATATAGCCGACCGTATGCTCCACGTGAATCGCTCATCGCGTCGTGTACCTCAACCGTCTTCGCACTTTCCTCCCGCCTTCATTTTGTCATTTCTGTATATACTCTCTTAAAACGACGTTTTGTGTCTCGAGGTATATTTCACGAACGATCAATTTGGATCTTCATCATTATATCAACCAAGCACTCGAAACTTTCGTCTCATTCGGTCGTCTTTCTTTTTCAATCCTGAAAACTTCACTTTCGACGCGATTTCAAAATCCAATCATGGGTCTTTGGTTCTGGTCCCTTGGTAGACAATGATATCGTTTAGGAAACATCTGCAAAAAGTGCGTGAATCTTTATCAGACTCTCGACTACACGTTTGCGTTCATTTAATTATCAAAAAGTTTCGCCTCTATTGAGCAAATTGTTAGGATTTGATAATCTTGATTGACACGCTTTTACTCTTATCGCGTCGGAACCTGCAGTAGAATAAAAAAACTGAAATTTTTCCCACAAATTTTGTAAGTCGACCATGAAAAACGTGAAAAACTTTTTTTTCTGTAATTTGTCAACAAAAACTTGGTGTCACAGAAATCTCGTCCGCATTTTTGATATATTTTCGCGATCAAAGTCTGGAAAGACGAGCTTGCATGAAAACATTCTGAACCCAAAAAATATTTGCAGTATTTTAATCAGGATGTTTGAATTATTATTAACTAAATCTACACCGACATGCAACCCACTGTCTTTTTCTCTTCACACGAATTACAATACATGTTTATATTAACTGCTAAACTACTCGGAGAAGAATGAGAAGCACGGTCAATGGGGAGCACGCGGCTTCTCGTTTTCTTCGGCTTGCTCGTGGCCCGAGCGAACAATTAAACGCTCTGGCAACGTCACGGTAAATTGTGGCTGGCTAGCCTCAGTGAGGTACGACCTACCACCGCCTTTCGTTCCTCGAGCTGTGTACATAAGTATATATCATTTGGTGCTTTGAATTATATACACAGATGCGTGGCCACAGACTAGTGAAGGAAAACGAAGTGTAGCTTTATAATGAGTAAAAGCTACTTACACTCGTGCAATCCTAGCAGTTAAGTCTTAGTAATAAGTTGGCCCAACTCTTTCTAGTTACAGTGCTACCGATGACGGAGTCGAGGAGTAAATGCTGCAAAATGTTATATCGACTTTCTAGACCCCACCTTGGATCTTGGTCGCGATGCATCTGTGTACACGAGGCTTTCGTAAGCGGTTTTCATCATCCATTACATCGTCGTTACATCCTTGGAATTTCAGGATGTTGAGTACCTATCAAACTTGTTAACGTTAACTGTTCAATAAATAGTTTCTCAATCGTCGTGAAATTTGTACACGATCTCCTGAGTACTTAATGAGAAAACATGACCGAATTTTAAGAATTCTATCATCGTTACTCAAACCACAAAAATAAAAAGTGATGAGAAAATTCTGAACATTTAGTATGTTTTTGTATAAAGTATTCAAGCGGTAGTGTAAATATTTCACGACGATTAGGAAGCTCGTTATTAGAAAGGTAACATTTTCTTAGGAACAATTTTTTAAACAAATACAAAAAATATTTATCAATGAACTTCGTTTCGTTTCCGTTGCTTTCAGTATATTGTAGATATTAAACAATTATAGAGATGAAAGGAAACTTATGGCAAAGTTATACCAGTTCTCATTGGACTACATATTTGATTACATTTAATTTATTAATGTTAATTGTTCGTTAACGAGCTTCCTGATCATCGTGAAATTTTTACACCAGCTTTTATATAATTCATACACAAAAACATATCAAATTTTTTTATAATTTGCGATTTGGGACTCAACATCCTTATTTAATAATTTGAATAATTTTACGACTATGCTCCATAGTGCGTGGGGCTGTAGGAAATATTCTGTCGTTTCTCCACATATATGGTCAGCGACGTCTGGATTATCCCGTGGCATAGAAAATCTGAGAGGAATTCACCAAATGTAGGATCCGCCCATTGTATGGGCGACCGTACACTCTTCTGTTTGACCTCGTTGAGTTAACCATTGAATGTGTACCTTGGTAGTCCCTTTTGCCGCAGCATATATCCCATTCATTTATCGCGGCATGTTCTGTCATCCTTGTTGGCTTTGCCGACGATCCACAAGCGAACCAAGTGGATACTCTCTGTAGAAGGCTATTAATTATATGGCGCATGGGCCGCGATAGCGCGGATGGGTTGAGAGTATAAAATAAATTTCCTTTTCTCGTGCAATCTTCTTTCCTTTTTTTTCTGCACATATTTTACCAGAAAAATCTTGCCGTTTTGTATGAAAAATGAATGACGACAAGGACTCGGAAATTAATCGTATCGAGTACAACATTGACGAAAATTCTTTTCCAACGAGTGGAGTTTCCAAACGACTACCACAAAATGTCTATAAGTACGGAAAATTATTTGAAAATTGATTTTGAAAGATTATTCTTTCTACGACCTTCCTGGGTAATGAATTATTCACGAACTTCGTCCGCCCAAAAGAACGGAGCGATCGAAAGAGAAAAGAGAAAACAAAAACACTCGAGATCTTCGCACTCATTATTGTTCTAGACAGAAACCCTTTCATTTTGTTGCATTTGTTATTGCATCTCGCCTGCTGACTCCTTCTTCTGTTGTCCTTACCGATTCCTCCGCATACGCGAGTTCATCGTTGTGTATGTATATTCTTCTACAGCAGTACACGGGAGAAGTGCTCTTGGAACAATTTATGCCCAGGGGCGAGTACCGCGCGGCAACATCCGACGTGCCTTATCTGAACTCGGCCAAAAGCGACGGTCCTGATAAGGTTTTCGTTCACTTCTCCATCTCTCGCTTCTTCGCTTTCGCAAAGCCTCTTGTATCACGACTGCCCGCGGCGAGTTCTTCACGCAAAAGTAAGCTCACTGCTATCGTCTATATCCGTGGCTGTACGGACTGAGGCAAATCAAATGCAATTTTGTGTTACATCGTACTGAGTGAAATAATGGTATAGTCGCGAATTTGCTTCTGTCCAATTTTCTTCAAACGGAAGTTGTGCAACGTTGCGCACATCAGGCGATCCTTACAATTTTATAAATAAACCTTGACGTGCTAGTTTTTCAATACAAAGTTCCTGGCGCCGACATATGAGAATTACTGAGAAATGACCCAGCGGGAGTCCCCGGCGATGAGAAAAAGAAGCTCGGACGCTTAAGAAAGTTTCCAAGTCGTTGGTGCGAACGAAAGTTGAAATGGTCTCTAGTTCCCTTCATCTGGAATTGACGTTTTGCGTAAGAGTCTGCTCTTGTCCGTTCGTCTCGAAAGGGAGAGAGGAAATCTTTTTCCACCTGCACACGAAATTGATTTTTCTACCATTTCATTAGCCTGCTGTCGTCAATGGTATACAAGAAATTAGACCGAACGTCGCAATATTTCTAATGGAAGCTCGAGAGTTGAAAAAAAAAGTTCAGACCATCTCCGAATTAATTACGCGGCTCATTTTCACTTTTAATCTGCTACACCCACGACGCAATATACATATAAATACATCGGTAAGTGAATACGGAATAATGTCTGCAGAGCGAATTACGCTATACGCTCGTTCCCGGGTGTGGAATTGGCGAGTGGGCAGCGTTAATTCCTATCCGGAGACCCCTTTGCATTTAGTCGGACTAACGGAAGTACCTACTGCTACATTCATACGGATGCACTGCTCCTACCAACAAATATCTAATTCTATGTGAGATAAAAACAATTAAACGTACACACACACATATTTAGAAGGTGCAGCTAAATTTATGCTCAAGGTTTTAATTGTTATGTAAAGCTCGAAAATTCGGGACTCTGTGTAGATGGACCACGAGGATCATTCGAATAGGAGTTCTGTTCCAATTCCCTCGTTACGCACTCGACTACGGAGAGTACGTATGTTGGTATAAACAAGCACAGAAGAAATAGTTACCACTATTCCATGGGCTTTGTGCCTGCCTGCAAACTCGACCTTTTCCCACTGCCGAATTTAGTATATCGTTGTACTCTTTGCGTACCTGGACGCTCCCACAGCTCGGCGAATACCGCGTAAACGCGGTTTAGTTGCGGCACGGATTAACGGTCGCACTACTACCGGAGCTGGGATTCTACGCTGTGATTTTCATTCGCTGTTACTCTCGGACTCAGCGTTTCGCCAACGCGAACCCAACCAAGAGATAAAGCAACCAACGTATACGGGAGATGGAAATGCAAGTATAGTTTAAACACGCATTCGGTATTTGCATTTACATTGCGCGTGGCTTGTGCTCGCTTCTCGGCATTTTCCTAGCTCTGAGCAGACCGAGCGAGAGGCAACATTAACATGTGGATATGAATTTATATGCAGTTCCACAACGGGTCGAGGACGTTTCGTTCGCAAGCGCACGTGGATCGGTGACTAAATTGGAAGAGATACATTAATACAAATATACATCTGTGTAAACGTTTGTCTATGGTGTTGACAGTGCCTGTTATTGAGACTCGAACCTGGCGCAGTAACGGTGGCTAATGAATTTGTCTGAATTTTGGAAAAAATCCCTGTTGGTTTTTGACTCGAGTGCTCGATTATTCTCAGGTCGAAAAATAAACTTTACGTTCATGGAACGTTCGTGCGCTTCTTCAAAGATAAAGAGCCTTGCTCGCTCCAGCTCTTGAGGCTTCTAATTAACCGGAGAAACTCACAAACCTGATTGCCAAATTAAAGCCATTACCACACGAGTTTCGGTTCGATATCTGGCCGTTCGCAAGACCCGGAATGCCATAATTTTCAATCAGAGTTTCTCTCGATTCCTTGCCTCCTCACATCGCCGCAAGAGAAAATTCCGAGCGGAATCGCCCTGATAATCGTCACCCAGAACTCGAGCATTCTTGTCCGCTGTTACACGAAATGGCTTTGTTCATACATTACGAGACTTTATAGAGAGCTGTCGACCCAAACATACTTAATATTTTAATTCTACCGTTTCGAACCGCGAGATGTTATCGTTTCGAGATAAAAATGTATCGAGGTGTCCACTCCTCGAACGATTTTATACGCCCCTCATTACGAGCTCGTTCTCTCGAGCTCTCGCGACCTCCGTAATGTGTCTGGTAAGATCCCTAATGAAGTTATAAAACATTTAAAAGGTTCTAAGAGATTTGTGGTTTTGTTATAACGAATGAATAACAAGGCATTTCAAACTTTACGCTCGTTACGTTTCATTCACAATAAATACTTGAGATTCTTACATGCAAAGCCTTTGTTCTATTTAGATCGAGATTTCGAAGGAATTTCTTAGGGACATGCTGATGAAGATCAGAACGTAGCAAGCTCTTGGAAACTCTTTCGAAACTGAATGAACGAGGCTCTCGACTCGTCTCTCGAATCTCTTAGATTGTCTGCGCGCAAACGCAAATACATGATACGAAGTTCAGCGTATTCACTATGCATTTGTGGATACGAAAAGCATCAGAAACACATACATTAAGTTTGTATATGTGTATATTTAGAAAAGATTCTCGTTCGGATCGAGATGACAAGATGAGATTTCGTTTGTTGGAGTTCAAGAGATTCCGCTCTCGCGGTGATCACCGCGTTGGTGATTCTCACGTGATATCTCGAAAGATCGTAAAGTTGTTGAAAGAAGCAGTCGCGAGTGCACAGACGGCGGGTGGTTGATGCACAAGCTCTGCGGCCACGTTCGGTCTGCTCTCTTGTAGGGAAAAAGATCCCGTGGGTTTGACGGAGGTCCTTTACCCAGTGCATGCGTGTGCGAGGACGATCCGTCTGGACATACACACACCGAAAGAGTCACGTGTGCGTCTACATCGATCGGTATCGGATCTGTGATCGCCGTTCCGTTTTTTATGGTCGAAATAATAGTTTTTTTTTCTCACGAACACACGCGACTCTGGGGAGGATCTCCGAGAAACCGAAAAGGCGCGTACGCGTCTATGGAGCTGAGGAGCTCACATCGAAAAAGGCCTAAGTCACGTTTCGAGTAAAAATCAAGGGGGGATCGCTCGCTTGTATTTAGCCATTCGCCCTAAAGAGGGCAAATATTTCAAGAAGGTGTTTACGCGAGGGTGCTGGCCACGATACCCAGGAAAAATGTTGTTTTTTGTTTACCTATGTTGGTTCGTGTATAAAATACAACACACACGTTTATAGAGTCTCGTTGATGTTCGACTTCCAGGACTGACGGAGTTTCCTTCTTCTCGATCTTTCCTCCGCTGTTCTCTACTACATTCTGTCTTGTAGAACAAGCGACAGTTCGAGGGTGTTCGACGAGTGATTCGTCTGTTCTCTCGAGCTTATATCTAACCACAAGATCGGGCACACGTTGCACGAGAGAGTCTATTCTCGATATATCGCTTTTATATTCTTCGAGCCTGTCCCCGATACAGAGCCATGAGATGTCGCAACGCGTGTACATACGAAGGTGTACAAAAGCTTGCACGATCTATTGTAACAAGGGCTCACCCTCTATCGGTACAACCTTTTCTCCGATGCCCTTGGGCCTGCTTTCATCTTTTGGTCCGTTCTTGTGTTCAAACTTCGTCTTGCTAGGTGACACACACCGAGTGATTCTCTTGTTTCGGAGAGAATATCGCGTCTTTCTCGGGGATCATGTTGTTAAATACTGAACGATAAAATTCATCGTATTGCTGTATGAAAATCGATTATTTTTCGATACCATTGGTCAGCGACTTTGACATACGAAAAGACCAGAAAATGAAAAAAATTGAGGGACCCACGAACATTTGGTAACATTGTTTATTCATTTATCCTCTTTTAGTGTTATTATGCGAGAGCTGTGTAGCGAAGCTTGTAATGATCTTCGAAAATACGGTGTTAGGGTGATGGTTGGAAATGGAAAGTCGGGGGATAAGCTGGTAATGGGATGGCCGAAATATCTGTATATCGTTTAATACACGTGCATGTATATTTATAAATTTTATATGCACGAAGCGAAAGAGATTTGAGAGTCTCGTACGTGCACGTGCTTACGCCGCGAGTCTCAGATTTACGGCTGAGGTGAGAGAGTGATGCACGGGGCAATTTGTTAATACGATACATTGTGCACGAAAGTGCGAGAGAAGCGGAACGAGAGAGTCGAGGTAAAGTGGAAGGGATACCTTGGTGCAGCTACGACGAGAGGCAAGAGTCGGGTGATGCCTGGCGCTTCCTACGAGACCTCTAGACGAGAAATATACAGTCGAAATCATCGCAATTCGCATTTTGTGCTTGTCACTCGTCATTCGGACACTTCTTCACTGCAAATAGTAAAATCAACGAGTTCTCAATGTTCTTCGGGCATGAGGAACATTGCATTTTCATACTTTTGGAAAAGTGAAAAATGATGAGAATTATGAGGAAAAGCTTGCCAAGTTGAGTGAAATCTGAGAGTTCGGACTGTACGTACGAAATGCATTCACGCTTTTGAAGGCTTTCTTAGGATGCACTCACGGTACAGGTCGTAAGGTCTCTTTCCTTTCGAAGGAGGGGAAAGTGGGGATTGAACGAGACTGTGAGTAGCAAGGGCAACACCGGAGGGAAATGAGGGATGGGTTTAAAAGCTGCGAGATAGAGAGACGTGGTCGCAAATGATCGCAACCTATGTATATATTTGCAAATACATGCTATACGTGTGTACGTATACATACAGATTCACCATCTTTATGGTTTAAATGCAAGTGCACACACGAGACTTGCAAATAAATGTAATATATACATGTATGTCGGCGTACAAGCGTCCACCGCGAATGCTCCATGAACACGCGGTATAGGTAAGAGGTAATCGCCTTTTGATTCACGCCTAAGTTATGGCCTTCGTCGATCGTACGTCATTTGCCAGGGCTTCGAACTATCGAGCGTCTGGGATTTATCGCCGTTTTGCGACTGACGCGGCATCTCGCTCATTCTCTTTTCTCTCACTCTCCCCCTCCTCTGCCTCCTCCTCCTCCTCGTCTTCCCTTTTATTCCTGCTTCAGAGCTGTTCCGTGAACCTGTGGTGATCGACTCTCAGACACTCGCGTGTGTTTGTGTATTTGTAGCTGCTGCGGAGACGAGAGGGAGGCGTAAATGCGTTCCTTCTTAATTTGTCAGGTTGAGAGCGTTTCTCTCGGGGGAAATGAGGGTCGTCGCAGTTACTGATGGCACCGACGTGCATATGTTTATCTCTTTATTCGCTTCAAACGTTTTTGCATAACGTCTTCTCCTTATAATGATTATTACTGCAGCGGAGAAAAAGAGCGTACATTTTGTTTTTCCTTTTTCTCGGCTTACTCGACGCGAGTCGTTCCTTTTGAGCGCCATCTATATGCGCGTTTGGTACTAAGGAGGAAATCGAGACGACGATTATCGCTAATGACTCCGGTGCCTTGTAAGGACGAGCTGACGATCGGCTGCTATTCAATTTGGCGTTGGCTTCATGGCCAGCGCCGTGAGCATAAGGAGCAGAAGAAAAATCCTTGATGAGAACGCAACTCGAACGAAGGGCACAAAAGCTAGCGCTGGAACGAGCAAAATAAGAGAAAATTGCAGTCGGAATTATCAATAAAAAATACATAAAAAGAGACTTTACGTGTGTAATCCACGTGTGGGTTTCAATTGAAATGGCAATATTGTCTCCGTAATAACAATAATAAATTTGAGGCTCTCTTGCATCTCGAGTATCCGTGACATTGTAAAAAATTTCTACTGGCATAGATACCCAATGTTTCCACGAGCTTGAGTCTCAACGCCTTGTGGGAAGTTGAGAAATCCGAGCAGTGCAATCCGAGAACTCGACAGTGAATTATTTTCAACTGCGAATCCTGGACGTCAATTCGCTCTGCTTTCGCAAATAAAAGGCCCTGAGTCTCCCCATTTGAATAAACAAATTGTCGTGAATTATGCCCTTTTTATTGTCCTTGGACGAAATCCATTCTCGAATCGGTAAGATGTTGTTTTTTTTTTTTAACGAAACGGAAGTACATCTGTTTAAGCGACCGTATGTGTGATATCGTAAACGCTCGTATTGCCAACAAGCGTGGGTTTCTGAATTATTGCTTTGCTCGTACGAGTATACCCAGCGAATGTTATAACGCTCCATCGAAGGATATGTGTAAATAGCACGAAATTCTTCTCCATTTTATCATTACGGTCTGCTGTCAGAAATGTTATATTATTGGGGCTCGTGCTGCCGAAGCTTGGGATTTGAATGGATGCTATAACTTTCGATTCTTCGGAGCAATTCGTGAACAACAAAGTTTTTGTTACGCCTTGTATAATTTTTAACGTTCGACAGAGTTTGTAAGAAAATCTGCACTCAAGATCTTGGAATTGATTTTATTTTTCGAACTCTTCCGAAGTCAAAAGGGGAGCAAAATCGAGTTGCAGGGAGTGTAGTCTGGAGGCGGAGAAACGGGCTTCGAGTCATCGTATACGAGAAAAGACTCTCGACGCGGTCCAAAAGCAAGAGGCAAAGCATCGTACAAGCTCTCTCGGTTTTCCAACGAGAGAGGCACAAATAGCGTCTCTGGTAAGCGATGCCGACACGACGGGCACACTAAACTACGGTTAATTAAGCCACCACGGTGCGCTCCCGGTTAATTCGGTCTACGAGGCGAACGAGCCGCCGGTGCTTTCTACTTTCTCTCTCTCGTTTTCGCTCTCGCTTTGGTCTGGGCAATTTTGCTCGAATCGTCATTTATCGAGGAAGCGAGCTATCGCGGCGGCGAGTACACCAACAAGGAAGGGATGAGGACCAACGAGCGGTACGCTTGTAGAAGAGGGGGGGGGTGAAAGAGGCTGGCGGAGGGCAAGGGGTAGTAAAGGGCAGCTCGAGCACCAACGTTATGCAAATGTCCTTAGCATAATTCATCCGCTCTGCAGCGATGCTGGCTACTACTCTCGGTCACATGCGGATTAAGCCCTGCGCTGGTATGCTCTGTTCTCGATCCCTTTGTGTAGGTATATACATATATATAATGCGCTTCTATGCAAATCGGAGAACGAGATCGCCGAGCACAGGTTTAGTTGCGAGCAGGCGACAACGAGAGAGTACCCTCTTGTGGCTACTGTACTCTCTGTAAAGCCTAGTCCGGTACCGGAAGTAGAGTGGCGAACAACGCAGCCGGTGAACTTCCCAGACGCGCTGAGCCTCTGCTTGTTTGTTCAATATTCCATGGGATATTGGACCGATTGCTTCGTCCTCAATGAGTATTGGGTTTGCGTGTGCACCATCTAATCAATGATTAAGCTAATTTCTTATCTCTATATTTTCGAATGAGCTAACATTCTTTTTTTCATTCACTAGGTTCCGAATAATGATTATAACTATGATTTGGACTATTTGTTCTATGGAAACATCGATTAAATGGAAATTGATACTATCGCGCCTTCTTTATGAATGGGCGATGAACCGTTACGGCGCAAAGGCCATCGAAAATCGAAAATTTGCGTACAAATTGGCTATTGAATAAATTTCACCGATATTACTTTGTAATATACTCTTTATACTTGAAACTGAGCGTCGCGCCTGAGACTGAAAGCCAGTTATACGAAAAAAATTCGAGGCGTTAAAAAGATATGAAAAAATTGCTAGTACTTTCACGAATGACGTAAAAAGGTCGCGGAAAAAGTGTCTCGGTTCAGCGCGGATGTTGGCTTCCGGAGATATTCCTCACGTTCGCTCTTCTCAGTGATATCGTGCACGTGTTTGCGGAATTCCCATCCAAAATTTACTACCCTTGCGCTTCGTAGCCACCGCACCCACCACTTCCGCTGCCGGGAGATTCTGTTACGTGAAAATTGTTTAAAAACTATTCGCACGGGTATACAGTAGCTTTTGCTTGTTTCATTTTTCATCCTCCTACTTTTTATTACAACGAGACCGGAGGCTTCGCGCGATGCGGGCGAATGGAAATATATTCAAAAACTACTGGACAATAGCTCAGCCGTTTCTATTCCATGCGGTGCGTCTTTTTTCTAGCGAAAAATATACTTTCACTTTATCGAGTCTCACGAACGCGACTTGTACTTGAATTAATCTCTATTTATACAAAACTCCACTATACACAATTGTGTTGACCACTGAACCAATTTTGATGAATGTTTTTTTTTTCTGGGATCCCGAACCCAACAAACTCCATTTTTCGTCACTTTTCCCACTTCCAAAGTTCACCAGCAACTAAAAAATGATAACAAATGAAAAATCGCTAATTACTAATTGAAAAATAATTCGGAAACGAAGATAATGAGCGATAGCTGAAATGCCAGTTTGTGAAAAAAAAATCACGCCTAGTAGTAAATAAATTCACGACCAGGGAATATTTGACATACTAGAGTTTATATATTCTCGCAATCAATCGGCACTAAAAAGAAGCGTTCAATCATTGAACGTTATCTGCGAATATTGTGGAATGATGGAATTCATATACGACATCGTCACACGAGCGGAAGTCCTTCGCGTTACGAAGCCAAATGATGTAATTTTAATGAAGATCCTGGATGCCATTGAACACCAAGTTCCTCATATATAAGCCAGAGAAGATCTAGGAGGTGTGAAATATCGAGGCAGACATTTCGCTTCGGCGATACAAAGTGCTAACCTCGCAGTTTCCGATGGTGTTGGTGGTCTCCTCTCTCGCGCACGAAATCCCTTCGCTGCGTATACTTATCGATCTATAACTCAGCCTCGAGTACATGTACGATAAACAGCGAGGGAGAGAGAGAGAGAGAGACGATGAGAAAGGGAGTGGTTGGAGTGTGTTTAGGTTATGCGTTGAGGGAAGTGTGGAATAGGCTCTTATTCGTATACACATTACAGGAACGAAGATACGTATATACATTTACATGCCATGTGCAGAATCACCTAATAGGATGGGACGTGTGTAGCGAGTCTGATGTACGAGAACGAGGCAAGCGATCGAGCGAGAGAGAGAAAGGGACGATCGCGTGTGCGGAACTCGTCGAGCATAGCGCGTTAACGGAAGCCCTTGTCGCTAGCAAAGCGATGTTAGTCGCAATCTGATTGGCCAATTCTCCTCGTAATTGCCTGTAGATCACAATCACGATTAGTCGGGAAATTAATACGGCGTTGGACGAGAGAAAGATTTATGCTAGCCTCGTGTATGGGGATTCGTCCCACTGTAACACTCTTAAATACATACAAATGTCCGCGTTCGTTACCGAGTCCGTATGGTGTGAAATGAAAAGAAATGAAAAGCCAAAAAATCCGGCCAACCCTCAACTCAGTCCAACCATTCTTCCGCTCTCGGCCAAATGTGACTGTTCGCTAAGCTCCGGTTTATCAAGAAAAAGTTAGTTCGTCAATCTACTTTTACTCCTTAAACTTCTTTTCATTAAATTCATATCATCTCTTGAAATTTATTTACCCAAAAAAAAAACAGTATGAAAAAAGTCTCCCAACTTTGTCGTTATAACGCGAATGCGAAGTCGTGGTTACACGTATAAACTTATTAGCATTTACCGTGGGCCGCAGGATCTTCTTCTCCGTTTGCATCCTCCATTGAATGGTTAGGTCAACGCAGACAGAAGGAGAGAGCGAGAGAGGACAAGCATTGTCCAACGAATGGAATTACCAATGGCGGCAGAAAGCCAGTGATTAAATGCCTCTCTCTTGGATCCAAGCCAGCAAAGTATACATGTATAGACCTTCCTCTCCTTCAGCATCTCTCTCATTGCTCTATACGCATACACGTCTCTTCTGTCCAGTCCACACACACACTTGAGACCAACTTCCGATATACATATGCATACTTCTTACGAGTATGCGGGATTCGAGCGTGAGAGAGATAGCAGAGATCAAGAGAAACTGCTGGGATGTTCTAACCTCTCCACATGCCTTCACAAGGGTGCTTTCCCTGAGCACTTAACTTTCCATACCTATATACATCAGAGCTCCATCCTCCGTCTCCTTCTGCAACAGCACATCGTCGTCTCTCTCCGTCTTTTCGTCCGTTTCCCTTCCTACCCACCGACCCCGAGCATCATCACTGAGCACGACATTCATGTCTATATTATGTACACGTATGCGCCTTATGCATACACGTACCATTCAGCCAATATTGTCAATTGTTTCAGGCATTCTCCAATCCTTGCTGGCTGATCTCGATCGCAATCCCAAGCACTCTGCCTCCGACTAAATTGTTCGCGAGGCTAAGATGCGATCGACTTCGAGTCGTCTGTGCACGTCAGATCTATGCCAAACTCAAACGCTATGCCACGATCCTTGAGATGCTCGTGTGCCTGGGGTTTTGGAATGTCCGAGTATATGCGAATCGTCGTTCCGCCTCAATCTACTTGTGACGTCAATTCCATCTTTTGCTTCACTTTGCAAGAACGACGATTGCTGTGGTGCCTAAGGACTGGTTTTGATAGTGAGAGCAGGATTCTTTTGGATTAAACGGGAACGGGAATCGTTGTGAAATGAAAATTCGCGTATTTATGTTTTCAATCATAATAAACATTTTATGTTAATCATGGTCTATTTACAAAAGGACGCCGAGGAATACAAAAAGCATATTCATTTGGCTCGTGTGTTTGGCATCTCGGTTATAATGATCTAAAAAATCATCGGCTACACCCATCTTAATTAGAAAATTTCTAGTACATCAATTATTCCACACTAATTTTCCATTTTGTATATTTACAATTACACGAATCCTAAGAGTATTTGTTTATTCGAATTCAAGTTTTTTTTTCTTTTGTTTGGTAATCATCCGTTGGTGGTTTTTTCGATTGACTTCGGATAACGTTTGGCTCATCATATCCAAGGTCCTAAACGAGTCTCGAGGACCGTTGCCGCATCAACACGACCCATAAGCCTCAAGTGGTTTAAGAGGTCGGCCAGAGCCGTGGCCTCGCGATGCCGCGCCTCCCACAGATCGAGAATGTGCTCGGTTGGGCTGGCCTTCGTAGCGAAGTAATCCACGTATCTTTGTAACCCATACCACACAAAAATATCGTTCACATATTGCAGCATGAGAAAATACAAACGACATGTGTACATGAATCTCGTACTTGAACGTTTCAAGCCGAATAATGATAGTGAAATTAAAGTGGTTTTTTTGACGTTCTTACCGATCCACTTGAAGCCGTTGGGCGAGCATACGCCAGTCATTTCCTCTGATACTCGGTGGGTCGAGACACTGGCAGAGTTGTCTTCTCAGAGTCTTTGAAAATCTGCCGAACATGCGCATTACAAATAATCATACTGACGCGATCCTTGATTATATTTTTTCCATTCGCTTTTTTTCTATCGATCGAGAAAATATAATACCGAAAAGTCCTTGGCACAACCGCGTCGTTCACCCTGTTTCCATTTTTTCCTCGACTAACGATCACACTCGCCTCCGTTCTCTCGTTTTTCTTCACTCCCAGCGAGCTCCTACGTTTCGTAGTCAGATCGAGATCGATCCTCAGAACTAGCCCGTTCTCCTCGAAGCCTCTTTGCGACGCTCGTAGCTCAAAGCCCAGCCTTAAATCACTCGTGATTCTCTCGATCTTAAAAGTTCTGCAGGGACTCGTCTTGGACGATGACCATACCAACCGATACGGGACTTCTTGACGATCCGTGAATCCGCTCTCACGATCCTCCAGATCAATGCAAAGTGGTGCACCACTTGCGCGATAACTCAGGATGCCACGCTCGATCAAGGATCCACCGATACGTTTTTCCTGGAATGTGTAAATTTTTCAACTACTTCGACCATTCATCCCGACTCAGGATTTTAATGTATAACTGTTGCCGTTTCGCCGTCTTCACGAAACGTGCCAATTTTTATTAATCAGACGACGATTTTCGTCGTTCGAATGAAACCACGTAAAAGATCCTGCTGGCCCCCTGACAATCTCAAGCTTATGAATTGGAATAGGTTTCAGGTTGTATCGCATTCCGATAATTTTTATTTATTTTTTCTATGGAAACTGAACCAAAAAATCACATTTTTCGTCACATTTTCCACTTTAAAATTTCACGAGCAACTAAAAAATGATAATCAATCAAAAACCGCTAATTACCAATTGAAAAATAATTCGAAAACGAAGATATTGAGCTGGAGTGCCAGTTTGTAAAAAAAAAGTTATAGCCATATTCGTAACATCAAAGTTCGAAGATTTTTAAGGAAATTTGAAACATTTTCATATTAAGCTGGCTGTGCCCTTTAGCCCCAATGTAGTGATTTTTTACAAATCAACATTTTCTGACCTGTTCTTCGATGACCTTGGAGGCAGCTCTCGTATCCTCGACAACGTGACACCTAACAAGATCTCGTTCTTGAGACTCGTAAACAGCGATCGATATTCTCTTGACTGCGAGTCCTGGCGCTACGACGGAACTTTCACCAGCAATCACATAAGCTCCCGGCGTCTCGGTAACGAGGAAGACCCCGGCGTGATCCAATTGAGCAAAAGGTTGCCCCGGTAGATTCGTTGGTTCGCCACCAAGGGTGAGAACTTTGTGCCATTTGGAGGTAATAGAAATGGAGGATGTTGATGAAATGGTCGAGGTGGATGAGAGAGAAGAGAAACCGTTGCAACGAGCTTCAAGATCAAGTTCACAATGCCACACGCTCAACTCCCAATTTCCGGTTCTCAATTCCGCGCAATGTTCGAACTGTAGTATCATCGGTTTGATCAATTCGAGTTTGGATGGTCCGCAAGCCACGACCCCCGATAGCAGAGTCATGGTCGAGGGTAGATTCGGTTTAAGGCAATCTTCACCGAGAACCGCTAGATAGAGATTCTGTCGACGACCACGAGAAGTTGCCCCTTCCGGCACGGACATAGATACACCAGCTTCCGGCACAACCAGGAGAGCACCTTGTTCGTCGACCACAGCTTTTACTACGGAACCACCAGCACGTTCACTCATCACTTCCTCCGAAGGCTCTTCCTCGAAATTCCCACTTTTTTTGTAGGACAATTTTTTCTCATTCTGCTGCTTCGCTCTGTCAGGATTATCTTCTTCGTTAATCGATAATTTCAAGTTTTCCGTCGATGTATTTTTCTCCTCGCTGTTGCAAGTCTTTTCAGAATTCTCGGTTCTCCAATTTGTTCCAACGGACGGGGAAAACACTTGGCGCCCCTGACGGTGGGAGGATGATACTGGGGATTGTGATGCTTTCTGGAGCGAACGAACTTCCTCGACGTCTGAGGATACTCGAGCTCGTTGCGGTGTTTTCGAGATTGAACGAGTCGAACGACTTCCCGTCGAGGAACTCGGTGATGGACCGATCGTTGATGGGAGAGATAATTGGGGCACGTCGTAATGGTGCTCGGAGAAGGATCTGCCAATTGGGGTTTTCCGATAATTTATGTATTTGTTAGCAATTATCCAACTCCATCAAATTTTTATTTCAATAGATCCCCCGCATTTTTTCACTCATTAAAAATATCAAAACACTCTTCAGGAATTAGTCACAATTATTCCATAATCAATAGTCGCAATGACGATGAAAAAAACACTTCAACTCGGAAAACTAACCTCGGCATTCTCGTGCTTTCGGTATCGCCTCTGCCGTGATGATCACGTCCAGTGAGAACAACACGTTCGCCCCTCGTCACAACAGATTTGGCAAGATTATTGGCATGTCGGAAATCCAGTCGAGCCACACCGTAAAGTGCGTTGATTCGTTCCTTGCGTCGCATCAAGCGAACGACAAAGAGAGTGGCGAGTCCGAGAACGAGAAGGGCAAGGGTAAGTGAAATCCATAAGGCGAGCAAGTTTTTCTGGTCGATAGAGGTGGTTGCTGGAAAATCATAAAACAAATATGTCGAACGAGTCATCACCGAAATAATGGCCAATCGGTTGGCAAGGTGTGAATTTTTTTTTACGAATTATCGACAAGCATTACCCTCTTTGAAAACTCGAGGTCCATCCTGGCTGAGGGCTGTGAATAAGAGAAATTAATAAACATGGTGATATCCACCTTGGGATATTTTATTTGTTACAATTCGTTTAGCAGCAACGAGACATTTCCCAGTTCTCATTCGTAACGTCGATATTTTCGACGGAAAAAGCTTTTGCTCATGACTCACCGGCACATCGATCGCTGAAGCACTCTTCAACGATAATGTCTTTGCCCGGACATATACGTCCGTCGTCGCTTGGTGGTGGATCATTGCAAGATCGCTTTCTCACCCTCAAGCAATCGGGACCGCAAGCTGACCATCCTGACCACGCCGACCATCTGCCATCGACCGCTAAAATTACCGGTGTGAGCAGATTCGTGAATATGAAACTTTCAACGCGCTCGATAAGTCAATGTATAGGTACAAAGTGATAGGGCTCCCCATGTGAAGTATGAAATTGCCATAAGTATAGGCTTTTATCGGAAACTCCATTTTCACGCTGTACTGTTTTGCAGCTATGTATGCAGCGAATGACAGAAGCAACGAAAGTGATAGCGTCGATAATGAGAAGTAATCGATAACCACGATGTCGCAGAAAGTATGGCGAATTATTTATTACGAAATGAAATGATCAAAAAATTTTGTTTAAATTCTTTTCCAAATTCTTGATTTACATTCGGCGACTGATGATTGAAATAGCCGATCGCTGAAAATAATGATATACAAGAGGGAATGGTACCTGGACAAGAAGGACTACATTCCATTCTCTGGGTGGCAGGTCCAGGGCAAGTTTGTCCACCGTTGATTGGCGAAGGGTTTGAGCAAGTTCTGGTTCTTCTCTGAAGACCGCGGCCACATCGTACACTGCATTCAGACCAGCCGGACCAGGACGACCAACCACCATTCACTGGGTAGAAATCGTGTGACATTAACGCGCGCCATTCGTGTCACCAATCCGGTTGTAATATCAATTTCGAATCGCGAACGTACCGTAAACCGTGAGAACAGCTGGTTCACTCGGTCTCCGAGCGGCCAAATTCTCGGCTACGCAAGTGTAGTTTGCTTGATGACGAAGCTCAGCTACGCCAAGCACAAGATTTCCTTCTTCGGCAGATTGGAGTAGATCGATTGACGATGACGAAATTTCATTTCTTACCGGTGTGCCGACGTCCAGACTGGGTAGTCTTGTCGATATTGGTGGGACGATCGATTCGATGGGTGAACCATTTTTCAGCCAATAGATATTCGGTCGGGGTACTCCCAGGGGAGGAACACATCGCAATTCGGCGTTTCGTCCAGCCTCCACGGACAGTGAGTACGGTGGAGATAAGAAGTGTTTCTTCAAATCTGTCATATTTCGAATCTTCTTTGTAACAAATAGTTGAACAACTACTAGCAGGCGAAAATGAACGATCGCGAGGAATCCAAAAAAAGTTCAATTCCTTTAAAAAATCGTTATGACTCTGTCAGGTGAATTCTAAAATTTCGTAATTGGCAATAGAGTTGCTTCGCAAAGCGAGAGAGTTTTCGGATCATTTTGCCTCCTGCCTATACCGAAGTCACCGTGGGAACATGACCGATTGTCGAGTTTTTATTTCATTTTTTTTTATCCATGCCGAAAATGAATGGTAGAAAAGCCGGCGAGGCATTGGCTAACATCCGGTGTACGTTACGAGTAGGAAAAAATTGTGAATGATACGCCGGGATAACACGGGGGTGAGAGGGTGCTTTCACATAGACGAACGTACAAACTCATCGCCATACGTGTACGTTGCGAAGAATAGCATGCGTGTAAGTATGGAATCGAGGGTTGAAAATAAGAGAGATAGAGAAATGGAGCATGGTAGCACTCAGCGATATGAGGCTACGCGCAAAATGTAAATGCGAAGGGCTTTCACGGTGGTGCTCACCGTGCTCTCTTGTAACGAAAAAAAAGAGCATCCAAAGAGAGCGATGCAACAGAGTGAAAATATGTATATAGTCAAAGCTCGAAAAAAACGTGCTATGCAGGTACGATTTTTTCGTGTTTTTTACTTTTATTATTATCATTACTATTTTTTTTTTTTTTTATACGTGAGTGCACGGACTCGCGGTTGCCAATGACCCGCCGCTCTATTATTTGTTCGTTGAAGGCCAATAGTGTGCTTTTAATATCGTGCGCACGACGAGAGCCACAAACCACGAGAGATGAGGCCACGGAAAGGGCCCCGGCCGTACATATACTCGAGCACTTCCAGCTCCTAGACACGCTAATATTTCATATTTTTTACAAAAAATCTATGACTATACGTTATCCAGAGAACAGCAAATCTACTTTTTTTTCGCTGCTGTGTTTCGCTTTCCGTGTCCATACCGGTGGTTGTGACTATGGCATTCATTCGTCAATCTGTGTCGCTGAATTTTGAAATTGTGGACATGGGAAAACTCAAACTTGACCTTTTCGGCTGTTCCCTCGACCCCACATTCATATTTTTATCATTCTTTTCGTAGCATTTATAAACTGGAAAATGTTGTGCGCGATTCTTGCTGTTTTTTTTCCTTGGAAAATGTTCGTGGGAAATTGGACAATCAAAATTTTTGAAAGTCATCGCTAAATTGTATTTTCAATCGTCGTGGAATTTGTACACGACCTCCTGAATACTTCATGTAAAAATATACCAAATTTTAAGAATTCTATTGGCATCAAAATGATGAGAAAATTCTGAAAATTCAGCATGTTTTTGTATAAAGTATTGAAGAAGGCGGGTAAAAATATTACGACGATTAGAAAGCTCGTTGTCAAAGAATTCACACTTCGTTAAGAACAATTTTTTAAACAAATACAAAAATATTTATCAATAAACTTCGTTTCGTTTCCGTTGCTTTCAGTATATTCCAGATATTCAAAAATTGAGAGGTAAAAAAAAAATTATCGCAAAGTTTTTTTTTTTTTTTTTTTTTTTTTTTTTTTTTTTTTTTTTTTTTTTTTTTTTTTTTTTTTTTTTTTTTTTTTTTTTTTTTTTTTTTTTTTTTTTTTTTTTTTTTTTTTTTTTTTTTTTTTTTTTTTTTTTTTTTTTTTTTTTTTTTTTTTTTTTTTTTTTTTTTTTTTTTTTTTTTTTTTTTTTTTTTTTTTTTTTTTTTTTTTTTTTTTTTTTTTTTTTTTTTTTTTTTTTTTTTTTTTTTTTTTTTTTTTTTTTTTTTTTTTTTTTTTTTTTTTTTTTTTTTTTTTTTTTTTTTTTTTTTTTTTTTTTTTTTTTTTTTTTTTTTTTTTTTTTTTTTTTTTTTTTTTTTTTTTTTTTTTTTTTTTTTTTTTTTTTTTTTTTTTTTTTTTTTTTTTTTTTTTTTTTTTTTTTTTTTTTTTTTTTTTTTTTTTTTTTTTTTTTTTTTTTTGTCTTTTTCCGCCTCCAACTCGCAAAGTTATACCAGTTTCGATGAGACCACATTTGACTACATTTCATTTATCAATGTTAATTGTTCAATAACGAGCTTCCTAATCGTGGTGAAATTTTGCCACGATGTTTTAACAAAACGTACAAAATTTTCAGAATTTTCTCATAATTTGCGATTTGGGACTCAAAATCCTTAAAATCATCGACATTGTCGCTGGTTCGATGGTAATTGGGAGAAAAAGAAACTTTGGAAGTGACGTTGCGCGGAATGTGGCCTAGAGAAACTTTTGTTTGAATACGTTAGAATTGCTGCACGCGTTATTGAGTTACGTCGGAAGTTTGGATTGACAAGCAGCCCAAAGAATGTCAACACAGCTGGCAAAAAGTCAAACAGAAATTCTGGTGATTCTCAAGTTTGGTGCTGATGCGGATTCTGCATCCGGCAAACTGTTTCCGGGCACGAGTTATGCCTGCGATAAGGGAGGAGATTCACTCCACCCTAGCTACGCTGTGCGCCTTCCTTTTCCCCCTTACGCAAGAGTCTGTATGACTCACAAGCGTGACAGACTTGCAGAACGCAACCTTTACAGCAGCGCGGATGCTGCACGAGGGAAACGGGCAAACAGCATTAGTAAACCGAGACGGGAAAGCCTGTGAGTTCGATCTATGTATACGAGAGAATTTCCAAATCGAATTGTTTGCATTGGGTGAGTTTACTCTCTCGTCTCGTGCGTGCTTGCATCGATGCAGCGACCGTTCTCAAATGCGAAAGTCGAGATGATAAAAGAGACGGATGTGAAAATATTGCTCTGATTAGAGCAGCTTCCAATGTTTTTCACAACTCCTTTAAATCTTCACGTCATTATCGTTCACCGAATCGATGTCTAAAGTGGTTTATAGAATAATTTGCAAGATCTGTCAAAATTTTAATAAATCGCTGCTAAATTCTATCATCGATTGCATTCAATGAATTTCGCGTCGGTTGCTTTTGCTACAGGCGGTGAAATAGATCTCGCTTAACGCAATATAAATGCTAATTTATTTCTCAATAAGTTTGCCCCGTACGTTTTTATTCGCGAGAATAATGTGCCAGCAGGTGTAGAAGTAGAGAAATTCGAGAATAGTCTGACGTAACACATCCATTTCTTTCTTTTTACGAAGTCTCAAGAATCTTTTTCCGGTGCATTTTCCATTTGTCTCTCTATCGTTTTTTTTTCTCTTCTTGTGTTCCCTCCATGGGTTTCGCATTTTCCGCAACCAATTGGCTTCGAGTACTGCACCAGGATAACACTTTTTTGCTCTTGCAAAATGGAAGAACGAGAGAGTCGCATCAACCACTAGAACTCTCTAATATCGTATTCCACACTCGACGCTTTTTTCAACAGACAGTGTCGCAGTTTGCAGACTCCCGAGGCTTTTCCGCTCTCGTTCAATGTCCCTTGATGCCACCGAAAAATGCAACCATTGCGAAAACGAGGAATGTTCGGAAAATGCTCACATCAAAAAATCCCTCGCGATAAGCTCGAGATCGTACAATTCCCAGATATTGACAATAAATCATTCGAGGCTCGGAATCAGCGACTAGAGAATCCAATCGTTTTTATGATTTTTTAAACAAAGTGCACATTCGAAGGGCACGTAATTTTTTTCGAAAATTACGATATAAAGACGGGGAACTCTGAACCACGATGAATCGTTTTGCGTTAAAGAAATAAATAGAAAAACGTTCAATTTGAAAAAGCCTCGGCTGGTCAATCCGCTTCGGTGGATGGCATTTCGATAAAAGCCTCCCAGCTCCATAAAAAAAAACGAGTTTGTTTCATTTGACTGTCTATATATAAATTCCGATTCGCACGGATAATTTTCCGTTTTCGTCACTCGTACAGTTCGTCAATATCACGTATTCAATTTGATAGTCCGCGTGTGCATTTCCTGTTTGCGCTCCAAATACCGATTTAATTCTGCATCCCGTTTGTCCCGACGCTCGGGATTCCCGCGCGTATATATAATTTCCACTCGCTCAAATGTTCGCGCTCGATCGACGCACTGCATGCTCCTGCATGTGTGTTTATTTCAATGTGCCTTGACTGCCACAAAAAAACAATCGTATTGCCAGCTCTGAGCCCTTTCGAATGCAACAAAAAAGACCGAACACCAGTCGAGGCTTCAATTCTTGACATATTTCTGGCTTACATGACGGACAATTCAGTTGGTATCCATTTAAAAATGTTTACAATGCAAGCTTGATAACAAATTTTATCGGGGATTCCTGTTTGTCAATACGCACGGTGAACGTAATTCGAATTATTGGCAATCACGTGTTTATAGCCATGTAACATTTTTTTTTTTCAAAAACATTTCATCAAACGATAAAGCGGCGGAAATAACACGAAAGTGCAGCAGAGCATATGCAGCGTGATATTTATTTCAGCCAGCGAATTAAGCAGATTGAATAAACGAATCCGGAATAAACAAAATGATTGGGTGACGGCGTCAGATTATGGTTTATTCACTTTTCAAGAATCTTATTGATTCAGGAACATTTATTTTTCAGTTAACGAACAATGCAATTTTAGTTATTATTCTCTGTGAATTAAATTTCTTACTCACACGCAACTTCAACCGTGGCTGCTCGTCCTCGAATTTCCCCAGAACCCGACCACGCCACGCACTCGCAATTGAATCTTTTTTTCCCGAAATATTCTTCGACTTGATTTCTGGTTACGTTGAGCTCGACATCGATGATTCTAGTTCCGGTCCTTGGATCAACGAAATCCTGATGCAGGCCCTCGTTCCGTACGCCGTTACAGCGAAAATAAACCTGCAAGTATTACAATCACTTTTTCAATGACGTTTCGTACAAGGATTTAATATTCTTCGAAATTTAAGTATTTGTTTGTACCTGAAGAGCATGAGCAGCCCGGCAGTGCAGCGTTGCAGGACGACCCTTGACGACGAACGAGTCGATCGGTTCGACCAGAAACATCGGCAACGAGCCACCGGAAATGAGATCGACGTCACTGGCGATAGTCGCACTTCCATAATCCTCGTAGTCGTATTCCTCCCCGTGATAATTCGGGTCGTCGTCCTCTTCGGCCTCGTCCTCGTCCTCTTCCTCTCTCGTATCTGACACTGCATCACATTAGTGAGGAAAATAAATTATTGTCTTCATCATCACGACGTTTCAGCTCGTACAGTCATCGAACGCATTTTTTTATTCAATTTTCCAGTTTAAATTGTACCGATTACTTTTTCATTTTACATTCAAACGTGCCAAATTCGATCAACTCGCTTGGATATTGGTTATAGAATTTTTCCGTGGGTGTTAAATTGTGAGAGACTGAGAAAAAAGAAAAAGGGTGAAAAGTTTATATTTGGCCATTGAGAGTTTCTTCCAGGCTGCTGCTGGATATATATGTATGCATTTTACATATATATTTCCAACGACATGCAAACCGTATGACTGTGTGATGGGAATCGTAAAGTTCGTCTTAACGACGCGAACGGGAGTTTAACGCCGTGTATCAGTCAGCGAGCTCTCTCACTTAGGAATAAAGCCGAACGTTTTACCAACTTTCCTCGTGCTTGCCTCTCGGCACGTCGAAAAGTCTGTACCTCACGGGTGTAAGTTACCCCCTGCTACTTTATTGGTCCCGTCGGGAACGCACGTATATCTCATCGTTTACTCGGATACAAATCCCATCATCGAAAACACTTTTCTCTCCTTTTTCTTATCAATACGTGAAGAAAAATTGTGTTAACGTCTAAACAGCAAATCTTACGAAAATTGATTCATTACAATGAAGTTCGTGATGAAATCTGAGCAAGACATGCCGATTAATTACAACTTTTCTTCTACATGCATTTTAGTAACAAAAAGATGATCGAAAATATAAAAAAATGAAGAAAAAAAACAATTATTCTTAAATATTAGGAACGATAACGAAGTGCATCTTTTTGCTGTAAAACTAATTGCGTTAAATAACGTTGGTCTCGTCATTTAGTATGTCGAAGAAATTTTTTTTCTACCAACGACGTTCGTCCTTGCTAATCGTTTCGTTTTTATGTGTTTGTTTGTTTTTTGTTTTGCTGAATACGTTATACTGATTATAAAACGCCGCTTACTGTCGAGGCTTATGGAAATTTGTAGAAAACCGAAAAGCAGGAAAGCGCAGATTTTTAGCTTCATCGTTAGATCGCATAATTTTGTTTTCCTCCACTTTCGATCTCACACCGTGCAATTCTTGTCCTCATTCATATCCGGTTGGCTTTGCCATATAGGCAATCCGTAACTCGAGCGCATATTCACCAACATTTCCAGGTATTAACCACTTGCACTTGGATGATGTCGAATGGGAAAAAGTGACAAGTAAAATGCAAGAGGCATTCGTTCGCGTCATTCGAAAACTTTTTTCGTCCACTCTTCGGCACTCTTCAATCGGGCATGTTAGATGAGCAAAGTACATGCGATAAAAGTCGAAGAGCACAGTGGGCAAGAATGATGGTGATCAAAGGAGGCGGGTGCACATTGCAACTTTTTTTTACATGCGGGAGAAAGTTTTCTTACACGTAAGAAGTGACGGCGAAAAAGTGAGAGAAAGTTTGCGAAAACTTTTCAAGTTTCATCGTCTCTTTTCGAATCATAAGAGCAAATAAATAAAGATGAAGAACAGCGTAGGCAATGAATTAGTTATCGATAATAAATAATACGAGGAAAAATCTTTTAATTTTCCAAATTTGAAACGACGTTACGAGAAGAATAAAAATTGGAAAATAAAAGCCAATTCTCAAGCAAGAATCATCGTCTCACGTGGACAAAGTGAGTCGTTTGACAAAAGAGATTTAAAAATATTTCTAGATAAATGTAGAAAGATCGGAAGGCAGAGACGATAACGGGGTATCAGAGTCTCGATGCGGGAGATGCTCGCGGCTCGACACGCGGTGGACGACTGAACTTGCTAGCGTGCGCGCACCTCGCTTTATATGTATATATATAAATACATATATACGTCGAGACATATCTTCATATATATGATTCCATGTGCTATAGTTATACACGTATATATTCATATATACATGCCTTGGTTAGTCGTTCGGGTATAGCCAGCCGCTTCTTCATCCCTTTGCAACTACCCCCTAGCCCCCCATGGCGATGACAGTAGTGCGCCACACCGAGGGTGATGGTGTTCGCGGAGAGCTCGACGAAAAGCTGCATTCGAATAAGACGCTCGTGAGTCAAGCCATGGTAGTAGTTTTCATGTGCATTTATACATATATACAGTCAGTTACAGAGTTATAAGGGCGAGATACACCGAAGGGGAGACTGCGCACTTGGACTTTTCTTGTGTCTAGGTACTCCCCTCAATCGGCAAAAGATGGATATATGCAGAGAGAAGGATGGAAAACGAGACCTAAGAGATGACATTCCACAGGGGCCAGTTCTTTCCTTGTAGCTACTTTTCTTTCGCCTCGATGAATATGTACTTCCTTTTGCCTCTTTTTTTCACGTTCCTACATGAGACATTCCATGTTGTAGCATCGCACGTTTCTAGTCCCACCGCTGTTATTTCTAGTCATTCTGGTCACTTGCAAGAATACGAAATTATTTACGTTCCGATGGAAACTTCAGTATTTTTCTTTCATGCAAATTGTGCGATATTCTTCGTGTGATCTTGAGACATCGGATGTTGACGTTGTATCCATCGCTAGATTCAGAGCAATTAGAAATTTGGTTGAATAACGATACCTTATCGATTGTCTCTCTGAAAGGGCGTCCCTAATTTAGGCTTAACACGCTGACTTGTGATGACAGACTTCATTCGGAATGTCCCATATATGTACTATTGTGTTTTTGCCTTGACAATATCAAAAAGTCGGAACAAGGGGTATTCCTCTTCTTTCGTACTTCTCGGGCATTTTTCCCTTCGGAAGCAGAACGCAATATCCCTTCGAGTCATCATCCTCACTCCCTCCATCCTCTATTGTCTCCGTCTGACATTTGTCTCTCCTACTAGTATGCATTTATATACACGGACATTTATATATACAGATATATATTTGGAAGGCAATTCACCAGCTAAAAACACTCTCGCTGTACACTACATGTTTTACCCCTCTCACTATTAACCAGACACGAGAGTGACGCTCTTCCCAATGACGAAGAGCTTTCGACTATTATTTAAGGGACTCCAGTAAGAAAAGCTGGTTCGTTCACCCTCACGTTTTGTGTTTCGGGCTCAGGCAGACACGCGACAGTTTATCAGGAATGAGATGAGAGCGCTGGTTCTTTTATTTATTCAAAGTTCAAAGCTTGTTGCTCCGCAAACAATGGACAATGCGTCGGAGGAATAGACAGAGGCATTAGCAAATTGGTGTCTTCCTAATTATGATTCAGTCAATCGTAGGCTATCATTGTGTGAGCAGGTAAAATGCTTCGGGCCTACTAGTTCGTTTGTTTTTTTTTTTTCACTACCTCTTTCAATCGATGAGTCCGCACTCGCCACTCATGGTAACAATTTGATTGTATCGAACGGAAATGTCATTTTTATTTTCACCCGAATGTGCAAGTTTATATTTTTTTGTTTTGCGTAAAGATTTATATTTTTCGAAAAGTTGAATCTCAGCGATGGATACAATGACAGGGAACGAAGCCCTGGAAACGCGAGTAGAAATACAAGTTTCGCGAAGGGGTTGCTTTTTTGTCATAGTCCGGAGCGTGGTTTTTTTCAACCCTCTCCAGATCGTTGGCATATTATATATCGCCCCTCGGCTGGCATATTATTCGCCACCCACGTGTATCTTGAACTCAATAATTGAATGCCTTGTGGTGAAGCAGTATTTTCCAAAGATTGGTGTTGGGTTGCAAGCGGGTATATAAGACTTACCGCGAAAGGGATCCTCGCGAGAAAGGAAGAAATTTCTATGTTCTCGGAATCCCACTAATAACGTAATGTTACCGGGAACAAAAATTCTTCGGGTTTGCTTTTAATTGACTCTCGAAATGGCTTAATTAATTATTGGTTTATCTTTGAATAAATCCATTCGATGGAAACAGTTTTGCTACGATACGATAAGTTATACAGTATTTGCGGAATGATCGATTCAACACACCTTTGATGATTAGGAGAATTGCATCCTAAATAATCAATCATGACTCTCGCCGTATAATTCTATATGACGCTCGAAGCTGCGGTGTTTCGATACGGATGTATAACTACTTTTGGTTGATGCGTGTATTCACACATCGGGTATTCCATTGACTGTCTCATAACGAAATTCGAAACACGATGAGAGTTTGCGAGCATGGTCGAAATGTTTCGAATCGTAAAGCAAATTAATATGTCTGATTGAATATCGCGGTGGCAGCGATGAATAGCTTGATCGTCGCACGTGCGTGTTTCGTACACTTTGTACCATAAACAGACACACTCTCCGATATACACGACCTGAACTCGACGGATTATTCAATATTTTTTAAATTACTGAATTTTCGGTGAAAATTCGTTTGCCTCAAACAAATAAACAAACACGACGAGTCCGATCCAGAAAAGTGGAAAACAGATTTGTTTAAACACGATAACTAATTATTATTGTATTCAAAATCATTTCACGAATTCGTATCAATTTATCGGGTGTGAATGTCACTTTTTATACCATCGAATCGTTCCACCATCTGAGCATGAAATTAATTGAATTGAGGGTACAAAAATTCAGTACTCGATCGGTACATTTATTGTTGACTCGTCGATCGATGAATTTTGCTTAAGGAAGCGATGAATCACTGTGGAAACGAATCGCAAGCTATGAAATGCATGATTTTTATGGTGTCTACTTTTTGTAGAAATTTTGCAGCACTTTCACATTCCAAGCTCTCCTCTCTCGGTATTATTACATACTTTCGACATAACAGTATGAATATCTTGTCTCCACCTATGTTCACGTTCCGAGGGATGTGCACTGGAACGATTTAACGTAAATATCAGCAACTGGCAATTTGTCGCTGGATTTTACGTCGCCCTCGGGAAAAGTAGAAGAGAACGACACTCGGGCGCGCAGGCGAGCGATCTGTGTCGAAAAAACCACTTTCGAGGAAATCGTGTGTGCTCCGGACCAATACATTTATGTTTTCAATAGTTTTAAGGAATTCCACGAGAGGTGCAGCAAAAAAAAGCCAAACGATCTTGCACATATACGTGCGCCAGAGAGTCGACAATAAATTACGTTGGCAAATGGCGCAGTGATCGCGGCAGTTGAGAACGTTCCTTTCGCACGGATCATTGACGATTTAAAAAAAAAAAACAAAAACAAAAATTGAGTTGAACTTTCCGCGAGCATTCGAAACGAATCATTTCGGATTACGACTATTTTTCTATTTTCACGTAATTTCTACTTTATTTCATTGAAAACAATTAATCATGAGTCTTCAACATTTATCCAGCGACATAAAAGTGTGTTCGAATTCTTTTATGTATCGTTAACATATTCCAGCTCTCGAGTTGTGAAAATAAAGTTGCTTTAATTTGAAACATGGTGAGTTTCCTGTTTGCTGGCAGTGTCTGGATTTCCGCCATAGCTTTCAGCTTAATCAGTGACGGGAGTAAAACACGAGACTCAAATTGGTACAAAACATGGTAGAAAAAGGATAAGAAAGACTACGCGATAGAGACGAGGAGGGAACGAATGAAAACAAGTGTTTGCGAGCAATATTCTTTATTTGTCCGGTGAGAAGAAGATAAAGCAACGAAACTTGATGGGACTTTCGCGAGAGATGTCCTGACACGTAATTCCGTTTTGTCAGAGCAACACGCCCAAGTGGGAGTAAAAAAAAGGAAGCAGAGCCTGAGAGAACGAAGAGGGTAAATGGTGACACACGCTTGTTTTCTGCCTCTTTTCCATTTTTGCCTCTGGTACCTTATTATGCTTTGTGCAACAATTTTCTTTCACTCGAGTGCTCGGCACTAAAGTCACTCTTTATTTGCGTCATACACAGATTTCCCTTTTTTTATTGGACCTCCCATTATTACATGGAATTAATGAAGAAGCTTGAATCCGGAGAGAGATCTAAATTCATATGTCGTTGATGCACTTGAAGTTCCTTTTTTCGAAATGCAACTAAGTTAGAATAGATGTGAATGCAACTTTTTGTGAAACTGCAAATTGCATTGTTCTCGTAAGTTTAACGATCGAGGTGAGAGCTCCTTCGTTTCACGCAAACGCGATCGGGATGTGACGTGGTCGATTGAAATGCGTGAGACGTGGAGTTCATCCCTCTGTCGGTAGTTAATTTTTCATGGACATAGAAACCTTATTGTGTATATACCACTATCGCAATGTTTGTTGCGGTGCTTTGTTAATAGCGACGTTCACCAGCATCGATTACATAAACGCCGCAAGCGCAAAAAGGCTTGAAAGTCTATGGACTTGCTACTCGATCGGGTTAGAAGAAATTGGCTCATTTTCATACTTTTGATTATCTGGTTCAAGCCCCTTTGTTCACAAGGCAAAGTTCTCGTATAGATGGCAAGGTGGTTTCTATTCTGTTACTCCATCGCTTATCTTTCTCTACTCTTCCTCTATCGCTCGCATTTTCTCAGATACGTGTGCGAACCACTTATCCTCTTCAATATTTCAGTAGCTACGCTTTCGCAGCTGTTGTGTTCGTAAACTCGCGAAACACCCGCTACAGACATAACCGAACTATGGAAACGCTATAATATAGTTTCGTCCCTCTCTTTTCCCTCGATTCCCTCCTCTCAGTAAACTCCAGCCCAGGAGTACGATCCATTTCTACTGTGTGCGTCCGACACGTGAGCTTCTCTCCATTTTTTCTACATTTCCATAGTCGACGTTGTCATTATCGGAACAATTTTGAAACCAAGCAATGGAAGCACCATAATCGATTATTGCAACAACAAAATCATTTCCAAGAACATTCTAATTACTTCGTTTCGATTAATGTTAAAAATGATCCTCGGCACCAAAGCCAAAGGGAAATCAACAGAGTAAATCAAGAACAAGATAAAAAAATACAATATGAGGAGAAAAAACGTCAACGTCTGGGAGGAAGTGCAAATTATTTTTTTCTCCATCCTCGCGGGATCATTTTCGACTCCGTCAGACGGAATTCTTCTTTGTTCCTCCACCACCTCTGGCACACAATTTCCAAGACGCTTTTCGGATACGCGCCGAGCTACGATTATTTATTCACGAAACACTAAGAGGTTCCACGTGACATCGTATACTACTTAGTCCAAATATATAGAATAAGTACAGGGTATTTCATAAGAAATTGCATTTTTTTTTGGGACTCAAAACATTTTTCGGAGCCCCACAATGAGATCATACTAACGTCATCGACCACGACACGATAATGAGCTCGATCAAATGTTCTTCAAATCTTCTTTGTAAATTGAAACTCAACCGGAAACTGTGAGACATTTCCAATTATAATTTTGGGTTAGTTGGTTCGAAATAATAAATTTTGGCTTCAGAAAAACTGCAAAAATCGAATCATCATATCCTGAGACGTCCGTGCTCCTTAAACTGTCTCACCTAACGAAAGCAAAGATCTATCGACAAAAAGCAAACGTTAAGCTACATGGATTCCGTTCCGCAGGTCTGACGTCTGTGGATCCTCTTTTTCAGAACACAAGAGTCCACATCCACTAGTGCATTATAAACAGATTCGTACGTGTATAGTCCATGATTACGTGATATTGATGTACGGCAGTGTCGGAATATCTTATTTCGGCGAAGTAGATGCTTGTTCATAGCGAATTGGTCATTAGTTATTGAGAGAGAATAAAGGTACCCCCGGATGGAGGCGTATCTCCGCCGTTGGAATCGGAGAGTAAAGAAGAAGAGCCCTTCGGAGCGTGAGAGTTTCGTATTTTGGCATAGCGTGCCCCAAGACCTTTCGCCCTCGAGTTGTTACCGAAACTCTGATATTCTTTCGTATACTCCGCAATTCACGAGAGCTTTACCGATTATTCATGAACGAGCAAATTTTCGTTGTAAATGTACTTAGTGCGGATATATACAGAACGAGGAGTCCAAGCGAAAGTTGTACGGTAATAATACTGGCGGTATGATCATGATTGCCAAGTATAAGATTACAAAAAATTGTCCAATATATTCTCGATGTTATTCAACATTTGATTATTCGTTTGTCTTTCTTTTTTCTCGTCATTTTTATCGAGTATGTTGTTCGCAGTGCAAGGAAGTGCTTGATTCAACGGAGATCAATGCATACAGACTCATCCAAAAGTTAAGAAAAAATAAATGAATGAAAGAGTGTGTAAAGCAGTATTTTAAATTATCGAGAGATTGAAATAGACAGTTAAAAAAGTCTAGATAACGAGATACATTGCTGGAACAATCCAAGTCTTAATGAACTCTTGAACGTAATTGGCATCACGTTTTCTGCGTCGAATTATGAACTATTGATACGAGTGCCCTTCATTTTAGACTGTCGAACAGTCGTCGAAGTATTCAGACAGAGCTGTTATATTTATATGGTAAAGTGCTCGAAGGTGTTGGCTCGAGTGGATGTTGCATACGTTGTTCGCAAATATACAGACGTTGAAGTAAATATCCTGGTACATAGTCCTACAGGGTAGGGAAACAGTGCGAGGATCTCGTCTACGTCGCGCTTTCATCATAGTCGGAAAATCGTCGGGGATCCTTCACGAATGTTCAAGTGAACATACAGTTACCTCGGAAATTCGAATGCTCTGGATATAGTGTGGGATAATCCGTCGTTGCTCGTTTCAGCCGCTCGTCTCAAGAGGCGGAAGAAGAACCACGAGTTTCAGACCCAACCAGGTGGAGAAGATATGGTTCCTTCTGACGCGATTTCTGAGCGGCAATCCTCAAGCGGATAAGAAACCATGCTCGAGACAGCGACAAGAGTGAAAGATCGGAAGAGTGGTGAGAGAAAAGCCTTTACTTTTCAGGCTTTGCGCCGTCTCAACCGATTCTTAGCTGCAGACGTCCTTGCATCTCTTTTTCAGTTTTGCTTACCGCAATTCCGACGCGCCATTGCTTGCGGATTCGTTGGATTCAAATACAATCTTAACGCTGGTATTTACAAAATGAGCGTCACCAGTTTACAGGATGCAGTTAGCTAGATCTGTGCACGACGATTTTTACGGCGTTTGATTATTATAGAAAATGTAGGTGTTCAACTCAGTTAATCAACTTGTTTGACGCGGCAGCGTTCTCGAACGTGAGGCCACGATGTTTTCATGGTTCCTTTTCAATAGTAAATTGTCTACAATATTTCGAACAAGACGAGCATTCGGCAGCTATTTCCTTCGCACTATAATCCTCCGATACTCGACTTTGTGGTCGTACGTCCCAAAAGCTTCGAATCTCGAAAGGACACTCGTTGGAGGATTATCGGTCTGGTCCCCCCTCCTCCTGAAACTCGGGGACACGTAGGACACTTTGAGAGGTGAAAGAAGAAGAAGCAAGAGTCGTGTACAGTGGCAAAGGTAGGATGGAACGACGATTGTGTGCGAGAAAGAAAGAAAAGGAGAAGGAGAGGGAGAGAAGCCCCACGGGGCTTTTCGCCGTGCTCTCTGTAGTGTTGGAAGCATCTGAAGCGTGTTGAAAGTCCTCACGAGCCCTCGGCACAATACGTCGTTACGTGCCCGAGACCATACACACCCCTTCCATCTATGCAACATTTTCATCCCCTTTCCTCCACGACGCCAAACTACAGCCCCTCTTGGATCAACAGCAAAAGCATCGGCATGCGCAGTAGTATTGGCAGTATGGAGCATTCAATGCCAACAGAGAAATGAAGAGTGACAGAGAATGGGCCAAGCAAGTGAGGGTGGTCACACATAGAACACGGGCTTTGCACTGCAAGGACCGCTTCTATCGCTGTCGAGTGGATAATCGTTTTAGGAAAGGGCGCCCGTTCTCAACATCGTCCTCAATATACATGTATCTATTCATAGACACCAATACATATATAGTCCATCTACATATACCGAGAATTTGCTACTGGTATTACCGCCTTTGTGGTAGCATCGTGTTTGAACGCCGCTGGCACTTGGGCAATCAGCAGGTCGATTCACAATCAGTGCACTTTCCTATATACGTGCTAGGGATGACGAGGCATTTCGTTGGGCTATGTTCCCTCAATTTTTACCACAAGCTCCAGCAGTACAGCAAGAAGCATGAAAATATTCGGAAAATATTCATATTCTGAGATAATGGCAAGAATCCATGCCACTCGTGTGGTTTTCAAGAACATAATCTATTTGATCCATTGTTCATTTTCGTTTCCACGACCCCTTGAAGTTTATGGCTTCCGCATTGTGAAATAACATGATTGAATGTTTAGCCACACTTGATTTTTCAGAAAGATTGGACTAAACTTTTATTACACATCGTTATAAATTCACGTTCTAACGAGCTTTAAAAATGTTTTTCATTCTTCGTTCCCACTCTATTTAATTCTACACTGGTTTGCCTGAGCACGAATAAAAATGTCTCGTATGTTTAATTCATATGAATTTCTTTCAAATGGAAATAACATTTTTTTTCTGTAGGAATGAGGGTTTGGGAAGAGGGAGAATGAAGCGTAAAGGTGGTTGGTCAAAGTGGTGCGGAATTATTTTTGAATACTTTCGAGACCGTTGGCTCGTTCATGGAGTATGCGTGAGTGGAATTTTTTTTTCAGAATCCTATCTGCGGTTGTGGCCTACGTCCAAGGGAGCCGGAAGGGAAGGGATAGGACGCCTCCTCCCGCTTCACTATAGTTGTCCTTTGGACGCTTGTGGTTGAGTGCGTTGCGTAGTACGTGAGAACGATATTCGACTGTATATATCTTTATTATTTTTCGCCAGGACCAGTTCAACGAAGAAAAGACAAACTACCGTAACGAGATAACGATTTTGAGAACAAGTAACACAATTTATTTTACGGTTTAAGTGAATTTACGGAATATTGGAAATGTTTCGTTATAACAAATACAATATTGAAACGAAGAATTATTGACCCTTTGGGCCACACGTTTCCCCCTGAATTCTATTGCCTCGAAATTCGGTACTTGCTGCCATTTCGTTGGATTCGAATTCGAGCATTCGATCTGTAAATTCAAGATTAATCGTTTCATCATTTTTCCAATCAATACGGTACAAATTCTCGAAATGTTTCAAGTTGATTAAATAATGGCCAGTCTGACTTTGATTGAAATAGAAAAATTTGAGACCCTGACATTCCGCCTGGGCTCGAAGGATTAATCGATGATTGAGTTATTTTATGCGTGTGAGAAAAGTTAAATTATTATTTTTTTTTTTTCGAAATAAGTTCAGACGTTGACCCGAGTAAAGTTGTCGTTTTAATTCCGTAATCGACCTTTGCACGAACCAAGTCTAATTAGCTCGTATACATAATTTGCATAAAGTTACCCACATGACAGAATCGCTATCTCTTTACCTCTTCCAATGTGATTTATACACATGTATGAAGCTATTTCAAACAGCAACAACCCCACTGCCGATCTCCCATCCTCCTTCCACGTAGGACATAATATTTAGGGTCTCTGCGTTTCGTCCGCTATTCGGCTCTCTTCTCTCTTGTCCCTTTCTCCAGAGAGATCCATTTCTCGCTCTCCATCTCTCCATCTCTCTTCGTACACTTCCACCGTGTGTTCCAAACGCTCCAACCTCTGCTTTCACAGTCACTGCGAAAGCGGAGTAATTACAGACGCGTTTTAGGCAACCACCGACTGAATACGAAAATTATGTAGATATGCTATAATAATATTCGTCACACGTTTGCACGGGTCAATATTGAACTAAGCTCTTTCGCCATCCCTCCGAGTCGTTCCTCCTTGAGATGTATACAGCCAAGATTGTGCAGGTACAATCTGGTGATTTCTCATGTAAGCTCGGTTCCCAACCGTTCACCCAAATTAATTTTCCTCTTTCCCCATCAGCCCAAGCAGATATACAAAACATTTGTACTGCCAGAGCTAGCAAATTGAATGATTACTTGCAGAATGAGAGCTGTGAATTGAGCTTTTAGTAGAAAAACATTCGTTTTTGTTCTATTTACCGTTTTTTTTTTAAATGCTGAGCCGACTTGGAAATTATGACTTCTCAACGCCCATACGCAATGCTCGTTAAGGTACTGGCCAAGTGCTACAGCGACAAATTCAGCGAAGATAAATTAGCATGTACGTCGATGCGTTAATCGTCAACGAAGCTTTGCAATTAAACTCGCACATGAAAGTTGTATAACTCTGATAACGAGACGAGAGTTTTCCAAGTTTGTCCTCCAGAGAAACAGAGCAGTTGCGATGTCTCTAATATGCCGCAAAAAGTATGGCGCGAGATAGCTATTTCAACGTTTCAGAGGAACCGTATTAAAAGTTGGAAACGTCAAGTTCCAGCATCCGAAGCAAAGCACCAGGAGACATTGAGCAATGTATTTGGGAACATTGGTGGTGTATAAAGCGGTTTCACAGCCGTTAAGGATGAACGTGTACTGAATTGATGTGCGAAATTTTGATGTTTTTCGCCATTTAGTTCGGCAGTTATTATTGAATTGAAGTGTTATGCGTTTTTAGACTTTGCCATTAAAAATCGGTCGAAACATTCAAAAATAAACACACAACATAACCCATAAGGTTTTTGTACACGAAACTGACAGCTGCTGCAGACAACATTTACGAAAATATCACCGACCACTGCGTCAGCTGTCTTTTTCGTTGCTAAACGCCTTGTCACGCTAGTCAAAATTGACTTATTAAAAATACATACGAAAATAGTTCTTGTGAAGATCGCGTAGCAGTCACCGTCATCCTCCTATCAAGCGCTTTCCTATTGGATGGATTTGGACGCTGAAACACAAGAATGCATTTCGATAATCACTTTATTGTCCGAATTAGAAATGTCGTAACATAATTTTTTTGTAAATTTGAGATTTTCCGAAAGTGCCTTCTCAGTGGAACGCCATCGTGAAAAACCTTCGCCATAAATTTAGCATCGTTAATGAGGGTGGTGCTCGAAAATTTTCTCAAACTCTCTACGATGTCACCGACAGAAGATAAGCTTTCCGGGCGATTTATAGACATGTTATAAAAGGAAGGGTGGTGTATGGTATACATAAATATCTGCCGCTCACATAGTCACCCACCGAGATGAGTCGCGGCGCGGGCATCCCATATTCGCTCATAAATCAGTTGTTACGTTATGGAGTCAATTGAGACGTCGTAAGCACACTTTTCGCTCACTCTTATGCTCCTTCACTTTTCCATGCGTCTCTGTAGACAACTTTGTTTTCTCTTCTTCGATAAATTACGAGCTAAATGAGTTGGGAGCATCGGGTTGAATTTAACTGCGGAATTGGACATTCAAGAGAATATCACGATCGTACATGAATGCTCAAATACGCATATGTGCGTATAATTTGTACAATGTTGATCAGAACTTTGATGAAGTTGTTGAAATGAAATAATTATCGAAAAAGTGTTGAAATCATCAAAAATTTTGGAAACGAGGCGTGTATTTTCAAGGATTTCAGGATCAAAATCAAAGGGAACGCGCTGCTTTTTTCATCAGCTGCTGGAAAGATCGATGGCACTGTGTGGATTTATGTTTAGCTATTTGCAGGATTTCAGGCATTGGCATTGATAGTATGCAAAGACGAGAGCAAGCTTTTGACAAATATATATTCAGTGAGTGCGAGAGCACAGAGTAAAAAGGGAGAAAGAGAGGGCGAGCAGTTGGCGTACTCTACGAGCCATCGTTGGATTTGCTGATGTCGGTTGTCGGTCGTTAAACGCAGGCGTACTCAAGTGCGCCGAAGTAACGGTATGGTAAAGCCACGAGGGCTTTACAGCTGGTGGATACGAAAAAGAAAGGGGGTTAGAAGAAGGAGGAGGGTTTTGATTCACCGATCGCGAATGATATATACGGTTCGATAAACTTTCTACCACTCAACGATGTCTCTCTTCCTATCTTTTGCTCCATAAGTCATACCTCTCGAAACTGCAGTGTCTCACTTTGCCTCTTCGCTTCAGTATCAGAAGCAACCCCACGAAGAACGTTTTTCGCACACACATTTGCCCACGTCGTTTTTCCTTATTTCCTTTTTTTGATCCTTCTGCACCATAACGTATATACAATAGTCCTAATATTTCTAGAGGTGTGTGTATACGTGCGAGGGTGCATATGAACGTACGTGCATGTACAGAGGGTTGGACCAGCGTCGGGGGGAGAACCAACGCCGAAGTGGCTCTCGTCAGTGAATTACGCGCTGCCTTCCGTTTCAGGAAGTCGTTTTCCATGCACCGACCTTCTATCCTTTGCTTTCTCTTCTCGTTTCTCTCCTTTACTCTCGAGCTCCTCCTTTGTCTATCCGTTACAGTCTGCTCGCTTTCGATCGCCTCTTTCTCTTCCCTTCTTTTGCTCCTCGTCTCTTTCTCTCTTCGTCGTCATTATACGCGGATAATCACGCGTCCAGCGACAGCCCGAGACGAGTACCATTATCCTCGCATCCAGCCGGTTAACAACGTGAAAATCGAGGCTCCCTTCACGTAACTAATACACCACTTTCCTGGACGTAATAATCCCAATGACAATGGATCAAATATCCATTGTTTTCAATCATAGTTGATCTTCACCACCGTGTGGAATTCCATTAGGCTATCCATGCTGTCGATCTCGCATACTTTCGTCTATATATTTTGCTACGTATTTTCTTACGATATAGATTTCATTATTGCTGAATTACAGTCGCAAAGTGATCGAGGTTCACATTCAGTCCTTTGTTTTTTTACATTCTTGTCAGCGGCGCGATTCCTCGCATCAAAACCACATTCTCAGATACTTTTTTGAGATTATCATCATGATTGATAGGGTAACGGATTTTTTTTGTGAATCCTTCAAAAAGTCTTCATTTTTATTTTCAAAGTTCAATCAGCTGATCGTTTGTTTTTTTTTTTTATTTCCAAGTAGTGTATTAAATTTGTAGAAAAAAAGTCTTTATCGTATAGGTTCTGGCTACGCGAGCGAGTTTCCTCATATTCGTATCAGGCGGTGATTCTATATTCCGGGCGCGGAGTGACGAAAGCAAGAGATCGAGGGAGCCGTCGAGAACGACGTAAAGTTTGTAAACTTGTCGTACGAGGGGCGTGTAATATACCTACCTATAATGGTAAAAGTATCGCAGGTCGAATATCGCACTCTCATGTATATGTATATGAATTTTGCAAGAGTTTCGTACGACCCTAACTATTGATATCACGAGAGAAGGGTGCATGAGTTTTGGGTGGGCAGACTGAAGCAGCACATTCGGTCGTGCATAAAATCGTGCGGTACGTGTATGGACTGAGGAAAAGTCTGGCTGTCGTGTCAAAGAAAGGGTTTCCCTGCAGGTTTATACGTGAACGATGAAAGGGATCCGTGTGTGATACGGAGAACAAGCTGAAAAGAGACAAAAAAGGTTACGGGATGAGGGAGCGACCGGGCGACGAGAGTGGGACGATAAGGACAAGTCTCTCATGCAATTCGTTTTCGCGAGACGATGGTTCCGATCTTTCCAGTATAGAAAGGTCGTGAGTCACAAGATTCTATTGAATCATCAAACGACCAAACGAGCAACATCTTTTCGCTGGATAACGGTCTGCATAGATGTCGTTAGGGGTGCTTGTGGACGCAGCCAGTGTCTGTAAAGTTTTGACGCTTCGATGACAACGCGAGTGGCCTATTCGACAAAATTTAATCATAAAAATGGACGAACCGAGTTCGTTTTTTCATCTCGACGTCCAGCGGATGTGGAGAGAGTTTTCTAGAAGACGAAAAAAGTTCTCTCTCTGCTGATATACCATAAATACCAATATAGATATATCATTCCGCTTTGCCGACGTATACCCAGTCAGCTATATTCAGTTATAATCGTAATTTTGCCTAACCTATACTTATATAGGTAGGAACAGGTAGGCAGTACCTCGAATTGTCCTGATCGAATTAGTTCTGTCGAAACTTTTGCCTTGTGTATCGCCCCTCCAACTTTGTTCTTATAGACGATTCTCCCGCCAGTTGTGCTCGTAAGTTCACCTCCGTACACGAGTCCCATTAGATGCACGAGGGACTATTAGTTTTATCGTTTTTTTTCTCCTCTCGAACGAAATTGTCCAGGTTACCATGGGTGTTCGACCTTTGTTTGAATAATTGAACTTACCTAATATGTAAGTCGTACGGATAGACGTAAATGGAATATTGATGCAAGACGTCTCTGACCAGATTGATTTTGCAGTGAAATTGTTGCGAGTGTCTTTTGTTGGTAGAAAGAAAACCGACCTCAGCATGTTGGCCATTAAGCTATACCCTCATAATCATGGAAAAGGACTGATGTAATTCAGGATAATGGGAGCGATGAACAGCTGGTCGGAATGTTTTTCTCTGGTTGGGATGGAACTCTGTTAAAAATATTTTACCCTGCAACTTTGGAGTCATTTTGCTGGTCATTTCAATTGATGCAAAATGGATTGCTTGTGGAAATAGAAGTGACAGAATTTGATGCATAATTGCATCGATGCCTTTTACGAAATGCATTCGGCTGCGCCTGAGCCCAACCTCGAGTGCTCTTGCTGGTTGACAATAACGTTTTCCCAACAACAGAGCGTCGGGAGTTTTTATCACAGACATCTACGTGCGTGTCAATATATTTTCGTCATATTTACATTATTTCCAGTTGGAAACAGATTGGTTCTGTTTGGTATTGCCAGATGGAATTTATCTCTAATTTGATGGATTTTTCGATCGCGATTTTACTTTATATTTCTGTCCCGTAATACCGCACCCTCGTAAAACATGTTTTTACATAACCGACACGCGTCGCGTTTGATTCCGCACGTGACGGACGGCTCCGCGTCTGTTGAATTCAACGCATTTCCTACTACAGTCATTTGCAGAGCCAATTCTCCATTTTTTTTTGTTATATATCGTCATGACGTGCGCTGCACTTGATAATTTACGAAAAATAATCGAAAATTGAGAGAAATCATTCGTCATTTCGCACGATCACGTGCGTTTTCTCTCATTATAAACTTTTGGAAGCAATTTCTAGAGAGGGTCAAAACAATTCATAAAAATGTCCGTTCCCATGCAGCACCCTTATCGCGGATGATTGGAGACTATCGATGTCAGCGCGTGGAAAATATCAATGTTGGCAACCCAGAGGTTGCACATGTGCTTCATGAAATTGAATTATCGTCTAGCTAATTTATTTGGCAATCAGTTAGTCGAATAACCGCGCGAGGGGAATAATGCATTTTAGCAGGGAAAAATGAGTACGAAGAATAAATAAACTGGGCGATAAAGTGTGGTATTGCAGGGAAACGTGCAGGCAGCAAAAATAAAAAAAAATCACCACCGTTCTTCCCTTACGATTATGTGGATCAAAAACGTGTCGAGGCTGAGGTCGTCCAGATACAGAAGCTTCACTGACCTGCTCCTCGGTTTTGTTCTTGTCGTTTCGAGAAAAAGCATATCGTGCTGATGTCCCAGACAAAGCGTCAGAAAATCTGAGCAAAGTAAAAGGCTACACGCTGCAAGAATAAAAAGAGTTGTTACGACTGCTGGGCAAGAGAAATAAATTTTACGCTCGGTTAAAAATCGATACGTCACCCCAAGACGCTTATAAGCGACCTCGGATACTCGATTGACGTCCAATCGACGTCTAATCATTGTACTGGAAAGCTTTTTCACGTAGTACCTTATCCAGACTTCCTCAACTACGAGACTGCAGCAAAAAAAAACTTCTCGTATCATCGCCTTAAGTCAAACTGAAAAATAGAAGCTCCCCGCCTCTTTGCCACTAAATATCTTCGAGTTATTAACTCGAGTCTGTTGTTTACTCGCGCAATTGTTAATCACCAGCAAGATTCTCAAGTTGGACAGGGTATGAAATTGACGAATTTTTTATTGTCAATTCCGTTAGAAAATCGTGAGCGTAATTCCCATTATAAATTTCTCATAATTGGATTAGCGGTTTTCGCGTGGATAACGGCTAAACTTATATCTCCGCATCAGAGATTCCTGTAGAAAAGTGGTGACACTATAAAAAGCACACAGAAGATTCACAACTATCTGATAAAAATAGCGCTTTTTTGAAATATCAGAAAAAACCTCACAACACCTGCGGAAAGACGATGAAAGTAATTCCTTCGACATAAATATCAACGGCATGAAATACTAGAAATTACGAGACAAATAAGTCACTCTCGGTAGAAGTTTCCTACAACGTGGTACGAAGAGTTTTCGTTTCAGAGGAGCTCGTTGAAGCCGATTATTTCATGGGCAACCGCACGGAACACCTTGTTTTTAATCGCCTATTATATTCATGAGGCATCGTGGCCTTATTCTACCATTATGCTTTAAGCACTGCAAACCAAAAGGGATTTTATTCCCAGATGTTTTATAGGACTTTAATTCTGCATTGAAAATTGTATTGTGTTAATTCCGTAAGTATGAGAATTCATGTTCAAGACGAAGACGACGCAGCCACGCTCCACAGTACGATGAGATATTACGGAATCCTTTTTCTTTTTGAGTCAAGACGACGTCATTGTTTGGAATCCTTTCTTCGGAAAATATTTTCAGTCTCCACTTAATTCCAAAGTGCTTGAGGTTTTTTTCGGAAAGGAAAATAACTTAATGGGATTTGGATAACAAAATGACTAAAACAAAAATGAACACTGTGTTTTTTTGTTGTTGCTAATTTGGACAATATGTCTTTATTCTTTGTTCATGTAGAATAAATAAGAAAAGTGTCTTCTTCCTGATGTCAAATTCTGTCGAGTGTAATGCTAGTCGCTGTATGATATCAGTTTACAGATTGTGATGAGAATTCATGAAGAATAGTACTGATTCTTGATCCTTTCCACTTTGTACTCTTGCTCTATACTTCTTTGTTTCTGATCCAAAGATTAAAGAATGCGTTCGCCTTTCCTGTCGTTCTTTTTACTAGCGTATCGTCTACGGTTTTGACGCTTTTTCCGTCTTCGTTTCTCTCTTAGCTTCCTCCTTTGTCAAATGGCACGCGACTGTAAACGTGCAGACATTTATATGGGGCTTGGCTGAAGTCCCTCTTCTTTCAACTTTCCGCACGCAATATTGGCGAAGATGGTGAGCGACGAGAGGGCGAAAGTCTTACATATACACTCAATATGTATGGGTCTGTATAGACGAGAAACTTTACGCAGGTTCTCCGAGATCAGAACATCGTTCGTCTTGGTAGTGTGTCTGCTTTGTCGCATCGGTGGCTTCAACCCAGCGAAAACTTTCTCTCTCGTCAAATTAGAATTCGTGCTTCTTTTTTTTTGTCACTAGCTTTCGCATCCTCCCGATGCTTGTTCTTCTCTATTTCACTCTTTCCTGCGTTTCTTTCTCCTCCAGGGCGAGCGGAGGCTGTGTTGCAACCAGCATCTCTCCAGAGACTCTCGCCTTTGCTGTAATACGTCTTCCACCCGCCTCGAGAGACAATAGATCAAAGAGATGGTGAGTACAAGAACCAAGTCATTTCAAGGATTGTTAAAACCATGGCGCCGCTACGAATTTCTCGCTCACCAGGAAAACCATTTGTAATCCATTGCTTTGCTCTGCCTCTTGCTCCTTTTTCTCTCGATACCCTTACACCTCGAATAACACCACAATGTATATTTCGATTCAACACAATTCGAAATTTCACCTTTGTCATTCCGCGTCTCTCTTGTAAGACTCCTGTTAAATTTTCTATCGTAACCACGCGATCAAGGAATACGCCAGGTCCCATAGCAGTGAAACAAAGGACCAAGATTTATAGACCAAAGAGCGGCCCAGGGTTGAGAAATCGAGGTTTGATGGAAGAAAAATAATGTCGACGTAAATTACATTTTCATGAACCCACTTTTATTATCAACTTTAGTAGTGACTGAGAGCATCGTAATGACGAATGAACGGTTGCATCATACTATAGATTATTTCTGACCTTCATCGCGTTAGTTGCGTGCTTGTTTTTTCTATCTTTTCCAATATGACATAAAAACAAAAGAAACTTCAGATCATTCACACCAATTGGACCATAGATCGGGGCTCCAGAATCCGAAGATCAAGTTATGAAAAGACTTTTTTTTTTCTCAATCCAGAGAATCGTCATTTAATCTTAATTAGATTTTGAATGGACGCGTCGCGAGGCTTTGCAGCGGAAAATGCTCTTTTCATCGGGACTGCGAACGCAAATTTATTCGCTTAACTCTATCAATAGTAACTTTGAGGAACGATAGACATAGCAAACAGTGGAAATGAGAGAAAATAGAGAATGGGGGATAGAGGTGATAGCGGAAAATGACGAACGTGATGGACACAGAGGAGCCATATGAAAAGTCTTATAAGCTGACTCAATTAGGATTAGCTTTTCGCTGCACAACGACTTTCTCGTTTCGCTAGGATCTCAGCGTTCATCGGCTTAAGGATTTACCTAAGAATCTTATTGGAAATCGAGAGACGTTGGGATCGATAATTCTTCGTCGTTCTCCTTCCATCTCCACACTCATCGGTCTCTCTCGCTCTCCCTTCCGAGGCTCATGCTTTTTCTCGCTTTTGACACAATATATATAATGTGACTCAACGGACCGAAAGAGTCCACGTCTACAATCGAGATTTCTCGGTAAAGTCACGAATTCGTGACCCGTAGAGCTTCTTTCTACTGGGAAATAAGGCTGCCGCGTCATATAAAATTTTTCTTACATATCGATATTCGATTCCGCGAGCTCATTCCTCCGATTGCCATTCGAGCAAGTTCTCAAACTCCAATTACTTTTTGTACTTGATAGTCCGATAGCCAAAAGTCATTTATTTTCCAATAACATTGTATAATTGATAGGATCGTACAAATTTTTATCGCATCCGACTTTACAACGATCCAGAGGACAATTTATTCTACCGCGTTGGAAATTAATTTTTGGAATCGGGTCCAATTCACGTTGGGAATGGAGAAGAAACTCGTGAAGCTAAGATTATAAATTTCTGATACTTTATTTTTATTGAATGCAAATACCGACAAAAATCTATTTCCGGCCGTTGCATGCATCGGCGTGCAGAATAAAATCTCACCGGTACACAAACTCAACTAATTATCGCATCGGGATATATAATGATGAGAAAAAGTAAAACAAACTGTATTTATTCACGTGGCAAAATTATCTCAGTCCTGCTTCATTATTTTCTGGAACACCAACGGTTTTTTTTTACGAACACGATTCGGTAATCAACCGACGCATTCTTAGAATATTCTGTATCATTATATCAACCGCGCCGGGGATACAGAATTTCAGCAATATATTTGTATTAACCCGGGATCTTTGCAACGAATTGCGCACAATATATATAAGTTTTCAACCAGGCGACTGATGAAGCTGGCGAATACACAGGGGGATGTGCGCCAGTTGCAGTGACAGCTCGGTCGACAAGCTCAAAGCATTTCGCGCTCCGCTCTTCTCTCTCTCTCTCTCTTGTGCTCTCTCTTTCTCTCTCTAAATGTCACGTTTGCAATGTCTTCTGTGTATCGTTCTCACTTGCATTTCAGTGCCGTTAAATTTCCACTCAATTCGTGGGGCTCATGGAAATTGCTCCGTCCAATACTTAACTATACGTCGATACACATGGCACTGCGTCATCGACGATATCAGATTATACGTGAGCGATTCGGCGTTTGTTAGTTGGTGCGAACCGGATGTTCGCACGACGTGATTCCCGCGTTTCTGCTTCTCTGTTAAAGGACTTTGTCAATAACTAATCCACTGAAGTTTCTGCCTTCCTAGCAGTCGCCGAATCTCTATGCTCCGATAAATTCGAAGATCAAAGGTCAGCAAACGTGGAAATGAACGCGTGCCAATCGAGACTCTTCACCGCGTCTCGGGTTAGTTCACCATGTCTGACCACAGCTCGAAACTATCGGTTCTAACTACTTCCGGCTTTCTTGTTTGATCAAAGTCATCGCACCCTCTCAAAAGTCTCATCCGCACGACTCTTCGTTTCTCTCCGCAATTACCACACCGCTGCTCGTTAGGGGCTCAACAGACGCAGCAGCAGATGCATTCATATTTTTTTATTCCCGTAAACATCAGAGCTGGACACATTTTACAGGAGTGCGATAGAACGTGCAAGACTTTTCTACTACGTGGGAAAACATGTCAGTCTTAAAACTTTGTGTAGAATCCGGTAGAATCGGTGGAAAAAACTTTTGCCATAAATTTCTCACAACCCGTGCATTTGGCAGAACTTTTTCTGTTGGCGTGTATGGATAGTTAAAGTTTTTCTGCATCGATCATCGTATGTGATTTTTTACCGTTGCTCGTGCAATGCAATTTGTGTCCCTCGTGCATTTCCCAAATCCCGGAGTCAAATTCCTCAGAGGAATCTGACGGAATTCTTCTTTTTCCATAATTCATTTTCACCCAAAAAGCCACGTCGACGTAACGTTTGCAACAAATTATATAAACGACAGGGTTGTCGATTGACAATAATTCGTTGGATAAGAAAGTTTCTAATGTTTCATTCCATTATACATGCTTCGATCGTTATCACTGGTTCAAAGTTACGACAATATTTACATAAAAGATGTACCTAAGAAAAAAGTTTTTCAAAGATCCTGATTCGCCTCCTGCCCGGATCCCATGGTTGACGTAGGGAGCGGTTTAGGGCTAAAGTTTTCGTGTAGCACCGCGTGCAAAGTTCTCGATGTCGGTAGAACTTTTGTGAAACATCGCTATCGGGTTGTGTCGTAGAAGGACCGAACCAGTGGACCGAAGGCAGTGAAGACGTTGAGTGTGAAGATCAGGGTGTTGTTGAAGCGCGGTAACATTCTGTTAAGGGTTAATGGCGGGTTGTTCAAGCGGGTTCTGATTATCAACAGGAAGGAGCCACCGGGCTTCCGGTATTAACAAGCCCCAGAGCGATGAATTAGGGTTGATGTCTACCCTTGAATATGCTCTTGATGTAACATTAGCGAGGGGGGAGGGTCTTTGTTCAATAGCACACAGTGAAATATGAAAAAAGAAAAATCATCGAACGATATTTGCTTTTATAGAGCGAGTTTCAAACCCAAGACACTCGACGTCAAATGATGCGAGTTATTCAACTCGTTATCGTGACTAATTGCCATTATTTGATCGTTAAACAATTTTCTATAATTTAGGGAACGTAATTGGTGAATTTAGTTTAGGAATAGCGTGAAAATAACTTTGTGAACGTGTTCACCAGACCAAGGGTAACCGAGATCCAATTAAACCTAAGTTTCCAGTCGTTTTCGACCGGTGCCGCGGTGTATCGATCCAACCGCAAAGTTTACCCGAGTGAGAGCGAGAGTAACTAATGGAGAGACTTACGTTGAGAGCGGCGAATCTTATAGCGAGTAAGACTAGCTACTGTAACTCATAGGACTTCCGGGCTCTTGGTTCGTCACCTTAACGCCCAAGAACCCCCTCGCTGAACCCTTCGCCGCCGTCTTCGTCGTCAACGCCGTTGAACCTCTCAAGTTACTCGAGGTTGCACGCAAAACACGACCGGCACGAAACATCGCAAGGGTCTTCGCTACTCTTCCGTCACTTGCGTCGCTCTCTCCCTCTCTCTCTCTCTCTCTCTCACTTCCTCCCACTTTAGATTCTCGTATACTGTACTCGCATCCGTCACCGAGCTTAACTCTCTCTGTGCTGTTGATGCCCTTGTCACCCTCCTTCCTTCTAGTCTAGAATAACGAGATACACACAGTCGCGGGACCAGCAACTTCTCTAACGAAATATTCGAATAAATTGTTCCAAAATATTCCAGGATAAACACACAGCGGTAACCAAACAATTTTGTAAACGCTGGCAGTTGAAACTTGCCAACTCTTGGCTCGAAAATTTAGCTCGCACTGTTTCAATTTCGTTATTTTGCAAACTGCGACATCGTTTCTCAGCGCGAACAAAAGTTCGAGCACGCGTTTCAATTATTCAATTTTTGATTTTTTTTTTTAATTATTGAACATACACACAGTTTAATGTTTTCCGACAAATTCAGAATACGTTCGAGAGTTTGAACGTTTTATACATCTTTCGAATGTTTTCCTCCAGTTTAAAGTGGCGACTACTCGCTTGACTGATTCGATTACGATTATTTATGGACATGCCGTTTAATTGGATTTCCGAGAAAGAAAAAAGTATCAAGTGTCTGCGCAATGAATTGCTTCATTTGATTTTTAATTTTCATACTAACTACTTTATGCCTCGTATATATGCACGGATTCGAGCATTTTTTCCTACCTGACAAGTCTCTTTTACTTTGCGACGAGCACGATTTGTGGCCGTGCAGCAAGAAGGGTCTCGTGTCCTCGATAGAATATCCCAGTTGAAGAGGAGAAGAGAGAGAAAGAGAGAGAGAGAGAGAGAGATGCTGAACGTTCGAGCGATTCTCGTCGTTTACTCCACGTTTTCCGCACTCCAAGCACGTAGTCGGCTTCGAATTTATCTTCGACGGGAGTAACGCGATTGGCCGTTGAAAAACATTATTTACCTTGGTAATTATACCGCACAATCCTCGATGCCGGAAGAAAGTGGGAAGAGTGGAGAGACACGATAGAGTAAACGAAAGATGCGAAAAAAGGATGCACGAGACTGAGGCTATTCGATACTTTGCGAAAGAGCAGGAGAGGGAGAGGGAGGGGGGGCTTGTCATGGCTGTGTATGCATGAACAGCCAACAATTTTTCTTTCCATGTTTCGCTTGTACTCTGCACGTTGCGTGGTCATCAACGACGACACGACAGAAAAAGGTGAACCGCGGCTTCTTTCTTTTGTTTCTTGTGACACAAAATGTACGGAATTATAATCTTTCCATGGTTCTTGTCTTTCTCGCCTCTGCTCGCAGAGTCTCGTGTTGAGTATAATTGTTTTCTAAAACCTTGACGAAAGCCACGTTTTTCTTCTCCAATTCACACTTCCCCGATACCTATTTATTTCCCGCACTGGGAAGGCAGAAAATTGAAATATAAAATTATTTCTGATTTCGTGTGCAAGCTAGTTCGATCTCCATCTCGTTTTCCACATCTTCCATTCTCCTGCTTCGTCTTTCTCTCTTTTTCTCTTTATTATTCGACAAAGTGATACTGCTGACTTGGCTTTTCGATGCTGTATAGTTTTTGCCGTTTTATATCGGGGAAGGGAGGAATAAAGCGACGACGGTCTGAGTTGAAATCCGACAAAGTATCAGAGAGTATCGGAATCGATCGATCACTATATTTCCGGAGAACTTTCCCCTTACGCCGCCCCTAAAGTCACAAGGACGTCTCGGGTTTCAATTAAGGGTTACAGCAGAGAGTGCATCGCGCGACGTCGACGAGAAGAGCCAGCAGCCCTACTCGACGCGTAGACCCCGCGCAGTCGGGGATAAAGATTGCATTTATTATCCGGCCCGGGTGAGGCTGATCTTTTTTCTCTTTCGTCTATTCCAGAGCTGTATATGAGTATATACAAGCGTGATATGTACTTGAAAAAAAATCGCTATAGGTTGTGGCGAATTCGTCACTTTTTGCTCGGCTAATATGCGCGTGACGATTTCGCTACACAGTTGCACGCGGCTTAGAACGCCGACGGGCGTTTGCGCGCGTTTTGAGAGAGGGATTCAGGATCGTCGGGTGACGTGCGGACAAAACAATATTCGATACAAAATAATTCCCTGGAAGACCTCCGGGCTTACCTTTTTCTATGCGCTTCTGTCGGTTCTCTGACTCCTCCGTGAACGGGATCTGGGCCAAAATAACTCGCACGCTTCCACGTAAAATCGACAATGAGTGTAATTGAAACGACGTTGGGTACGCCGGACCGTACAAATCACGCTTTTCGTGCCTTCAAGGTGGGTCTCCAGACCTTGAACACGCCGATCGCGTATGCACTTTCGCAGAGCGTTACTGCGTTACAAAATTTAAACAACTCGTACGCTAACCGCGTATACAATTTTCCGATACAAAAATCTACACGCTAACCGCGTGGCAATGGCTCGATATAATAACTTTTATGGATCAATAAGTAGCAATCAGTAATCTCTTCGCACGGGTGTTCTCTCTAACGATCGCTGTAGCTCTCTGTCGATTGTCCGCGCTGGCCCGTCCGCATCGATTTCCAATCAGGGGAAATCTTGATCCTCAGAGGGGTCGAAGTGCGCGGAAGGGCTGCGCCCTAGGCGTCCTGGTGTCGGCTCCTCGCGTGACATCTAAGTGCACGCGCACTCGCACACATACGCTGTCGCGGTGTTCGGGGCCGTGGGCTCGCGCGTTTGCATGAAAATTAATACAAATGGGTTAGACGTTGCACCAAATCGGTGAACGTCTGACCAGGACCATTTTCCGCGCTTAATATCGCGCTTTTCAGCGGCGCAGCAGCGTGTTATACAGAAAAGAAGTAACGGTTCGTTACAA
>JBAJMU010000003.1:6794576-6847541 GCA_037952995.1 Hyposoter didymator | reverse complement strand
CGAATTCGTCACTTTTTGCTCGGCTAATATGCGCGTGACGATTTCGCTACACAGTTGCACGCGGCTTAGAACGCCGACGGGCGTTTGCGCGCGTTTTGAGAGAGGGATTCAGGATCGTCGGGTGACGTGCGGACAAAACAATATTCGATACAAAATAATTCCCTGGAAGACCTCCGGGCTTACCTTTTTCTATGCGCTTCTGTCGGTTCTCTGACTCCTCCGTGAACGGGATCTGGGCCAAAATAACTCGCACGCTTCCACGTAAAATCGACAATGAGTGTAATTGAAACGACGTTGGGTACGCCGGACCGTACAAATCACGCTTTTCGTGCCTTCAAGGTGGGTCTCCAGACCTTGAACACGCCGATCGCGTATGCACTTTCGCAGAGCGTTACTGCGTTACAAAATTTAAACAACTCGTACGCTAACCGCGTATACAATTTTCCGATACAAAAATCTACACGCTAACCGCGTGGCAATGGCTCGATATAATAACTTTTATGGATCAATAAGTAGCAATCAGTAATCTCTTCGCACGGGTGTTCTCTCTAACGATCGCTGTAGCTCTCTCTCGATTGTCCGCGCTGGCCCGTCCGCATCGATTTCCAATCAGGGGAAATCTTGATCCTCAGAGGGGTCGAAGTGCGCGGAAGGGCTGCGCCCTAGGCGTCCTGGTGTCGGTTCCTCGCGTGACATCTAAGTGCACGCGCACTCGCACACATACGCTGTCGCGGTGTTCGGGGCCGTGGGCTCGCGCGTTTGCATGAAAATTAATACAAATGGGTTAGACGTTGCACCAAATCGGTGAACGTCTGACCAGGACCATTTTCCGCGCTTAATATCGCGCTTTTCAGCGGCGCAGCAGCGTGTTATACAGAAAAGAAGTAACGGTTCGTTACAAGGTATATACAGTTGAGTAACTTTTGCTGGCCTGATGCCTGTTGAAAATTGTCTTGGCTACGGTCCAGACGAGCGAGCTCGGCTGAGACCATCGACCAAATGAGAATATAATCGAGTCCACTTGAAGTAAAGAACAAGTTGAATAAGCCCCGAGAGCCATCCACGTGCTCTCGATCTGGGTAATAATATATCTATTAACTCTGAGGGGTAACGTGCCAATCGTAAATTTAATAAATTTTAGATCCATATAGAGAGTACGAGAAATCATATTCAGCTCTGGACGTTCTAAGCGATTTTTTGAAGAAATCATTGCGTGTCCATAGAATAATTCCATTTGCTACATTGTTTCCAAAAAGCATTCCACTCTGGCTATAAACGCAAAAACTTTGTTTATTACTTTTCCTCAGAATGATTACGAGGAGCGTCTTTTGGCATTTGCCGTAGAATCATAAACTTTGTACCAAGGTGGGCAACGCGAGGTTTACGGGAGGCGTACAAAAGGCTAGCTTGTCATGTTTCACGTCGTACAACATCCAAGAACAAACCGCTCTCGATGAATTCGTGGACTCGGCTCCCTGCTGCCTAGGGGGCGAAGATTTTACAGTTGCTCGTCGCGGCTCTTGTACATAAAAAAGAATTGTCTGGAAAACAAGGAGACGAAAGTTTTCACAAAGGATTCTCCGGAGCTTTTTCATTTATCATTCTGTCGTCCACTTTTTTCACTTCTTGCGGCAATTAGAATCTTTACTATTTTCTGCTTTTCTCTGTATTCCTTCGTGTACATTCTGTTCCGCTGGGCAAATTGCAAAAGGAAGGAGAAAAAAGTAGTTGTTACGAGAGAATGCTGACCGCACAATGGCTCATTGCGTCATATATAGCAATATCGCATTTATATACACATAGAAACTCGGGTGAAAGGGAAAAAAAGAAACTTTTTTCACAAACGTCACCACTCGGCTATTATAAAGACCGATGGTTGTTGTATGGGGGTATAGCGGATAGTGGGCACCCAACAACGATTAGGATCCTATGAAGGACCCGTGCGGACAACTTTCCCTCCTGGCTTCCTTCGTACATCCTCCGGCTTGATCATTAGTCGGCATGACACGCCCTCTCTCGGGCGTCCTTACGAAAGAGAAATATAAAGAAGAAACGAATATGCGCGTAACGATTCGAAAGCGAGAAACCGGCAGTAACAACGTGTAACAGCAATCGTTTGCCATGGACGACGTACATTACACTATGCGAGCTTTATCTACTGTACACACATGCACGCAGAAAACTTGTGAAGTCTCTCAGATATTGCACGACGGAGGGACCCGATGAAAAGGCAATTAGCCGAATGAAAATGTAACACGAGACCGCACGTGACTTTGGACTAACCCTCGCGTGCCTGGTGCGTGCGTGAAAGCGTGCCCTCCCCCTCCCTTCCCGCGAAACGTTCATGTACATCAGGAGAGCTAGAAAATACTCCAGCATCGAGAGGCTCGCTCCCAAAGCGCCCGAGCTCAAGCTCACATCGAGACGACTGCAGCACGAGTTCCCCTTCTCGTAATTGTCACTTTGTCAACGAATATCCCCGAGGGTTATTCCGACAGCCGTGTGAGAGTCTCTCTTTCTAATTGACGCGAAGAGCCGAAACCACCGTGACTCCAAAGACAGCAGGCAGAACCGTCAAAATTCCGTTTTTTTTCCATCAATTATTCCTGCCAGTATTTCGTGACTCGAATACGATTTTTTTTTCTTCGAATCAAAGTCAAAAATGAATAAGCCAAGTTTTATTTTTTATTTCACGGTTTTCTGGCACAAAACCTTTTGCGAATGAGATAGTTTCATTAAGAATATAATGCGCGCTTTCCGGTTGATAGAATTTTTGGTTCGCTCGAATTTCAGCTCTTCCGTCAATATATAAGACGAACGCTTGGTACGGAAGAGATTTCTCTGTAGATTAGCAGCTCGGTGGAGCGACTCGGGCAAGAGCAAAGTTCGGTAAAGGAAATCAAGCGTGATCGAGAGATCAGGCGGGTATAGGTTGCCCCTCCGCGAGAATGCTCAATCTCTCCTTCACATTTACATTCTTACGCGTCGCCGTTGCGCTCGTTCAATCGCTTTTTGTTTCGTATCGTCTCGTCTTCATCTTATTTTATGTGTTACACACACGAGCAGCGTACGGTTGTGTACACAAACGAAAAATATAGAGGGAACAGTATGAAGCTGTCTCTCTATTTTGCCCTCGTCGTTGGTGTACGCTTCGTTAAAACACGTTCCAACTAAAGGGTAGATATTTCCATCCCCTTTCCCTTTCCAATGTCTCGGATGCTCGTTACCTTGCCTTCGTCTTTTTTTTACTTCTCCATGCTCCTTAGACGTCTTCGTACTTCCTTCCGTTCTTCTCTTCCTTCCTCCTTGTACTTTGCCCCGATATAACTACAAAGCCTCACACAGGAAACACATGCGCACACCGATATGTTGGAAGACGACGAAAAAGCGTGTTTTCAACTATTAGCTCTTTGGGCATTTCGAACAATGGCTCGAACACGAAACCATTCGCGAAATGAAAGTTCTGTATCCATCGTATACATACTCCGAAATAAAAAAACAAACCCCAATGGAAAAGAAACAGGAAAAAGTTTCTTCCTCCCTCTTCCTGTGCACCCCTTCAGCTCCTCCGTCGTCCTTTCATCGCAGGACCTCTTCCAAGGCAGTGCCTTGAGATCATGGGGAATGCAAAGGGGATATATACGAGAATTCTTACTTGCTCCTTTTATTCTCGCGATATAGGACGTACAGTTATATTGTGCTGTATGATATCGAGCGCAGATATTTGCACGTACGCGGCTGAGACACTATACTGGTCGCGAAAGTGAATAGAGAAATGAGAAATAGGAACGTAGGAGGATATACGAGGAGAGAACGAAGGGATCGTTTCTTATAAGAAAATAAGGGAAAAAGGAATGAACGCAACAGGAGGAAACGATATATATATATACGAATGTATATTTCTTTTATACGTCCAGGAGTAATGCGGAAGGGTGTGCTTCCTTCAGAGAATCACCCTGCAACGGAGGTGGCCGTTTTATGTCCCGTTCTTTCTTCCTCTTTCTTTCTCATCTCTCTGTTGCAAAACCCGCGCAATAGGAAGAGTGCCGAGGGTGGATCAATTGAAGGTAATCCCTCGAGTAGAGTCCCTCGCTTCGTGAAGCATGAAATTCTTCCTGCCTCTCCTCCCGAGGGTTCTCACGAGAAAAGCTCCCTTTTTGAACATCTCTATATATGTATCTATACGGAGCTCGTATATATGTGTACATTTGCCACACGGCAACTGTCAGTCGCGAGTATCTACCTATCTATCCATCTTCTCTACGGATTGGTATCTATCCGGTCGCGGGGAACGATCTACTCGCATCCGTTCGTCGATGCCCGAGGCCAGTTCTGGTCTGACTTGATCTCCTTCTTCTTTTTATCTTTCTTTTCCTCAGCCAATCGTTCTTCGGGCTACCTCTGGGCTAATGTCTCTTCTACTGCTCTCGTTTCTCACTTATGCTCCTTGTCTAGGGCTTCTCGTCTTTCTCGCTCTTGCTGTCATCTAATCGTTCTCGTTATCCCTCCGCCGAATGAACGATGCTCGCTTTATTGAAGGGATCGAAGCTGCCGCCTTAATTCGAGCCAATTACACCGACCGTTCACGATTTAATTTCAACCGGCGCTCTTATTCCCCCAGAGGACTGCGGGGTGCACTCGTGAAGTAGATTTTCTTTTCCTGCAAGTATTTATTTTTCAGTAAATTTTCAATTTCGTTATCGCGGCGAAGCAATTCATTCGGATGCGAAGATTTGTATGTGCTTCATTGACGAAAACTTCGCAATTCAGCGATAATTATTTGGCTACGAATTGGAAGTATATATACTTGTTCGACGCAAAACCTCGATCACGCGCGTATCAAGTACGCAATTCTAAGTAAACTCAAACTCACGATAGACAGGACGCTGCGTAGACACTAGACGTGTGTTCTCAGTTTGCGTTAGTTCGGCCGGACTTCCGCCAAGACTCCGCGCTATCGCCGGAGCCCGAGTGAGAGAGAGGGACACGAGGAAAGAGATAGGATTCACGAGAGAGGCGCCAGACATGATAGGATCGCGCCTTCGGTATCGCTGCTGTATGTATTTTGTATGCATATGTACAATCACCACGTGTTTCCACTTTACGTGTCCACGCGTACAAGAGAATGAGGCAAAACGTGCTGTATACCGAAGTATACTGCTGTAGGAAAGAAAAACCGAGAGAGAAATAAGAAGAGAGCGAAAACTCTCCACAGCCTCGCAATGCACGCTCCAGGAATATCATTAAGATTCCGTGGGTTATACTTTATACCACGATGGCACTTGGAAGAGTCTCGGCACAACTTCGCCAACAGAGGCGTATCGTCATCGTGACCGTCTCATATTCCTCCTTCTTTCGCCACATTCCTCTATACCTCCTCTGTGTCTCAGCGGGAACAATAAATATTTATGCATCGACTATGCAAAACGACCTTTTCTATCGTATGTACACACACATACACACACGTCGAATATATTTCTATCGTAAATACACAGGGGCGTATAAGTATCAAACGTATGGGTTACGTGCAGGATTTCATGCGAATATTTATTCGTAAAAAAATTTCACTCGGAAAAAAAATGAACGAATCAATAAATAAAAAAATAAAGGTTTGGTTTGTATTTCCATTTCTGTTGAAAAAAAGCACCACATTTGTATATGAAAACAGTTTCTTTTTCGTAGTTATGTGCAGGCGGGGATCTATGGAAATGCGATGGAGAAGCCAAAGATATAGAAAGAGACGTGGAATAGGCAGATATGGTGCCTAATGGTGGAAACTACGACAAGCAGGCTCTCGGAAAACCTTTTGTCGAGCGACAATGACGTCGTGACACCTTACAAGTAAGTGAGATAGAAAGTTCGAGATTCCGTATCACAGTTTACATGGAAGCGGAAGAGAGATCAATCGAAAGGTTCGCATAGTAGCGAATTGAATCGACAACAATACTTTTGTGGGAAATTGAACTTTGACGAAATAATCGCCAAGTTTACATTTTTATTCACTGCTCTTCGTATCTATTAAATATTTTCTAAAACAAAAAGGAAAGATCGGAGGCTGAAAATAATTGTCGCTGAAACATCAGAGGCTCTACTGTACAGAGAGGGTTTGGTGGCGTTAAGGAGTCGATCGCTCGTACGGTTCGTCAAGAGAGAGAGAAAGAGAGAAAGAGAAGCGACGACAAGAGGTAGGGATTCTCCACTCGTTGAATATGGAGAGAAATCCGCCGGCCTGTCGATCGCGACCCCCCTTAAACGACGTGCATTCAACCGTCGTCCCCGTTGTCATGGAAATCGAAGGACACGACTTGGTCTCGTCCTGTCACCTCGTATAATAAATACTGTCTACACTCTGCATATCTATATGACGCTATATACGCCATTGAATTATATACATATTTCATTTTTCATTGAATCTATCAGCAATGTTGGAAAAATTATGTCTTTTATATCGAAAAAGGAAATTGTTTCCAACAGTCGTACGAGCAGCAGGATCGAGAAGGAAAAATTCTTGAAACCGAAACCCAAAATCACGTTTTCCAGAGCAGTGGAAATCAAACTCACCGTTTTAGAGATTTCTTGTTTGATTTTCTTGACAGGCAGTCTCCTTCCCAGTAAACGATGTGATTAAAATTTCACCAGTATATATACGAGGTCTAATAACAGTGATAAAGTGGATGAATTTAATTAGCAAGGTTGAGACGAGAGCAAAAGAGAAAAAACTATCCACGGCATTCACTTGGACGTGTAACGATGTATTTCCTCGTATATAAATTGTAGCAAAAATAAAAAACGAAATAAAAGTTGGCAGGCCCTATAAATAATTACTGAAAGTGCTCCTTTCCGAGATGGTCAGGAGAAGTCCTGCAGATATGGAGCTCCTTTCCGGATTAGCTGGATTATACTTATTCTCGCCCGTTTCGGTACAGCCGCATTCTCAGAGGACGATCGCGTGTGGCGAGTTTTCCAAATCGTGAAGCCCTCCAATGGTCGCCTTTCGAGAAAGAGAAAGTCGTGGAGCAGATTAATTTTTTTTTTCCGAACAGATTAAAAAGAAGAGAAAGCACGAATGTTTTGAAAAATTCCGGCAAATTATATAGTTTGTATTACACACATAAATTTTTCCTCGGAAATTTTGGAATTGTAGAAAATTTCCATGCCTTTGTTTCATGCAATCCTGTGGCTGTACCAGTGAATGGATTATTTTCATGCGTGCAGTTGTTACGTAGGATTCCACATACGCCCCGATCCAATTCAACGTATAATCTTATTCGCCTAATCTGTTTTTCATGAAAATCACTTTCGCAATCAGTGCTTTCTCCGACGAATAGAGCTGGTGGGTTTTTCGAGAGGGCAGACAGGGATTGGAAGTATATCAAAAAGGTTCACGGATGAACAGCTGAACGAGCAATTACGTTGTTTCGTCGACCAACTTGAGAATTTTCCAGGCTCATCGTATTTCGCCTCCATCACTTTTATCCTTGGGAATTTTTTCTTCAATATATATGTGCGGGTAATAAAAGTGTACGTCAGAGAGCGAACCATGCCACAAAACTTATGTGTTAGATGAGAACATATACATCGACATATTTTCATCATTTTTTAATACACTCACAAGCATTTCTCTTCATTGGATTTCCCTGCTGGCGGTCGACCCCGCCACTTTCTATTTTCAAGAAGCTTCGAATATTTTTTTCGCGTGCTCAGCTCGAAAAAGTGCAGGGTATGAGAAAACGATGCGATGAGGTGATTCAAACATGAGGGTTTTGATGCTGGCAAAAGACTTTGGAAACATAGTAACTCGAGAAGCTGCGGTATGGGAGGAGGCCTCAAAAAGAGCCCCAACTTCTTACTTCGATTGCCTCTTCTTCTTTTGTCTTGTCTCATTATCATTATTATTACTGTTATTATTATTGTTGCTATTATACTTGCGTCTCTCACGTTCTCTCGTTCTTTCGCTCGATCTTCCTTTCAGCCCGCAGCTTTTTTGCCACTGTTTCTTTTTCTTCAAGTTTCTTGCCCCGCACAAGCTTTCTTTCTCCATGTGTATAGACCGGAGACCTGAACGAGAAAACGCAACTTCCGTATATACCTCGAGCAATCCAACACCATCGACGAAAAGTGGGGAAAAGCGTGTATAGACACTCGTACGTGTACCAAAAGTATATAACCCCTATCTCTCGAGTTTCCACGTCAAATATTGACCCAGAGATTCACAAGTGTGGTTTCTCTCGTAGAGCTTGGCAGACTAGCTTCGCAGATCGTTATATATGCTGCTCGTGACGTGTGCGACTCCCAGATCTATTTTCATATATATTACTGTATACATATATACAATATATGCGTATGTACATAGAGCTCTGCGAGCTTCATAAATTGCATCTACGTGGAACGTCGTTACAGCGTCGAGTTTTGACTAGAGTTCTCACAAAGTTCCACGCTGAGGGAAACCAGACCATCTAGCCAAAGTGCCCAGTTTTCCCCTTTTTTTCTTTTCGTTCTCGTGAAAAGTTTTTTTCAAATTACGTTCATGGAAGTATATCCAAAATAAAGAATAAAACGCGACAGTTTTTTTTGCAGCGGCCACGAAAATCGAGTGACGTTCATTTTGTTGCTTACTTGGTTATTTTTTTTTTTCAACTTAAGAATTTTTAATATTGATACGAGTAGCGCATGAAAATCGAAGAGATTAGGAAAAATATCTTGAATATTTTATCTGCCTTCGAAATGGACTGTTTAGTGAAAGGAGGACAACCGAGCTGTTCGGAATGACAAAGTTATCTTATCGTACCGACACACTATTGGATGGAAAAAGTTTGACTGGTTTCCTACCAATCTGTATTGATGAATAAAATGTAGAGAGAGAAGCAGCAGAACAAAAACAGACAGTGGGAAGGCATACGATGATCAAGGAAATATGATCCACGCGAATCATGTGAACGAGGATGATTTTCTAGCATGCTCTCACACTCGTACACGTCGTAGTTATTTCTCGATTGGTCGATAGCTCGTGCGCTCCGAAGTTGTTAATTGCAGATATTAACACAGTGGCTGCCGGCTTGGCGCCGGTGTGGGATCCACGCAATTTCTCTCGTCCTCATAGTTCTCGTTATTTCTCTCCAATTCTCCATGCAGCAGAGTATACATGTATATCCTCCGATTTTATAATAGCAATAGCGTTTTACAACCCCGAAAACGCTCTCGCCCAATCTCCGTGGCGTCCGTTTTCGTTGCTGCCACGGCAACCCGAATTTCTGTACTCCGCGGGGCATTGTCGTCGCGTCGGAGAGTCGACAATTCAATGTGTGTGATTCGATTCCCGATATACGAGCGTAACGAAACTGCATTTCAAAGTCCCGCGGTCTTCCCACCTCCTCCGCCTCCATCACTGACGATATTATTTCTGCCTGTGTAAGCAATATTCTTCTATTCAAAATGGCATGTCACAAGTAAGCGACTCGTAGCATTACGCCTTTTCGCAAGTAATTCTTGTTCGTTAGCACATAACTGGAGAAAAACTCGGGGGTCCAATCTCATAACGAACTCTGTATGTTTTTGTCATTTACACTCCGCTCATACCGCAATTAAACTGCCGCACCAGTTCTCATCAATACTTTCACACGAAAATAACTTTACTCGTTAACCGGCATCCCAATATTTATTATTATTATTATTACTGTTATGAGTATGTATCATTGTTATTACTGCTGCGATAATAACTGTTGAGTGGAAAATACTTGCTCGAAGCATTTGGCATTTGGTGTATAACTAATGAAAAAAAAATTCCATTAACGCCGTTTCAATTTGCGCAGAGTCGATTATTCGGAGGAAGCGGGTCATAATGAATTTTATTTGCAGTCCACGGATTTTTATGTGCTGTGCAATCAGACTAGGGATCATGAGGGATATAATTAATTTGCACTTCGTCAATAAAACGTTCTTTTCAATCGCTTCAGTGTCGATCCAAATCGAAAAATGCTGATCGTTCTCTCTGTGCTGCCAACATGCCTGATAATGTGTATGGAATAACGGGATAGTCGAGCATTTGGCGGTGACCGCGTCAAGATACCCGTGCGGTAATTCGAATTTCAAACAGTCTGGCGAATCTCCATTGTCTCGTTATAACGTGCGACGTATATAATTGCATCGAGGATCTATGCTACAGTTTACCTCGAGCTTTTCCCTCAACAGCTGTACGCTTACAACAGCCGTAGTCGGAATAACGGTATTACGTTATGTACTTTGGCAAGCACGCGGGTATATATTTGCTGATTTTGTAATTATGCTGCATATTCGACTATAAATTCACGTCTGGATTTTTCAAAGTTCAAACTACCAAAATAATTCATCACGAAGAGAAATGCGGGGAAATTTATATCACAAACTACTATGCTCCATAGTTTTCTGGTCACAGTTTCGTCCCTCTGAGAAATTTTAGCAAAGACATAGTATTTTTTCTTCATCTGAAATTTGGCGAAAAATGTCAAATTTCCGCTATTTCCGATAGAATTTGAATAAAAATTACTATGTTTTTGCTAAAATTTCTCAGATGGACGACACTGTCACCAGAAAACTATGGTGGCATTGTAATATGTGATATAAATTTCCCGGCATTTCTCTCCGTGATCGAACGGGATAATATTGAAAACATTTTTTAAAAAAATTTCAAGATTACCAAAAATCATTGATCGAAGTAGTGACTCAGATGTGAAAACGAGTAGAAAACACGCAAGCACTTTTTTCGTACTAGCTCGGAATTAATGGAGAGTAAGCATGTTTTGAGGTGCATAAAAAAAATATTCAAGCGTGTGAGAGAGATGGGCGATCGTCCTGGATGGAAGAGCGTCCAACCTCCTGTCTTTAATCCGTATCTTCGCCTTCACGCTTGGATAGCTCCGTCGTGGCAGAATAGTTATTAGGGGAAACTTCCTCTCGTCTCTTCGCGGTCCCCCGTCCTCGCCTTCCTTCTCTCTTCCTCATCCGCTCTTTTCTCATCTTCCATACATCGGAGCTTCCCGGGCTATGCTATCACCACTTCTCCACGTAAACTCGCTCCGAACTTTCGAACGTCTCACGTAGACCGTGAAATCTGTCCTCTCTGCTTGCACGTCGATGTTCCGTCGTCCAAAAGTCGTTTCAGAGAGAGCGCTTCCTCCGCCTTCTTACTCTTTTCCTCCTTTCCTTGCGCTCTCTACTCCTCCGTCTAGTGCTTTCTTTACCTTCGCACTCCCTGTGTTCCTATAGTAATAACTCCACCTGGAGTTGCGATAATAAAGTGTCTCATACACGCATCATTGTTTTGAATTTCCGACTCATTCCATACTATCTACGTCATCGATTCAGCTCGGAGATGAATTAAGTGTCTCGAAGAAGCTGTTTACTCGAAAAAAAGTTTTCGCCGGAGAGGAATAAGGGCGTTCTCCGTCGGCTGGTCTACGATGATAGAAACAAATGAAAATTCTCTATGAGTATATTAATGTTTTAGAGTCGCGGTAGCGTAATTTTTTCAACAATTGTTTATCTAATGACTCGATAGTTACAACGATTCAGAGAATGTTCCAGTTTTCTTTTTATCTATTTCTATCTTATTTCGATTGCGACTATTTTCGACTCGGTACCTTTTTCCGTTTTGCAGATATATTTTTTTTTTTCGTTCCATAGAAAAAATGCACATTTTTCATGCTCATATGTTTCTTTTCGTAGTCGTACAGTAACACTAGTGATACTGGTGAATTTTTTCTACTCGCACACGTATTAATGCCTGCGACGAAGTAAACTGAGAAGTTTCGGTGATGAAGAACTTAGAGGGTTTGGGTGTCCTTTATGTGGAAATCTAATCGGATAGAACACCTGATTTATCGCAGTGCCATACTTCTCCGTCGTCTCCTGTCCCGTGAAGCAAAAGGTATACAGCAGGTTCCCATAGAATCTACCAGCACAACCGCGTGCCCGAAAATGTATATACGGCACGTATAGGGATAGTCCTCTCGTCGGGATTTAAGAGCTGTGTTTGGGGGCTGAAAGGATGGGCGACGTTTCGCTCGGTGCGAGCGGTCCTTAGTACGGCGACAAGGCCGGATTTACGCCGACACAAGCACGGGCAATTGCCCGAGGCTGGTGTATATCGGAGCAAGAGGAAAGCAAGGGGTACTGAATTTCCGGAAGTAGATGAGAGCGGTCCACAGCTCTGTGACGTGTATATGTAACAGAATACCTTCACTCGCGTTGCTTTTGGGATTTCGCCACGTTGAACCGACGACAGAATCGTGTCGTCGCTCTCTCGCCGACTCGGAAAATTGGATTCAAGCCGAACCACACAGCTATATAGCTTCGACCTGTATAACGTTTTGGGCCAGCTTTTCAAAACTCCCCTTTCGCTCTCTATTATCTCTCGACGTAAATTAGTTCTTGAGCGGGACATACGTCGCTCAGTTTGCGATTATATGCCAAGAACGTCACCAAATATTTTCGCAATAGTTTCACATTTCAACGTTTAATTCAGTGTGAAACGTTACGAGGGAGAATAAATTTTGTCACCACTCGGGAAACGGTTCTTTGTGCAACGATGCAACTAAATTTTTTTTCAATAGATGGATCGATTCGATAAATGAAATTTCACATGAATAAACTTTCAATTAATTCGAATTTGAATTCCAATCGAAGCATAATTCTAGGGCCCCGCAGACCCATGTGTACAATGTCGACTCTTCTGTATTCTTTCTCCAAGTTATAGTATTAATCTGTATAGTTTCAGTTCCTAAATCCAGTCCAGTCTTTTCTGTTTTTTCGATAAAAAGAAAAAAGAGGAAATTGTTAAAATTGTACTATGGTAGAGATTAGAGAAAGAAAAAACAAGAGAGTCGACAGGACTCTAGCCGTACTATGGTTTTCGTTTGGAAACTTTTAAGTCTCTCCCGGCGCGTTCGGTGCACGTCGGTATACGGCTTCGCGCAACTCTGCTGGTTCGTTTCGTGCTCTTTTGTCCTGTTTTTCGACTTGGTTGCTCGATCCTCGTGTCAATGAGGGGCATGAGTGGTTTTCCAATAAAAAAGAAGAAAAGAGAATGAAAATTTGACTAAAAAAGTACGCAAGTTGAAAAAGCTACAGCTTCCGAATATAGCGGAATGGATTAGAGTTCTTTGCTCGAAACTTAATAGTCTCATTTCGCAATCCCATTAACTCTGTTTGTTTCTATAAATTTGACTAACTTTGGGTAGTCAATGTTAAATGACTCGCATTCATGAGCTTTTATATTGAATCTGAAGATCAAGTGGCTTCAGGCAATGACAAAACTATAAGAGTCTTCGATTTAAATTTTAAAGTGTGCTGATTCAACGGTACAATGAACTAAAAACAAAGAGACTTCTTTCCATCGGATAAAATACACATTTTCGACGAGAATGAATTTGCTGAAAAAAAAGTTCGTCGCCGGAAGAGGGGGGAGACAAAAAATCAGCTCGCGTGTAGTTATCGCTTTAAATTATAATTATGTCCAACTGTTAGAATTGACGGACATGTTCGCAGGCTGATCCTGGAGCGCGATTTAGAACGAACAGCTGGTTAAATTGACACAAGAAACTAGACGAAAATTTCAACGAGAATGTCACATTGTGAATAAGTGGGAATTGACCCGGGGGCTAATCAGCCCTGTCGGAAAAGGAATGAGACGGGAGAGTTCACGTCCGATAATTTCGTGCCGCGGAAGCGTAACGAGTAGTTTACACGGACAAAGAACAATTAATGCGTGTGCCCGCGGTGTTCGACGAGAGGCACGAGGGGAAGTGCAATCGTGAGCATGGATTGCCCGGATTTGCAGCAGGTTCGGGTCGAACCCGTGACCGAGAGAACCAACTAAAACGAGAGAGTAAAAGAGAGAGAGAGAGAGAAGCGAGCGGGAGAAAAGCTCGAGCGTTGTAATATATTCCGTACCTGAATACAGTTGTATGCCTCGCACACACGACACATGGTCCATTACGAATTAATGTAGCATTTCACGGTGAATTAATTACACGCAGCGAACTCACGAGTGGCTCTTCAGCATCAGTGCGGATGAGAGCGGGTTGCGGAGGGTACGTGAGTGAGAGAAATAAGGTTTGCTGGCGGTCCGCAATCCCGGCTGAGTCACCGAGCCACCGCATCGGGGTACTCGAGTACCAAATCGTTTTAATGGAACAACTGTTACCCCTGTGCAAAACTAAAAGAGAGCTCCGAGCACTAAAGACTCTCAAGAGTTTCTGAGTATCAAGAAGGATAAGAGCGTGCGCACGGGTAAGAAAAAAATAGCGAAACAGAGTCTGCTGAATATGTTCCACCGATAGAAATATCTCGCAACATTTGTATCGAATGAAAATTTCATTTTTCAAGATATGGTTTGGAACCGGTAACGATCAAATAGAATCTAAAACTTTTTTAGCTCGATGATAAAATCACACGGAAAGCAAGCCTCAAAATTGAGTTCAACGCCAGCGAACCAAAAATCTCGCGCATGTTTGTGGTACCTCGCACCATGCGTGGGCGTTTTTTTTTTCACTTTTTACACATTTTTTTTGCTCCCTGTTTTCCGCATTGGTGTACGACGAGAGCGCTATTTCCTATAGTGACCGTACAGTGTGTTGCTGCGCGACTATTCATGGAGGTGGAAGCTCGCGCCTCGTTCCGCTTTTTCGATTTATGACGCAATCAGATACCGCGGAGCACGGAACTGACCATAAAACATGGGAAACTACGTTGTCACCCCCAACCCTTGCTCCTCCATCACGCGAAAGAGTCCAGAGTCCCACGCTCTCCTCGTTGTGGAGAACGTGCCGTGTGTTGCGCCCCCCTTGGCACACGGAGCCGCAGTACCGACGACCGCCACCAGGAAAAACGATTCGATCGTTAATCCGTTTGGGCAAAATACGTTCTCGGAAACCACGACACTCTCTGCGCTTTCTATACATGTATGGCCACCTCTAAAATCCAATATATATAGCTTAACCGATACATAAATATCGATTAGGTTGCAGCGACAATGGCGTAACTTAGAGAATTTACTACCTAAATTAACGTCGCTCAGTCCCTTTTGACTGGCGCCGTTAGATAAGCACATGGAACTTGCACGTTCTTGGCTGTATGGGTCTCTTAAGCCAAACGATTCTATCCCTCGCGGACCTCAGTCTGGAGTGCCGATATTTCTGTAATTTTTCAAAGTGGGAGCTTTGTTACGGACGCCCTATAGTTTACGCTTTCCGCGAAGAATAAAAATCGTTCTTCTCAAACGCGAATTTGATTATAAGAAATGGTGGAAAGCAATTTACCTTGAAAACCCCATAGATGCTCGTAGCTCGCTATTGTTCCTGGGTGTGTGCTGCTCGCCGTTTACTGTAAAGAGTGCTGCATCATACGCGTGTTACAACGGAGACTTTCTGGTGTAATGTATCGACGAAATTCCCAACCTAATACAACGATGAATTTTGTAATGAGCGATGAGGAAAAAACATTTTTTAAGCTTCTCGCTCGCTTCATTCTGAGTATCGTCATTTTTTTAAACTCTTGCACGGTTTTGCGGATTAAAATTATATCACACATCGGACCCGTTGGATGTTTCATAATTTATCGTTTCATTTAATTTTCCTGCTTGCCCAGTAGCTTCTCTGCGTATATAACCGAAGTTGCAAAAATACATTTATCGTTTCATTCGGTGGGTGAGCAAAAACAAAAAAAATTGTTCGAAAGCTGTAAAAGTTTACTCCGAGTTTAAATAAACGGGACGTCTATTTCCCCACAGTGAAATTTCGTGAATTCAATTTCTCTCTGTCAGTGCATTCGTTTTTTTATTCATTCTGAAAAAACCCCGGGTTTCATTGCGGTGACACATTTTTCCGTAAGCAAAAATTCGCTTCGCGGGGAAGCCTGTTTTTTCTTTTTTTTTTGTTTTCAGTTTTCAAATCTCTGTCGCGGTGAACTTGCTGTACGAGCTCATTCGAAAGCCGAGCGGCCAGAGCAGTTCCTATCCTGGTTAATATGGAAATTTATGGAACGCAGTAAGCTCTTGCGCTTCATGCGCGTTACTGTCTCTATCACACACTAAATCCAACGTTCTCTCGTTCCGATCATATTCCAGTTAACGGATCGAATGAGCATGTGCATCGAGAGCGATGCGAAGGGCATCGGAGGGGGGGAAGGGGTGACACGTTTACCTGGTTACGATCGTCTAGCATGTGAATTGTTCGACGGTACAACGAATAACCGAAAAATCAAATTATTACCACCCCCGAACGATAAACGTTCGCATACAGCAGCGGAATCGTGCTGACTCGTTTCGATTTCGATTAATCGAACTAGGTGTGGAATCGCATGTCCACTATCACTCCCTCGCTTTTTTTTTCAACCGTCCTTCTGTGTTTTCTCTATCGTTGCAGATAGATACAATGGAAAAAATATATACAGACAAAATGAAACAGAGAAATGAAGCGAAAGAGAGAGAGAGAAAGATTCGCTACCGTGGCATTTTTTATATTCCAAACCGAGCGACCATTTCGTTCAACCGCCGCTGCCCCTTTGCCCCTCCAATTCTCCCACAAACCTCGTTCGCTATTCTACTGTTTCCCTCTAGAACTATTGGCAACCTCTCGTGTTCTCATGGCCAGTGGCACACAGCAATTTGTTTAAATTGCCTTTCCGACTAAACTACGCGCGGTGGACTGTTGGGCCAGCCGAATTACGCCGTTTTCTATTGGCTCTCTGAAATTCCTCGCACGGGATTCGTACGTGTAGATATCAGTCGCTGGTAAACAAAAGGAGTTCTAAACTTTCTGCTCCTATATTTATAATGATACAGATTGCACCCTTTTCCAACAAATTCCCGATACTTCGGTACCTTCCTTTTCCACGCTTATTTTTTCGTTTCGTGTACAAAGTGTTGGTGTGCAACCAGTTCACGATACATACACTAGAATGCGCTTATGTAAAAAAAAGGGCAAGTTTCCAGCTTAAAAACTCTTCGACAAATTCCATTATTTCATGGACAAGACGAGTCGTTTTTTTTCCTCTCGTCTTCATAAGTATTTTCGTAGAAATAAAAATCATTCGATAATTTAATTTACACTGAAAGGAACATGTCCCTTTAATTGGTTTTGATTGCTGCGTGTGTTGCTTTCGTGTTTTCTCTTCGTGCGAATATGTGGTTGAATACGTGGTTGAATTTTGACAGCGAGTACATGCATTAGTGTCGATTAAAAGCGATGTTCAACTTTTGAAAATATTGATGTTTGAATGGTAATAATAAATGAAAACTGGATTTACAAGCTCACGGATTTGATCGTCGTACGACGGTAGTTAAATATCGTGAGACTAAACACACCTAACGTGGTTCATTCGAATCAATTATACCCGCTCGCCGGTTAATGGAATTCGAGCGAGCACAGAGTGCTTTCCTGTAATCATGAGTGATCAGACATGCAAGGAAAATGTAAAGAAATTTAAAAACGAAGAGATTATTATAATCCAGTGTGCATCTCATTTGATATTCCTGTCACGATTCAACAGTTTTTTTTTCTTTTCATATATCCAATACGCTTTATGTATGTGTCTCGCCGCGAGATAGAATTCCATGTCCAAGTGCCTCGGGATGAAGTCGGTGAAGCGTGAAAATGGTGAAATTGTCGACGGCAGAGATTATCCTGCTGATGTCGGCACACGCGGCTAATCGTTCTCTTTCGCGATCTCTCTCGCTTTCTCTCTCTCTCTCTCTCCTTCCGCGGGAGTAAATCGGGCGCCAGGCGATACCCGGTGATTCTAGGAGCGCCGACGGCGACGACGACGACGACGACGACGACGACGACGAGAACGTTGGCGTCGCGTGCGTCTAGCTACTTTTCGGTATATATAGAAATTCTTTTTTCTCTCTTTCTTCCTCTCGCTCCATCGACCTTATACCGCCACCCGGACTATTATACTATGTATAAACGTTGCTGCACTTTACCACTGTCGAAACGACGATTAAAACGTTCTGCGAAACGATCGCCCCGATAATCGATCGAACGCTGTACCTACAGGCTCTTGCATACACATACCACGCGCACGAACCACTTTGCTGCTTGTGAATTTCGGGTCTCATAGTGATTTATCGCGTAATAAACCATGTGCGAGTGTAAATACGGAAAGATGTTGAATATACACAACTATCTTTTCATGATTACGTTGTAAACAAATTTTACGGTGCGTCTCCAACTCGCGTCTTTTTCGAATGACTTTTTCTTTTCATTTTATTCGGTATCTTCAGCGATACACTTGGCTAACTGTATTTTTTTCTCACATCCATTATTCGTGTCGGCCAAACGCTTTTTCGAGCCCGAAAAGCGGGTGGAGCCACATTCACGATTGGCCATTCCATTCCTATTCATTTTACTTTCCCGTTACTATCGTTTTACTACCCAATTCTCAACTGGCTGTTGCGGACGCCCCATGGGGGATTATATGTACGCGCGACCATTGTGCTACATTTCCAAATCACTTCCTGAGGATATATAAATATATATGTCGCAAGCATCCTTGGCCATTTTCCCTTTCGTTCCACCAAAAAAGACTCTGAGCAGCGATAAGACATAAAATAATATCGCTTCCGCACGCTTCGAACAGGCCAAATGAGCGCAGTAGTAAATTTCCATCCACCACGTTATTACATTTTCAAAAACTATAGTTTCCTCGCACTATCAAATCATGTTCATAAGAATTCAAACTTTTCCGTCTTCCAAATGTCGGAACAAAAGTTTTTTAATGGCCCATTTTCTATCCTTATTACGCGGCACGGATTCGTAGCAAGATATTTTTCCAATAAGCGTATCGCGGAGTCAAGATTATACAAATAACATTTTTTTTTTCAAATTGTAAAATAAATAAAAAGTTTGTTCCAATCCCAGAAGGAAAACAGGTGCATACTCATATTACACCGCGGACGTATATCTATAACACACGTGGTGGAGTTAAATTCAAGCGTCCTTGATTCGCAGGATGTGTGTGCAGCATCCAGAACTTCTCTCGAATTTATATCTCAAATCCAACGAGCTTTCTCGTTTGCTTCCGATTTTCGTTTTCCCTCTGCTACCATTTTCCCTCTCTCTTTCGTCACAGTCGTCTATTTCGCTTACTCACTCACTCTCTGCTGTATATCCTTGTCTCGCTCTCTCTCTCTCTCTTGCGCTCTAACTGTTTGTGATCGCGAATCGGCTTGACGTTCCTCGACGCGTATACGAGAGACTCGCGTAAACTACGTAATTTCGCGCATGGCTACGCGTCCTGACGCTCATCATCTCGCTCTCTCTTTTGCTCTGCTGTCTCTCTCTCTCGTTGCTTAGCGTTTCCGCGACCACAACGTCGGAGGAAACGCAATAACAAAGGTGAAACTTTTAGTGGTTCGCGTGTGGCATCAGTGACTTGACGGTATATATCCATACGGAACGCGTGTAGCACACTGTACGTTGAATTTACTTTTACCTCAATTGTGGGAATCCCCGAGCAAACTATATTGGCCAGACGGATGGAGACAAATGTATATCCAAACACACGAGTACGTGTTGCTCCGAACTCTGCGCAGCTTTTCGAGATCCAGCAGCGTTACAGTCGTATATATATAACGACAATTTTATGTACCAACTGAAGGGACGTTAAAATTACAATTAAATTTCACGCAACGTGGATCTCGTCGCGGCGCCCGGTCACATCAGGCTTCCTCGTCTCGTTATACCGCGAAAGATCCTTCTACATGTGTCCTGACAAAACTCTGAGGAGGTGACTTTGCGTTTTGCGGTTTTGATATGTACAAGGATATAACTGCCAATTGCGACCCTTTCGGTTCAGAGGCAAATTACCGCCGAGCGACTACTTATATGTTTTTTTTTTTAATATGAAGAAAACTTCCCGGAAGGCACTTTGTGCTGTGTGGAATCACTCTTCTGGATGATATCGTTGAAACGGCGTGTACGTCTAATTAACAAAGTGTCACTGAAAAAAGACAAAATTCTTCACGTTGTTCTTCTCTCTACTTCATTTTTTTCTTAAATTGCTATTGAGTGCTTCAGGATAAACTCTATCAGCGATATGGAAAAGTGATAAAGGTTCATGTTATTCCGCCTGTGAGTATACAAGATAATGAATAATAATGATAAAAAAAAATTAATAGAACGTTGTCGAGGCGAGACTCCAGATGAGAGCCCAATCATCAGGCTGCTGTGATGTGCAAGAGTGGAATGAGAAGAAGGGAAAAAATAGATGAGGAGCGAATTTCTCAATACACAGAGAGGAAGAGAGCTGGCTGGTGGAGCGCAAAAGATATGAGGCAGAGTTGCCTTCATCTTTATACTGCTCTCAACCCTCTCTCTTTCTTCTTTCCGCTGCTGTTCTCTGCCCACGAGAGAACTCCTTGCGCATGGTTAATATTTTATTCAGGGCGGAGTCCGATTTACATACGAAGTGGGGTCCACGGGCGCTCGCATCTGCCGACGATATAATGCCCGCGATAGCGTCACACAAGAAAGGAGAGAAAAACTTGGAACCGGACGACGCAGAGTATATTACACATGTATATTCTCTTCACATGTAGTTCCGTTTTTTCCATTCGTTGATAGTGAGTATACGCATATGTGCGTAATATACTGCATGGCGTAATACCGCCCAATGTACTCGGTGAAGTTGACCGTTCCCCGGTACACAATTGCTTCGAGAGATTTTCGATAAGATTTATCAGCAGACATATTGCGGTGTGCCGGTCAGTTTCATCGTGGGAAGTTGTTGCATAAAGTGTATTGCGCACACGGTAGGAGAAATATGTAGTGTGAGCGAAAAAGCAACAACATTTTGTTGACAGCGACTGCGCGGCAGCGAGAGAGAGAGAGAGAGAGAGGAAAAAGAACGGATCTGGGCGCAAGAGACAGAGAAATGATCGAGGTGAAAGGAAGATCTTATTTGACATTTTTTCTCTGGTGTGTGTGTGTGCGCGTTGTGTATTATATCTGACTGCTTGCCGCTTTGCCGTGGCAGCTCTCGATCATATTTCGATCTTAATTCGTCCTGTAAATCCTTTGTGGGGCACCGCCAGCCGAGAGCCAGAGAAGAAGAGCATCAGGAGTCGGATATCAGGACAGGAAAGGGGAGAATTGTGCATACGAGAAATGGGATCTTCAGTTGTACGATCAAAAAAGAAGCAAGCAAATTCTCTATATACCTGCATACCGGTTCATGTGTTTATTGTACAGCAGATGAGGTATAAAATCAGACGCGACGAAAAAACTACGCAACCAACGACTCGAGTCTTACACACAAAGTGTAGAGACATGCTCTTTGATTCAAAAAATGATAATAAATTTTATTCGGTTGAGAACTCGATTGATAAAACATTTTTTTCGATTATTCATGTGACAATTTAATATTCTATTCAAAATCAAATTATAGATCAAAACCACTGAACCTCGTTGACTAATTTATCGTCAACGTTTCGCTTCATACATTTTCCGTTGAAAATTCGCTCCATTTGTTAGGCGGGTTTTTTTAATATAAATCGAGAAAATTAATTGATTGCGTTAATAGATGAAAAAGATAGGATGAGAGTTTGGCAAAGGGGTGCAGGTTCGAGAAGAAGAGAATTTATGTTGAGCCGTCGTGACAGACGCCCGGGGGTTCCGCAACCGCGTAGCTCACAGTGCTGCGCACGATTATTCTTCGTCACATTTTTTTTTCTTCACGATCCCATCATTTCTTTCACTGGACACACATACATGTTTATATACATATATATTTATATACTCGTGGCGTGCGCCCAGTGAGAAAGCATTCTTCTTCGACCAAGACATTCTCCGCGCTCCCTGATACAAAAATCTATGTGGTCTCTCTTTTCTCCCCTTCGTTCACCCTGTTTCTTAACATCGTTGCGCTCACTCGTTCCAATGATTTTACTCCGGCAAGAAGCGGTTTATTAACGTCTCTCTTTCTTATGTATCTCGTCTTTGTGATTCAACGACAATCTCATGTATCCGAAGTTTGAAAGGTTGAATGGCCTACGATGGAAAAATTATTGTCCGGAAGATAAACCGTCATCCGTGGAAGATAAATCTTAATTTTTAGTTCGAATCCATCGCCATACAGATTTTTACGATCTTCCGAACCATCAAGCTTTCTTATAAATGATTGATTTTTTATTTGGCGATAGTGTGATTAGTGCGCGTGGATTCTGAGCCAAAACGGAAATAATTTCGTAATAAACATCCGCGAGAAACTGCGTGGAGAAACTTTAAATAACATTTTCGATGGCGACCGTTCATTGTTTAGACTCTGTGCTCACGAAGCCAGTTGGAGGTTTTTGCCTTATGAATTCTAATCACCGGTTAATAGACGAGAAGCTCGTACCATTTACTCGAATGTACTCCACCCTCCATACACGCTTCTCTGCATCTGTGCAATCGGACTCTGGCTTCAAAAATTGGCCACCTGGGACCAAGGGTATCCGCCCATAAAGAGTAGATAGTTTAGGGTTCCTCGTTACGCAACACACCAGAGAGGCTGAAACTTATTTTGGTTTAATGCCCCCATATCATTCGTCCATGCAGTTGATTACGACTCTAGATTATTAATTTCAATCTCGTTCGATGAGCTGAATTTTTCTTCATAAAATGATTGACATTCATTAAATTATTCGAACCCGATAAACAAAAAAAAAAAACATATTTCCTGTGGCGTCGTGGAGTCTGATGGAATAAACATTCGAGATATAAATAGCGGCGATCCAAGCAGTCTCAGATCCAACGATTCGAGTTGAAAGTTCGAGCAAAAGCACTTGCGTCGAACTCCGAGTTCCAGCCGCGTTGGAGAGAAGTATGTTGAGAAAATAGCTGCGAGTATGACGCAAAGCGTGTGGATCGCGGGCTCGTATTTCCGCGTGTGAAAGCTCGCGTGAGTCCCGGTGGGAGAATCGCGTGGATTTGAAAGCTCGTAATCTGATCACGCACGAGAAGTAACGCGCCCGCAAATATCGCTCGTCACGTACATCGGCTTAAGTCTCTAGATACACGCGCTTCCGAGGAGAAGAGATGAAGCACGACGGACGGTAAATATATGTATTTAAATAGTAGGAAAGCTCGTTTAGGATCAGAGCAAGAGCTTGTCGTCATTCTCTGTCCATCGTTTTTCAGCTCGCATGGTCTGGTGCCTTCCCGTTTCCATCCTTCACTGACGAGGCATATTTGGAAACTTTCAAACGACCTTAAGACTCATTCTTGCTGAATATTCGGTCACCGATCATATTCGGGAGAAAGTCCATCCAGGGGAAGCGTATTTATGGATCTAGCGCTAATATTTACACTACGCGTGTCCCACTTTTTTCGTCCCATTCTCGTCCGTTCGTCAATGAATAGATTTTGAAGCGAAAAGCTGCACAATCTAAATATTTCTGTTTCAACTTTTGAAACAACTCATCCAAGGAAATATTAGAGATGGACGCTGTGTGACAGCCGCTTAGTTCTAATCCCTGGATAGATCTCGTTTGCTGCTAACACTAAACCAGCAAACGAGACCTAGACACCTTAAGCCAGGGCAGGAGGGACCATGTCGCATTTTCTGCAAAATCTCAATTTCTGTGTAGACGAATTTACCTCTGAAATGAAAAGACATGATCTTTGCGTTTCGAGGCATGGCAACGAAACGCTCATACGCCTCTACGTTTCCTAGCATTAGAAACACGTTTACGGAGGAACTAGTATATGTAAACCCACGTTACGTGCGATCAACAATATGATCTTGAGTTTTGCTCAGGTTATGAGCGGGACTCTGGACCAGAGATACGTGTGACTTTGCAACGTTAGTTCGTCGCTGCTGTCCACTTGTCTCTCACGAGCTTGTGCACTAGGATCTTCTTCAAATCCTTTTGGCTCATGTATATACGCAAGAGCATACTTACCCTTGTGAGGATCATGTCATAGTACCACAAAGCCAAACGACATTTTGTACAAATTGTTCTTGCAGCTCTTGAACAGTACATCAGTCATGTATAGTTCGTGATGTCTGGAAACTTGTGTATCAACCGAAATATGGATTTACTAAAAAACCGTATTCCCTGCAGGTTCCAGGAAAAATAACCTGGAAAATCTCGTTGCTCATTTATTTCAGGGAGGAAATTCGATGTATTCACGATTATTTGATTTCATTCTGGAAATAATTTTATATTTTGAATGCTTTTGATTGGATTGAAACTTTTTCAATCGGCGATTCGCTTAATTCCGTGAATTTGCTTCTGAAACGGATATTCCATGGAAAATTTACATTTTGCATGTAGAACTAATTTTTTCAATGGTCCATCGAAATTACGTTGTAACTAGGAATCGTTGCCCCGACGAGATAACATTCGTGGTTAAGTTGCCTCGATGGTGCATACTGGGCAGTGGTGGAAAGGGGAAAAAGTGGAAGGGAGAGATGGGACATGCTCACTGAATTGATAATGAGCAAGGAGAATAATAGCCGAGCTATTGGTAAAGCACACGTTGTACAAACATAAAAGGGGTTGAGTACTTTCCAGGATCGTCGTGCAGAGTTTCTCTCTTTTTTTCCGTCTCACTCCCCTCAGAGCTATTATCCACAATATATACGGAGCTTCTCACTCTTTCCTACTGTTAACTCTTATATCGCATTCACAGAATTCTATGTAGCGTTTACGAGCGCAGAAAAAGGTAAGCTTGTCACCGCGCTCTGGTGCTCTCGAGAGAGAAAGAGGAAGAGAGAGAGAGAGAGAGATAGAGTCCATACTGCAACCTTGCTGCAAGCAACAATTCTCTTCGTATGCTCTTTGTACTTATATATGTATGTAAATATGTATATACAAATGGTTGTGGGATGCACCGCATATAGGCTGCACCGTGTGCAACGCGGTGACTCCCGCTGCACCATGATTATACTATAGCTCGGTTACTCCTCTCGGTTTTATCGTAGGCAAGGATCTCACTGACAGCCGCCAATTAAAACATGCTAACGAGCTGCTGATCTTGCGAGATATCTCGAAGCGAGCCTAATTAAACTCACCGGTGAAGGAGTTAAGGGGAGGGAAGCGAGAGGCACATATAGCAGGGAGAGAGGCAAAGCGAACGGGCGAGGGCGGAACGACCATCGCGAAAGTACTCTTTCCCGCTCTTTTTCACAACCTAACTCTCTTCCTCTTGTCGTCAACGGGAGGAAAACAGCGGAACTAAAGAGAAGAGATGAAAGGCGCGAGAGCAGCGCAAAAATAAGAGCCAACTTTAATGTTCAAAAACACCCAAAAGGACCGCCAATACTGAGACAAAAATAGCGTTTCGCATCCAGGGATAAACCTATATAGTTTATGAAAACTTTGAAGAGTTTTCGTTCAGTAGCAACGGGAATGGTAATTGATCCTTTTTTAATCGTGCGATACAATGAGTACAGTGCCTTGGTCAATCCGCAAGTTGAACAACTTGTTTGACATTTTTCCGTTTATTACTTCGATCCTGATGAATGTGAACTCGTTAACTACAGGCGAATAGAAATGTTGGGAATTGTTGGAAAATTTATTCGAATGAAAAAGTAGAAAACCTCCGTTTTCATAAAATTTGTATTTTTCTCACGATTCTGGTGTGACCGACGAAAAAGAGAAGCCTCGAAAAACTTCGTTTAGAAAATCGACAGCGGACGAATGGAGTTTTTTTTTTGTACTAAATATACGAAAACTATTAAATTTTGCAATGAACTATGTCGATGATTTTAGAACGATCCTGCTCCTTCCAGCCGTAATCCATTATCATCCCGTAAGCTCTATCCCATTGTCCTCGAGGTCTCATGGATCAATAAAGAGCTACTCTTGAGAGGAGGCTTCATCTCGTTTCAAAGATCGGAAAATTCGATGGAATGACTTCTGTCTGCTTGGTCTATAGTTATCTTTTTCTTTCCGTCTTCTTTCGAGGATTTCCTTGGTATATATTTGTACTTGGAGTTGAAGCAGATGAAGCTGCAAAAACGGGTTGGAGAATCGAGTCGTTAAATATCGAGGACAGGGAAGAGTCGAGAGGTAACGAGCCGGACTCTCCTCGACAACGCTCCAAAAATTAATTGTCCCGAACGAGCGAGCTAAAAGCGCAGGACTTGCTCCATGAATATGCGTCGCGAGCAATTTGTTCCGAGTATTTTCGAGAGAAAATGTGGATGGAAAGTTTCGCGATCGCGGAAAAGAGTCGATCGTTTTTTTCGAACCCAAAAATGACACATTCGTATAGCTGTTTTCGAATTCTGTCGAAAGAATGTAAACATAAAATGAAATATTGGAATGAAAGCTTTTACAAGTGCTTCAGGGTGTGCAGCAATTCAGCGAAATTTTTTTTTACATTTTCATGACACATTGGGTCTGAGAATCTTGGCTCGGTGATCGCAGCGTCCAAGGGTCAACACTGACCACCAACAATGTGTATGAAAGCCGAGGAAAGGGTTATTCACTTTCATCTGATACTTTCAGTGGGAAATACGACGAGAAGACAAGAGGGACGAAAAGGCGAGGGAATAAGAGCTGACACTGTTACAATAGCGAGTGTATAACTTTCGTCAATGCATATATATTCACGCACACACACAAACATATACACATATAGCTCCTGAATCTCGTGTGTTTGCAGTTGGATTTGGAACTAAGCCCAGGTTTGCCCAGACAGATGCACCCACTTGCCGCCCTTAATGGCATGGCTTACGATCACTATTCGCTTTCACTCACTCTCGTTTCCTTTCTCCCTCATCCCCCACTCCCTCTCCGATGTCTCTCTATTTCTCTTTCGTATCGATGTACACGCAGCCCCTTGTACTATTCTACTTACTCTGTTACACAGGAGCAAGTTAAATCTGTAGAGTATGACCGAATCCGAGAATCTAGTGTGCGTACGAGCGATCAGAACTCTCAATAGCGCCGTGGTCACCCCTGTTTAACCCCTTTCGTGCTTCCGACACTCCACACCACGTTCTCGTTTCAGGACTGGACTCTTGCATCAATGTACAAACAGAAACCGTTGCAGATTGCTTCATGCGTTGAGAAATAACATTCTGTTAAGCTTCGGCATACTTGTACCGATGAATAGGATAAAGAGTGTTAGCCCCAGGCTATCTCTTCAACGCTACATAGACGTATCAGCGCAGAATACATATAGGAGCTCGATTCTCAACAAATTCATTGGATTCTACTACCTCAGCCTGCAACCAACCACAATATCCCAAATCCGATCATTCGCGGTGTAAAAATTCGAATTCATCGACGATAGAAATATTTTATTGACAGATCGGTACAAACACAATTGTATTGCTCATACCACAAAATCAATTATTTCCTGTTGCCCTTTGGACCACGAATCTTTCATATGTGACCACACCGTCGATAATTACAGCGATCAACATTGACCTGTAATTTAAATTCCATGGACTGATTACACACTCACTAATTTATTCTCGATCCAGTTACGCTCTCACGTGCCATATAATATAAATACATAATGAAAAAGCAATAGTCAAAGGGAATTGATTACAATAATCCATTGACGAGCACAATTCTGCATCCCCCTTCTACGTAAAACTATCTCATCATAGCTGTATGATTAACTAACGACAGCGGGACTCAAAATCGTTCCCCTCACCCTTCCATCATTCAGCAATATGTGTACCGCTATCATTATATCCGCTGTATATATTATATCCCAATAATGTCTACATTCTCTGTACGCAGTTGCTAATACGTTATTGACCCATGCACGCACTGTGACCAAGATCTGTCTCCTGTAATTTCACATGTTCACAATGCCCGGTTGATTAGGTCTCCACGGTATACGTTACTCGTGTGTATATGAATCAGCGTACACATGCTCGCATATGCTATAGCGCAGTATCTTCAACTACGCCTCAGTTTCATTAGGATCAATCTTGAATAAATTTCAACCACAATTTGCGAATATTCCCAACATTCGTTAAAGTTCACTCTTGAACATTGATTCGCAAGTTAATTTCGTGAGAGCGTCTCAATCTATTTTAGGGCTGTTCGATGAGAAGAACAGCTCTACAATCGTCAGGAGGCCTCAGCCTCCGTTTTTTTCTCGATNATCCAGCGACGCTATCGACGAAATCCCTTCACGAGGACACGCGGGGCAACTCCCTGCATCTCCTCGAATTGCCAGAACTACGAAAACGCGTCCGAGTAATTCGGCACCACGGGGCAAAAGATTTTTATTCGCTATTTTCCAGAAAAAAACGGAGTCTGCGGCCTCCTGACGCGTGATATGTTCCTTTCATTCCGGAAGGAACATATAACCGCACGGGTATACACGCAACTGTCAAAATGACAGCGGAACTGCGAGTGTGAAACTGGCAGCGAGACTCGAAACCGGACCGACCAATCACGGCACGAATAAAACGGCAACAATTTACCCCGTTGGTCGCCAACTTCGTGCGTCACTCACCAACTTTTTAGAAGGGGACGATCCGTAATCCGAATTTTATCAGAAAAACAATGATTTTGATGTTTTAACATTTTGTGATTTTATAAGTTATTTCGACTTGACGCGAGTGCCGAGACGGAACATTGTTGTCGCATTACCGATAAACACTTCAGCGGTTAATGTGCCGGATTTGACAGTTAAAGAAGCGTCGAAAGTAGAAAAATGTGAGGATAACTTATTTCTTTGACCCAGTTGCCATGCCAATAACGAATCCTTACAGATACATTTATTTCTGTTGTGCTGGAACTTTCTCCATCCATCATCAGTTAGACTAGTGGCGTTGGTACCCATACGGAAGAAGTGTGGAAACACCATGGGGAAAGGATTGAAGGGAGGGAATGGCTACACCGAAATCTACAGCGAAGTTCTCGAGTCAAAAGAAACACAAGTGTGGTATATGGAGAACACACACTGGCAATGTGAATTTAGGGGAAAAAAGAAGGAAAAGTTTTTTCGACGTAATGCCATCTACGCCTTTTATCCGGCAAGGGTCTGGAAGGTAACAGCTGGTCGTAGGTCATGTGAATGTCTGGATCCCAAAAGAATGAGAGAAATGGAGGATGGATAGAATGTCTCCTCCCATGCGGACCTTCCCACCGTCCAAGTTTTCAGGATCGACGTTTAAAAACCCAGCTGAGAATTTTCCGTTGCGCATCGATGCACTTGTCGCATTTTCGAATGCACCGTATGTCAACCGACATCTGTGATATTTGTGTCATCCTTTGATATTCTAAATTCTCTGGACACTCAGCACGAAATCATCGCTGGCAGAACTATCGCGAAGGGCCTTGCTAAAAGCGATAAATGCTTCCTTATCCGGTGAACGGACCCTGACAGAATCACAGCTGACGCTTCAAGCAGTCCGGAGCAGATCTCCGTGCGAAGCTACGAATATGTTCGATTTTATTTCTCTCGATGCTGTCCAACCGTCACTTACCAACATTTTCCCATATGTCTTCGAACCTTCTGGACTTCGGACTTCTCCAGAACACCCGGTGTCCATGGATATCAATAAGAAGCTTTTTTCATTACAGTTTATCTGTTTCCTCTGCTCACTCTGTTCCTTTGGCGAAAAACACAAAATATGAGACAAAGATGTACTGATTGTTGATTAGCAGTTGCATGCGCGTATGCTACGTAAGATTACGTGTTGCAATGTATTATTTATGTTATTCGGCTTGATCATAGGCAGTGTATGACGACCCATAAATCAACACATCACATACATGTGGTAGCTTATTGTAGAGGAATCTTTGGCATGCATAGATTCCGTCGTATCGATTTCTGATGGTCAAACCACGCGCCTCATTACACTTTCATGAAATCGACGTTTCTGTAGGCACATCGCTGTGTTTACTTCACCGCATATACATATAACATGTTTAATTCACAATAAACGTATACATACAGATACGAACTTACTCAGATGTATCGGTACAGTGCACATATAAATCGGTTTGAATTATAGATTCAACTCGTTGAATACTCGTAAATTCTTCAAATTAACGTCCATGTACCATTCATACCATATGTGAGTTCCGCATCGAGAAAGTATCAATACCGTAACGCGTAATAAAATGTTTTGGATACATATGTGACCAGTCCTATAAATTTCCAACGCTATTAATCTCCAGAATTGTGCTACAGTTTTCCGCCACTGTTTTCATCATGAGTTTAAATTCTTGTTTGGTACGGGGATAAACTTTCACCACAACTATCTACGCACTGAGTGTTTGTCAGTGCGACATTGCATTTGTTGTATATGGCAAATGCTGTAACACAATATTCGATTAAAAGTCGCGACAATTCTAAGTGAGTAAATGAATCGGCCATTCTCAATCTCGTAAATTAAAGATTTTCTCCAGATAGAAATACCACGAGCTCAAAAGTGTTAATACTTCTAGGAGGGACATGTACCCTGATAAGAAAAAAATCTACTGGAGCTTTATTCGCCCCGGAACCGCTGGTGGACGGGCTAAAACAAAGAAGCACACCTCGATTGGTCCAATGTGGAAAAGTTTCGGTGGGCCGGCGGGGAAACTCGATTAAAATGAGCTTTAAGCGATCCAGTCGATGCTGAACGGAAAAGTGGTGAGTTCCGAATGTGGGCAAGGGGAGGAAGTGCGAGCGCCTGCTTTCTGCGTCTCTCTCGCTCACCCAGTCTCTCGTATACCGCTTAATAGGGTGTGATAGATCGAGTAAATTGCATCGGTGCTAATGGGATTGCACGCGATGGTGCTATAACCATTACCGCGAGGCTGTAGAGAACCCACCGTTGCAGCCGAAACCACGCCGCTATCCCCGCCATCTACCTATATGTACTACATATAGTATAAAATAGCTACCTCGGCACGGCCTCAACGCTATACGTGAGTATCAGTAGTTTTACCCCCTCTCCATATCGTCCTTCTTGCAACGGTGCTTTTTGCTTCGAGCGGCTATTCCACTATTCTTTTTCAGTTCATTTCCTCTCGCTCGATTACTTTCCCCCTTCGCCTTTGGCTTTTTCGTACCTCCCGTTGCGATAGTGCTGTCGCATCGTCCCGATAACAAGCTGCATAACAGTGATAATCAGACACGCTTGTTTGCTCGGTTCGCACAGCGAGAAACTTGTTTGCAATTAAGCTTACTGTGTAAAATTCTACTGTTAAGCTCTTGCAACAAGAACACTTGTTGTCCAATGTCCGATGGAAACATGAGCGTGTTCCTTGCTCTAGAGAATCGTGACGAATGACTTTATTAATCTCTGGAAACATCGTAGTGACAATTTTGCTCTCAGAAAAAATTTAGAAACCTGTTTTTCGAGTACATTGCCCAAAATGTCATAAGGGGTCATCAGAAAACCAGAAATTCCGAAATCTCAATTGAATCCATTCAGTGCTTACTTTCGTTTCATTTTTTGTTCATCTCTTCAAGCTCCACTCTCGAACGGGTCGCTTTGACGAATTGCGGACGCAGGTGTATTTGAATTGTTCAGGTTCACCAGTGAATGGCTATCACACAAATGGAATAGCTCGATATGGGAAGCGATTTAACGCGTTTTAGAGAAACGGTCGTAATAGATATAACTCGATAATTCGCCAGTGTAAATGAAGCGGAACTTCGTTTTCCTGATCGTTGCACAGAGATGGAATTGAATCCGAGACTCTGATAATGAGGATATACGTGAATTACGTGATATAAGCCTGTCACACGTATCTATTATTCCGCTTGTCACGATGTATCCAACTGTATGTAATGGAGATCGTTTACATCTTCTGCTTATACAGGCTCTGTGTACGTGACTGATGGAATGTTGGGTAATCCAAAAAGTATGATGTAGCAGTGCATAAATAAGAGTGACGGGGAAGCATTTGGACGGTGGGGTCGGAGAGAGAAATGTCCCAGTAGTCGAGGCACATGTCGGTGTGGTATATGACGGTCGGATAGTTACCGTGTCGACGAACTGCATGGCAGTGATGAGGATGCGAATCGTTGTCACAACCCTCGTTCATCCGCAGGCGAAAGGGTTGGAGCTCTCACAGATCAAGACAACGTACATAGGTGGAAAAGTTAAAGCCGAACAAACAGCACCAGGCGAAAGACATTGAGAAAAACTGGTTACGAAATTGAAGAGGATGCACCGGTACGTCCGCATTTGTCGTCAAGAAAACTGGATAATCAGTTATTCGAATTTTTGTAATGAAGATTGGAACAAGTAGTATCGATTGATTCTCCTTGGGGGGAAAAGTGAGAACAAGAGACAGCGTGTCATGAAGGTGGAAAAATTATACCGAATTATATATACAGAACATCGGAAAAGTTGAACGAGCGCGAGTCATGATGACACGATGGAGAGCTTCGAAGGACACGAAGAGCATCGCGCAGTTATAGGTTCGCGCCTGTACTTGGCTGACGCGGCTACGATATGGTAAGGACTTGGAGAGTCAGTGGTGCAAGAGACAGAAAGAAAGGATAGAAAAACGGGTGATGCGAACGGTCGATGGGTACACGAAGCTGAAGCAGTGACAGGATGGTAAGAGGACGCCATGAGGGCTGGAGAATATACTGGAACGATGGAACTCTCTGTCCCGTTTTTCATTCTCAATCTTTTTCTCCTTCCCTTATCGTTGTCTCCCTCGCACTTGTCATTGGATTCGAAGGACGTCTCGCCGCTCGCTGGTACGTATACGTGCATCAGAATCATTGACATTTAGCAAGGAACAAAAACCCGGAGACGAAGGAACAATGCCTATCGAATTCTTTGTCTGAATGGGCTGTACGGCGGATTTTTAATAACGGCGAAAAATAATGGAGACATAGCTGGTGTGTATTGGTGCGGGAGAAGGGAAAACGTTCATAACCCAACAATGGTGTCCCGTGGTAGTGGTCTTCATTAGAGTAAGCGCGGGAGCAAAAAAGCGAAGCGCGCGGTAGTGATCAAATACTCGTCTAGTCACCAGGGGAACCACCAAACCATCATCCCTCCTCTTCCTCCTTCTCTTCGTTTACCCCGCGTGTTGCTGTTGCCGATGTTACTTGTGAGGGGTGACAAATACTGGTCCATGCGGTAGGGTTCGCTTGTGGCTAAACGCGGCGTCCCGTGCCATGGCATCATAAGCCACTGGCATCCAACAGCATCCAAAACGAGTCTTGTACACGTTGATTCTCAGCTTGGTTGGCTGACGTGTCGCCAGCGGTATTGTCCCGCTATCGACTCTTTTTAAAAGCCGTGTGAACGAAAAGACCTGTCACCTGATGTTCCAAACAGGAAACTGGCACGAAAAAAGGCCATCGAGGGAAGGGGCTGTTTGTGCAACTAATCCTGAGGATGCTACGAGGTGCTCTGCCTTCCAAATGCTAGTCATAATGCTCACTCGCCAAAGTCCTGTTCGTTTTATTTTTTTTCAGCCTACGGGGATTATCACACCTGCAAAGGCATTCTTTCTGTGTTCACTAATAATCCTGAGGCGTTGCACCTCGTTTTGTCTCATTCGCGAACAAGCGAGAAGAGCTGTGAGCTGTAAAAGGAAGAAAACGGAGGAAGGAGATGGAAATTAAGACATCAAAAGGTCCAAAAATGCGGAGACGATTTTCGCTCCAGGAATTCTAGAGCGGAGCAAAGAACTTGAGATGTCCTCGAAGTCGACGAACTTTGACAGATAGACTGTGTAAAAAGATGAAGAGAAACTGGAGGAAAAGGAATGAAAAACGGAAAGGAAAAAAGGCCGGTGAAACATTTTGTTCCATCGTTTCATCGGCGCAGATACACCCAAATCCACATTGCCGAGTGAGAAGTAGAAAAAGTTTCGCTGGAACGATAATTACCGGAATAATTGAGTTATGACCACCAGGTGAACTTGCGCTGTGTCTCGTCGAGCAAACGCCATAAAAACGCACCAGGAAATCCCCGGGTGTGGAGCCAACTCTTACCACGAAGCTTTAATCGAGCCTTCGTTAACGAGATACGCCTCTCCAAACTTTGACAAAGGTGTTGGAGCCAATTTTTTCCCTCGATGATCTTTTAAACCCACATTTATATAGTTTCCATCGTTAAGGTTCAGCATGCTTGTTGAATGGAAAATTATGGAATTAGAATTTTCAGAAGTGTTGTTTCGCTACTTCATCGATTTTTCATAGTCTTTTTGTTCTCGCGATAAAATGAAGAAAATATTATTTTATAGCATCATTCGTCATTCATGTAATGTTCAACAGCAGGGAATATTTGTTTGCTGCGTGAAAACTGAAGTGCTCCGACAATTTCGGAAGTTGGAAATATTGGATTCACTCGTTCACTTTGACACGCGAACAGCTTGTAGTGTCTTCCGGTTAGCAATATACCCGGATGTGCTTCTTACATACTGATTTCTTTTTAGCGTCGACGACGTCCTCGCGAGCGCAAGGAACCAACTCGAGGACGATGTTCTTGTGCGACCCGATTCTCGTAACTTCTCGTGACCAACTCATAACAAAGACTGGGCTAGGTTTTTATTTTACGAGAGACAGTGTGCATCGTCTTTCACAGTGTTGTTGCTGTGCTCACTTGGCTGGCTTTATAGTGCTTGATACTCGCGTGGTGTCGTGTTGAGTTAGCGTAACCGGAATATGTGCTGGACAAACACACAAGCGACGTCAACGTGTATGGAAAAGAACAAGGCGCAGAAGTTATTTATTCGTGTGCTGAGACAAAAGCAAATACACACACACACATATTTATAAATGCGCCAGAAAGTATATGTACGTGCCCTTGCAGTAGTACATAATCCACGTTATATGTAGCATCCTTTTGGCTCTAGGCCACATACCTTTTGATTAGAATAAGTTAAAACATGAAATAGGACGAAGGTATTAGAGTCGGTAAATTTGGAGGGAAAAACCGTGGAGCCGCTCTTATAAATCCGTCAATTCACCACTCTAAATTCTCTCGTAAAATTTCGCTCCCATTTATTTACCGAATAATTTACGATTCAGATGGGCCAAATTAAATCGTCCGCGCTGTTTCGGCCTCCTACCAATTACACAGCCGGATAAAAAGAATTTTCTCGTTATAACAATATACTCCACAGTTCCGGTTGTTCGTGTACGTACAAATGGAAAAGCTCGCAGTTAATCACCCACGACCCGGCTGCATGACTGTATATACGTCGGCCAATGGCTTCTGCTCTCTATATATGTATTTTGAAAGACATGTATATATATTCATATCACGCTGCGGATATTACATTGACGCTGCAGATTACTCCATCGACGAGGCGTACCATCGTTTGCTCAGCGCATATTATTACACTTCGCACCCGTCTGCTTTTCGTACTGCTTCACGTAACTAACACAAACTTCGATCTCTGTAGTCTCGCTCGTCGCTGTATTTCTGCATGTACTCGACGTCAAATATTTATCCAACTGGCAGCACGTCCAACGTGAATGCCAAAACTTGGGAGATCGATGCGAGTAAATCCCCGAGGAGCGCATGACCCACAATATTTCGTTTGGTAAACGAAGCACACGATCGTGATACGAGTTAAGGGCTTTAATGAAATTCGAACGAATTACTGAGTTTGACTAAATTTTCATACTTTTTAGACTGGAAAGAAGAAACCGTATGAGGTGCAGAGCAAAATCCCTACGAAGGGTGACCTTGTAAATTTCGTAACCTGTTCACAATAGTGTTCACGTCCTGCAGCCTATATTATCCCGCCCTGGCTGGTAGTTTCAGATAATAGTTTGTGCCGTTTTATTCCCCATGTTCTCAACGAGACTCGTTCCTCCTTCTTTTCGATCTGCCCCTCTTACTTTTTCTCTCTCGTCTTTAAACAGAAAGTCAGTAACTCAAATGGGGCAGCGTGTTCATCGAGAGGGTGATATTGCAGAGAGGGGGCTCGTTGTATGGGAAACGGTGATATGAGGGTCTACAGATGTGCCCACCTACGACCTAGTTAGGGGTCGAAGCAGTTACTCTCGAGCAGAGGGTAAGAGAAATAAAAAAAGGCTCGTACATGGGTTTCCTTACGTATGTGTTTATCTATGTAAATCGTGTACGTGTGTAGCATAGTGAGCTTTGTGTAACGCGCATAGGGTTTCGTGGATTCATAACTCTTTTCGTGAACATGGAAACGGACGCGGGGGGGAGTGCAGTAGACGAAGGGACAGGAAAAGAAAAAAGACGGTGAGATCCTTTCAAAAGGGCCACTTTCGACGTCGTTTGGTCTTGCATCCCCGCGGCGATCTTTTTCTCAGCACAAAGACTACAACAGTTGTGTATAGACACGTATATATTCATACACACGCATGTACGAGTATGTTGTATCGTAGCACAGGAATCCAAGAGCCAGTACAGAACAGAATGGGGTCGGTGAAGCGAATAGCCCTGATATCACTAGCCCATATCTTCGTGAAGGCCGGGCGTCACTCTTAAAGGCCGAAGCTCACTGCAAAGAAAGCATCCCTCCCTCCAATGGGAATCGAGAATGAAAAATTATGAAAGGAAGCATGCGAAGTATTGAGAAGCGAATAAACATTAAAAAAACAACCAATTTTTTCAATCATGTTTCAGACCTTTCGTTAAAGTATAAAACGAAACGAATCCTGAAAACACTGATAAACATATTTTCGAAACTCTTATTTGAAGCCACAATTGAATTTATAACCAAATTCTGCTTCGTATCAAGTTCACGTTGTTCAGAAGAATATGCTTTTGCTTCTCTCTGTGATTCCCTTTCATCGCTCTGAATTGCCAGACGTTACTATATTCTCTAGCAGATTTTTGTATGCATGTATGATCATCAAGTCGTGTGTCTCGTGATTCCGCAACTTGCTTCATGGGCAGCTATTTGTTGGATGGTCGGATGGAAGGGTAAGGGGGAGAATGAAAGAAGAAAAAACAGGATGAGCCATAAGGTAGCCTCCGAAGTAAGACCGATGGAGGAGGCTGAAGTAGAGAACGTAGGATTCGGCGAACCAAGTGGTTCTGCGTCAGGGTGCGCGCGGGGTTCCCTTTCGTTGAGTTCCCCTCGGCTCTTCCCGTTCGACCTTATCGATTCGGGAAGCCGACTCTTGGGTGGTCCCGTGACTTCTGCCTGGGCTGCTGGTGTACGCTCGCGGTAGTCTCTCCCTCTCTTCCTTTCTTCACTCTGTCTTATTCTTTCTTCTTCGCTCGCCTGCTCCTGTTGCTGCCTCATTCTTCTCCTTCTTGTGCTCCTCTGATTTTCTTCTTCTTGTTACTTGTCTTTTCTCCTCTGCTCTGCTCAGCCTCCAGCGTCGTCTTTCTCTACTTGCTCACCAAACTCGTGGCCTTTTGTCTCTTTTTCTCTTTGCCCTTTTTACTTCCTTTATTTTATTTATGGCAAATGCACGAAAATACATGACCACGACGAGAGGTCCGCTCGTGGCGCGTCTCGCTCCACAAAGAGATAAAGAGAGAGAGAGAAAATAAGAGAGATCTTTTCCTCTACATCCCGTACCACCGAGTTCTTTCTTGACTTTTGCCATGTTTATTCTTTCCTTCTTGTATCAATCCTGAATCTTCCATTTTATCTCTCTCAAAAACCACAGACTCTCCACGTGGGTGGCTATCGCGTGTTGAAGCCTAATACGTTTCTAATTGAAACGTTTATTGACTGGCGTACCTTATATTTAGCTCACATCACAGACGCTTCATGCATCAAAGCGGTCTCTCCTCTTTTCCACTTCCTATGCGCATAACCGCCGAGGAGCATATTATTTTGCTTTTGGATACTCGCCAATTTGTACCTACTTCGTGCTAAAGTTTGCCGGAGCAGCAGGTAAGTGAATACGCATGACATATTCATAATGAATGAACGCTGTCTGACCGATGCTGAGCAAAATATATTATAATTGACGGAACGAAATGCTTTGAAACGATGTTACTGCTTATTAATGTCATCTCTATGGGGGAGTAATAAATGTCTGCAATTCCATGTACTTAAAAGTTCAATACTCCTTGAAAAGTATTTTTTTGCTAAATACTTTTAATGAGTGTTCAATATGACACTTTGGTTTTGCAGTGTCAAGCTAAACACCCTCGTATCTTCTGTAATTGCATCCTTTATATCAACAAAAACAGATGCATGAATATCGCCGTAGCCTGCAGATTCATTCGTAACCGTCAGGATAATAAAGTGCCGGCTTGGATGGGGGTTTGGAATAATATTCTCGCATAATCGTCTCATGTGATATCTTCGAATCGGAGAAGTGAATAGAAGAAGAAATATCTTGGATCGTTAACGTCTCGACTGATTTCATATTGATCTTTTCTGGCTTCACGATATATTTCTCACACATTTCAAAGTGTACACGATGTGTATGGCGAATGCGTGGATGTTTTAACTGGAGGATCAATGGACTTTACGAAAGGGATGATCATTTCAGCTGGATATTTATGCACTGCTATATCAGTGTGCTGCGTGGGATTACGCGACCAACACTCGCTCATTTCCACCCACTCTGGCAAGTGGTGAAGGTGGACATTGAGTGAAACCTTACTGCGTACATCACGGTATTCAAAGATGAACAATCTTCTTCTTGGTTGTCCTTTCTTATTCGTTTCGTTCAGCATTTCGAATCTGCTGCTCTTGGTTTTCAAATTATCATCTCGTTCTCTGGGCATTCTTTTGTTTTTTCTTCGCAAAGTGTTACTAATTCATTCCTCTGGAAACGTTCAATTTATAATCAACTCCATTGGCGCCTTAATACAAAAGCAATTTTGAAAAATGAGACTTTAGGAGCATGTGAGCTTGTAGCTAAAGTTTAAGTGTTATTCTAAGAACTGCGAGCACAATCCATTTTTTCCTCGCATGTCTCGATATTTCGGTGGAGATTTTTTTGCGCCGTTTTTGTTGGCAAGAGTGGTGTGCGCAGTGAAGCACGCGAGCATGCTCACTTGCTCGTGCTTCCTTTCTCGTGAGGCTGGTTCGGTGTGGTCCGGACTTGTCCTCGCACGGCCGAGCGTTACCGTGCTATGTGAGTGAGAGCATATTAACGTGGATCGTTGGCTTCTCTGGCACTCAAACACGTATTCATACATACACGCATACGTAGAGACATAGAGAGACGGTGCGTCGGTTGCTTAGATGGCCCGCGCGACAAATTCTCGCTCGCGCCGCTTCGTAATTGCGATTTATGAGTCCGGGCCAGCATCGTCGTGGCCCGACGTGCGCGCATTTAATGGCGTGTTGAATAACGAATTTATACGAGCTGGGCGGCGATGGCGGGAGAAGTTTGGGCACGAATAAAGCTCCAACGAAAGTGTATATACTGTTAATGTAATATACGTATTTATATATATGTATTCATACATCCAAGTTAAGCGCGGGCGGAAGTAAGACGACGATAGAAAGCCCGAGTAAGAGAGTAACAGACTCTGGGAACATACACATATACATGTAACATGCGTTTGAAATATATGACGGCGACACGTTATATGCCACATAGTTTCCAAAGACGAAGACGAGAAGACGTGATACACTCTGATGTTGCTCTTTGGAAAACCGCGAGCGACCGTGCGATGCGGTGGACGTGTTTACGGCTCCAAAAATACGAATGGCAAACGTGGCACTGAACACGCATATTCGTCACATATATGTATATATTTATGAAATACGCTCACATATCCATCGCATAAATACCATACATACCGTCTAGGTCTGTGTATACATTGGAACGTCATTCCCTTCAAAAAATTTCATAGATTCGATCGTTCAAAGCCCCCGTTGAAAGTCGGGCATGTATTTACGTTGAATTTTGTCGGTATCGAGGCTTTGAATACTTTTTCATCATGCAGACCAATGAACGAATGTTTCCTCTCAGCGTGTATCTTTGACTGCGTGGCTAGTTTTGGTTTGTATTGAACGATCAAGTTTTGTTGAATTTTCTTGAATGTTACGAATACTCTGAAATAGTTTCATTTTATTTCGATGAATTCTTCACTTTATTTCTTTACTGCGCAGGAGAATCGATTTGGAGAAATGAAGACGAGGGAATTTTCAGATTTAAACATTGCCAGTTCCGCTTAATTTCGTATAACACAGTATTGCCTAGTTTCGAGTACCTCGCAAAAGGCATGGAGCATGAGAAAGACATTGGACAGAGGAGAAGAAGAGAAGACGGCGTGATCAGCGGCAGTAGCAGGAGCTGTGTCTCGGTAGCTGCGCCGCGGTCCAGCTTCTCGTCGTAGTCGTTTTCTCGAGGGTGGGTGACGCTCTCAGTATCTATATATAGCAAGCAGACAAGAAGGAGAGAGAGAGAGAGAGAGAGAGAGAGCAAAGGAGATAGGAACAGACAGGGAGAGTAGAGAGTCGACTCGGCGGCGTGTACTTGGCAATCGAAGGAAGCGATAAACCACGAAGACAATGCACGCTCTCTACCATTGTACGGAGCCAGGCAGCGTGTCTCTCAGATGCTGTGGGAGACCGAGAGCAGCTCTCTCGGGCAGTGAGCAAATACAGCATAGAACGCGCTAAGGCGACCACGAAGGCACGGGGCATGAACACTCGGCAACCAAAGACGACAACGAGTAACGCTAAGAACGACGGGAGAGAGAGAGGAAGATGAGGTCATTGGTGGACACCTAGCAAGAAGAAGAAGAAGAAGAAGAAGGCAGAGTCTCGCGTAGACTTGAGTACTTGTTCGTATATATGAATAGTCCAGGCACACGTGCACGCGTTATAAGCTCTATGGGCGAAAGTCCAAGTAAAAAGTCGACTAACTCCCCCATACTCAAACGTTGCAAGCACAAGAATCTTTGAGCTCGAAAATTTCTCCGTCTCTCACGTTCCCTATCGCTCGTGCGCTTGCACTTTTCCTCGGGTCTTATTGACTAACTTCAGGTTCCTCCAAGGTCCTAAGGCATACGGTGCCTGCGCCAAGAAGAGGACCGCAAGGTCCCCGTAACAGCGGCATCAGTTATGGTGGTTGTGGGAAACGCTGCAACCGCTATAGCATATACATGAGCAGAGCCCTACGCTCGCGTTCGCTCTTGCTTCCAACATTGCCAGCCCCGTCATGGCGTCTGCAATTAATTAGCTCATGCTCCCCCACCGGGAAGGAGCGCCCCACACCGACAATATACAACTACCACCACGACAATCAGTTCGCCGATGTTCGGGCAACTTTTAATCCGGCCCAGCTCGTGACTATCGCCCATCCAACGGTCCTTCGTCCCAAGAATCTTGTACGATGTGGACCTTGGCGCTTCTTCCTCTGCTTCTTGTTCCACTTCTTCCCCATACCAAGGCATGTCGACGTGCGCGCTCACTTTTACACTCTCTTTTTTCATACGGCTCTCTCTCACTGATTCTTCTGATATTTCTTCTCTACTTCCACTTATCCTTCCCTTTCGTACCAACCGCCGCTCGTCTATGTACTTTGGCGTCTTCCTTTGATCCTCCATCTTCGACTTCTCGGTGGTATGTCTTATTCTGAATTCTAGCCTACACTAAAGAAACTCGAGGTTATTAAATTTATTGAATCTTTTAATTGAATTCGTCGTTACTAACCGTCCGACGACGAAGAACTATCGTCATTTTTTTAAGAGAGATAGATATATCGTAGAGTGCATCATTCTTATCGGCAGATTTCTAATGTATGGACAATTAATCAGAGGATCCAATCGGAGCCTCCCGAAATCCAGATCCACGGTGTACCATCAATTTAATCTCCGCATGCTGACTGCTTCTTCCTTTCGTGTAATTCCTTTTCGTCCATGTTTTGCCCTGAGCCATGGAGTTTTTGTGCTTCCCTTTCGCTGTTCAATACAGTTTTTTACCAGTCGGTCGACAGATTGATAATACGGTGTGGTTTTCAGGCACGAAGAGAAGGTACTCGTAGTTTTTCGCGGACGGATAATCGACGACCTGGGTCATCGTAGAGCTTCGGGCGCGGTTGCTCTCGTGGTGTTATCAATCGTCGAGCTGAGAGAATAACGGAAGCCGCGGGTGGTCGCTCGGAGTAAGCAATGAAACCAGAGATCCTCGGTTCCTCGGATGGGTAAGTGAACAAAAAATATGAGGATGGTATATATGTGTTTGTACATAGAAGATGGAAATTCAGCAAGAAAATCCGGCGAAAAAGTATTGAAGCTTCGGGAGCTGGAATATACGAAGACCATGTCGCTAAATCGTATTCCAGCGTAAGTCCTGCGAGGCTGTGGCCCGAGGTAGGAGATTTGAAACCGGAAACTCTGCAAAGAGACTGCGCGGAATATAGGGAAAAAGATCTGAGGTTCTTTGCATGAAAGAAAAATGCCATCCGTTCCGCTCGCGATAAATATGATTCTCTTCCGGTCCGGGACGTTGATCGAGTTTCCTGCGATTAGGAAGAACAGCGTCAGCGTTATCTCTTCGATTTGCAGTCCCTTTAAATCTACCTCCTACGCATAAAATTTCGAAAACACGAGACGAATTGCAGTTTCCAGTTTCCTTACCTTGAAAAAAAGTCACGCCGGCTCAACGTCGTTCCTCAGCAGTCGTAAATGAGCGAAAAGAAAGGAATAGAACAAAAACTGCGTCGTAATTCGTAAAGACTGTAGACCAATAAATTTTACTTTTCATCATAAATTCAATTTCACTTCCTCTTTTTTTTTACTCCTTCTCTTTCTCTTGGAAGCGTAGCCGCCGAACATGAAATAGTTTGACCGCGAACGGACGACACTGTTTAATTTCACGACTCCGCTTTTGCCTGTATACAATTTACTCTACTCGTGAAATTGAAAAAAATGAATGCTCAACGGAATGAATTAGTGTACGCAGATAGCCACATTTTTTTTTTGCTTAATGAAGCAGATGTCGGACATGGTAATGGGGACTACGAGAGTTCCTCGAATTTAATTGAGCTGATCTTGGCGCCCCGGTTGGGTAGCTCTTCGAGCAAAACGTGCGGAAATGATTCCTTGTAAGGTCGCATTTCTTGTCTCAGTATTTTTCAACAAAAAATTATTATTCAAAGAATTTCTTCAGGTTTTCGGAATCGTGGGTAGAAAAAGTAGTAAAATAAATCGGCAATTATTTTTTGTCAAATACTCGAAGAAATTTAGTGAGAAAGATCGTATTGAGCAGTGCAAGTTGCACACACGAATTTAATTTCTTATTAGCGCACCCATAAACATGGTCTTGGTGGAAAAAAGGGAAACGGGCGAGGTCCCAGAATACCTTTCTGTTCGAAGTGCATACGTTCGGGTTCCCACAGTTGCCGTGAAATTGCAACGTTGACCCTCGAGGTCACCGAACTAACGTACCTAAATGCGGACATAACGTTTCTTTACGTTCACCTTCAGCCATTTTCTCCGAGGCTTCGTTTTCCTCTTTTATTTCATACTTTCCTGTGTCTTTTGCTTTTTGTTTTCTTTCGTACTGCCATCCCTCACCTCGATCATAAATGTTAGAGCATCGTTCACGAAGACAAACAAAATTGACGTTCCAACGAGTCTTTGTTTCTCAATCATTCCCGTACGTAGCGACAACAAAATTTTATTGTTCTTATCTCGTGTATTCAGCAATCGTTAAAAAGATTTTTTTTTTATAATTGTTTTTATGATTCATCGAGTTTCCCGTATTACGATTTGGCAATGAATGTTTCATCCTTATCTCAGATCCCTCGTACCGGGAAATCAACCAATCACTTTTTATTCGTGGCCTCTCTTCGTACCCAGTAATATTCGTATTAAAAAAGTTGCTCAATTTTATGGCTCGATTTATCGCAATTGTTCTAGATTTTTTTGGTCGAAACGATGCAGTATAGGCACAATCTACCGGGGTGATTATCCATTCGGTGTTTCACGTATAACGCGGTTTGTAACTTTAGCCATACGTCTGTATATGAAGCAAAGTATACTGCGTGAATATGTAACGGTATATGCAGTGAACGGGAGCTATACCAAAAGCCAGCCCATCATCCCTCACTTGGCGTGATTAATGAGGAGCCTTGATGATTTAGCACAAAGCTCTTTGCATGTCGGTGAACGATGGACCGCGGAATAGCGCGTGACTGGTTATGTCATATATGTTGGCTGAAAGTGAGAGCTGACGTGAGCTACGTTCCACGTAATCTCTAGTAGGTGATTCACCGAGAAATTTGTTCCATAGCGACTACGATATCTGCCGGCTAAACTTGGCCAATAATTGAAATATATCCAAGTATAGATCTGATTTTTATCCGCACATCAAATCGTACGTGTACCGAGATGTTGCAAAAAATATTGTCTTATCATTGGACTAAGTGGTTGGACTCGATAATGATGATGATAATTTGTGAAATACTTTATCGAGGTGCTCAACGAAGAACGAATTAATACAGAATCTTGCGACGTGATGGAATCCGCATTGATATTCGATAAGTTGGAATTTTCGAACGCGCGATGTCTTATTGAAAAGTAGTTTTCCATTTTCTTGTTATCCAAACGGGAGCGCAAACGGTCTTGGTTGAGACACGAACCGAACGAATTCTGCGGCCCTCTGATGTGCAAAGCTCGTCCGGGAGAGGTATTACTTAACGCGCGAACGAAGCATCGCCGTTGAAGTGAACGAGAAAGAGAGAAAGACAGAGATTTGGTAGAAACGTCGTTCGGATTTGGCCGATCGGCTTAGCTTGAGCTACCGTGAGGACCGTCACAGCTGTCGTTGCTGTCAGTACGAGAGTGACAAGAAGAGTGAAAACATTGGGCTAACTGAGAGGGAACGCGCATGGAGATAGTGGAACAAGAGTTGTTGAAGGACTGAGGCTTTTCGCAGGGACGACGGGAGTGCCTTGCGTGCGCTCGCCAATCCTCGTTGACAGAATATACAGGATCCAATGTTTTAGGTAGTAGCAACAGTGCAAATCTCAATGGTACAGGGTGATTGGTTTCTTCAGTAGCAGAGTTTGTCGTACCAGATTCCGGCATGCTCGAGTCTCTTCCTCACCAGACGTTAGCATCCTTGAATCTTTCTCTACTCCCTGGTTCGTCTATTAGGATAGCCAACATCGTATAAGAATGCCAGCAGCGATTGTACACAATAATTTGCCAGTGACTGGCAAGCAATTCTGTCAAGTTGAAGCAGCAAATATTCGGCATTCAACGGGGAACCTCACTCACTATACTCATAGTGCAAAGTTGGCCCTTTCGAACCCTTGTGTTGCGTTGGGATGCCAAGTCGTTACTTATGCGAGCCCCACTTACGGATCGCTCCGTAAAAGCCGTGCCACCCATTCCAGGAGATTCCCAAGAATATCAGCATTACCAGCACCATCAGCATCAATCCCTTTAAACCCTGAGTAAAAACAGAGCGAGACGGAGAGATGGAAAATCGCTCCATAGGGATAAAAGCAGAGCTTGCATCTGCATCGTCACGATTTTGTACTATCGATCAACGAAATGCGAGTTAAGTTCTTGTTGGGATATCGTACAACGTTTTCCACGTATAATCGTATTTGCACCGCACGCATAATTAAACCATGCAAAATGCTAAGGGCAAGAGACTAACAAGGCAAAAACCCCTCGGAGCAATGAAAACTGCAGCTAGCAAGACCGCTGGGGATTACGTACACGATTTGCTCGGTAACATGACCAATAAGAGAATTATATCCTGGAACTATATATTCCTGCGAGTAGCGGTGAAAAAGCAACAACAACAAAAAATGGAATAGGGAGAAAGAGAGGAAGAAAACTGGTGGGCAAACGATTACGTTTCGATTATATCGCAGCGTTATTCTCGACAGGATAATTGGGCTGTTAAGATGAAACTAGTGCAGAGGGGGAAACTGAAATAAAAAAATAAAAGAAAACTCGGGAACGAAGGAGAATGAGCTCTAGCCCGGTTGATACCTACACTCCGGGTAGTAAAATTCGATTGGCCAGCGGGATCCGGAGTTACGATCCATCTCCCAAGCGCTTCGGGAGATGAGAGAGATCCCGTGCACGCGGAACTCGGAGATAAGTGAAGGTGATGAGCGACGAGGAAGAGATGAAGAGAAAGATATGCGAACGTATCCACAGCACGAGGCGCAAGGGAGACAAGAAAAATGGGCCATGAAAGAGAAATGAAAGTTATGCCATGCAATCATCTGTCTTGGGCTTTTCGTTTGTTTGTTTTTTCTTTTTTTTTGCTGGGAGCTTCGCGCGCGGAATTGTTTTATTATTCATTTTGTCTTGCTGGAATGAGTGATTAATTCGAACGGCTGGAAGAAGAAACTGCGAATATCAAAACGTGTCGTATACCGAGAATGAAATTGAGTTTTTCCTGCTTCTCGTTCTCTCTCTCTCTTTCCATCGTCCTTTTTTACTCGAAATCGAACTCGTTGGAATAATAGTTTGATAACGTTTGTTATCAAACTATTATTCCAACTCCTCATGAAATTATCGAAATTCTCATTTCATTGTGTTCCCTGCTAGTTAAAAAGTAGCTTTTACGAATAACATATGGCCGGAGGGCTGGTTGTCTCGTTGTTATATTGCGGCGAAGAATAAGATCGACCGCAACAGAAGCAACTTCCTGGGTGCGTCGTTCGAGCCACAAATAATCGAAAAGCGGGGAGGCGCTTAACGATCGGCGAAGAGAGAAGCGAAATGAGGGCGTACCGCGGCGCAGCTTTTATGTCGCTTCTTCTTCTTGCGAGCTCGCATGCAGTAAAGTCTTAATTGGTCGATCTCACGCTCGTGACCGCGCATGTTGGTGCTCTCCTCTCTATACAAACCAGTTCTGATCATAAACATGTGGGGATTTCGTAACCAAATTTTTCTTTCTCTCTCAAGAAATAATGTTTTAAATGATCTAAATAGAAAGTCATTTTTGCTAATTGTCCAATGATAATTGAGCTCCAAACAACAATATAACGTGTTTTCGTTTCATATTGAGCAATCATTTTCACTCTTACATTTTTCGCATTTAGCATGGCCGCTTGAAAATACTGCGTGCGTCAAATCGGCACAATTTATCGACAAATTACATTTAGCAAATACATAATACGGCCGAGGAAAAAAGCCATGTGCAAGGTCGAGGCAGCACAGCACCATCGATTCTCGTAAACGTGCAATTACTCACGAGAAAGCCGACTCTTACTTACGATGCGGTTTCTGGATAACGTCAATCTGAGAGTATGGAGGTTGCTGCGCGAGGATTATCGGGCGGTATTCGCGCCAAGCCCCGGCAACGCCGCTAACATCTTAGTCTGCCTCTACTTCTCAATTTTCCTTTCTTCTTTCAGCCAGAATGAAGAAATAGCACCAGCAGATGCTAAATATGATCTGCGAGCGGCTTCGCTAGTGCTCCGCGTACAAACGCGGCCGCGACTATATTGTAATTCCCGAACTTGTCTAAGTAATTCTGATTCAATTTGACTTCATCGTGTATCTATAGAATGGAAGGATACCTTCCGAAACGATGGCAAACGCTGCAGCTAAGGTCGATGAACGAATCTCGTCCTCTCACAGCCTTTTCTTTGATATTTTTTATTATTTTTATTGCTACGAATAATCGGATCATCTTAGGATCCTCCGTGTCTACTAATGTATCCATTTCACTCTCGATATCGTTCTCTTTCATCGTTCTCATTTTATCGCACGTTCTACCAGTTTCATCCGTCTAGGGACCAGAGTAAACCGGGAATTACGCCGAGTGCCAAAGAGAATTGCCAGACGCTCGCGCCCAAGGGTGGAAGGAGTAAGGGCGGGAGAAAGGGAGAAAGGTCTGAATAATTGATGGGTATCGCTGACTGGCGACGGGGTATCGACCGGAAGCCCCGTGATAATTAATTCACGAGACGTGGAAATAGAAATAGCACGATCGCGCTGTGTGCCACCGCCGAGATAGCTCCGTGTAACTCTCGTCCTATATACAGAAACCTCGGGAGTGAGATGAAGGGAGAAGGGAGCTCTATAGTACGACTCCTGGCGAGCGAAGGAGTGATGTAGTGTGACAAGTGGAAAATTACGTGAAAATGTTAGGTGATACCGTAGCTCCAATAATCCATCAATAATGCATATACCTGGCTGAGTCAGATTACAAATTCCGTCGCGCAATTAAATAAATTATCCGCAATTACAAATCCGAGGCTGTAATATTTCATTTACTATTCAAAACGTATTCTTGTTGGTACAGCGAAAAAACACTGATTGTTTAGCCAACTTTCTACAAATTTCAAAAACAAAAGGGTGTTTCAACACTTATATTTCATTATCTTATCACGTTGTGGTATCAACCATTTGGTCTTTCGATTTATATGTCAAATTTATAGACGTTCACGTGTTTTCCTGTTTTTCGACGATGAACCGTTTGCGTCAGTCCAATAAGAGAGCTCGTATTAGTGATAAAAAATTTATGTTTACTATCTATATCTGAAGAAATAAGTATTGCGATCGTACATGGTTTTTTATGCCGGGAAATACGTCTCACCTTTATTTTCGCGAATGACATTTTACAAAGAGCACTAGAGAAACAGTGACGTGGTGGCGAGATATCGGTTCAACCCATGCATCGGTACAGTCACCCTACTTCGAAAGGCGGCAAATTATGCATTTTCTATTAGATCTACTACCTCTCGGTTCAATTTTTTTTTCTCTATCCCCGCCCTCGTAATAGTGACGTAGGAATCGCTCTTTAACTCTATACCCAACAGCTGCGTCAGATGTGTACATTTTTCATCGGACTGGAAACCGTATATTCAACTCTTTTTCCAACCTACAAAGTCGCCTCGCGTCTATTATACCTCGCACAGTTACTTGTACCTTTTGCAACGTCTCAGCCATTCAAACGATAGCAAGTGAATTTATTCCGGAGCGCGACTGAAAACCTAAATCGAAGCCAATGTTAGGCAGGATACTACCGACGGACAAACAGAAGCAGAAACGATGAAAATGCGAGGATTCGGAGTCCTGGAGCAAAAACAGAAATCGCGCGTTATTGTAGATAATTTTTTACCTATTTTTTTATGGATTCGGAGTCCTGGAGCAAAAACAGAAATCGCGCGTTATTGTAGATAATTTTTTACCTATTTTTTTATACTCTGTAAACTCTCGCAGATACCGGTGAAAGGTTCAGGGCCTATGACAAAACTTCCAATACAGAGAGGAAGCAGGGGCGAGTCGAGAAAAGAGTTTCGTTACCCGGAACGCAATATCTTTAGAGTTCGTGACATTCCAGCAAGGACGCGGAAGGCTTTAGTGAAGAAACGTATGGTGAACGAGCCATGTGCAGCGTTTGAGGCTAAACTTTCTAGTTTCGTGAATGACAATAGTTCCGTGCCATTGTCATTGCGTTCCGGACAAAAGGGTCGGTGAATCTTTTATTAGACCGTTGGCCATAATAAATGCTCGCATTCTTCGGCCCGACAACGTTGAATCTTTATCGTTTGATTGTGAAATTTCTGGGTAATTTCGAGATGAATCTCCCGGAAAATTACAAACAGAAGACTCAATCTAATTAAAACTCTCATTATCATTATTTTTATGAAAATATCTGCATTTATGAATACGACGTTCCAACTTGTTTGACATTCCGCTCCCGAAAGAATGATGAAAATAGAAATAAAATACTTATGAGTCAAAAGTTGTTAGCGAGTGAACGCCATTTGAAAGTTCATCAAAACGTCCTGGAGTTGCGCAATATGCAATACAGACGAAGAGCTGCCACGGACTGTAGGCAAGTACGAAAAAAAATGCAAGAAAAAGAGTGAGGAATATGCCATAGGCCGTAAAAGAATTCACGGGAAGGGCATCACATTCGACTGAATGAGGCAGAGGGCGATAAAAACGAGCGAAAGTGCGCGGGAGTGAAGAAAAGAATTGACGAGGAGAAAAGCCATGGCGCAGGGGGAAGAGTACGACTCCGGGATATAAAGGATCGTCTCTTTATCCTGTCGTTCACAGATACCGCAGGGCATGATTCATATCCGGATGCAAGAACCAGTAGCAGGGTAAAACTGGACGATTTTCTTTCTGGAATAGAAGCATCGTAATGTCGTGTGTGCTGCTATATAGTTGGAGATCGCATTAGACGGAGGGGGACAGCGAGAAAAAAAGAGGAAGACAAAAAAAAATGAAAGCCTCATGGTTGGTCTCCGTCCATGAGCTGATGGTCGTCCAGAAGCCATCGATGACCATTCAGATGTCACCTCAGGGTGGCGCAAAAAAGATCTTGCTGTGCAAAAAAAAATGAGTGGCTCAGTTTTCCTTCGCGTCATTGTTCTACCTTTTTCTTCTCGAATATAACGATCGTCTATATGTTTCGTGTCATATTCAATTATCACTTATATCGCAGCACAGCAACGCAAGAAAAATAACGTCTTTTCGAGTTATTATACAGCCTTGCACGTGTACTTCTCAATTATTACATGACATTCTTTCATTTGTTTAACCCTAGAACGATAACCTTATTTTTTTTCCTATTTCTGGTGATAAATGACCCCAATTTTGAAAAATTCATATGTCCGGTAAAATTTAACGAAAAGGGTTCAACCAGGGCTCATTCTTTTCGTTTTTTGATGCAGGATCACGTGAGCCTGGGGCAATTTAGCTTGAAGTCTCGCCAGATTACCGTTCTAAGGGTAAAATTATAAATAGATTTTCCAGTCAAACTTTTCTTTCTCTAATTTCCAATCAATCGATATCTTTCGTGTCCCGCTTAATTTGTATTTTCGTTGAATTATTTCGCGGCGATGGATAAAGAGAATTTTTCACGTTGACCAAATGTAGCGGGATGGCCAATACCACGTACGGTTGAAGCTCCAAAAATGCTAATCGAAAGAAAGCAGTGAAAAGGGGGTGCATTCGAATAGCGCATGGGGTTGTGGCAAAAAAAAAAGAAAAGCCACATCTATAGCACACGGAATTCGTAGACCCCGGCAATAAGAAGAAATACGAATACGAATCTCCGTAAAACGTGAAAAATTCGTAAACCACGCTCGCACATCGGCCTCTCTTACCCTCCTTGCCCCGATTCTTCCCATGAATATTACATTTCCGACGCGGTCACTACCGCTCCGTTCCTCGCCGCGCTCCTATACGGATGGGAGCAGGCCGTTGCGTTTATTTGATTTTTTTACTTGCTCATCCGCATACAGCCCAGCACACCGACAACGTGGATTATTCCCAACGTATTTTAAGCGTCTCGTGCGGACCAAAACGTTTTTCGTTAAATTTCTATAACCATCGGTTATCACAAGGCTTTTTATTTTTTTCTAAACTTGATACATATTCCGAAAATTTCTGTCATCCTCGAAAAAGCTTCAGACATCAACTTATGATTATCGACTTATGTCAACAGTTTCCGGTTCTTTGAACAAATTCCTGATAAATACCTTGTTTATCGTTCGAATCCAATGTTTCAAGAATATCCAACCTTTTCGCTCGTCTGGCATGGGAAAAAATTCATAAAGATGAACAGGAGACAGATATTCGCACTTCTCGCGAATATTGCATATGTTTCATGTCTGGGGAACCTGTTTCATGTGTAATTACACCGAGACCGAAGGTTATTAGGATGAAACAAGCAGGTACTTACCGTGCTCGTGGTGTCTGCATCATAAACCCCTGCAGACATGCACGAGTATGTTGGGACCTTTGCTATGCGTATAAATACGTGTGATGTATGTAATATATTTATAAGGGTAAGGATGCATTGCCGGAATGCTCGGAACCCTACCACAGTGGTAATTGTTGGCTGAATACTTCGGAAGGGCCCCCGAGGCGAGCGAATCGTTTTGCTCAGACCCTTTGGCTGCTTCCACACAGCAGTGCGAGAATGGAGGAAAAAGAATGTGAGAAAAAAAGGAGATACATTCGAAAAAGACGGTTGACGGTGTAGCGGGCGTGGGTGCATGATGTGCACATAAGAGTTTGAGATGAAGAATGTGTGCGCGCGTTAACAAGTGTGTACGCGTCACTGATCGAACGGCGAGAGGGAAGGCTGAAAAAAAGTCTCGTTCCTTTACGGCCATTAGGACTAATTTGCGTCACGTCCCCCGAACCAACTTGTGAGTTTGAAGAGGAGGGAAAGTGTACTTGACTCGCCAAGGGCGATCGAGTGTCGGAGCAATGCCGAAACTGCACACGACCCTATAACTCTGCTTATTTTTTTCCATCCCCCATACCCACCGAACATGCGTGTCCTTGTGGCGATAACAACGCAACACCGTCACACCTTTTCACTCGTACCGCGTGAACACCGTCTACGTGACAACTCCAAATTGTACCAATTGGGAACATGCGCCGTGCGCGTACACTCAGACAAGAATTCCGCCTTATCGCAAGACACGCGAAACTGTCACATACAACATGTATTTTTTGTTGTGCATCGAAACGGATGTGAGTACGTCGTATGGTGGGGTTAATTCATTGTTTTTCGTGCTGATATGTCAAAGGGTGTTGGAACTAATCGTATATGTCGCGTTTTTATAACTTTGCGATCGTATTTTATTTACGCAAAAAAGCCCAGAGTCATCATAACGTCACACACAATTTTCGTCTAAGCCTCCAGGGTTTTTATTTATTTATATTTATAAATTTATGACTATTTGCGGCGTGTGAAAGTTCCCAGTCACCATGTCGTTATTATTATTGAATGTATATTGATATCATACAGAAGAATCACTTGTAATCAGCGCCGGCTTTGCCCAATTTCTCTCGAGGGTATTGGTATTACTTTGTCGTGATTCCTAATAAATCTCCTTGCCAAAAGACACGGAATCCCCTCCGTGATCGTACATTTTTCGTGTGTGTGCGAGGTATATATATCGAGGGTGGAAGCAGTGCACATGGAGGAGGCGGCGGCGGCGAGAGATTGGGTCCCGACGTCCCGCTGCGAAGGGGTTCCTACAGCTTTTTCTGTCTCCCTTTCGCCTCTCGATCACTATCCCAATACACATTCTTCCCAACGAGAATTTGCACCCTCGCAATGCCATGCTACGAAGGCGCCATTATATTTTCATTTACGGACGTAAATTTACGTACACGCGTAACAAAAGTACAACGACGAGCGAGTCATCTCTCGCGTGTGCTAGAGAATTCGATTTTCTC
>JBAJMU010000003.1:6627927-6794548 GCA_037952995.1 Hyposoter didymator | reverse complement strand
ACTCTTGCCAAGACTCTTGTCAAGACTCTTGCAAAAAATCTTGCCAAGACCAATTTTTTCTGCGCGGGCAGTCTCGGCGAGATTCCTGCAAAATCATGAAAAACAGTCTCGGCGAGACTCCTGCAAAATCATGAAAAACAGTCTCGGCGAGACGGAAACAGTCTGGGCGCGATTCTCGAGCAATTTTAAAAAACAGTCTCGGCGAGACACGAAAACGATGTCTCGCATATGGGACTCGGCGAGATCTCGCGGAGATATCTCGGCGAGATCTCGCCGAGACGTCTCGCCGAGACTACTTTTTTCTGCGCGGGCTCTATTCATTCTCAATCCCACACTTGTGACAATCCTTTCTCGTTCCCTTTTTCGATTATAATTTCGTTGAAAATTTATGCCTCGTGTCTGTGCAGAAAATGAAAGCTGAAGCGAAGGCTTTTCCGGGAGGAAAACATTTCACACGTCCCATCTCCGCGTTCTTTGGCATCGCCTTGAAAAATTGAAATCGTCTTCACTGCACGCACCTATTGAATTTCTTTTTCTTATTAATCAAGTTTCCTCGTGGTGTAGGCGAGAAAAGTAGATTCGCTCCGCGGAGCCTATAACGGACGGTTACGACTGCCTGCTATTTTCCCACCACCTGCGCGCCTCGCGCCTAGCTCTTTTTATTTTTTCCTCGAGCTTGAAGAAGACAGATAGACGTGTGGGGTCTCCAGCCTTCGTTCAGCCGAAGACGTGATTCTCGGATTCTATTTATCGTCAAATCTACGTCCGCCGCTCACATGCTCCGTTGTCTTTTACGATTTTTACAATTCCACTCCGGATGTGACGCATCCGGAAAACAACCAGTAACTTCCGTTTCATGTCGTACTGAGATTGAAAACGAAAAAACCTAATAAACGGAACGAACTTCTGTTGAGATCCGAAGCAGCAGTCACAACTATTTTAGCTGTTGACTCGCACGTTTTTTTTTTAATTAGTCACTGCCATGTCCCGGTTGTAGACACAGACCTTATACCCTGCGCGCACAAGACATTTCTATGAAAACTAACGCAGGCACTGCTGTTTGACATTAAAACGGACAACGAATAGGTAAACCCCATATCCGCGTGACAGGTGGATTTCTATTATGCAAAACTGCCCGTGGCGTAGCGTATCGTACGTTCAAAATCATCATCAGACCTCCCTATGCGCTCCGAGGGGTTATATCACCGAGTAATACTGGGACAACCCCAGCGAACGAACTACGTCACGTCGCTTATGATTAGCGTATATAACAACGGGGCTGTGACTCTACATTTTACTTTATTTACCATTTGCGACGTAAATTTTTCACCTTTATTAACGTCTAACTTTTCCCATCATCTCCACTGCGTACGTTTCTATGATGAAAGTCACACCTGTAACTTTAGTGACTACATTTTTACAATTTATTTCCGACAAACGTCCATTCGCGAAATGTAAATATGCATGATTGTCAATTCCATTCTTCGCAGTGAAAATCCATTTTGTGTTTTTTTTTCCTAAGTGACCGAAAGTCGGGAAAAGAGAGAATAAAAATTTGAAAGAAAATAAATTGCGAAAGAGCAGCCGACTGCTGAAATATCGCGGGAACAATTTAGCACGTGTGTCATTGCGTAGCCTCTGACGCTTTTATTTCTAGCACATTGGAACGCGCTGAGGGCCATAGCATCATCGTCGTATGGGAGTACTCGAGCGGTTGAGTACGAGATATACCGTTTTCGAAGAGACTGCATTATTCTTTTGAGGGGTGCGGCAGCAAACGGCTTTATTTCTTTCGTTGGTTGTTGCCCATCGTCGTCCTGCTGCTGTGTGCTCCGGTACAAGCTTTTACCCTCTCCGGTTATTCGTTTCGCGGAAAAACCTCGGGAGTTTACACTCAGACACACACCAACGCACATGTGGGCGGAATACGACTAAACGAGTAGACACACTATTAGACTCACACTTACTCGCCAACAGACTTCACTTGTCTCGAACCATTTACTGAAGAGGAGTCCTTGCCTCTTGCCGGAGTAACAGCTCAACGAGAGTGGAATAAAAGATTTTCCTCTTACTCGTACTAATGCTCCTCGATGTTACACGCAGAGGGAGAGTAAATACGTTGCTGAGATTGCAAGTGACAGAATTTTTTGATTCACCAAAACGCTTATTGTTCTTCTCTCCCGGGTAAATGGTACTTTTTGTTTTCCTGGACAAGTTCTATCGTTACTATTGTTTACTTGTGACGTGATGTTTTCGTCGCTTACCGAGCATTCCTTTGAGCAAATAAAAATCTGTCTATGCATTCGCTTCAATCTATATTTACTATCTATAGCTTAAGGGCTGTCCGACCATCGCAGGGGCGGGCGAGAAGGAACATCATAAATCAAGAACTTTGGGACATTCAAGAGTTGAGCTTCCGATCGTTTCAGTCTCTTTCGTGGTTAGTTCCGGCTGCCTTTGATTAATCAAGATATTCCCCTCTCGAAGCTTTCGCTGCGCGAATAAATTTCTTGATTCCGGTCTGCTCCTCACATCACTTCGACGAGGAAAGCGGTAATGATCAGCGAGAATAGTTCTCTTCCCTTTCCCGTTCATCCCTGTCACGAACATGCGACAGGAGAGCTTGCTCCGTTTTCTCACTAGCAAAAGCCTCGTCTTTCCACTTCGCTCACGTTGCTTGCAGCTCTTATTCCCTTCTGCCCCTTGCTAACTCACAAATGCCGGAGAAACGACGGTATCCATTCTTCACCCCCTCTTGAGGATTAATCGATGCAGTTGTCGTCGTTTTCTTCACCCACCATCGTTCTCGCTGCTACCAAAATCCATAACGCTTATTCTCTTTTTTTTTTCAACTCCTTTTCTCGCTTCGTTACGGTCATAAGAAATTCAGCAATTCCCGTGAAAAAATTGCCGACGCTTGCAATACGGCCAATGTCCGGGGCAGTACTGGGCAGCCAACCATTGGCACCAACCGTTGGGCCTGAACATGGCCCAACGTATTTGCCAATGCTTAAGCAACGCTCAGGTTCAGCATCGGTGCAGACGGCCGGCCAAGCCTAGGCCAAGCATTGGCTTCTAAACGTCGGCCGACTGTTGGTGTCGAGTGTTCGCCCAATATCGAGCCGATGCTGCTCACTGTTGTTTACCCTGTAGTCGATTCCGCTATCGGCGGCTGACAAAGGGCCCGGGCTGAGCCAGCATTCGTTTTGGAAAGTCATCTCACGACACTTTATCCACTCTTGCTTGCTCATTTGGGGGAAATGAAAATAAGTTTTATATACGTATGTTATATACGTATTGATTAAATTTATTATATAGGTATTGAAAAATTCATTTTTCAAAATTCATTTTTCAATCTATAAAACACATTAGAAATATTCCACAACAATACGTTTTGATGCAATATTTCGGCATATCCCGTCGATATTTAAAACATTTAATGGTTTATGAAAAATTTCCCATTCATATATATTTCTTGAAAAAATTTTGTCAAGACACGAGTGGTGTAGTGGATAGCGTTCTCGACTGCGGACGGGAGATGGGTGGGTACGGTGGTTCGAATCCCCGATCGGCAAGAAAAAATTTCTTCGTTCCAATTAAAAATGCGAGCGCCCAAGGCGGTCGAGTTCAATCGTAGAAGGCGAGAAAAGCGCCTAAACGACTGTAAAATAATTTTTTCAAATAAAAAATCATTTTTTGACAGTACTGGCTCAACGGTTGGCTGAGCGTCGGGCCGTTGTCATGACCAACGCTGGGCCAGTACTGTTCCCAAGCTGTAGTCAACCGTGGGTCCGTTGTTATCACTCCAACGCTGATCCAGTGGTTGGCCGTTCAGTTCTGCCAACGGTCGGACAACCGTCAAGCACGGTTGGCACAGCGCTGGGCGACGCTTGGGCCATTCGGTCATTTTTTCACGGGTTTTTTCCTTTTTTTCTAGATGCGAGTCGTATTCGCAGGCAAAAAAAATGTAATGTTCCTTGATCGAGAAATACTTTTGCGAACGAAAGTTTGTGCGGTCTGCAGGTTAGAGATGCGTGTCGATATCATGCAGTGCTCTCGCTCTTGCGTATAGGACGGTGATCGCGATGATTTTATTGAATGAAAAAGAAGTCTTTCCGGCGTGCGTAAATCACGCCGTGGGTAGTCCGCCGGTTGTTCCGGCGGAAGGTGCCTCATAACTCGAGGAACCCTATCCGCGGGTCGTAGAGAAGAACCGCATCTCCCCCGCACAGTGTTCCACAAGGAAAAGAGCAGAGCATCGCTTATTCTCAGCTGTAGTTCCTGGTGGAACAATTCTACCAGGAACATCGGTGACTCCATAAGCTGGCAAGTGAGAAAACTCGCTGCTCGGTATAGCCATTGCGGCATAAACCGGGAGACCGCGTTGCGCCCGTTCCATTTTCTCGACGCCGGAACAGTCGGGCACGTAAAATATTAACCTCGGTGCACATGGGCGTCCCGACGACGGACGAACAAAAAAAAAAAGACACCATGAGAGAATAGTAAAAAGGGAGAAAACATTGAGAAAGAAGAGAATGGGATGAAAAAGCGAGAAGAACGAAATTACGAGAAAAGGGTGCGGGAGAATGGAAGACCTAGGACCGCTCGCCGTTTCTCATACGGCACTACGACGGCTAGAAATATTATGGTATCAAGGTATGAGCTCGGACCGGCGCCGAGTATGGTTACAACTCGTGACATCGTTGCGTATGATCAACGGAAAAATTCTTTACGTCGGAAATGTACATTCCAGCATCGAGCGATTGAATAAAACGACAATCGAGAACTTGAGGATTGTCATGAAATTTTTTAAGATTTTCACCAAATTTTGCAACGAACGGTGCCCCTTAAAAAAACAGACAGTCTTGTTCAGGTTTGCAGTACTGACTGGAAACATCCGGGTGAGGCCGGAAGCAAAGTGACTAATGCAGCTGTCACTCTTTTGATAAACAAGATTAATTTTTGTAACATACGGGTAATTGGAACGCGAGGATTCTTCAACGACGTGAACTACATCGTGTACCTGAATGTTTCGTTCATGTTCCAGGGTTTTTCTCGCAAGATAAGATAAGATTATTTTTATCATCCCACTATGGAAACAATAAAGTGGCATGTCTCTGCGCGAGATTATTTAGGAGAATTCCCGTAATCCCAACCAATAATCTGACCCGAATTCTCGAGGAGATATGTGGCAACACTTCAGACAAATGTTTAGGTAACACATTGTCTAAGCTTGTGCAATTCGCACTCAAGTTTTGTCCTAGAATTGTCTTCGTGTTACGATTCTATTTTTTTTTCATCTGACCCATCAATCAATGGATGAGCCATGGACCAGGTTTTAATTCAGGCTCTACATAGCTTTGCATTTTTCCAAACGGCGATTATTACTGCACGCTCGGATGCGTATGATCTAATGTCGAACGTGATTACATACATTTCGCGTCATGCTGCGTGAAATTATTTCACAAGTTTCGAGTTTACGAAATTTCTCAGAGACTTTGAAGTTCCGCAATGATGATAAACAATAGATGCACCATGATCTCAGGTTCAAGGAAAAGTGTACTTGATAGTGCAAGTTCGTCTCATTCGCCTGCGCAACAATCTAGGTCGTCAACCTATCGCGCTTTTCGATCAACTATTAATAAGTACAAGCGTCCTGTGGTCGAGGTCGAACGATGTACTTTATTGATGGAATTTTTTAATTTCGAATGTCTCTGGAAGTAAAATAATCATTGGGATCGATGGTCTCGTTCTTATCATGACTGGAGTACCCACTGATAAAAAGTCGTGTTCCCAGTCATCGTTTTATTTTTTGTTTTATTGTCATCTTATGATTTTATTACATTTTAAAATTGGAATTAAATTTTACAATTAAAATAGTTACAATATTTTTGTGTGATTTACTATAGAGTTTTGTTTGTGGCAAACAATATTCTTAGTACAATCGAACTACGTTCTCAATTCCACTTTGCAACGAGCACTGTCATCGCAACACCCATCGTCGTGAACACCGCCGCACTAAAGGAGCTCGCCCCGTTACAGAGGTCCTTGTCATCACAGAAGTATGTAAAACTGGTCTTGGCTGGTATAGCTTTCCCGACTTTTCCAATCTCGGTAATAAGGTCTCCCCCTATGGGTACCCTGCATCCGCGTTCGATGTATGTTACATTTTCTGAATTAAACAAAATTGAATGAAATATCGTGCTTAAAAGAAGTCGATAATTAAGCACTTTGAACGAGTGCACGGTCAAGATTGTAATCGCACTTACTCAGCTCTGTAACTGTTTTCGAGCACAAACAGTTTGCTTCTGGGTAATCACGTTCTTTTACTTGGTCAGATTTTTTGAATGGATCACCGCACGTTGAGTTGGCGTGACTGATGCAATAGTAACATTTGACCGCCTCTCCTGAAATAGGAAGAAACAAAAAAGATGTTAATGCACACGCCTATGCATTCGAAAACAAAATTTGTCTAATGTCCGTCAGGCAAATAAACAGTTCAAAGTCGAATTAATTTTCAAACTTTTTTTTAATGAGACATTTTGTTCCAAACATTTCGATAGTAAATTTCCAATTTTCGTAACATCACTTGTGTACGTTATTATGAGAAACTGCCAAAAACCAATTTTTCTCTCTGTAAGACCGAATTTAAAAAGCAAGAATTGACGATTTCATCGAGAATGACATGGAGAAATGAATACTCCGATAAAAAACCAGACAAAATTCTTTCGATCGATTTATTTTGAGAAACGAAAAAACACCCAGAAAGATACGAGTTATTAAAACACTTGCCTGACGCGAAGAGGGCTAACAAGAGGACTAGTGCGGAGAACGATTTCATTTTGGTACAAGTAGGAATCGTCGCGTCGATTTTAATAATTTAATGCAATGTCTTTTCACAGCGGAGATTCGTGATCAACTGGTTACTCCTGCCGATTTTTTTTCAATATATTGAGGTGTTTTATATCCTTGAGAGAGCTCCGAGATACCGTTAACAAAAAATCGTGCCTTTTCTTGGAAAAATACGCCATACGTTTGGACAATTTTTGATTAGATATGGGTGAGTTGGAACGTTCAGATAGAGCCTCAAATTTCATGTAGCCACGTTATAATCTACGAGTGAATCATGCGACTCTGCTTCATTTTTATCAGTTATAATTCGGCATGCTATCTAATCTCCCCCAAATCTGTCGTTGTCGATCCGCGTTAAGACTATCATCCACGTTTTGATTCAAGTTGATCATATCGGATTTAGGAAAAAATGGTTAATCAGGTCTTGTAAATTCGTCGCATATCGGAGGACGAATGTACCAATAATTTTCCCGTCCAAAAAATACATTGGTGCAATTATCAAAATGAGGAAATACCAGTCAAAATGATCCACAAAATAATCATTTTTTGTTACATCGATCGCTTCGTAGAAATTTGAGCTGCAGGCTTTTTATGACTTTTTATCTACGACCATTGCCTCACACGATGTTTTTCGTTAGTTTCTGATTTCTCTAAGTATTTCGCGCTTTGATCGTGCTCACAGAGTTCCTTGAGACCGTTTTCTGTAAATCGATAAGATTGGGCATGAAACCGTTCCATCCTGTCATGACGAGAAATATCGACTCACGTCGACAGATTAAAGGTGTCAGTGTGAAAAAAATTGGAACATCAAATCTTTCCAAAGTGTATCCATTTGGCAACCGTTCGAAGATTTTTTAATGATTTCGTGTGTCACGATCGGAACAAAAGTTGATCATTTTATTCCACTCAATGTAAAATCGAGGGAATGGCGCAATTATCGTGGTAAATTACGTTTCGTTTTACTTGAAAGAATCGTCAAAAGGCTTTACGCATGACACGTGGTTTTTTTTCTCACTGATGCTAAGATATCATCAACAAAAGTTTTCCTGGCCCGAGACCTACCAATTTCTACTGTCAGTCTTCGAGACAGGCAGACGTGCTGCTCCTCTTTCGATCCATTATTTTTTTCTCACTCTTGAAAAAGCAATTGAACGGACTCGTCGTTCGATTTGTTCGGTCCGGAAATGGAAAATAAACGATAGGCGCGATCCAGAGAGGTAACGAAAGAGAACAAACTGCTACTCACGAGCCCTTCTCAATCTTCCAACTTGGAAGAGCAAACCTCTTGGAAATCGGTGAACGTAGCAGCGTCCGAGGATGTGCTGGTGTGTTTTATTTCGATTTGCCCACAGTTGCAATACTCACTACGTGGCTCTGTCTACTTCAACGGACGCTCATTTGCCCATGGTATATAGTAGAAATACATACAACGTTTCGTGGAGTAGCAGCAAGTAGCCGACCTTCTTCAGGATCCATTTTCGACCCTCGTCTATTTTTATTTCTACTTTCCAATCGTTTCAACGATACAATACGCGCGGAAAGCCATCACTCTTTTTCATCGGTTTTCCCTCTACCGTTCCTCTTCTGTACTCACCCACTCCAACATGCCATTTGCTATGGAAATGGTCCGAATGAACGCCGAGCACCAGCAGTAATCGAGACTTTGGCAGTGCAGAAAAAAAAAAAAAAAAAAAAACTCGCGATGTATTATACAAATACGTGGAATACGAATGAACGGTTTGACAACGATCCAGCTCGAGAGACCGAAATTAATTAATGTGAGTGAAATTTAAATTGCCCTGGTGAGTTCCTTTTTGTCACTGTCGTTTTCCATTGTTTCCCTCATTATTTTCTACACTTTCTCATCTGTGCTCTCTTCGTAGTTAATGCCAAGTATCTCCATACAGCTGCGTGAATGTTTATAGTTTCAAGGCCACAAGCACCCGAAAGTACTATAAGGGAAGGTCTCGCATTCATATATTTTTCGGAAAAATTTGATATCGTAAAATGTGGAAATTATATATATGAAAATGGAAAATGCATGAAAGAGCGCTCGTAAAAATTTGCCGGCACGTACTAGTTAGAAGAAGTGAAAAGCCGATTCCTCAATCAATTTCAAGTTGTTTCGCAATCGTCTTGGAGGACCAATAGCAATTTAACATTTATGAACGCAGTGATACATTTGAGAGAAGGGAGCCCGGCAATAGAGTTCGTTTTATTTGCTGGGTGGGAATATTGGTGCGTCATGATTGTGCATGAAGAGAGTAAAAGGGAGTGTGAGTGATCGCGACGCCGGTCGATCGGGAGGTACACAGAGGAGTACGAAGGTGGAGAATCCCTCTCGAGACTGGATTGACACTTTAATGAACGAGAGCTCGTGCATCGATTGTCGGTGAAAGCGAAAGCAAAAGAGGAGAAAAAAAAGAATGGCAACAGAGAGACGAAAAGGTGCGAGGGGAGAAAACGCACGGGTATGAAAAAAAAAAATCGAGTAAAAACGAAAAAAAGGAGCATTGAGTACTCTTGCACGAGGAATACACCGACCTGTTTCACGTGGAGAAAGAAAAGGACGGCAGAAAAAGTGAGATGACCGGACACGCGGTGAGAGGGAGAAAAAGAATGAGAGTGGAGGAAATCGAGCGGCCCACGAGAAGCGATAACGTCGAGCGTCGAGGCACGTAATTGCCTTCGCTTCGGCACGGCCATTGAGACAAGCCTGTAAGGCTAAGAAGAATAATACGTACGTGTATGTATGTACATTCATGCTCTTATAGTGTGCTCCATTCCTCTTCTTTCTCTTTACCGCACGAGCAAACGATGTATTGCTAATATAAGTATATACGTCGAGACCTTTGAGATAAAGGGTCGCCACTCGTCGTTTTCACTGGGTGTCCTGATGAAAACATGTAGCAGCCACTAAAAGGTAAAGGAGAAGCTGCGAAAGCAATAGCCCTCCTCACAATAGCTTGGTCAATGTCGTAACCCTGCTAGACTCTGTATCACTCCATCGCTCAAGAGTGAACCGATCAACTTGAGAAACAAATGTGCTTACAAATACATCGAACGTCATCTGTTGACCCGTCAAATTATGAATAAAGAGCGGTACTAACAAAAAGTTGAATCAAATTTCGTACCTAACGGAAAAAGGCCCAATCTCGAGTATGCTGACCCCAAACTGACCCCAAAAAACGACAGAATATTCGTTGTAGAGATAGCAATCGTGAGAAAAGTTTATAGTGAACGAGTGAATCGGCACCATTGGTCTTGAGGGTTGGTCTTTCTAGTTCCGGCCACTTGCAAGTCTGCTGAGATGCTGCTCGAGCTCAGAGCAAGTTTAAGAACCGCAGACGTTGGGGAGAGGCACCAGAGATACCGATGAGAAATGTTGACACACCGATCGAGCAGTTCTCCAGCAGCTTTCCACGTTCGTTCAGTCCTTTGCGAGCCACTGGAATTCTAGTGAGGTGTTTGTTCGAACTTTTCATTAATGCGTGACAATGATTGACCAATGAATCCCTCTCTGTACAGTGTAACCCCGAACTTACCTTCAATGGGCAACGAACCGATAATATTGATGAATAAAAATTTTACCCTATTTTTCGCTTTTTTCTGCATTGAACTTTCTGCGGTGTTTATGAAACTCAGAAAAAAGTGCTGATATTCAACTAAATACTCAACGATGGTATCGTCAAGTTCAGAAGCACGTGAACTTCCCAAGGATAGTAGTTCAAAGAGAATTCTCCGCGAATATGGTAACGATTGTTCGATAAAAAGCTTCAATGATGTTGCGAGAATAGTCAAAGATGATGGGAAGAACTGTGTGAGTGGAACAAGGAGCAGCTTGATGGGAATATAAGGAAAAATCGGCCCGATGAAAAAGAAAAAAAAAGTACAAGAGGCTGAGTTACGTAAGTACATGACAAAAGACACAAAAGTAAATCAGAAGGTAGTCGGGACGAGAAATACTCAAGTTTGCGTTCCATGAATCGATTTACAAGCCGAAAAGTGCACGATCTGCAGTTTTTAATTTAATCCGCTCTCTGTTCCTCTACAAGCATTCTCTCCGGGTTCCGCAAAAGTCGGCCGATAGCAAAAAGCCGTTTATAGATAGAGAAAACAGACTTTGTTGATTGTATCTTCGCCGGCTATTTCCGTATACTTGAGCTTTCATCGTTTGATATACTGGTATATTCAGACTCTGTCTGTCGAAGAATCGAACCCATTCGTCCATTTACGAAATCTCTTCAATTAGTTCCATCTTTTGAATCAGAATAAATTTCTATCTCATTTGCATTCATACGTGCTCACGAATCAGCATTCCCAATTCACAGGTATACCAGAAATGGTCGGTCATTCGCAGCAGTATTGAAGAGTCGAGTGCAAAAACTTTCTTCCATCTAAGCGAATATCGCAATGTTTCATTCCATTTTTTAACAAAATTTCTGTGTGTCATGTGGGATGGGCTCCTGGAAATTCAAAAATTAGCACGAGCCAAGGTTGCGCAGTTCACTTTTGCTCAGCTTTTCTGTATTGAATTCTGTTCAAAGGGTGATTCATCCATAAACTAATTGAACATTAGAGGCCGAGGATGCCGAAATTCTTTGAGGTGTGGCGACAGCGGTGAAGCGTATACGTGCATTAAAGGGCAATTCGCGATAATAAGACTCTCCGATAGCTCCCTCGGCAGCGACACTCATGGATCGTTCGATCGGAGGAATGTCAACCGCGTAAAGTGGCTGCTGTTGGTCCCGTTGCGTTGTGGCCAGGAACCGCAACCCCCTCTGAAGTCCCACCCCTGCTATGGAGCCAGTAGAATGCAGCAGCAGCAGCAGCAGCATTACCGCAGGACTATCAGAAACAGCACGGTATCTGGTACCCATGGAGCCTAGCGTGGTTGCGGTACTGGCGGGTCAACAGGGAATAATAACGCACACTTATACGAGCGTTGCTGGTTGAGTGGTAGCGAGAGAGAAGTCGAGGCAAAGCATACAGTGCCATCGGCATTTTCCGCGAGGTTCGCAGCTCGTGGAATTACCTACGTTCAAGCCAGAGGCCGAGGTGGCATTCATAGAGCCTGGAGATCACCGACCTCCGAGCAGTTGTCCTCTGCAGGCTTTTCCCCGCGATTTACACTCCGGTAAAGGGTCTGATCGTCGCACGAAACCTCGTGAATTCTTGTCGGTCTGTCGCAGCGCGATGACGCCGAATACCGCATAGTATTGGGGTTGAAATTCAAAAGATGGATGACTTGTGTGTCTGCTGTAACATGAGTGACTATTCCCTGTTACAGTTGAGGCTACCAAGACTGCAGAATATTTGTTCCGAATGAAGCCTTTGAGCAGCACGATTTTCGGTAAGTTTTTCGAGGGGGAGTCGAAATCGACTTTTTTTTTATTGAAAAGACTGTGGATGAGTCTTGATCGAGATGAGTCAATAGCTCGTGTCGTGCAAAGCCGGAAGTAGGGGTGTAACGCGAAGATAGTTGACATGAGTCACCCCTGGCGCAACGATCAACATTCTCGGTAGAAAGGCCGACTATCCAGAATTAATTACGAGCCCTCTTCCGACTTCACGTTATTGCCGTGGGTCTTCACACAATTCAATTTCCAACGGTGCAGTATAAAGTTTCTCGCTCATTTTTTCAAAACTCGTTGGTAGGTCAGCCTGGAATTCACCCACGAATCGTACAAAGTCGTAGTTTAATCTGGGGAGGTTTGTATTAAGGTCACATGATAAGTATCTCGTTCTGTTCGAACTACGGTTTACGGCCTGTTTTATTGTGTGACCCCATTCTTGATCTTGAGCCGAACTTTCTTGCGCAACCCTCAGTGCAATTGTTACGACAATTGGGTAAACTTGCCGTTATCCCCGTAGCTCTGCTCTGCTAATGGTCTTAGAGTCGGATTTGATGGGCATAGTAAATTGCTCGCGCTTGCAGTGAGGCGGTTCATATTTGCTAGTGATTCAGAAACATCCCAGAAGCGCACGACAGTCAGGCTCGCATCGTCACATTCTATACGCGGGCGTCTGCTTCCTGGGTGACTCATAGATCAAGGCGTTCCACACCCTGTCGTATTTTGACGCAGGACACAGCTCTATGTCCAAGAGTCACAAGGGGCCGAATAGGAAGAGAAATAGCATACGAAGTGTATTAAGAGCGGATGGGGAGAACGGAAAGCTTGATATCCCATAACACGAACGATGTAGTCTCCCACTCTCTTGCGAGCATCCCCACGTTCTTCGATCCAAGAGTCTCTTCCGTTTTCATTCTCCACTGGAGGAGATAGTATTTACTACCAAGACAACACTCGACCGGTCGATCTCTGTGGACATTTCTGTCACTCGGGTTGCAACGCGATATCCGTCATATGATCAACCCCTAATGAAAACTCTCGTGATTCTAAGCACACTACGGTTCCGGCATTCCTAATTCTGCATGACATGCGTAGTCATGTTCCTGTACGAGATATTGATTTCCAGTAAGGTCGGTTTATCGCTGATCGTAACGTTTCGCCTCCATCGATAGCCCGACACACATAGCAATTGGAGGCAATCACCCATCCATGGAAAAGCCAGGCTATCGAAAGCTTCTATATTTAAAGAGCCTTGGTTATAGCATCACATCCTACGATCGCAATCCTTGTCTATCTGGTCATTTCGGCTGACATCTGATACGTACACTGCTTTATTTTATTGTGTGCACATTGACACATATACACACAACGATACGAATCAAATTAATTAGAGTTACCACTATGTCCGAGAATTACATGTGTTACACCACATCACCCAGGTATTTAATCATTTTATTGTTCCACTCTATTTCCCTGAATCACGTGATCCGAGTGAATTACCATTGAATGTACACAGGGTGCGTTATCGTTGTCGCTCATTTCTAGAACACTCTGGGGATGGTTTATGTACATATGATACGCCTATGCTTGCATGGATATATATGGAAACACATTATTCCAATGTATAACGGTATATATAGGGCTGCAGTTGCGAACCCGATCATATCAAGATAATTATGTCATAGTAGCCAGCCAGCTAATTGGTCTCAACCGCAGGGACATCCGAGGAGCATGATGGCTCTCTGTGGCAACTGTCTCAAACAGACAACGTAGCTACTCCGGTATGTATCCGCGCTATCCAACTATTATCTGTTTTGCTTCGCGTTATGGCAATTTCACGCGGTGACGCTGCTCTATAGGCCACAGTACAGATTACAACAGTTTCCTCTTACCGGATGTTTCCCTCATCACACAGCCAATGAGACTAAAATCTTTTAGCGATCTTTTATTACTGTGCCGAAAGATCTGCACACTTGGGTCTCTTTGCGTTAACCTTATGACTCAAGAACCGAAAGTCCTCTTGAATTTAGAAATGAATTATTTTCGTACTCTTGGCATGATGCGCTTCGTGTATTTATAGAATTTCTTTGAGTATTATTCTGCGAAATCGATTCGATATATTTCAATCTTCATTGCCGTGTTCAGGCATTCCTGAAAAGGTGAAAATTGCGACTACATTTGCAGCTTCTTGTTATGATTATAATTGGATGGAAAGATTCAGCAAAACTTGGAAATTATGGGTTTGATGAATATCTATGGGACACTGGTCGGATGTTCCATTCGAAAGAATAAAAATCAATCGAATCATATTCTTTGCGAATTTATAGAACGAGTTATAATGTTGGTTAGAAATGAAAACGTCTTTAGAAGTTTGATGAAGACGATAGAGTCTCCAGGTCCCTGTAAAACGACACGTGTCCCATATTCTCTGGTGCTCTGTGGCAATAAGCCGGTCGACTACGTGCCGGCAGCATCTCTCAGATCTCGACTCGGTGCGTTACGTTGTCAAACACATGGCGTTTAACGGCGTCGCAATAACGCCTCACCGGTCGTCATCCCTTCTCAAAGATGAGACTCGGCGTGTCGCTCCGCGCGCGCGGTGAGATCGTGCTTTAATCTTTGCAAATGTATATGTCGCCCTCATATCTCTCTCGTTTGCCACAGGGATTTCTCCGCTTGGTTTGCGTACTCTTTTTTGAATTCATTTCGCAGTTTGATGTGAAAAAAAAACCCACAGAAATAAAAAGAGGAAATGAAAGGAAATTTTCCACGGGACGCCTGCGTTAGTGCGTAGTTCACGGACATTTCCTGCACGATGTTTATCACACGTATGGAAATTTCTTCATAGTTTCTGTCGGTACAAAACGCACGAAAGATTCTTATCCGAGTGAAAATGAAAAGATTAGTCATATCGTTAGAAGCAAGAAGCGAATTCCAGGTGATGATGATAAAAATGTTTGACCATTTACTACTAATTTTGCGCACTTGCTAATCGTCAAATCTTTCTTGTTCATCGGCGTCCCTAATAATGCTGTTATTATCATTTTATGATCGATATGTACGGTCGTTGAACGCGCAACACTAATTCTTATTATGGCCCAGCTGCAATTAATAGTTGTAACGTTCCACTTATCAGAGTGTGCGCAATCGTGTAAAGTCTTGTTCTCACAAAAGCTTCACCGATGTCGGAAATACAAGCGTATGTAATATTTATTTGATACCAACGCGTGTATAAATATAGAATCTTACGTGTTCTCACCGCTGCTTACGCCGACTTACGTTGAGTTACAACGACTATCGAAAAACGTTTTGTCGGCTGTAAAACACGTAGTGCACACCATATTATCATATACACATGTAGACGTGATCCATACGCTCGACGTGACTTATAGCCTATATTACGTTCACCAGTAGCGAGTTCTCTCGCCGACGAGCATCGGTTGAGAGACGCGAGGCGATCAATTAAGTGCAACCCGCGAAGTGCTAAGACGTTTATGGTCGACGTCTTATTACTATACCTGCACTGTCCAGCCGCCCGTTCACTAATGCATCGGCACAGTACACATGCACTAATACTACGTTCGAAGAAAGAAAGAAGGCTTCAAGATTGGCGATCGAGAGAAAGAGAGACCAAGTTGAAGAAAAGTCAGAGGTGAGAGAAAAAATATTGTCGAGGTTCCGTAATGGGGTTGGTTGTTAGGTCGACGGCCTTTGAGTCGCTTCGCGAAGGGAAGCGTAAGACAGTGACAGAGATATTAAAAGCCACGCTAGTATGGTGCTCCGGATGGTAACGATATCGAAACGGCGAGACTACAGCGACGTATTAGTTCCACGGTGGAAACCCGTGTCTGAAACCTTAGATGAGACCCGAGCATACTCGACAGAAGCGCACCAATGCTCGACAGCCTCCAGTCTTGCACGCTTGACGTCTTACAAAATTCGTTTAGGGTAATTTGTGCGAAGCTGAGATATCGCTCTGTTAGATCCCTCCGCATGAGAGCGAGCGGGAGAGAATTCACTCTTACAGAACGTAGATCCGCGTCCTCGGCTCTTTTAAGTGAAACATTTTCGCGCAGACTCCAACTTCACAATCATTCCTTTTTCGCTATTGAAAATCTCGAAGCCTTATCCAATTAAATTACTTATTCTTACAGTCCAATTAATGAGCCCACCTTACTCTGCATGATGTATAAGGCAAAGCGATGCATAGAAATCACTTCAATCGTACATGCAACTCACAGTTAACTGAATCGAAAAACATGCATGGGGATTCACCAGTTTATTGAATTCGACCAGAAAGGTTTCTTTTTTCTTTTCAGTTTTGCATTCTTCTCAAACAACGTATTCCCTGGTTTACGTATATCACTGTTGGAAATAGTTATAACAGGAGTTTCACCCTTTTTGTGGGTTGAGTTACGCCTGTTTACTTTATAGCTACAGGATATTGCAAGACAGTGGGTGGGTACAGCTATATACACCGTCAGAAAGTACGAAATAAAACATTTTCCTCGAAGATTCAAGTCCCGAGGGATCTCGGCAAGGAATCCTCAACGTTACATACGTATCGCGTAAAGTACGAACGTGTAGGAACAAAAAAGGACAAGAAAGTATTGTATAGATGTGTTAGGGATCGGTAGCGGCTGAAGCGTTTTCCTCTTAGACAGTGACGAACATACATTCACAAGCGTACGTGATGCTGTTGCGATTCGTCTGGCAGAGCGGAAGTGACTTTTCATGTGAGTAAAAGGGGAGGGCCAATGTGGAGGAGAGAACTTATCCGCTGGTTTATACTCCCATGTGGGTGGTAACGTCAGGGTAAAGGGAAAAGGCGAGTTTTCGACTCGACCGGTGACTATCTCTACGTGACTAGCCAAACCCACCAACCTACTTATTTCTTCCATAAGAATAAATTTAGGTCTCGAAGGTGAATGAAAACGTGGGCTTACTAACCTCAGCGACCTTGTACAACCGAATCAGGAGTCTGGCAGGTGTTGCAAAGTCGTTAGTCAAATTTCCTCGAACGAGTTACTTTTCTTTGTTTAATTTTTGACTGAAATTTCACACGAGAACTATTTATACCAGCAACAAGAAAAAGCAAAGCATGAAATTGCTGTGCCAGAATAACTCGAAAGAAAAAACGCAAAGACGCACGCAACCGTTGATAAATTCTCTGGAGAAAAGTCGCCGGAGAAGAACACGGTCTCTGTACGCTGCTGTTTCAAAAACGTGCTGACTGAGTTGGGCAACAGTGAGACAAGTAAGAAGGAAAGAAGTGTCTTAGTATATAATATCCATACCGAAGCAGCAAGATCTCCGTCGAAAATTCTTAATTAAACGTTAATGCATGCGGCTCGAATTAACGTCCCTTGCGGGCTTTGCGTCAGCTGGTGCAACTTTCCGCTCCACTCCTTTAGCAAGCTTTGCCGTAGATACAGCGTGACAACGTAATAGAGACTATCTTGGCTCTGGATTCTAGTTAACGGGGCCTGATATACGTATCTATCTCCACGTGGAGCTTTTGCTTCCTCTTAGGTGCCTGCTGCTATTTCGACTCGAGTATGCTTCTGCGTGCTTTTGTCGGAGACGTTCCCATCGGAGACTTGGCGAAAAAGACTTCATTGCTTCAGAATTGAATTAAATTATGAAATTTCTAAAAGGGTAAAAAAAATTCTCGTTACGAATGACGGATGTGTCCTTGATTTTGATGGTACTCGATGCAACTTGGTCGTATTTCACAGAAGAGTAAGAGAATGGAGTAGAAGTTATGAGCACTTCGGTATTGGATCGCCGTGTGTCGTACGTTGACGTTTGTGTAAATAGCGTACTGTAGAGAAGCTCTGGAAAATCACGAGTAAAGCCAAAAGAGCGAAAGACTGAGTATTACGATTTCAAAAATGCAACTGAAAACATCGAGCCTTCTCCCCTTGCTTGCTGGGTGCATGGAAAATCGTGGGCGAATGGAAAAGAGAGATATGTACGTAGAGGAACGATAAATAAGTGCGAGGGCGCTTAATACCATTGTAACTCGAGCAACGTTCCGCCACTCCAGATTTCTCGGTGAGTCACATAATCCAGCGCGAAGCCTGCTCGCTCCTTTAGCTTGTGTACTTTTGCCGGCATTCTCTGTGACGATTCTGCACTGAATAGGGAAAGAGAGAGGGGCGGAGAGGCGGCACTCTGCGAGCAGAATTGCCGTTTCGGTTTGCTGCACAGCTTCCGACTTATTCTTCGACTCCCGATACAGATCGCTCTCTGCTGCGGTTGAGTCTCTGTTTCTCGTCGTAGGGCCGTAGGGCAGAAAAGACAAAAAAAAACGATGACAAATAACGGGATATTCCTCTCAAGTGCATCTACCTATAGTGCCACTTATGTAACAGCCGCAACGTTCCAAAAGAACGAATACATACCGTTATCTGAATTTTTCGTCTGGATAATGAACACGTGGCTGACGAGGTTTCTTTTTTTTCACCCTCCCCTCATTATCTAATTATTATTAGTGAAGATAATGGACCACCAACCAGACATTTCTGGCTAGATAATTGCAGACACCTTCGGAACGGATATTTTTACATTTTTTTTTTTACCACACAGCGACATGCGACCTATTACCGATCTTGGGGGAAGCCATTTTCGAAAGTACATTGATACGGGTTTTAAAGGAAGTCGTAAAACGTACCAGGCGATGCTATTAATTATTCGCATTATCCGTTATCGAGAAACTTTTTATCATGCTCGCTCGTTGCTGCCTTCATATTTCTTTAGTGCTCTTTTTCGGGAACTGCATAATTTATATTTAATATCCGGTAGTAGCTATTAGCTGAATGGAGCCTGCACGAGGTCTTGCCTGCCACCGTAACTGGTAAAAATTGATCGTCTAATCGGAACGGAACTCATTTCCACTAAGATTACAAGTTGAAAAATGAAATTCATAAAACACTCGGTCGATTCTCCCGAAGATTTACCGCCTGCCCGGAATATCAATTATGGAATTATAAATATTTTGATCGCACTGGGCATCACGCAAAACGCTTTTCATTCAGCTAAAAATAATTTTTTTTTAGAGTCACTATCGGCTTTCAGCTCAGTAGAGCTAGTCTGCTCTTTTACGCTGCCTAATGGTAACACTAAATGTACATCTTTCCTCTAAGCCTTCTGATCTATTCGAGGTTCAACGAATGGATTTACTCGAGTGGTGGGTAAGTCTGGATAGTAAGGTTCCCACAAATGTAAACCACAAGCAAGAGGATCAAAATGAGTAACTCAAATCAACTCTACGCTCGGCTACAGAATCTCTGCACAGACACTCACGGAATCTCTTATCGTGTAACAGACATCGGTGTACTCAGAATCCCATCATATTCTGTACGGATATATTTTCTGCCGTAACATACGTATAAAACGCTTATATCTCTGTAGATGAGGGCTGGAGTGTTTATTCTTACTACCAATCACATAGAGCTTATAGAGCTCATCTGTGTTTACCACAGCAGTATCAGGATGAGTTGAACATCCTGCCTCGATTCCTTTTGCCAGCGACGAGCTTATTCACGAGTTTCAATGAGCACCATAATTGTCTGCCTTGATAGAAATCCGTTATCAGGTGCACTCTAGATACGCTTGATGGAGCTAGGCAGAGAAGCTACAGAATAACATGGCCTGGCAGACGAGGAGAACTGGAGAATCCAGCGGTTTCTTTATAGACATTGGTCCACACGTGGAGTACCAACTTCCTCACCATCAAAGCTTTATATCTGATTAGAACATTGATAATACAATTAGCGTGGTATGTTTAGGTATTTGTGAGATTTTTGCGATAGAAGTCAAAGACCCTCGTGCTTTTCATTCAGCCGCAGGCTATAGCATCATGACTTATCGATCCGGAGTATCCTTTGAATTTAGCCGAGTTATTCGAACCGTATGCAGCGTGTAAATGGTTCAATGCTCGATGATATGTAGATTGGGTTGCCGGTATATCCTTCTCGTTCTATTCAGTAGCGAAGGATCGTCTGATCGAGGGGTTCACAGACCCAACGCTTGCGTTCAGTTTCCTGTGTATTACTCTTCGGCCCGTCATTCATAAAGCACATGCGCACACGAGTCGTTCTAATGGTCTGCACCATATCAGGAAGACCCGAATACGTGAATTATTTCGTTACAAATACTTCATCATCGTGCAGATCTACGTGATTTGGATCTACGACAACGAAAGGCAATTCCGATACAATTATTACAATCCATTATTTCCATGACTCTTCCAATCAATGTACACGAGACGGCATTTTTCTTCTTAACATCGAATTTTCTAGATTGGATCGTATTAAGATTGGAAACGATGTCAATGAAAACTGGCTCTAAAGAAAACGAACAAGGAACGCTATTTTAATTATGAATCATGCATTCCCAGTATCCACGTAACGAGGTCAGCAAAGGCGGAGCAGTCTGTGTCATCTCTTTTATAAGAACTTCCCGTTCTTGCTCGGTATTACACTCAGAAGGAAACAAATAATCTTCGTGCGTACATGTGTGCAATGATATGAGTAGGTTATGCCATCAACGTTAATAAGTGCAAGGCTTAAATAAGCCATACGTCTGAGAGGCCATGCACCATTGCGGTGGATGTACAATGATGACAGACGGACGCGCCTTCATTGTTCGTTAGACCACTAATCAAGTGACTTGACTCGCGTGCAGAGAATGACATATTAGAGTGTAACCACTACGTTCTCGATTTCATGAAATTCTGCAGCATTAAAAACGTGAATTCAAAAGTACTCGAATGTTTCAGGAGAAATGAATAAATTAGGGAACCACTGTCAAACGCATTGATGATTAGTTCTCGTCGACTTCAATCGAAACCACTTCATATCCCATGGAGTGTTGGAGGAATGGAACAAGTAATTCACAAGGATATATCGATGAAAGACTCCACTTGGGCAGAAGAGAAATGTATTAAAAAAAAGTGAAGATTGGCGGAATGAGGACCTCCGCGGAAACCTGTCCAGAGAGGCTGTCGAATGGAGGAGCATCAAATGCGATCGTTTGGACCTCAATCTGGCTCGCGAAAAAGAGCACTAAAGAAAAAAGGGAAAGAACGATGCAAGCAGAGGAAGAAAGGTATTGAGAGAAAATGCGAGCTTATCCTGATAAGTCTAGTAATAAAATCGTCGTTTTGTTGGTCGTTGGGGGATACAGTATAAGTACCACCCTACCTTGAGCTCGCTTGAGCTTCAAACCAACAGAGAGCTATCGTTCGTAATGTTGGAGCAGGGTGGACGGGTGACTGGGGAGGGCGAAGCTTGCTTCTGCTGGTAGGATGGGAATGAACGTATTCGAACAGCCAATTGAAAGTTTTCACGGAGGATCTGCTTGGGGAAACCGCTAGGAGCAGGCCATTCAGCCATTCCATCACGGCCTTGCCGGACTAAGACCATTGCAGGCACTTGCAGGATTTTCTAAAGGCCAGCTTCGTAGATTCCCCAGTTTTCTACCACAGCTATCAGCACAACCGGGCTTCCAAGTCCTCGTGTCTACCTTGCTCCGTTACACTTGTTCCCATATTACTCGTTTTCTCTCTAGCTCACCACTGCATGTGTTGGAAGCTCTGTGTCGAAGACGAAGGTTCCTTTTTCATTGGGAGCCTCATTGCCTTTTTCCCGTCTCTCAGTCGCCTAAGCTAGCACACTCCGATTCACCATGGACCCAGGGGGTCCGGTCAATGCTCGCGAAAATTGGCTTCTAAATCTTGCGGCTGGAATGAAGCCCTTGCCCTCCTCTTATTCCTCCTCCACCGCTGCGTTTTTCTTTCTCTCGATTCCTTTCTCACTGCGTCCTCAGGCAACCTCCTCCTCAACTACCCTTTCAATCGGCCAGCGGCTTCCTCTACTTTTCCACATTGGTGGCAATGAGAAACTACCGAGGGCTGTGCATTGTCGAAGTCCTACGATGAAAAAGGTACGAACCTTTTTCATCCTTTTTTCTTGTAACGTATAACTCAGACAGGAGGAGGGTCCTCATCACAGCTTGTATACCACAGGGTGCCCGAAGGACAGCACCATCACGAGATGTTTTTTTTTCTTTTTTCTTATTTACAGACGCTCATAAGTTGCCATTCAATGCTCGATATTGAAATTAAAAAAGTGACATTGTGGGAGCAAAGAATGGTTCGAGTAGTATTTTAAAAAAACTAGTTGGTAGAATGAATTCACGAAATGAAGCGACGGATGTTAAATAATCAATAATGAGAATATTCTGTCGGTGTAATGAATATATCTGCATAGTGAATATCAGAAAAGGATTTTGGATTTCGTAACAGTTTTTAAAGTCCTCCAAGATTCTTGCCCGAATCCCAACGAAAAAGATTTTTGTTCAAACTTCGTTTTTTTATAAGTTAAAAAAATGGTAAGTTTGAAAAGATCAGTGCAAAGGAAAAAATAACAAATGTCCATGAAAACAATTATTTGGTAATGAAAATAATTCTCTCATGACTTTATTGTCTAGTTCTATAACGTTTATCTGGCAAGATTATTAAGCAAGTTATAACAGCAGCTAATGCCAATTTATTGAAAGAAAATGTTGCCAAGAATTGTGGTTAAGATAAAGAAATGGTGAGAGGTATCCTCTTTATCTTTTTTTCACGGTATTGTATTCTTTTTCAACACCAGCAGTTTTCTGCCTCTAACTTTTGGTCATATGACATTTGTCGTTGATTATCTGTCTGCCTACATGCAATTGTGCCATTGCCTCCGGGTCTCTTAGGCTCTCTCATATTCATTCCATTTTTTCTTTCCCTTGTGTCTTTGTACCTTTGTTCTCTCGGTAGCCTCGCGAGACCTTCCGCTTTTCTTTTTCAGTATAACTCAAACAATTCATTCTGCGGCATAAAAGTGGGTCGTGGAATCACTGCCTCATCACGTCTTTCTGCTCGTCACAATGAATATACACGAATCTTAGCCAAAAGCAGAAAAAAAAGGAAGAGAAAGGAAATTACCTGGGGTTACGGTGAAAAGGTTCATTTCCTAGACCCTAGAAACCACTTTGACTCGTGACCCAATTCATGCAGACAGTTCAGACTTTTTTCACGTTGATTATTCGAAAATTGAAGTGGGAATCTTTATTTCCATTGTGTGATGGATAACGGGTGGAATTATTGTTCGCAATGGTCACGTGAGTTCCCCTTGGCACTGATTATATAACCACTTAGCCCTTAAATGATTGAGCAAACGTGGCTGGGAATTTTCTGTTTTCGAAATACATCACGAAGCTTAACGGATGTAATGTTCATCTGTAGCTTGCAAGTCAAGGCTTATCACATAGTTGAGCTCGAAGTGAAAGTTATGGTAGGACACCTCGACGTGTACCTAAACGTTGGAATATTCGTAGTCGCACGTGCAGAGCCACGTGTGTACACTGCACGTTAAGGGGGTGCAGGACTAACTCCGCGTGCAAATAGTCGCTCAAGGGTAGGTCACGGGGAACGTGATCCCCGTGGTAAACCACTGTTTACCGAAAAGGAGACCGAGTCGAAGATGAGGAGGTGGAAGCCTCGAGGCACAAGGGATCACATGGAAAAGGGTTTGTCTATATATGTCGGTGTGCACACGCCTGCATGTATATTTGTTGACACACAGACTCTCGTAATGTGGATGGATGAGGGAAATGTTACCGCTGGTTTGTTAACTCTCGAGGGACAAACGTCTTCGAGAGTTGATCGATGTTCGCGTTAATCTTTCCTCGAGTTTGAGCACCCGGACGTTCCGGGTGGTCACCGCAGGCTTCGAATAGCTTCCTGTCACGCTATCACTGCGCCTCACGAACCTTCCTCCTTCCGCCAGCTAGCGCGACATTGTGTATCTGTCGGCAAAATCGTGTGAAACGCTTCCTGCACGAGAAAGAAAAATAAGAGCAGGGGAAAAGATAAATATCGCAAAGATGAAAACGACGTCGCTGACACGGGGATCGGACAACGAACCTTGTAGTCCTTTCATCGTCCACCTTATCAACTCAACCTTGTTTCCTTAGCACACTAAAGATATTGATTTATCTTATCACACGTTATATGTACATTAGCCTGCGAGACTAAAAGGCAACTGTATGTACGCAGATGCGAAGGTAAGACTGCTCACACCCGGAATCTCTGCGTTATGGGTTTTTCTATATTTGTAAATTCATCTGTTATTCTGAATATAAGAAATAATCACTATTCTTCAATTTTACATACAAATCAAAACAGGAATCGGATTTAGCAGCTCCTTTCTTCTCTTATAGGCTTTCCTGTCTTTTCATTCATATATTTTTTGAATGGAAATTACAGTTTGCTTTTCATTCACATAGATTAACACACACGCATGTTATATCATCAAAATTTTCAATTCAAGGCGATACAGACGAGTCAGCAGACAGGAAGTGAACTGTTTGTTGTTACAAGCAAGACGAGAGTCCGAATCCGAAATATGAGAAGCCTTTCGGAGCGTGTACCCTGCTCTTCAGATTTGAAAACTTCTACTAGTGTATCTGCAGTAACTATCACTATATTTTCGAGTATCGAATGAATAAGAGGAACGACCGGAGAATCCTAAAGAAACAGTAGTCGAGGCGCCAGGCTGTTTGGTTTCATGAACGGGTTATGGGCAAACGATCCTTCTTGGAAATGAACAAACGCAAAAGGAACACCTGCTGATAGTTCCTAATACAATATTTGGCAAAAGCTTTCTCTCTCAAATCGACTCAAATACTTTATTTTTAAATCGCTTATCGACAATATTCTGTTTATTCGAATTTACAACTCCCTGTTGGGTTCGTCTGCCTCGTCGCATTCCGAGCTCATTTGAATCAGTTATTCCAAGTCTCTTTCCAAAAAATCTCACAAAACCTGAAATAGATTCATGACATTTTTGTAAAACACTTTCCCGACCGCTCTGATTATAAATTTTATGATGTAGAGTGGTTGCATGGCCTACCGCGGGACGAGCTATTAGTGCCTAAAAGTGGGCTGGCTCCAACGGACGTGGAAGGTGCTCTTTGGTTATATCTTTGACAGGCAACTTTTTTCTCAGCTGCATTATGAATATACGTATGTATAGATATACATGAACCATGTGTCCGCATCGAACATCTGTCGAATGTAGGCCATTTGGGATCTCGTATATTGAGTAGAGGATCGTTTTCGACCTTTCCGTCGTGATCTTCGATCCACGTCAATTTTCCTGTTAACCTACTATTTTTCCTGACACACTCATTACGGAGGATCATTATGGACAAGGTCTCACGATCCAGAGGCCCTTTATTGTATGGTGGGAGGTTTTTCATTTTTTCAAACGAGCCGAGAAGCTTGTAGATGATGCTGCAGTTTTCCTTGAAAATTACAGGGCCGATGGTACCGGAGCTGCTGGACTGACTCATTATTTCCAAGCTCCAAGGACATTCTCGATATTCTATAATCAGGTCACCTCACTCCCAGTGTCATTGCTTCGTATACCAGGTTGAAAAAAATGTGAAAATTATTTTGAACAAAGGTTTATGAGAATTAAGCAGGAAGATGATTGAGATAAGGAAAAATAACGGTGAATAACTCGTCGGTATCCTATGACAATTTTTTTAGATAAAGCCGAAGCCTTCTCTGTCACTTAAAACGCTCCAAACATATGGAGAATACTTAAAAAGATATTGAAATTTTCCTCCTCGTCTCAAAGTGCAGGAAGTTTGAACAGGGAAAGACATAAAAAAATCTCTCCAAGAATCCCACGATATGAGAAATTTATTATCGACTCTGTAAAATGCTTCTTCAGGAGGAGTAGGTAAAGTATGAAAATCATATTATACGCCATTGAGATGCACCGAAAGATACGGGAGACAGCAGGGAGAAAGATACAAAACGCACAGCGGCGATGAGTGCTACGCTTTTATCTTCGAATGATATATGGCTAAGCTTTACTCTCCTCCACATGGGAACCATTATACCACGTGGGTCTAATATATAATACATAGTGTCTTACTATTAGACGCGAGGGTACAAAGCTCTGCGATTTTTTCAATCTGTGCAACGAAAACTTTCTTGCTGCTTGTTTTTTTTTTTTTTTTTTTTTTNTTTTTTTTTTTTTTTTTTTTTTTTTTTTTAATGACTGAATCTGAATGGGCCCTTATAAATATAACTGGAAAATATATATCTGGTTTGTATTAATTAATACAGGAACGGCCAAGCGTAGTCACTGTGGAAAAATTCGTGTGCGTAGCCTGCTGCACGGTGTAGGGTTTCCAATACTATGCGTAAGAAAAACTTGTTCATCATAAAAATGACAACATCCATCAATCTTTCCGTGCTATGGTCGCAAAGCCCATCAAGTGTGAAAAACAGTGTCTGCTTAACCCAGAAAATCTCGTTTGACGTTTTTTATTCTCATTAACACGTTTCGACTTTGCGCAATGACTTTTCAACTAAATTTAGCCCGTTGACCTCGTAGGGTTACGCTACCGTGGCTTAGCAATGAGAGGAAGAGTTCTAGAAAATAGTACTGGGCTCTCGGATATATATCTCGAGGGTTATAGCCAAGGGGGTCGAGGCACTGCTAGGGTGAGAGAGTTCTTCAAGGTTTTTTGGGCCTCGCGCGGACGACTAACGACGTGGCAGGCCGAGTAAATCAGTAGGGAGAGTGACGATAAGTTTTTGCTCGTTACAGAGAGCAACCGTCGGTGGGAGTTGCCTCTGTGGGAAGCTCATTACTGTGACTTTCTCCCTTCCTTTTTTTTTCCATCTCTGTGACCCCACCCAACCATACTACACCATCCGGAAGACCCTTGTTCGACCTTTGCCGTCAGACTTGTATTTTCGATCTCACTTTCCCGCGCGTGACTCTCTTTATTTTCAAATAATTTCAAGGGGGTTGAAACTCGGTGCGAACGTCGGTTAAATCTCTTCGCGAAATATCGTTCATGCCAGAAATTCATTGAATTAAACTATATTCTTAACAATCTCAGTGAAATCGTTTTTTTTACTCTATCACAATTATGAAGCAGCATTCGCGGTAAGTCGCGTACTTTGCGACTAATTATTGAAGCCAATTTTTCGTACCGCTGGTGCGAATTCATCGGGATATTATGAAGGTTCTCCTTGAATGGCATGGACCAATCCAGCGTCCAATCAACACTCACTGCTCCTCTAATTTCCTAGCAAGTTGAAATACAATGAAACCTAACTGTAGCAGAAATGCTAAGCGAATAGAAACTGTTAGTAGAAGCTCGAGGCTTGTCAGAGTCCCAGTGAAGGGTGAAGAGATGGTTTACCACTCTCGTAAAGGGTTGAAATTTATAGGCTAGCCTGTGTGGCTCGCCGTTACCGTTTTTGGCATGGGATTTCGCGACCGGGAACGAGCGATACTCTGGCATATTCCCCCGCAGCGAGGCTCGTGCATGCGTGTGCAGTACTCTTAACGTTCGCGTCGACGCCAATTACGTCCGAAACCAGTTTCAACCGAGGCGAAAGCGTCCTACGGTCTACCGTGCCGTTGTATTACGCGGAAGCGCGCACGCGTGCAATCCTCGCAGTGTGGCAATACGCTCGCGCTTCTGTCGCGCCACCGACGCGACCATTCCCATTCCCTCGTTTGGTTTCGAGTCCCAAAACCCATTGCGGCCAACATTTCCCGAACGCGTCGTTACCGTTAATTACAACCGAAATCCTGCCTGTCACTCCCGATTCCTGTGATTTTAGGGGTTTCTTCTTTCCAATGGTAACCCAGAGGAAGCGAAAATGCCAGAGAGGCTAGAGAAAGAAGAAGCACAGCCCAGTTCCCGACCCAAAGCTCCGCTGCTCCCCCCCATTTGGGATCAGGAACTTGATAATTAGTGGGTGTAGACCGGATGTATGTAAAATGATGAAAAACACATGAAAAATCGTTAGCTAAGTGTTTCGTTGACTCGGGATGTGGTTTTGGAAAAATTGGAACGTCAAAAAAGTAGCAATTTCATTTCGAAACCGATCAGTTCAACTATTTGTAACTGGAGCTACACACCGAGTGTTAATTATTTGTTTTATCTGGAGCGAAAAGTCATTAATCTCGTCCATAATCAACGACCGTTCATTTTTCTCGATGATTCTCGTCGGTATGTGAATACCAAGTTCTTTTTGTTCATCTCTAAATTACTTTTCAACGAAAAAGCGAGGGTCTGCGAGAAGAGCTGATATGACAGTCCTTGGCGTTAATTACACTAAATCCTTCTGACGCACTCGTTTCTGAAATATTTGAAAGAGCAGCATAGTCGCAAGAGGCAGATTTGTGGAGAATTAAACCGCAGTTTCGGGGCGTCTTGTGTAGAGATAAGAAGGTTAATAATTAGGGGTGTGGGTGGGCCTGACTGTCTTTGGCTTCGGACAACGAGAGCTGGCTCTGCCCGGTATATAGAACACGAGACGACAACGAGGACGGAGACGAGAAGACCGCCTAGCCCGGTGGCAGACCGCCAGGATTTATAATCCAGCCAGCTTCGAGATTATGCCTTTCACGTTTTCACTTTTCTCCGAGATCTCGCGGGAGATTGCTCTCGCAACGGGACCCCCGGGGGTAAACTCACCCGCCGTGAGATATCGCGTACCCGCGCGGTGTGAGCGAGACCGACTCTTTTCGCGTTTCTATAATTCTCTCCTTTTTCTTTTTGACCCTCTTTTTACTTCCTTTTCCCTTATTTTCCGAGGCTAATATATACCTGGCTCGTATATATATTCGTTGGATTTCCGTTAGTCGAGGCACGATATTCGCGAACAATACCTCGTCCTTTTGAACAAATAAACTATACTCTCCCTCAGTTTGAAAAAAAAAAAACGAACGACAGTCTGGACGAAAAAAATATGTTTTTTTCGTTATAAAAGTAAAACAATACTGTGAGAAATGCAGAAACACAATTCGCGTCGTCTTATGCTGCAATAGAAAATCAAAAGTTCCACAGAGACGTATAATAATAATAAGCTCAAAATAAATGGTCGTACGCAAACCCGTAAGAAGAAAGTAATTGAGGTCCCCACGAACTTTCTTCCCATATATCTCATGAATATGGTGACAGCTCATTAACAATCATTCATATTTCCACATTACATTCCGTGCTGGGATGTCTATAAAAACGCAATATACGTTATATATTGCGTTTCTACGTCAGTTTGGATATATTAAAAAACGCCCACGGTTCTCGATAGTGCGAGAGGACGACGAGTGTTCTTCGTACCCACGACTCCTAATGCTGTCTCAGCTTTGTTGTCTCTCTCTTTCTATATACATATAAATATATATGAATTTATGTGAAGGCTTCGAGAACGTCGACCTCTCGTGTTTTGCGCCCTAGAGAGCGCAAGAGAAGTGAATCGAGGAGAGAAACACGTGGCTCGCGTCACTTTAAACAACTCTTCCCCTTTCCGAATGTGTATATCCCTCCCAGCATCCTGGGGGCCCTTGGCTCGATTCTCGAGTACCACAGCAACTCCTTTGCGGCATTAGTGCGCCTCTCGTGCGGCCTCATAAAGCCTCTAATTGTTCCGAGAGCGACCACGTGGAAGGAAGAGAGTCGTAGAGTGAAAGAAAAGCGAAGCAGAAAACGGAATGACCGGAATAAGGGAAGAACATATAACTCTCGAGGCTAGAGTATCCGGGCGTGTGTGCCGCTTCGGTAAATCATTCTTCAGGATCTTCTCTTCCTCTTCTTGACTTCAACCCCACTATAGAAGTGTCCCGTTGCGTCCTACATAACTCGTCCTTCTTCCGGGACTAAAACTCCAGGACCTTTGATATTATCGATAAAGGATATGCAGGGTGTTGAACGAAACGAGCCTCATGAAACAAAATGCCCCATAAATGACTCGCTCAATGTGCTGTTGAGTCTCAAAAATAGAATTTTCAAAACTCTTTTCTCACTCACTTCCATCTGCATAAAAATCATCGGATAAGACTTTGCGCACAGCTGAGTAAGCAGCATCTTTACATTATTGTGTTTTTTTTTGCATCCCCATTTAGCGGGAGAACATTTCTTAGACACATTTGGTCGTCATTTTATTGACTGTAGTTACTAATTTGGTGGAGTTGGCTTATCGGTGTGTTTGGGTGTTGATGTTGCCACCCCCCAAGGTAAACACGATGGAGAGCGGGTGACACCTCGTGTGCAGAGAGATTCTCATCGGGCGATGACGTTTACATGGATCGGGGAGTGTCTCGTGAGCAGGAGAAAGAAGGAACGAGGCGGGTAGCGAGATAAGTGAGTGCCAGGGCACCCAGGCGTACGTTGCAGGCGCCTGTCGAGTATGCCACGCAAGAAAGTACAAGAATCATGCTTATATACGCGTCGTATATGTATGTATAAATAAATGTATAGGCTGCTAACATATGTACGATACGTATAGAGCATATACTGGGGGAGCAAAAGGACGACGTGGTCGCGAGCCGTTTCCTGGCGCGTGCGCACGATCCGGTCGCGCGGCTGAGCTGCTCCGGCCGGAACCCGGTCAGCGTCGTCGACGCGACCACACGATCCTGAGGAGGTGTGGGATGAATGGGCGCGTGTTACGCTGGGTAGCTCCTGCGGTTCAGACAGTCGCCAACACACACGCAACTTGGCGTGCCTACTCCTCTTCCGCGATCTTCAATTAAACCCACCAACCGCGTCACAAATGCAATACAGAAAACACGAATACAGTGTAGCACTTTGTCGATGACAACGCATCAAAATCATAATATCAACGCGATACGCACGCGACCACATTCTTTCCACATATCGCTTCGCCATGGAAAATTCAACCATTGTTTCTCGAATAGCCACCAATTTAACGCTTATTCAAACATGACACTTTATTATTATTTTTTTACCTCACAATAAAGGTCTGCGTTGAACCATATCCTTGTCGTCGATTAAAGAGTTTCAATGAGAAAATCTAAATATTGAGGAATTGATAAAATTTTGCGATATCGATCTTCAACATCAGCTGCGAAAACACAATTTTTTTCAAATTTTTCATCTGTCTAGTTATCGAGTAATTCAGCATTAAAGCAGAATTTTTATGTCCGGACTATATACTTATATATACGAAAACGCTATGCTTATGTGCACGTGAACTTCAAAGTTGAATTACTCGAGAACAGGGTAGAAGAAAAATCAGAAAAAAATTGTATCGCCACGTAATAATTTCGCTGAAGAATATATTAACAACATTTGATTACATTCTAATAATTTTAATAAGAATCGCCAGCAACGAAACACCTTAATTTCCCAAAAACGCAATTACAACAGCTCGATTTTTTGCTACTCATTTGTAGTCACTCTTTGACAGCATTTATTCATGAACGATTCCACATTTTACTGCGATTTTTTCTTGTATCTTATGTCTAACAAATTAAGAACGATGTATACAGAACGAGGCAATGGAAAATGCGGAGGTTTGTGTTTTATCACAGTAAGCATGCACCACACAGAGCAATATTATCATTGTGAACGAATCTCACCCACTCGTTGAGAAAAAGAATGGAGGATAGAGAGTTGAGTAGACTACGTAATTAAGCTCCAATTGTTGTCTACTTCTTGAGGTAAGATCTACGAGCATAAGAGCTACGAGATGCCGTGTAAAATGTGTATACTGTGTACACTGATATATTTCGAGCGTACTTGGTGCATTATGTGCTAGAGTCCGTTATTTTATCTCTCTTACAGCTTGCCTTCGTCTCAATTCTCTTTCTAGTGCGCTGTGTATACGATCCGCAAATTTTATACTATGTGACAGTCTCCGAGTCGCAATGGATCCTCTCCACAGAATCTTCGCAACTCTTCACGAGGAAACAGAAGCTTCGGTGCTTTGCCGCCCGCGCCGAGAATAGTTTTCTCTCTCGTCGTTCTTCCTCCGCGCACAGTTTTCTTCCTTCGGAGCTCTGGGTCGAGAGACATCTTCAAGTTACTCGTCGTTGTCGTGAAGTTTCTATACCAGTCGTATTTCCACGTCCCTTTATGCGCTCCCAGATGGAATCTCAAAAACGTGCAATAAAAAACACTAAATTAGAATTCCATCCCAGGGCATTCGATTTATAAAAATAAAATAATCAAACAAATCGTCGTTTGAGGTTCCTACTCTCCCTGAAGTCTCTCGAGGTCTATTGTCTTATAGTTTTATGCAAAAAGCTCGAACCCTTGCAGAAATTTAAGACAGCGACTACAAATCGTATCTCAAGCAAATTTTATTACGAAACGTACAGAAAAATGTTGAGCAGATCTTTAAAGAAATTTCTATCATTTGATTATTTCACAATCGATCGCAATTTTGATATTTTGTCCACGTTAAGGTTCTAGTTCAGTTACCAACCTCCTAGAATGTTCTAGGCGGGGCCACACTGAGCTGGAAAGGCTAAATAGAATATTTGTAAAACCATAAGAGGAAATCGTGAAAAAATTTTCTCTCGAGATCCAATTTTTGCGAGTTTGTCGTAAATAATTGAAACGGATAAGGCTCTTGATGCTTAATCATGCGAAGGGTATAAAAGTGACGATTAAGGTATCGCGGAACGACGTCGGTGGACTAGCATCAGCACGAAGATATTTTGCGAGATTTTTGCGGAAAATAAACACGCCTCTGTGTACATGACGAGAGAGAAAAAGAAAGAAGCGTCAAAGCGTAAAGGAGAAAAAAGGATGTGGAGGCGAGCAAGGTAGTAAAGGTTTCCGCTCGATCGAACGTCGAGATGCTCGATGTGGCAGGACGATACAGCAGGATATCGTGTGCGTTCGCGACTTCGACTACTCGTCGTGCACGAGCGAACGATTGCTATGGCGTGTGGGGTGCATCGTTTTCGAGGACGTCTTTATATCTATACCCAACTTGCTCCTTTCTCGTTCTCCCAACAATTCCATTCCTTCGATCTCTCTTCCTTCGGAAGACTCTAGAAGACTCGACGACGTACCAATTCCTTCGGAAGACGATCGAATGGTAAAGCTTTCGGAGAATGCACTGAAAATGTAAGAGTAGAAAAGAGATAAGGAGAAAAATTCGACACGATCCCGCTAAAGAAGAAAAAGAAGCTATTGAGAAGGCGAAAAGAAAATAGTAATACACATTTATATGAGAAACTGGATTTTCATGCGACTCCTTTTTCCTACAGACGCTTTACCAGATTCCAAATATAACTTGATGCACCAAACAATACCAAGTCTATTCCTATCACCCCTTCTCATAATTGTGTCATTTCTTCGATACAGAACAAGAATAGCTTCTCAGATATGTTTTCAATTCACTCCGTCTTTTTGTCCTGCGCGTCCGTGCGTCATATGGAAGATTTTTCTTCCAACCGGACCCTCGTCTCAAGCATCGTTGTCAACCGCGTTATTTCTTATTCCCAGAAACGTACAACGACTAAGAACAACAGATATATTCAAGCTTATATCTGTATATTCACTCTCGAGTAAACTCTCGACATATTCTCGAGCGTGTAGAGTACGTGAGCATAGTGTATATGGTAGAGATACCTCTATAGATATTAGTGCGATGGTATACAAAGTTCAGGTACACACTGTAAACGGGGCGTTCGGGTTGTGGGCGAGAATTACAGGCATTGTGTCTCATGGCCCGTTGCGGTAATGCGGTGGCGCTGATTTATCGCGGAGGTGAGCCACGAGAGAAGGTGAAGGAAGGAGGTGTAGCTAATTGTTCTTGCATGCAGTAGAGATTCTCTCTCGTGTCTTGGGGCGCGGCATTCTCCTCCGTCTTCTTCTTGTTCTCATCTCTGGCCCTTTCGGCCTAGCCCTATCCCAAAGGGATAGTTTCGAGAGACCGCGATTTGTCGGATCTTCGCTAGACGTCTTGAAATTAATCGTAAACACAACATTGTAGCAAAATCTCTTGTACACTGGACGCGTGCTATACGTTATGGTGGTTAATTACGTATGCATAGCAAAAGGTCAACAAGTTTTTCCTCTTCGGACTTACTCAAGGACTATCCCCAGTCTCTATTCCAAATTACCTGCACAAGTACATTTCTGGCTAAGAACCAGGAGTCAATTTGTCTTGATCGAGACATCCTCGTGCTACATTTTTTCATCTTTTTTCCGGTGCTCTTTAAAAGGGTGCGAATGAACTTTTAGTAAAGATTTTTTTTTTCAACAGACGCGTTCGCAAGCTTCAGTCTCGTAAACGGTGAGCCCACTTGGCAATTCTCGTCAGAGTCTCGTGCGAATGGAATCGATAAATTCGTCGTAACGATAAGTTAAACCCTCAAACTCTTATTTTCTCGTTCTCCTCCTTGTCGCTCTCCTTCTCTTGCGATTTTCTGCCCAACTAGCTGAGAAGAGAAATCCGTGTTTGGCGATCCTCGAGAGCCTGCTGGTGAAAAACGAGGAGAGATAAAATTTTATTTTATCGTCGGATATACACTGGACTATGTACTTCGTAAATTATCAATGAGCGAAGTTATTTTCCTAGAGAACTTGGAAGTTTCTTTTTCCTTCGGAGTTCGTCAATATGTCACCACTTTTTTTTTTATATCTGAGCTTGAATAATCTTTAACTTCCCATGATCATCGATGTCATGAAAAATACCTATGAATTGAAAATTGACGTCGATTGACTTTAAATTGGATTTATTTATTCCCTGTTCATACAGGCCGTAAATGACGCGTGAGAAATCGTCCTCCGGTCCCGTGGCTCTCATTCGGAACAAAAACAAACTGTGCAATAAGTTTTCCGGATAGACTGGGGTGATCCGCGTGACGCATTAGAAACGTCCACGGCGATTTCTCGCCGTCGCTACGAATCACCATATTTCTCCATTCTATACGAACAGTATCTACGCTGACACACACACATATATGAGTCCAGTAGGTACTACTTATATGCTGCAGGTTTTCGCGGCCCGACATATCGTTCCTGTTATACATTCCTACGCGAGCAAAGGAGAAGATTCGTGAAAGCCCGAACCGCGGTGCGGACGCGTCTGCATGTGACGACGGAAAAGGCGGAACACGCGCGGTCCCGCTGAATCGTGATTTGAAATAGTGCACACATGCATCTTGTGAGTTGATGTGTCCTCTCGTCTCATCAGCACCGAGAGCTGCGCATTCGAAAACTTAACATCCCTCGACTTCCATTCCGTTTTTTTTTTGGCTATTGCACTCGCTCTCCTTCTCATCCTCATCTCAGTTCACTCGTGAGCTTTCTTCTTGATCTCTCTTTCAGTATGTATTCCTCACGCCGGCGTTATTATATCCACGACAGCCTCATCCGGCCAAAAAGATTCTCGAAATCTCGCTCTCTCTCGGCACGAGCATTTGTCGTTGAACGAACACGAAAAGACTTATCAAAGGCGAGAGCAAAAGATGAGAGAACTCTGGACCGCAAAACAGAGTTATCCCATTGACAGAGCCGCGACTCGTCATCCCATCTTTCGGCTCAACTTTCGGCATACCATAAAAAACGAGGAAGAGAAAAAAACGACGAATATATCTTCAACTATAAAACGTTGAAGCGACTGGATTGGGAGAAAAAGAATTTCTTTATTTCTATTCCACTGCGTTCCATATTGGAGAACGAAAAGCAAAGGGCCTCTTACCTCCAGACCTTTGCCTTTATAATCTTATTGTCTGTGCATTTATTTTTCATTCTAATCTTGCTCCGAATAACTCTCGCCAAAACGATTTTAATTCTATTTTTCTCGTTCCTACAAAAATTCTTTACACAGTGGAACACGCTTTGCACCGGCCCATTAATCGTTTCGAATCAAAGCAATTAGTCGCTCGACCTATCCCACGATTTGTTTAAGTTTCCAGAGGTTTGCAGCCTTTGGCGAGTATTCTTTGAATTATTAAAATGAATCATGGAGGAGTACAGAGTGTCGATGGAATATGTAATGCCAGCTCCCCAGAGATAACAAAAGCGTTTGTTTCTTTTTCCCAATAGAACTCGAATCACAGACAATATAATTCGGGAATATCACGAGCAATTGGCAGCGTCTGTGGAAATCTGGGCAGGGTCTCGTAAACGACGAATAAGACTGGCACGATCTGCGATCCCTTTGACTGGCATCAAACGGAGTCCGCTTGTGTACAAGTTTATTCTAGTGGCTCGAAAGCTCGTTTTCCTTCAGACTACATTTCTCCTTCTCCCAGGATCTCGTTTTTTTATTGCGCAACAAACGAATATGCAAAGATGCAAAATCCAACGTTTGATATGACCGTGTTTGACAGTAAGACTTTGGCGAACGTTGATTTTGCATCGCAACGATAATTAACCTCTCTGTGCATTTCACTCAATTCTCTTCTCCTCCAATCGCTCTCATCTTGTTCTGTTTCTGGCTCGTGGAATGGAATTTTCGAACGGGCAATTTGTCGTTTCCGGCGAGAACGAATGCATGCGAACAAAGCAGGAGAGCGCCGCATCAACGCGCTCGTGAGAGCACAATTCCACTCGGAACTTTTGGAACCAATCCAAAAGAGACGCAAATATATACGACATCGCCACTCGCCGGAGAGAGTCATCGGCAATACTTACTTTTTTTTCTTTTTCATTTAATCTTTCGACCTCGCATTCTCAAACGAAGATCCAGTGGTTTCTAGAGTTTAACAGAAAAACCATGATCTCATGAACTTCCATTAGTGCTAATCGTTCAAAGTTTTTTTTAATTTTTTTCAATTTTTTTTTTATCGAGGTCGAGAATTCCGTATTTTTTTTCGTACTACCACAATGATAAATTCTTCATAAATTCTTCTTCGTTTGCGTTTGTTAGCGAAAGTTATTTTCGTAGGCCCCTAAAAGGCAGCGATGTGCAAATTCGTGAGAAACGATTTTTTTTCGCATCTGCTTGGCTCAGAATTGCCTCGGAGAGTTTGCAAGGAAAGTTGGTCCCGTTCACGTAGAAAAACCGCGTTCACGAACGGAAGCTCTCGCCTGGTAGGAAAACTCTCGTCCGAGAGAAAACAAAAGAATGAGCACAAATTTTAACGCAAGCAGATTCTCCGAGGCTTCTTTCGCCGAGGAGAGAATCAGGGTGGAAAGACGTACAAAAAACAAGGAATTGAAATAAAAATAACGGGACAGGCATGTATACAGTAATGCGGATATATGACCAAGTGAAAAAGAGACCGATGTGCTGCTGTTTGTCGAGGGACATCAAGACGGCACGAGCACCGTTTGTCAAGAGGATTACCCTCCAGCCTCGACTCGACGACGCGAAAATATTAAAATCTCATGCCGTGTATCTTTGCTCTTACCTCCCCTCTACGGGCACCCTTAAAGCATATTTTCCACGTCATATATTTATACCATGTTGCATATTCACACTACACAGTCTTTCGGGACTCGTCAACCGCGTGCGAGGAACGCGAAAAGAGATCGCGATTCCGGATTATATCTTCAAGACAATTGTTTGCCGAGATTCTCCGCACAGTCTCTTCCACAGATCCAACGGCCAGCACGTATGAAACGTAGTGACGAAGGAATTCCCGAGGGTAACACGAAACCGCAAACTATTAGATCCGTTTGCTCATAATACGTGTGACGTGGTTTTGTGTCGAGGCGATCCCCTCGAGTCAGACGCTTGCACAAACATGTGATTAAAAAACGGTTGACATAAGAAAACGTTGCTGAATACATATCCCGCCGAAACTATATTTGAAACTAATCACCACACAGGTAATCGGTTGGCTTGTCACCAATTCGATGCATCATTCCAATGATCATTTTTTTTCTCTATAAACTGGCACTCCAGTTACCGCTCATTATATTCGTTTTCGAATTATCTTTGAATTGGTAATTAGCGATTTTTTATTTATTATCATTTTTTAGTTGGTTGCGAAATTTGAAAGTGGAAAATATGACGAAAAATGTGATTTTTTATCTCGGGTTCCAAAAAAAAACAATGGTGGGAATGCAATGCAGCCTTAAAAGTATTCCGATTCACGAGCTTCAGTCCTGTGAAAGATTCATCAAAATTGGGTCAGTGGTTTTTGCGTGAAAAGGGCACAAACACAATTTTATAGCAAATAGAAATAAAGATAGAGATTTCGAAGATTGCTTTAAAATTTGTGCTGAAATTATCAGAATGTTAGAGTTGAGTGCAAAAATTGCTACTGTGAAAATTAACGTTATGAATGATTGCAATTTTGTCTGAAAATCAGTGTCTTTTTTGCCTCACAAACTTTGTTGTCTCGTTGAAGCCACAGCAGGAGAACAGGAATAATAAATGAAATAATTCTCTATCCCAAATCCTTTCGTAGAGTTTGTATAATAATAAACGTAATGTCTGTTACGAGGAGGAGAGACTCGGAGGAGTACGTCTTCTCGTTGTCGTCGTTGTCGCGTCTCTTCGTTAGACGTTCCAGACGTAAATCACACCTCAAGAGTTAGGTCCATCAAGCGAGGACACGTGTCAGTTTGCCTACATAATAGTTCATCGTTAATTCGCTCGGGTACCAGGAATGGAATATATACTCTGGAAGACATCTTCTCGTCCGTGATGCCACAGAGCGAAAGCGCGAATGCATATTGCACACTTTCACGTCACAAAACCATTCCCATATAATGGTTAAGTATGTATGGTTGCAAGGATTCATCTGAGGGTTGTGTGCGAATACATATAGATTTTTCGCTCACACATTTCTCGCTGGTAAATTTATCTGACGTTTAACGTTCCTCCATATAACAGACTGTCAGATAAATTGACCATGAGTCTCGTCTTATATACATACTTCTTTTGCTTTCCTTCCACTATTAAAGTTTCTCATTCTTCCATTCTTTTGTGAACCTTTTTCCACGTAGCCTGCTGATCTTCTTGTCACCGTCGTCAGGTCGTTTACTAAAACCTACGTCACCATGAGCACATCGACACGGATTCTTTTTTACTTGGGAATAATAAAATTTATACATAAAACATGACGCGCCGACGGTGCTACGACCTTTTACTTAGAGATGCTCAGCAGTTTCTTGGGCGCGTGGAGGAGGCAGAGAGGGAAACAGGGTCGAGAGCAGGGGGCAAGAAAGAAGAAGCTGGAAAATTTATTTCAATCCAAAATCGCTCGTTACATAGTCCTGTGTGTATGCGACCGAGAATCTATTTTTTTTCAACAAATGTGGTTGTAGAGATGAAATCAATCAGTCGCATGAGATGACACCATTTTATTACGCCTTGTATCGACAAAGGCACAGTTTAACATATTTCTCATGAAATTAGCTAATGCAATACAAACACGTCACAAGATATATAATTATATCGATGTTTATCGTTTTCTTTGCGTTCTCCTTCGTCACCGCCCTCGGCTGGACGAAAGACCTCGTCACCGTTTCAGTCTGAGTCGAAGATTATTAGGATTCCTATGCCTGCGTCGCGGTGACTTTTCAATTGATGAATACATATACGTTTATCATATAGATATACTATAGCCGTGCCTGCGGGTTTCGCCCCGCAGCACACCTAGTTCGCGCTAAAGGGTACGCAGCTAGCTAAATATGAAAAGTTGAATTTTTTTTCTCAAAATCTTCAAACAGTGATTTTACTAAAATTGCTATAACTTTTATGATTTTAACAAACTGGCACACCAGCTACCGCTCATTATCTTCGCCTTTGAATTATCTTTCAATTGATAATTAGCGATTTTTTTCATTTGTTGTCATTTTTTAGTTGCTCGTGAACTTCGAAAGTGGAAAATGTGGCAAAAAATGTGATTTCTTGGTTCCCCAAAAAAATAAAAATTATCGGAATGCAATACAGCCTAAAACTTATTCTGATTCATAAGCTTCATTCCTGTGAAAGATTCTTCAAAATTGGTTCAGTAGTTTCTGCGTGAAAAGGGCAAAAACACAATTGTGTAATATAAGAGTTTTATATATAGAAATATAGATACGTATACGATGACACGAGCCGTTAGAGTTGTGACTGTTGTATATTGCATTTTCTCGCTTCCTCACCTCGCCAAATATGCGCCTTGAGCTAAGACTAACTCAACGTACGAACGAGCGAGTTCCTCTTTTTCAAACATCCCTTACGGGATCGAATATATAATACATAAATGCTGAGTACATATCGATATCTATATACATGAATGTGAGCAACTCGTTTGATATGTATATACCCGAGGCACGAGTGAACGCGCTCGCGCTTCACCGAGTTACGTTCCTCTCTGCGATCGACTTTTATGCGTTCTGCTCGAGGCTGCACATCGCGCGTTTCGACGCTCACCAGGTTACGTCTATAAACTGCAAACACTGTCGCATCTCTGTATGTGTATATATACTTTTGTATATTAGGCGTTCATGTTTGATATACGCAAGAGTTACGAAGAGTTCTCGATTACCACGAATATTCTCATCGTTCTTACATTCCTCTCTCTTTCTCATTCTTTTCGTCGCTTCCTTGTTCGTCCTTCCAAGTTAATTGACGTGCTTTCACATATCGAGGGCTCGAAGCGTGGAACACGACACACGTCCAACATTCTTAGAGAAATAATTCAAACAAATTTAAAAAAAAAAGACTTGGCCATCACGCTCGTAATTCGTTTCGGCGATCCCCAGGAAATCGAGAAGGCTTTTTTTTTTTTTTATAAATATTGCGACGAGAATGTTGCATGAAAACGTACAATAAATTCTTTCTATTGATGGTATGACGAAAAGGAAAAAAACAATCAATGAGATATCGATTTCGAAATATCGTAATTTGTGCAAAAATATGAGAAATATTTCCAATGAGCGTACAAACGCAGTCCCTATCGAGAGCTGTGACAGTGCGGCCCGTAGATTATATTACCCGCGACTTTCTGCGCCACGAGGTATATCTCCGACATTCTGGAACGAGCGTGGCACGCTTCGCGAATTCTAAGACGTATTGAGAGAACGAGAGATTGGTAATAGGATGAAAAAGTCGAGTTAAATGCTGCTGAATAAAAAGGGCATCTGGCGTGACTGCATTATGTTTGAATAAGCACATTCGACGAACGTCTGCGATATGCGCCCTGAGAATGTGTTGAAACGAGGATGACGAGGGTCGCGAAGGAAATATTTTTGCTAGTTGCAAACATTCGTTTTCTTTCTAATGCGACTTTGCAGCGAATGTTACTGAACTAGCAATTAAGAATAAATTCCACGAGGAATCCAATAACGATTAAAAAGTGTTATTCCGTCACAATCAGCCCTCGGTTTCTGCTGAAGAAAAAAAAGTTGCAGCCGCATTAACGAAAATTCGATGTCATGTCAATTATTCCATAATTCTATTGATTGTTTGATTTGACAGTCGATTTCCAATGTACACAGCGAACAATCGAAATGACGAAGAAACGTTTCTTTTTTAATAGCAATTTAGCCAGCAGATGAAAAATGTAATTACTCACTCGCGAGTACTACAGAGATTTTTCAACGAATTCTTGTGCAGCCTTTTTCCGCCATTATCGAAATTTTCTTTTTCTCTTTGTACGACACGTTCTCCAAAGAGTATCAGGATGGAAAAAAAGGTCTGGTGAATAAAGCAGCGTTAATCGGGATGGTAGAATATGCCAATACGTTTCGATTTTGGATAGACGGGTGCATGGCGTGCATAGCTTGGAAAATAATTGGAAGAAGCTGAAAAGCGTCGACGTATCGACAGGGACAAACACTAGTCCGTTATCACACGCCCGGCAGGACTCTCTTTCGCCTCGGGGAATTCACCGCTGACCGTCCGTTCTAGATTCTGCTAAATAGACGAAGCGCGAAAATTCAACATTTCATACACACTCACACACGTTTATACTCTCGCATTTTTATCGTATGTATAAACGAATATACGCACAACAGTGCGTATAAAAAGTATATAGAAAAGTAGCATAGCCCGATACTCGATGAAAATTCAGGCTCCAAGCGATAATAAATATTTATCTCTCACTCCGTTGACGCTTTTATTTCAATGAGAGTGGTAAGTTTTCATTTGCAAACCTTTGCCTGGTTCGTGAAGATATTTTTATTGTTTTTTGAACGTTTTATTCAGGACTAGCCGTGCCTGTGGGTTTCGCCCCAAAGCCCACCCAGTTGGCGCTAAAGGGTAACCCTGGTTTAATATGAAATGTTTTTAAAAAAATTTCCTAATCCTCAAACTGTGATTTTACGAAAACCGCTACAACTTTTTTTTGTTTACAGACTGGCACTTCCAGCTACCGCTCATCATATTCGTTTTTGGAGTATCTTTGAATTGGAAATAAGCGATTTCTAATTCATTATCAATTTTTAGTTGCTCGTGAACTTTGAAAGTAGAAAATATGATGAGAAGTGATTCATGAGCGTCATTCCCGTGGAAGATTCATCGAAATTGCATCAGTGGTTTTTGCGTGAAAAGGGCACAAACACAATTTTGTAGAAGAGTTTTATATAAACACTGAAAACAAAATTTTGTTGGAACAGATCGATATTTTGTTCGATACGTTCAACTAAAAGTTTTTTCGAATACTCCCAAAAATTGTGTCATCGCAGCAAGAAATATTTTAGAAAGTCTCTTCGGAAGCAAATTTTTGTCGTTTCACTCGTAAATTTTGCTGACAATTCCATTAGAAACCAAATATTCTGCCAAAATAACGAAAATTTTGAAATTATCTAAAAATATTTAGTTCACCGTGTTCAACAAATTATCGACGATTTTTGACAAAATTTTCAGTGAAGATTACATTTACAATTGAATCATCAAGTAATAATTTGAAGAATATAAAAAAATATTAATATTTGAAAAATAAACCTTGAAGTGCAGTTGAATTCACGAAGGTCGTCTGGGACCACGAGCGAATGAACTCAAAACCTGTCACGACTAGGGTCTTCGTATAGAACTCAAACGAAAATCTATAAGCCCCGTTGTTACCGGAAATGCACATAAACCATAAAATTTCGGAATATTTTCTATTCCTCGTATTGTTCTTATGTCGGCATGGGATGTCGGATATTTTTAATGGTTTTTATCAGTGTCTCTTGCGTGTACAATGTGGTCCGGATCTCGTCACCCTCTCTTGGGTTGTGTCATATACTCCTCCGCACGTTCGACAGCCTCGACCGCACATCGACGCCGACGAGACCGCGAAGAAGGATAAGACTCGACCCACATATTCGCGATCTAAGAGAAAGAGGAGAAGACGGCGATGAGAGGCAAAGAGAGAGAGAGAGAGAGAGAAAGAAAGAGAAAGAGAGAGATCTGGGTCTCGTGGGATAAAAGTTGCGTGCGCTTGTGCAGCTGCAGCCGCACACGGTGGACGTATACAATATATATTTTATTGAGATTTGAACATACGCATATATACGCGTTAGCACTTACATTATATATTACATACAACGTACGTAATATGTAGTAGACATAATAATACATACTGGAGAGTCCAGACCGCAAATTTGCAAGGGTATCCGCGAACTGGCCAAGCTCTGATATCGATATCTAAAATGCTGGCCAGCAAAATCGAGCCGTCGACTTCTAGCTAAGTAACTCATAGCATACATATGCATGGATTTGTGTGCATGGATACGTAACGTGTGTATATCATTGAGAAGAGATAGAACGGGTCGTATAGCAATGAAAGATGGGAAAGTGCGTGCCCCCGCGACGGGAAATAATGCTGACACACGTTCAGTAACAGGAAGTCGTCGCGACATAATTCAAACAGCTTATTTTTCTTTTCGCATCTCACCTACACGATTCACAAACTGCTGCGATAAAAATATTCTTCTTTAACAGTGGACAACTTGAAAATGCACCGAAAAAACTGGACGTTATGAAATTTTCAGTGCCATGGTTGAGAAGAGGTAGTTGTTGAAATTTACGTTCCGTTAAATTTGGCAACCGTGACGAAATAAGTGAATGGAACAGATTGCGATTATAAAGTTTGTATTGGACATTATGTGCACTCGCTGCATTCAAGAATGCAACGTCGGGTCGACGAACATGCACGAGCCACCAACATAATTGCGTCTCGGCAACGAGGGGGTCAATTAACCAGATCGTCGTTCTTCACTGAGATCGCGTGCTACGCACATTGTTCGCTATCAAATCGTATACCGCTTCTGTGTAAAATGCATTGAAACATACACATGCGTATACCTTCGTAATAAATCGCGTGAATGGCCGTCTCCACGGACGCTGGTTTATTGCTCGATTATTCGCTACTAAATAACGCGCTTTAACAACCATATAGAATAATGACCTCTGGAGAAATAAGTGAGTAACGTGAGATGATGAATAAACGAAGGGTAAGTGCAAATTACAAAATTGCTCCGATTTCAACGTGCACCGCTTTTCTTTCAATTTGTTCCACCTCAGTACAATTTTTTTTTTTTCATTTTCATTATCTCGGGATACCATAATCCCAATGTATAAATCTCGATCTACAAAATTGTGTTTGTGCCCTTTTCACGCAAAAATCAATGAACCAATTTTGACGAATTGTTCACAGGAATTATGCCCATGAATCAGAATTGGTTTCAGGCTGTATAGCATACCGATCATTTTTTTTTTTTGCAAACTCGAACGAAAAAATCACATTTTTCGTCACATTTTCCACTTTCAAAGTTCACAACCAACTGAAAAATGATAAAAAATAGAAGAATCGTTTATTACCAATTGGAAGATAATTCGAAAACGAAGATAATGAGCGGTAGCTGGACTGCCAGTTTGTTACAAACAAAAAAGTTGTAGCGATTTTTGTAAAATCAAAGTTTGAAGATTTTGGAGAAAAAAAGATTGAACTTTTCATATTAAGCTGTACCTTTTAGCGCCGACTAGGTATGCTGCAGATAGCGAAGCACGCAGACACGGGTAGCTTAATAATAAAAATGTATGCTGCTTTGATAAGAAAGGAACCATTGCGAATGCATTATTCACTAACGCATATCCTATTTTTATTCGTTTCACCAACTCGAGATAATGGAAGAACTAAGAATGAAGAAACTCCCGAGAGCCTTTTTTGCAGTCTCGATATGTTTACACAAATAATACGAACCCCTGGCGTGAGTGCCTTCTTGTGAAATCGGTGGCGCATAACTCTCATCGTTTAGATTAATGAATATATGCGCATGAACTCTGACCTCACACAAAGTACGCGGTCAATCGTTTCTTTATCGGTTGGCTCGATAAAACGACTTCATCAGTCGTCAACAAACGCTTGAGTCGGCGTCTTGTGTCTCTTACGGAACAAGCCCGTTCACGTCTTCATTCCGATGAAAGTATTAGTCATTTAAATGATTTATAGTGTGTATGAAATTCTCCATGTGTACCAGCAACCGTACAATTTATTTGAGATCCTCTTTGCAATCTCTAGTACCATGTTGAACAATTATTATTGAGAGGAATGCATGAATCTTTGGATGGTGAGAGATTCTTAACACGCTGCGTTATTCCCAATTAGTAGTTCTTTTTTGTGTCTAATAATTTTCAGAAATAGGATAAACCATGACAAAAACTTCAGCTGAATTTTCGATGCTGCAGATGCGGTGTGAGTGTTTTCAACGAGAGTCGGTATAAACAAAAAATAAAACCACTTGCATTTTTAATTATTTTCATACTCGTTCATCTAATGAGAAAAACATAGAGTGCTTTTCCAGTAAATAAAAATTGTATGTCCGTGTTTAAGAAGAGCACCGAATTTGATGAACAATCTTGATGGATCTTCATTGGCCCCGAGGGAGGCTAGAATATTCGGAACAAAACTTCGTATGTGCAAAAAAAGGACAAAACTGGTACCACGATTTATCGGTACGACGACGACTGTGTCGTGGATACGTCAACGTTCCTACGTCTTTCCCTCTCCGTTTCTCTCTCTCTCTCTCGTTCGGTCTCATACTCTCTGGTTGGCCTGGAGCGTATAATTAATAACCCGTTTAATCAGGCCCATCCACGTCGCATTGGACGTTCTCGCTGGAAAAGGTCGCCCGACGATCCTAAAAACGGGCTGATTTATGGTAAGCTCGGCCGTTTGGTACGCCGTTCAAGTACAAATGTATAATGTTTGTATATAGCGATAGATCGGAGTCTCTCGTACACAGGGTTCCGAAACAAAATCATGCTGAGCATGACGAAGCGAGGGCGTTGGAAAAGAAGAGAGGCTCGCACGGGAAGAAACGAAACCAAGAGGACGACAGAGAAAGAGAGAAAGAGATAAAAAGGAAGAACATAAAAAAGACTAAAGTAAGGTGGATGAGATGAGCCCTGAACGAAGAAAAGAAGAAGCGATAAATCGAATGCCATCGACTGATGGTCACTGTGGCATTATATACATCCTCCCATTAATGGGACTCGTAACTTATATTGAGAGCACTATAAAACGCGTACACGTATAGTGCTCACCACATATTCGATCCACCAGTAATCACAGCACATGTAAAATGATCACAGTCTCATGTATAATGATCGAGACCTCCACCAAAAAAAAAGACAAACCCCGATTGATAATCTTCGAATATCATTATTTTCAATCGTTTGATCAACCATCATTTTTAATGGCGTACTTTGTTTTTTTTTTCGTATGAAAATTATCCAACTTGGGATTAAGAAAAAAATGATGTCGTTACATAATCATGAGCACACCGATATGAATACGTGTATATACATATTCCCATGAATATAATTACTTATACATGGAAAATTCAAGGGAATTTCCGAGGGATCGAAAGTTCGCTTCAAGTAAACTCAAAAGTTTGCCATGTCAGAAAAGTCGCCCAAAGTACCATACATTTCGCGCTTATACATTCCGCAGTCGATTTAAATTTCATAAAGTATACGAAGCCACTCGACCATTCCACTGCTTATTTATATAACGCGTTACTCGAAAATCATGAAGAAATGAAAGTCTTTTGAATTTTACGTTAACTTCTTTAAATTCTGTCAACACATTAACTTCAGGAACATCCAACGCAATGATATAATTTCAGCTCAAAATTTCGGTTTTTTAAGCTTCATGAAATGTTCGAAGACAGGAACATTTTGAATAATTTTACTTTCGGTCATTAATAAATTTCGCTAAATAAAAAATTACGCCCCTTCCCTCTGAGTATAAATAAACCTCGTGCACATAAAGTGCCAAGTGCCAATATCGCACATTTATATACTGCTGGCATAATTATATACTATATGCTAAAGGCCTCGACTGTGGTTCGGGCTCATGAATTTCGTGGATGTTGGAAACTCTGGCGAGCTTTCCCTCCTCGTAGTCGGTTCGCTAGCACCGTTTTGCCGCTGTTCCAGGGAAATTAAATTCCTACATTTATATACCAGTCGGACTCTTTCTCTGTTGTGCAGCTTTCACTCTCATATACGTTTGGAGTCGTACCGCGGGATCGTGTTTTCGCAGCAAACTACAGGGAGAGACCAACTCGAGGGCCTCTTTTTTACTGCCATTATAGAAATTGCTATTGCCAGTTACGAGCCACTACTTTACACAGATGTATATATCCATATAAACCCAGCAGACGCATATAGGTAATACCTGGTATTATTCAGTAGTCGTATTCACTTTTTTCCTCTCATGAGCTGGGATTGCGTAAAATGATATCTTACAGAGAAATACAGCACCGTCTGATTCGTCCACGTACAATAGATTTCATCTGCCAATGGCCCAGACTAAACCTGATCAGATGAAGATCAATAGAGGATTAACACATACGTTGCAGCACTGCAAGGAAGAAAACAAAAAAAATTGAGAGCCTGAGAGGATCAAAACACGTTAAGAAAAACATATTTTTTTTTGTGCCGATTGGTCGTTCCTTTAATACCACAGATTGTTGAGTGAATGGAAAAATAGCGCCTAGGACAGAAAAGGATATCAGGATCAAGGGATTTTCGCCCGTATATTCGTGTAAAGCGTTGAATTTCTTGAATAGGCTTTGGCCACTTTTGCGTGCAGTTTTTTTTTCAATTAAACAGTGTTCGTTCTGTCGTGTGTGTGTCCTTCGCAGAACATCTTTATATACAGCTAGGTACGAACGTAAAAATTTACGCTAGGTACATATGAGCCGATATGTTCGCGTGCACTGGAATATATTTGGCACAAAGGGCCCGGTGTTACGCGCTGGACCATTGTACCTCTGGGCCATTGTAGCTCGCTCCTCACTGTCGCTCTTCTTTTTTCCTCGTTCGTGGTCTTTTCCCGGAGGATAATCCTGCTGGATAATTGGGCCACGCGATAAACCGTCCAAGAGAGCAATCCGAATATGGTAGGCACTCGAGGAAAGCCCATTGTGCATCATATACGAGCTGAGGACTAGAGAAGAGGCTAGAAATAAAGATAAAAATGAATGTAACGAACGAGAGGTATCCAGAAAATGAGAACTCCGAGCACCCATTGTTGGCACACGCCAGTGTGAGAGGTTAAAAAAAAGCGAGAGAAATGAAAAATAGGAACGAAGATGACACGTGGAAATAAAGTTAGAAGTATGAGAACCGTGGAACACACAGTTTTTTAAAATACATACCACGTGAGTGAGTTTAATGAAAAAGAAACGGAGAGACATAAATATTTGCTGCTGCGAAATTGCGTACACCAGCAGTGGGCGGACGGCATCGACATACGTCACATCAATGGAATCACACCTGTTGATGGGCGTGTGACAATCACGATGCTAAAAAGTGTCAGGATGGGAAATGGCCTTCAGCTCAAGTCTGAAATCTGTTGAGGGCCCAATAATTCCTTTCATCTTCCATGCCAACGTTCTACACGCATTAGTCACGCTCTTTCATTTTGCCGATTTCCGTGACCAGAGGGAGCGGATAGCGCGATTTCGTCCTTCAGGATCGCGCCACAATGAAAGAAATTTCTATAGAATTGAAAAACAAAGGATATCGAGAATCGTGTGTGATACAAAAATGAAAATGTACGCCACAAATTTGAAAACGTCAATTTGGTTCCGAATGTATTTAAATGTAAACACCAGCCCCTCGGAATAACTCAATTCGCCTTTGATTTCGTATGCATCGACATCAACTTTTCAAAGTTTTTGACTGGTGTGGCTACGTAAGATATAACTCTCTAGGCAGCAGCAAGAGTTTCTCCATTAAGAGAGAAGTGAGTAGTTTGCTGCACAGAAGTACGAGTACGTCCTTTTTTTTATTACATTTGTCATTAGGCTTCAAAGAGTTTTCTCGTAAATGGCGAAAACGATTCTTCGTGTATTTCATTTAACTCGTGTGTACATTTTTTCTTTTATTTGAGGTTCCAGCTTGTTCTCTCAATTCTCAAAGGCTCTCCACATCTTTCTGCCACTCTGTCTCTCTTTTGTACTCGTGAGTGTGTGCTTAGTCGACTCTTGCGTTTCTCACATCTTCTCTCGATGAATGTCATCGTCATTCCTGCGGTTATAGAGAGAGAGAGAGATGTAGAGATTTCTCTGTGTCTTATCGCAAGTCGAATGTTTCTAGTAAGCAGAATTCAGCGGCGATGTGCAAACGACTCATGACCACAACGACCACAGGCACTCCATACCGCGGTCTCTCATTGTATTCCGATTTAACCAACTTTTCGTCGTCTCGAGACGAGAGCTCGAAGCTCAGAAGCATTATGTATACACATATATAAAAATATCTATGCGACTTTCGGTGGAACAAGCCATTGAATCAGTTTACGTTTCGTACTAAAAGGACCGATGGCATGAGCCAAATCGTATGGCTCAGTAAGCCTTCTAGTTCCCAGCAAAAGCAGAACGACTTAGTCATTTGTTGTTCGAGCCCATAGCATGTATGTATATTATAGTGTGTATGTTCTTGCTTGTGTAAGAAGATTCATATACAAAGGTCCACATGGTGTGCCGGCCACTCGACGTCGTTCAAAGTGAATATTCCCCCGTTCTTCGATGTTGTATGCGTTGAGGCTTGACTTCTCTTTCTCTACGTCCCTTCTTCAAACTCCTACTTCTTTCATTCCACTCTTTGGCTTTTCTCTTTACGCGCTCATAGCCTCTGCCTTTTTTCCCCCGTTCATAGGCCCGAGCACAAAACTTTGAGTGCATCTGATGGAACCGTTTTTTTCTTTCTCTCTCCGACGTGTTCTCTTCCATTAATCCGAGCTTTTGTACGAGCCATCGATCATTCCCTCATCGCGCTGGGGGTTCTTTCTTCCAACTTATTACGGTTTCACGTGCATTTCGTGGTAATCGAGTTTCTGCTATCTAAATATACATATATCGTCTTTACATTTGACGTCTGCTCGTCGGCTATGTATTCACCTTTGCATACTATCAGTGGTAAAACGTTTCGTAGGAAAAATGTATTAAAGTATTTCTACAAAGAATGAAACTAATCAAACTCATTGATCATTAGTTTGTTGAAGTAACGAACCTGCTGTTCCATCTGTCGACACAGTGTCGATGAATTACGAAATCGGCTCGCATTAACATATTAGATTATTATTATTTTTATCTTTATTTTACTCGCCACGAAGAGAATAGTTGATATTCACAAGAATCCCTTGTTGTCCATGTTCATGGAGCAGTCAACAGTACATATGGAGAGCTTAAGGTTCTCACAAGTAAAACCTCGTGCTGGGAGATCGAAAAACTAACCGTGCCTCTTGTTCCCGACCATGGGAGGTATTCGTCGATCGGTTATTAATTATATGTAATTGCTGTCGGCTGAATGAACGTTGGCTTCAGGAGGTTCGGCCAAAAACTCGCGTGGAAAAAAATATTCGGGACCGTTCACACAGGAGAATATATTAGTCGATTTTTGTTTCTAATGCCTCCCTGTGGATTCCGTAAACATTGACTCGCTGTAAACTCGTTTTTCGTTTACAATCGGAATCCGGATGAGTCCAATGGCAATTGTTACGTTTCCAACAATCGGTCCCTGAGCCAATCGAGCAATAACTGAGAAACTATCGACGTGTCTTGTAAAAAAGCAGCTGACGTGTTCTCTCTCTCTCTCTCTCTCTCTCTCTCTCTCTCTCTCTCTCTCTTGCGCTCTTGAATGTAGGCAGAGAGTTGCTGAAGGTGCTCTCGTTTTCCGCTGCTCCTCGTACCATATTCACATACTTTGTATGTTCGCAGCCTGTTGAATCTTGGCCTCAACGAGGATGCCTTAGTCCAATCGATATAACGAGAGTAAGAGAAAGAGAGAAAGAGAGATATTTGAGCGCAGCTTCCTATGGTCGGAATGACTTTGGCAAAACATTGAAATGCATAGGTACGCTGGGAGCGCATTTATTGCGTTGCATATCGGTACGTCGCACAATCTCTTCCCCTCTCTTTCATTTTATTCAATCGTGGCTTTCATCTTTCTTTCGTTCTATATTCATGATACATATATGTACAACATAGAAATGCGAACTAAGAAAGCTATAGAGCCAAGTACTTAGCCTGTTGCGCGCAAACACATCCCGCAGCGACATAGCAAGAGATTGCAAGGTACTCGAGTTTCTCCAGGCTCAAAGAGGCGTTCACAATCGAGTACCAACGCAACGTAACGTTTTGTCCCTCCAATAGTCACCTTTATCCCTCAATGTAGACGTACAATTTTTAGCACATATATATACCGGTATGTACATAATATTATAAAAGTATATTGCAGGCTGCAGGGCCTGCAATATACTTAGCGATGAATACTGCGCACGTGTGACTGCTTACGTGAATGGACCCATAAACACCCTACGGGTGGTTTATGGGACTCACGAGATGCTGCATCCTTAACGTTTCATCGCCCTCTCTCCATCCCATTTTTCTCTATCTGAAAATTAACTGCAGAACATCCTGGTAGTCGACTCTTCGTTTTTCCTTGAATAATAGGCAACATAGTTACACTCTTCATATTATACAAACGAACAAATACGTGCTCCAGTTGTTTTACTTAATACACTTACCCTACAGAGCTCAAGTCGTACCGATAGTTGGGGATGAAGTTAATAAGACACATACAGCTCTGAATAATCAATTAAATCTCTGTGGAGAATGTATACGCATGATCCATTGGAGCTCGTGACCATGCTGTTTTCCTGAAGGGGTCGTAATAAGTGAGCTCCCCGTTTGATTTAATAGTAATTTAAAGGGGGACTTGTGGGCACCAGATTTAGGGCACGTCGTGTGGATGTTACGTGTAATAGAGATTCGTAGGATTTGTTTTGAGTGTACCAGAGAGATTCTGCATGCAAGGATTAAACCCAGGTTTTCAGGACACGATTTTAATTCTAAAGGCGATGCACGCACCCCCTGCCAAGTTTCAGAGATGGTGGACCAGCAGGAAGTACTCGACTTTGCAAGGGGCTGCCTATTCTCCTAGGAAAATCCGAGACAGAACGGAATAGCCAAACAAATTTGGTGGATTAAATGATACAGTGTGTTTGTGTGTATTCGAAAGTCTCTTATTTTGTGTTAGTCCAGAGAACACTCGACCTCGAATCGCAATCTGAATTCAATACTCCCACCCTCTGCGTTTACCACTCCAATACGATGCGAGCCTTCCAACTACTATGAGCTTGATGGCTTAACGTGTTTTTAACATGTGAATTTAATCGACCATATGGGACATGGGTTTTCTTCCTCATTGTGTCGCCCAATCTCCAACTGTTTTTCCCTTTCCCTTAAGCTTCGCCCTCCTCCATCAATCGAAGGCTCGCTCATTCTAAAAACAGACGCAATAGCCTGAATTCATGGCATTTCATGGCTCGGGGCTGGCGGAGAAAATCAACAAAATTTTTAAGGAAAAATAATGAGGAACATAAAAAGTTGACTTTTCATTGACGTTCATAAGTTCATTAAATACAGAAATCTTGAGAAAGTTGTCATGATTGAAATCGTTGAAAAAGTCAAATTAGAATAACGAACCAGCGGGAAATCAATGAATTTTTCGATCTATTTTTGTTGATATGAAGAGAGTTTCAATTTTCGATGAAATGAGACTTATCGCTTTGACGGCTAACACGCTGTGCGAAGCCGGTGGTCGAATTTCTCCCGTGACAATGAAACGATCATGGAATTTTTCTATAAGAACGTACAGAATGGTATCGAAGTACTGAGAAAAGAAAAGTAGCTGAAGAATACCGTCATTCGCTTGTCACGAACGAATAAACTTTATAAAAACTTTGAGAAATCGACGTCAATGTTGAATAGAGGATATTTCCAATTTTGATATAGGACACTCTCTTTACACCCGTATTATATGTCCATTTAGCATCAAATACTAATAACATATGAATGAAAAGAAGTGCACGTACGGACGATCGAAGAAAGGAGGTAATGGATATAAAAAGTGTAAGAGAAAACGAAAGAAAAAAATTCAAAGCGCATACACACACGTGGGGTGAGAGGATCCAATTCGAGCTCACGGTATCGCGTTTCCGGAAGTCTCGCTCTGTTCGTTGAACGGACAAGAACGCAGGATAAACGGAATAAAAAGAGGGCTAGACAGAGGGAAATAGAGAGAGAGAGAGAGAGAGAGGCATGCGATGTATGCGATGAGGGCGAACTTGGTAATGCGATCAATTTATTTATTAAAACGCGCCGAGCTTTTGTCGGACATACTGTTTCCCACGGGAAATACGATTCGGTTAGAAGTACGTCGGGCACGATGTACAGAAAAATCTTCGGTATGGAAACAGAATAAGGATGTAAAAAGACTGAGAGAGAGAGAGATGTCAAAACGGGAGGGGGAGGGGGTAAAATGTATGGAGCTCCCTCTACGGTCGTTTCGTATCACTTCCGACATAACACCCCATACAGAAGTAGTGTTTATAGGTACAATGTCTACCGGGTGTTCAGCTCTTTCCGTTTTTCTCATCCCTTCTAGACCCTTCGAAATGCAGAAGGAGCAGAAAAAGGGAGGAGGAGAAATTACCGTACAGCACAATATCCTATTTGAATAAAGTGCTACCTTTACCTCGAAAATCTCGTCGATCCATCCCTTCATCTTGTTTCATCCTCAAGAAATAAATTCACACTCTCGAATAAATGTTTCTTCCTCATTTTCAACACGTCTTTTCGCTCTGGCGTACACTCATCTTGCGCTTTGTAAAGCTCGGCTGAAAAAAAAAGAGAAAATAAGAAATAGTCCTTTTCTCCTTGCGTAATGTTTCCTCTTCCGACGGCTGTGTCGGTCCGGATGCTTTCCCACAGCCTCTTTGTCTTCGCGTTGAAATTCTTCGTGTTCCACGTCTTTCGTCCTTCGAGACGCGACACAAAGAGGGAACTTGGTAGCTCAACGAAAGGCCTCGGCGACCCGATATACCCCCTTTCCTATCTTTCGTCCCTCTCGCGCTCTTTTCGCCTTCTCTGTCCGGGTCTCAAGACAGGGCTCCGCCATTAGCGCAATCTAATCGTCGGAGCTCCCTTAATGACAGGTTGATGCTATATACCGTCTTTTTATTCTTCTTCTTCTTTTATACACCACCAAACGTGGTCGTAACATCCAATGGAGATGCCATCAAAAGAAGCGAAAGTGAAATGCACCTGCAGTGGTTTCGTATAACGACGTATCAACCAACGAGACAATAAAATCCGGAAGGCGCGAGTAAAAACAAAGATGTGATTAAAAAAACGTGCTAAAAAGAAAGAAACGAGAATGAAAATGCTGAGAAAATGCGATGAGCCAAAAGGGAAACGACCTGAAGTATTCTACACTGGAAGAAAAATTTTGTTGGAAAAGATCGATGTTTCGTTCGATACGTTCGACTAAACGTTGTTTCGAAAAATCACAAAATTGCTGTCATTGCAGCAAGAAATATTCTATAAATCCTCTTCAAAGCCAATTTTTGTCATTCGAATCGTAAATTTTGCTGACAGTTCCGTTAGAAATAAAAAATATTGTCAAAATTGCAAAAATTTTGAAATTCCCGAAAACATTTGGTTTAGTACTGAAAAAAATATTGACGTTTTTTGACAAAATTTAATTTTCAATGTAATGATAAAACTGAAACGATAAAAAAAAAAAAAAACAAAAAACAAAGAGTGGCGACGCCACGACGAAAATTAGCGAATACTAACAATTCTTAATGAACGAATGATATTTAACGGGTAAATAAAATACTTTTCCTGCCTTGTCACCACGTGGCCAGTAGCCACAGATATAAGCAAAAATACCTGGAAGAATGTTTATCTCCCGCATCGCTAATTGTCCAACATCGCGATATGTTGCTGCGTCCATTTTTATCTCATTCGTTTCGTGCAGGTCGGAATTGTCCCGGCTCGAAGATTTTGTCGCGGTCTTGTCTCGAGGGAGACAGAAGAGAAAGAAAAGTTTAGGGTACAAAGAAGAATGTGGAACGCGCCGACGGTGCTGTGCCCGAATGGTCAGTCGGGTCTGGCGCCAACTTTGGAAGTCCCACGAGCGAAGACCACGGGGCACTGCTGTGTTATTAGTTCCATTGATGGTTTATACATTTTGTATTATGTGCAAGTTACAAGGCCCATTGCGTGCATGGATGCCGCTCCACAGCGTTCGTTGCTGCTTTTTCAAAGCTCCGAGTCTACTACAAATTTCCGGTCCATCTATTCGTACAATATGTCATGGATACACACAAACGCATAGAGTAGAAAAAATCAGTGAAGATCGTCATGCTGCGACAATCACCATACTCGAGAAAGCACTTTAGAAAATCTCCCTTTGCCTTTTTCTTCCTTTTCTATCTCGTTCGCATCCTCCCTTCTTTATCGCGCTTCCTCCCTCTCTCAGTCTACTGCAACTTTCCAATCTAGGAAAATTCAACGGAAAAGCGGAATGTATTTCACAAGAGAGTCCTTTTTTTCCTGCGCTTTCGAGAGACGAGCGAAAATCGTTCTGCCTTGAAGGAACGAGCACCTCAAAATTTTTCCACATCCGGAGAGGATGCCGCAAAGTAATGCCTACTGTCTCAAGAGGAGTGCACTTGAACGCATATTCTCGTATCTCCGCGATGCCGCGCAGCTCGCTCAGTTCTTGTACCGTGTTTTTCACAGCGAATATTTCACGAAATTTTTCGGATAAAATAGTCCCAGATAATCTTCACGTTCATTCCTTGACGCTATACTCTTCGCCGTTCATTGAACTTGCAGAGCGTTTGAATTTTCAAGTGTCGATACTGTACGTTTGTCAAGAAATTATATCTGGTGGCATCACGACTTCGGGTTTGTCAGAATGAAATAAATTTCAGAGAACTCTTAATATCTGAGTGTAGCGGTATGATGCAGATAGAGCCGAAAGTTGGAAACGATAGGAGTTGTCGAAGATAAAATGACGAGGGAAATGTACGTGTAATGGAAGCGATCGATGGCTGTCGAATAATTATGTAAAAACCGGAATACTTCGTCGATGACGACGAGAATCACTTCGTCAGGGACTTCATTCGTCGTCGCAGGGCTTCAAACTCGAATGGATCGATCACAATTAACTTAACAAATCGATAATGGAACAATTACGTAACAGCGACGTATACAACATAAATCAGAACCCGAGGGCATTTATAGCATCCAGGAAGAACCATGATCGAACCGATGGTGAACGATTATTCATGGACCAAGTTATATTGGTGTCGCCCGAACGAGACAGGGTTTCACGAATCGAAATCGTCGCTTCGACGGAAGGTCGTAAAACTATTCGACAAGATACCGTGCCTTCTGCATCCCCTATCTGTCGATATCAAACCATGCACACGCTGGCCATTAAGTTATATTGAGATTGATCTATTTTTACATATAGACATGTATTCTGTGCTTTTTATAATTCAGACCAAACGTGAGTCAGATGATTGGCAAATTCCTTTAAAATAATTACCAACACGAATGTTCAATGTTAACAAATCGAAACGCTCCGTATCTCTAGATATATGAATAAAACTCTACTTCACAAAAGCTGCGTTTGTGCCTTCTTCACGAAAAAGCCACTGAACTAATTTTGATGAATCTTTCCACTTTCCAAGTTCACAAGCAATTAAAAAATGATTCCTAATCAATAATCGCTGATTACTGATTCCTAGATTATTCGAAAACAAAGATAATGAGCTGGACTGCTGGTTTGTAAAAAAAAAAAAGGTATTTAACGATTTCCGTAAAAACAAAGTTTGAAGATTTTGAAACAAATTTTCAACTTTACATATTGATCTAGCTGTACCCTTTGGGGCCAGCAGAGTTAGTATTTAATAAACTGCAAGAACAAATAATGTGTGAACGGAATATGGTCTTTACAACTGCAAAACATTTTTAGAAAGACAATCAAGCTTATTTGTGACGCGATCGTAATAAAAGAAAATGAAAATTATAAATCATAATTCTCCTGTTAGAAATTATGTTTGAATTTTTTGTTTATGCGTGTCGAATGACGTGGATCGTGTGCGGTTTTTGGGAAAACGACTCGGAGGGCGAGGCGTTTTGAGGATTCGATATAGAAACTTGGACAGCTATTACGTGGTAAAGAAACGGGATGAAAGGGACGAAAGGATATAAAAATTCCCTCGAAATTCATTTCGCTTTCGTGGCCGCACAAAGCTGCTTACGGAGTAGGCAGACATTGTAGGAGAGTAGATGATGAAGGGTGGGGGGGGATGAGGGGAACTCTTTGGCTAGACGGTCGTAGAGAGCTTCAGGTATGCATATTATGCGGCATCAACACAGACGCCGAATACAAACTCACACATCAAAAATATATGTAACAGAAAAAAGAAATAAGTCTCTCCTCCCTCGAGGATACGGATGCAATTTGTTGCACGATTCTTCCCGGAATATATCGTGAGGACCAGGACTCTGTGATTACGGCTCGGAAGGGCCTCGCGGAAGCGGAAAGGGCTCCCTCTTTGAGTGCTGCCTTTTGCGGGGGAGGCGAGAGAAACAAGTTGAAAAAAAGTGTATTATAAAAAAGAGACGGAGAAAAGAACGAAGAAGAAAATTACGAACGAGAAACATGGCGAATAAACGCATTGGAAGTCTCATTCGTGAATTATAAACGGCGAATCACACGCCGAAGAGTGAGAAGGATGGAGAGCAAGGATACAAAGATTGTAAAAAGTGTATAAGAGCGGAGAGATTACGAAACGAATATAAAAATTGAGAGGAAACAAGAGGGAGAGGGAAGAATACGTACGAAAGATAGAGTGAGCTGTTAAACATAGTTGAGAGTATAATTCTCCTCTAGGCGAGCCGCGAGACCGCGCGTGGGGATGTAATCTCTTGAAAATTGTGGGCAAGTCAAAATTGCTGGGTAACGCTTTAGTTTTTTCTTATACAGGACGCAGGGCTATGCGGACAAGAATCTGTAAGCATGGAGCATGGGAATATGCATCAATTCTATCAACGTATGTGTATAAAGTCAGTGCGACGGAGAGAGGAGTGCAGCTTTGAGAAAACTAACGTACCATTACGTCCTAGCACAATTGTCTTGCATTGCGTAGTGTCTGTCTCGAGGTTACTAATCTCAATCCATCATCTGGCACACGGTGTCCATTCCAACGAATAAATTGCGTGCTCGCAGAGTCGCTCATTCGATTATCAAAATAAGTTGCAACCATTTTAAAAACTTTGCCAGACCAAAAATCTACGAGTTACCAAAGTTTCGAAACCGACTCCGAAATTCTGCATACCATTTGTCGGTTAACCTCCAAAGATTGACAGCAGGACGAAACAATAAAGTCTTGACACAAGACACACGACTGTGACTGATTTATGTCGCAGCCAATATCGTCAACGTATTTTCATAAAAGTCGGATCCTTCTTCAACGTGAAATGTGTCTCGCAAAACTCGTGAAAGTACTCATAAACCTACATTACATTTATTTTTATTTATTCACGTACGTTTGTCTTACTTGCTCGCAAGTTTTACGAGTTAACAGGACAAAAAGAGTCCCTTTGATGCTGCACAATTTTGTAATGCGCGCATATACGTTTATATATATATTGTCTCATAGTGCGTGGGTGTTTAGACGTTTAAACATAAAAAGGGAATGGTCGCGATGCGTCATCAGTAGACATGACGTTGTGTATATCATAATTCCCGGAGATACGAGCGTATTAACATTTAAATAGTTAAAAGCTTTCGCGGTCCTGCGTGAAAACGATTCATCATATCGAACTAGCAATGGACTCGAAGTATCGACAATACGGTTAAGCAACCTTGTCCATGGCTTATCCATCGCTCTGTGAGTTTTAAATTATACACACCAGCATATTTTATACTCGATAATCGATAGATCGGGAAAGATCTGCTACCAATATGTTAGTATGTGTGAGAATACGACGAGTCTGCCACTTTGGTATAAATGTGCATGTGCCCGTGCGGAGCTGGCAGCTGTACAGATATGGCACACAGCAGTTATCGAAACCGGTAGATACACAAGAACATTCGTTTACGACTTTCGAACTCTTGTTCTACTCGATTTTGAACTCATCCGCTCGTAACTCGAATCACCGCGTGATCTTTATGCTCTCAGACTCCGCAGCTAAATACGTGTATATATTTATTATGTATATACATATATACATCGGATGGAATATAGGCTTGGATATTCTCTGAGCATTCGATCGAATTTACGATTTAACTGCGCGTGTGCTCAATCGTGCTACGCAGAGACTCACCTTTTCAACGAAGGGATACTATAAAGATTTGTTCTACAGAACTTATCGATTCCATTAGTCCAACCATTAGCCTTGTGTCCCTTTACTATCTGTATTCTTTTAAGGTTCACCCGGACTGCGCCACAGGAGGCATGATCAGGTAAGAAGAACCGGAAACAACGGGACAACCATTCGATGAGCTCTCTTTGTCTGTCTTGAATAATCAGTCGGCTTTTTTCGATGTGGAAAATTCGTGGGAGGCAGTTTTAACTATTATGCTGAAGAATGGTCCAGTTCACTTTGGTCCATATCGGTATTTATTCAAATGAAAATTTCATCATCGTAGCTTCGTGGAACGCATCGTTTTATTTTTCAAGTTGGAAAAGCATTCCCTGCAATGGAAAACGGACTTTGAATGATTGGTTTTGTTATTAAATCAGGAAAAATAAGTTTGCCATGTGATTCCAATTTTGACGCGGAGCCTGGTTACGTAGTACTTTTCTTTGAACCACCGCGAAGTAATTCTATTTGCTCATCATAAATATGGAGAAAGGAAAACCTCTCGTGAATGTTGTTGGTAGAAGGAAGAATATTCCGTGCTACTTTCTTTCTCAATGTAGAGTTCAGAGCTCATGGTTGAGACTCTTGAATATATTTTTCACGTTGTCAACTGACTCTTAACCTTCAGTGGTCTCTTTTATCACGTTTTCACAGTACTCAGTTACATAGAGTCTCGTTTATACCTGGCCAGTGTTGACCATTCGCTGGGATGAAGTGGATTCATTTGTTTTAGGATTTCTTGGTGGAGTGCTCCGACAAATCCTGATCTCTGAAATTAAGTTCCGACAAACATCACTTGGTGAGTTGAGAGGATGGTCGATGGCGGTGGAACTCGTAGATGGGACACAAGAGTTTACAGTTTTTCAATATTCCAATAGAAAGACAATTATCGCCCAGTGAAATCATGGCTTGTGTTTTTTTTTATTTATACGTTTTTTTTCGAGAGAGAAAAATGACTACAAGGCGCAGGAATCAATTATCTTTTTTATCTTGTTCTTACAAATTAATTCCGGGATCTTTCTCAGAATGCGATGCCGCACAACATTCGATACAGCCGCGACATTCGTCTCCAGCGAGGAAAACCTCGCGTACAGGAGATTTGTTTTGCCTCTTGCTACCTCGCCTCTCACGTTTTTTCTCATCTTCTCTTCTCTTTTCACCAAATCTCCACCCCTGTGAGACATTCTCATGTTTCAGTGTTGAACCATAGAACTCAACGTGATACGAAGAATGAGAGAGGGAGAGAGAGGGAGACCCTACATCGTAACCCAACACGGTGGTATATAACGTTGATTTTCCTCTCAAAAATTAATGGACTCCCTAGGTCGAAGGATATAAGAATATTTTCCATAGATTTACCAGCGTGTACCCCTTCAATTTTTTTTTACTCCCGTTCCTTTTTTCATATATTGCTATTATTTACTCACGTTTTTTTCTTCATTTCACACGAAACGTATGGTGAAGATTCGAATGACTTAAGAATGCTTGAGATAAGTTCATGGGGGGCTTTCCAACTTGACAAGGTTATCCAGCTGGTAAATCGCCAGTATCCATCTCAAGATTCCTACTCATTTCTCCGTCCGCCGTCTTCCTCTTTTGTTTAATATTCTTCTCACGATTGAGGTAAACTTTCTCATCGGTATTCGAATCCGTATTTTTCCCCAATTAATTCAGTCCTCGGTGGAAAAGTTATACACAGACAATATCAAAGTTGCGAGAGTACGTTTCGAGATTATAATCGGAAAGTTTAACGATTTATTAACGTTGACATACGAGCGGTTTCACAGCACGATATATTTGTATATTTAAAAGAACGTATTTCTCGTAGTTTTTTTTTTCATTCCTCGTTCTCGTGTTTCAATTTGTTTATGAATTAGTGAGTATATTTATACACGTGTCTTTCAGTACGTGAAATTCCATAAAAGAAAGAGGAAAAAATTCTTTCACACATTTCGTAATTGCATGCGTAGCCATTTTTATAAATATACATCTTCCGTCGTCGTCTACCGGTCGTTCTGAGTTTCTGTTTCTTTCCATTTTTTTTCTCTGCTCTTTGAACGCCTCGCTCAAAATATAATAGCTCCTAGCCTCGGGGTACCGTCCTACAAGCCTAAACGAACGAAATGATGCTCGCTCTGCGCTTGCAGGTCTTTCGGCCATCGCAGTCGCCGTGGGCCACTTTGCCACAGTTTAAAATTCTTCTCTTAACACTTTTATCCCTCGATGTTACCTCGCACGTGTACATACGAGCACACACACTAACCAATTTGACAATAAACCTGGCTAACCTCATATTAAATCCGCGTATTATCGTCATTAATGAGATCGAGAAAAACGTTTATTATTCTTGATGATCCGGACTGATGATGGAGCTCGCCGGTCTCGTCTACCGCGTAGTCCTAGTCCAACCGAGGTTTTGCGACGAGATTTCGTAGTCGTGGCATTTTTAAACGCGCAGTAAAAAAAAAAATATAGAAAATTTCACGTGAGACGACGGATTCGAGCTTCGGAATCCAACAACAATGGTCACTAGATAAACTCAATTTACTCGCTTCGAATGAGAGGAGTACCAAAACCTGAAAATCCGTTTTTAAGAAGTGAACAGAGACAAAAAAACACCGCGAGAACGGTCTTCTTGAGTGGCGGACACTCGATTTGGAGAGGACGACGAATAAAAGGCGAGTTTTCGATCCATTTGCTCCTTCGTTCTTTCCATTGCCGCGCTAAACGACCAACAAGGATTTCCTCTTAGGTCAAACATGCTCTCGAAAGCACCGAATTGATATCAGCCGAAAACTTGTTCGGTGGAGATAAGATGATGACTGAGAACTTCTCGAAAATATTTTCGTACGTGGAAGATTGGAGTGAAAAGTTTAGCTCTTTTTTTGCAAAATAAGGAATTACTTAATTGCAAAAGCGAAGCCAACATGTATATTTTTTTTCGAAAGTCCAGTCGGCCTTTGCTGAAACCCATCATTCAGCATCCTGGAAGAAATTTACCGAGAAAATATCTTCCCATGGTTCGACCGGACCAAGATGTGGAGCCAATTATCTGCAGGAACCCTCTCGCTGGAAATGATTATCCTCGAAGAAAATAGTCGGTCACCCTACACGTGTTTAGTCGGTAATAAAGCTGCTCGGTCGGATTGACAGCCTTTCTTTTCTCTGCTGTTAGGCAACACGTTGTTTTCATAGATTCGTTAGCTGCGAGTATCCGTGCCGGTGCATATCATTAAAAGTCATGTCGGAAGTCGAAATCGGTTACAACTGACAGTGTCAAAAGGTTACAGAATTTAAGCAGACGTTGGAGGGCGCGATGGCTATTGAAGCGTTAGACATCGAAGGACGCTTGGAAATGAGCGCAGAAGTTCGATATTCGGCCGCGGCTCGTAGGTTTTCAGTGTTTGAGGTGACACGTGGCCGAAAGAACTCCTGGCCTCGGAAAAACGACTGCACGACACGTGTTTGACGAGCATAGAAGTTCCGTCGATATTTTCAACAGTTTTAGCCCCAAAGAACATACGCCATATTTATGTGAAGCCACAAAAGAGCTCTGAACTTTTACATTTCCTTTCGAACGATCTCATGTTTCGGCGAAAAGACTCTCGTTCACCCTCATCGACATTTATCGTACACGGTGGTTATACGAACATTCGAAGAGGGATAATGACCACCGAAACACGTGACGAGCATTAGGAAAAAAATTCAGTCAAAATTTAAGCCGAACCGTGTGTTTTTTTATGTTTCATTGATTGTCTTTTTTTCTTCCAGTTTTAATGAATGTTTTCAACATTGCCGACAGGTTCTTTAAGACACTTCGAGTTCCCAATGCGATAATAATCGATAAACGTATTCAAGAAATGATAAATAATAATTTCTACATAGAGCTCTCAAGAAAAGTGTATTCGTCACGGTGATTCGAGCTGCGGAAACGTGCGTTGTAAATGTACGTGAAAGCTTAACAATAAAATCCACTTTTTATTGCGGTTGGCGGTTCGTCGATCACGATATTATTCGCAACTCAACACGTACGGTGTTTAACGTTGGATCCAGATTGAAATGTCTGATTACACAAGTGTTCTGGTGAAAAGTGTGTAAATTATTTTTATCTCTGGTCATAGAAACGGCAGATTGTTGACTGCATTTACTGTGATCATGTATCAGATTACCAAATCGTCTGTAGTGAATTCGATAGTTTGCTCTCGATCGATATTCCACGTGGTACGCTGGTATCCTTATGGCGTGCTTTGAATTAAACGAGCCACGAGTAAGTCGTGTTGTATGTCTATATGCAGGATTCGTGAAGGAAACGGCGTAAGCCTCGTGACTTTTCTCGTTAATTCGAGTTTTTAGGGCCTTCTGAATGAAAGACGATTCGGATATGAAACCTATCGCGTAGAGTCGATCGGAATAATCGCACGGTGGTTATTCGATTCTCCGTTGGCGGCTACGGGGCGGAGGGCGTGGCTGGCGAGTTAGTTCTCCCGAGAGAGCTCAAGTCTCCAACACCCATATACTTATACATGAATGTTTGTGCATATATTTCGTAGAAATTTATCGGGAATTACGGGAATAACGGAGTTTCTCGTGTGGCCGAGACTTGCACAATATTCACCGTGCTATTCGCCTGATGACGTAGCCCTCGACGCTTGATGGTCTGGATAAGTGTCCTCTTAAAGGATTAAATTGAAAATCGATCGTGATTTTACGCTGGAAACCATTGCCCTGATAAAGAAAGGAACGGTTCATTTAGCATGTTTTTAATTTCGCTATGACGTGATGAATTTCTTTTCAAATAGCTGCGGTTCCATTTTCGAAGATTCAATCGCGAATGTTCGATCCCAAGTAGCGACTTTGCTCTCAGCCAAATAGTACCAACTTACAATGTATATTTACTTATTTTTATATATTCAGTAATAATATTTAAAAAAACGTTCATTTTTTTATCTTTAATTTAATTATTCGATAACCATGTGGTAAAATAATTGGAAAAAAATTATGTTTCTATACTTGATGCCAAATAATGTTGTCAGCAAATGTGATGAAATTCTTTTCATTTTAAAATCGTGACCCAACTTTCTTAAATGTACCAACACGAATTTTTTTTTTCGTTCTCTATAGCCTCTTGGAAATCTGACTGGATCGTTTTCTTTTCATAATTCACTACTGCACCAAATTTCAATGAAATTCTAAACGGTACTTCTAAAACCGACAGTACTACCTTGACCGCAAGGTGATCGTTAAATTTCGAGGAACCGAAACAGTAAATAAAACAAGAGCCCATCGTACGATGAGCGATAAAATTTTACGAATTCTTGGAGATGTTTAACATGCTGGTTGCACACGAGATTTCCCGAGATAACAAATGTTAGTTTGAACAGTGTATTAAGGAGTAGAATATAATTGTGGAGGGCAGGTGCAACGAGAAGGGCTCACCGTTTCACATATTTTACCCTTAATAATCCTCGAATGACTGGTGGGAAGATTGCTGGCAAGGAAAGAAGTAGATTTTAAGATCATAATATGATGGATCAAGATGGAGCAAGCCAAGATCGTTGGGGCGCATCGCTCTTCCCGGGGAGTCAGAAGTGAGAGGGAGAAGCACATTGCACAGTCACGAAACTGGAGGAATTCGAAAGGTTCTGGTCGTAAGTGTATGAGACTGAGGGCTGGATCGCATGACCAGGCATCGGGCTAGACCCCTGCTGTTTCCGAATACCAAGACGGTACGGGGTGCAACTCCGCGTTGGGAGTGCGAAAGACCGAAAAATATGTTTTAGAAAAGATGAGAAACACAGTCGGAGGAAGAGAGCAAGAGGAAAACTCGCGGTGATCCCCGATGGGCGTGCACACTTAAAAAACCGGTAAACCACTGTTCTCCTCGGGCACCCTCCTCCGAAAGTTTTCTCAGACCCTCGCATTTATTGCCCATTACTCTCACACGCTAATACATTCTCTTATATGCATATTCACGTCAAGTTTCGTTACATCTCCGGTCGTAAACGTAAGATTGTACCACGTGGATACGGGAAAGAAGTCACAAAATCCTAGAAAACTTTATATAGCGACATTGGAATCGTTTTGGAGTTATTTTCACATTTTGAAAGAGTTCTGTTGATTATCGCAATGTAGATTAAATATGCGATCGTTACAAATATGGCAAAGAGAAATGCGGCATAAATAGAACTCGATCAATGCGATGGAAGGGCAAAAAATTCCATATTACTCTCGCACGAGTGAATCTTTCAACATTTCTATCAAGAGATGCACCGATCAATGAGCAGATTGAATGTCCCACGAATCACCACGCAATAATAGGACAAAAATATTCCTGCGTCGCTAAGAAAATACAGTCGCTGAAGCCTTCGAGCGGAGGGATATTTTTCTATGGCAATGAAAGAGCTGCATGTCGAAGGTTCGATAAGGTCGCGAATTTTCAACCGTGAAATATACGGGAATCTGTATGCATAATGTACTATACGAACGAAGATAGTTGAAGAGATATTACGGAGGACGGACTCTGCACAAATATTATCGAATGATTTTCGTCTCGTCACAGCGCGGTAGAGGACTGAATCTCTTTGGCGGATCGGTCGAAGCAAATACAAATTTGTCTTTTCACCAATCTCCAGAGTAAATTTACATGGATGCATTAAAAATAAATAAAAAACGGTACGGAAGAAGGAAAAATAGAGAAGAACCTTACGCGCAGGAACTTCTCCTCTGACGGGCATCATCCTCGGCGCACTATCTTTATCTTTTATTTTTTCTTTTAAACTTTATCTACATCCCAGCGAGCCTGACCCTCGTCTCAGGAACAGCTGCGGGCAAACTAATCTCAGCATATATTTTGTATATTTTCAAAAGCATTATCTTTCTCTAATTGCCCAAAGATAATCGAGGCAAGTTTTTTTAACGCTTTGCATGGCGGTAAATTGGTGAGAAAACCGCAGAAAAAAATAGTCCCAATAGTATAGCGACGATTTGACTTCGAATAAGCCATAACTTTATCCACAAAATAACTGAATTTTAGACGAGGCTCGTAGTTGGCGTTATGATTTCGTTGAATCCAATTTAATTTATTGTTTCAGTTTGTTGAAATTACGAAAAATTTATCGTCCGTGCAGTGTGAGAGTTTCAAAGATTTACGAAGCTATAGTCGCGTGACGAACGTCTCGCCAAGTATGACGTTTAAGTACCTCGTATAAATTCTTCGTCGCTTTTCAGAAATGGAGACAACGAGTAAAAGCGAGGAAGAAAAACAAATAAAAAACAGTGAAAAAGCGAAACAGAAAAGGAAGCAGAGTACAGAGGCGACGGGCGATAGAGATTAAATAATAAAATAAATATCCAGCCCGTTTAAACCCGCACGTTAATTCATACAATGCGAATCGCTCATTAACGCTCTTATCCTTCGTGGGTTCCATACACGAGTACTCACGCAACAGTAGAATGCATAATGATATTATACGATCACGGTAGCTCATTCATTACTGAGCAATTACCGACTCGCACCTCGTGTAATATCTAAATTCTCATATGGGGCCATTTATAAGGAATCGCTGATTCTCTTTATACTATATTCGATGGACTGAACGCAAAACCAAAATCGCGAGCTTTTTTCTCTGTGTACACTTCACCCAGCGATGTAAAAAAAATAAAAACTCGATTCTACGTGTCAGTTTGCCTTTTTGCAGAATGAAAGAATTCTTCGAAATGTTGGAGAGTTGACGCCGATTCTTTCGGTAATCGTAAGCGTTTTTCGTAAAAGACTTCGCCGTTAATTCTTTCTCATGCTGTGATTGACAGTCGCAATCTTTCCTACCAGATTTATGAATACAGCGATGTATACAAGGTTTATTTGCTCTTCTAAATCGCTGTTGAATCGACGAACCCTAATTCGCGTCTACCTCGCGAGCTTTCTCGGATTACTCGCTTCTTCGAGGAGAACGTTTACACACCATGCTTAATACCACTGACTTCTATATTTTGATGTATTTATATTTATATGTGTTTCGTGTATATACACATGTGGGAAGACATGTACGATCGATTTATTATCGATCGATATAAAATCCATCGAGAATTAATAGGTCCAAGAAGTTAAACGTCCATTCGGCACGTAAGCATGACTCACGGAGTTGCTTCGATCGTGAAAGCACAGCGTGTGGTGCGAGCACCCCGAGAAACGCGCTCGCACGTAACTTATTATTTTTCTATCGATGCCGCGCGATATTGCTGGTAAAAGAATTCCATTTTTATCGATTGAAAATACGGATCGACCGGAGCCGCAAACTGCTTGCCATTTATATGATTTTTCATCGATGCGTCATCGTTTTTAAAAATTGATAAAATACGATTTTCCATTTCTCTAACGATCATATAATTCATTCAATTTCGCGATGATAATAATGAAAGTTATTGTGCATGAACGCACATACCGCAAGAGCCTCGTGGCTCTAGTCCAAAATTTGTGACATAAATTTAACGCATGAAAAGGCAAAATCAATGATTTTCACGATTCCCGAGGTCTCGGTACATTTTGACTGTTGTTCAAACAAGTTATCAGAAAATAACAATCGATGGAACGAGCTTTCCGTGAGGGATGCCGATTGGTTGCTTAGCAATATTTGCGCGCAATCGAGAGGGTTTCATCCGGCGTAACAGGAAATCGTTGACCCTTTAGGAAAAGGGTTCGAATATCGATGGATGCATGTGCATTGCGACGTATCGCGAAGATTTATTCGTTTGAACCCTCGCAAACTTCGCTGCTCTATGATTTCGCATTTTGTTTGCATTAGATATACTAAATATCAACCATCGACCGGTCTCATCGATGCGGAGAGAGCAGAGAGGCAATATTTGATTAGAGTTTCGCTAATTGTGACCCGTCATAGCTTACACGTTTCAGTTTGATTTCCCATCCATAGGCGTTTTCCGCGAATATCTGTATACACGCGAAGCGCTCCGGAATAATATGAAATATATGTGTCTCTATTATGAGGAAACAAAAGGGCGTAACCAGGTTGCAATTGAAAAGGTGGAGAATGCCGCGTGAATGGAAGGACCATTTGATTTGCGAGCAGTCGATATGTGTTTGACCCATTACCAATTTTCATGCAGACGACGTCGCGCTTCGATGCGCCACACTATTCTCCGAGAGACACGTATAAACATAATACAAACGATAAACATACAGACATAGCAGTGAAAGCGTGGAATGAACGATATTAAATTATTCTAGCTAAATCCACCCGCGGACATAAATTGACACCGAACAGTGGTCAGATACAGGAGGAAGGGTGGTTCTGAAGAGCGAGGGGTTGGCGTCGCGACGGCTACGTCGATTTTCGTTCCCTAGCGTTTTCAACCTTCTTGTCTATGTATATATCCACATATACAATCTATAGCGTGTATATATGACAGTGCAGTTACGATGTGCACGATGGGGATGAGGATAACTGTGAAACTGAATTCAGTTTCGATCTCACACAGCCCCCCTTTTCAATAGCTCTTCTCTCTCCTTCCCTCTCTCTCTCTCTCTCCCACTCTTTCTCTCTCGCTCCAACGTCGTTCAGTTAAATTCCTGTTATTAATGGATTTGTTTGCGGTGCTTGCTCGACGGTCAATATTTATTCGTCCCACGAAATGTACGCAACGTTCGCGGGTATATGGTAGCGTTTTGACAAGTACCCAAGAGAAAGATATATACCTAATGTATACCTGGTCCCTCATACACGCTCGAGTAGTACTCGGCACTGTAGACACGTTACGTTTCGATATGTCTGTACGTTTTGAGCAGGGGGGGGGGGTTATACACACGAAGGCTATTGTGCATAAGAGTACGTATTTATATAAATACAAACCTTTTCCGTTATACGTAGGTGAGAGGAGTGCGTATAGTACGTCGTTGCATGCGCTAAAGCACCCATCGCGATGGGTGGATGACTTCGACCCACGGCATTCCCTCGCCCCTTCCCCGATCTCCTACCATCCTCCCCACGGACAAGAGAATACACCCCCAAGTTCACCTCCGGTAGCGCCCTTCGTAAATAAATGGCTCGCGTATATTTATTTGGTAAAGAGAAAAAAAAAACAAATTTATGCACGTCGACCAAATAAACGAGGTCGTGCTCCGGCACAATGCTGCGCTCCGCTACGTAGCCAAGTTATACTTTCAAGCATTCTGTATGTCTATATATATTTATAATACCGAATGTACACTACTGCTAAGTATATATACATCCTCACCGTTGCGCAGTCTCCGATTTCGCCTGGACCCCTCTCGACCGAAAAAAAATCTATATACATACATTCAGATATCTATAACGAGACCTTTCTACTCCCTTTTGGAAAACTACCCTCTCGCTATTCGCAATCTCCCGGCCTACTTTTCACTCTGTTATTTCCCCTTCTCTCTCTCTCTCTCTCTGTCTCTCTCACGTCTGCCATCCTGGCTTTTCAGTTCTTTTTCAATCTCGTCACCTTTCACCAGAGAATCGATTTTTTTTCGTGGCCTAGGGAGCTTTTTGTTGTTGCTTTGTTCGGAAAGTAAAGCTTCCAAATTAAGCCATGTATTTCATCAACCTCACGAAAATACCGATTGATTGAAGTTTGGTGGAGAGAAAAAATAATAAATTTCTAGCGGTCGTTCACTATCGTAATAACGATGCTGGGCTCATTATGAATATTAGCGGTTTCAGAGACCGTGCACACTCGGAACCACGAGGTACTTAATGCCTTAAATTTTCATATGGTACTCTTCTCCACCTGTACTCTCGATCAACACCCCACGCCACTTTGCTCATTACAATATTATTTTATATTGAAAAGGAATATGCTTAATTATCAATGTTATTGATTGAGACTACTCCTCCCATCTCCTGAAATAGTCGAGGGAACTAAATTCGCATAATACAGAAATAGAGATAATTGACCCTTCGGAAAGATTCCTCCGGTTGTAATTCTTGTAATAATTGAAACCGAGACCGAAACCGAAAATTCATCCTCACAAAATAGAATCGAGGATGATTCCTCCGATCCCACTCTGCAGTATATATTAATAAAAAATAAAAGATTTTTGACAGGCAGACGAATTGCGATGTTTGGTGAATATGATACGTGGCAGCTCGTCTACACGCTATATCCGTTTTTCGAAAACGTACTCGTCTCGCTACCGCGAATCTTTTGTGTTGGATTGCAACGTTTTAACGAAAAGTCAAAAAACTGATTTTCCCTCGTGTACGTAACGGATTTAATATCTCTCAAAATAGTACAGAATGCTGCTGCTCTGGCCTGGATATATTTCCAACCCTCTGACGCGCGGTGTGTTGTATTCCTACTATCTCTTCGGGGTTTCGGATTGGAGGCTGCGATACAGCGGAGCCACTCAACATTTCAAATATTCAAGAGAACCGCCTACACTATGATTCTTGCTCTATCTGTGGCTTCTTTAGTTTCGAACTAAAGCTATTAAAACGATAGCGTAAAAAGGCTTTAAGGTGGTGACTTAAATTTTCCTCTATTCAGCAGATCGCCGAATTAACCCGACCATATTTTTGCCTTTCCCAGGAAATTTCATCCCAATTAATTCAATCGCTGTTCCGTAAATATTAAGCTCGCGAAATGTAGGTTGGAGAAATTCTTGGCTTCGATACTGTGACTCTAAATAACTCGGGACCGAGAATAAAATAGTGAAGGAAATTTGTGCCAATTCTTAAAGGCAGCAAAAGCTCACGAGGATCCTTCGAATCGGTAAACCCCATGTGTATATGGTCCGCATATATATATCCTCCATAGCCAGCATCTGTGGCTCGTCCCACCATACGAACTTTTGGATGTTCTCGCATCTACACAGTTTTGCCTCCTCCACACATCGCTCTCTGCTGTCGCTCTCCCTTTTTTTCCTCGATCTCTCATTCCCTCTGATTCTGTCCCTTTCGTCCCTTCTCCCCCCGCCATTTTACTGTGCTATTGCCACCATTCCCTCTACTGCTGCTACCGCTATATCGCCGCCACCACCACTACGACTACTACCATTACCTTCTACTGCTTTCTCTCTCGCTCTCCCGCCGTCTACTGTACCGGCAACCACGATCAGCAGCGCCTCTACCCGGGCGCCCAAGAGCAACCGCGAAGGTTCCCCAACGTTTTCAACCTCCAGTCAGTTGGCCGACATGAGCCGCGCGCGACTCACCGCTCTATGTCGAGAGGGTTGATGTCCCACGACTTCGTTAACCTCGCGTGAATAAATAAACAAAAACAAATAAATAAGAAAAGTCGATTTGAAATTTTTTCGGAATCGTCGGTTATTACACATGCTAGTGATGCTTTATCGATGATGAGGCTAAATTTAAACAAATTTCTATTGTGCACAGCTGAATCTTGAATGGTTTGAGTGAAGCGATTCACCGTCGTTATCTTATCTTCGAAACACAACGTCGCGTGCGTTTTTTTTCAACTCCAATTTGACAGGATCGTTGAACTTTTGCTGACAATTACCAGTTTTTTTGTTTTTTTTTCTTACCTCGAAGTGGGAGGATTTTGGTTTTCTTTGGGGGTAAAATTGTTCCGTGACATCGTGACGATTTTTACTGTTGCTCCAAAAGTGTGGAACAATCGTCGTCTTATCAATTAATCGCGTGTGTTTGTTGACAATCATTGGAATCTCATTTCGCGTTGCTGTGAAACAAGTACGTGTCGTTATCAAGGTATCACACGATAAACGAACCTTAATAACATAAACAACAATACTACAATCACATCGCGTTGCTTCAAGTGCAAACAAACTGCGAGTGCAGTAAAAGCGCGTAGTGAGTGATCCCTGGTGGATAAAGTGGCGTGAAATAAAATTTAAATGGATATCGCAACGATTCTATCAATTTTCCGAGTAAGTCTTATAAATGGATAGCGATACTTCCTTATGTTTTTATTATTTTACGAACGTACATGAGTCCACGTTTTATTACGTGAGTGTTGAAAAAAATAATTGCAGTTGCACATTGACGAGGCAATCAGTTGTTCACGCTCGTCTCTCGTTCGTTATCCTCACAACTATTCGCACATCTCCGTAAACGATGAAGACAGGAATAGAGAAAGAAAAACTTTCACTGTTGCTCGTTAGCATACCCGAGAAACTCTTGCGTGATTCGGGCAATAAAAACCTACATACACACGTCTGCAAGTCTCTGATACGTGGGAAAAGAAGGGAAGGAGATAAACGAGAGAAAAAATCTGTCGAATGTTTGCTATGAAGACGTGAATTATTCGCCTTTAGGAATGTTACTCAAATATACTTTTAACGACTATTTTTAATGACTGACTTGCCGGTTTCCATGTGTTTCTTTCGATTGACCAAGCATTTGATTGAAAATGTAAATTATTCATGGATCGTTTAACGTCAAATTGTTCGCTTTCGCACTGTCCATTGGGGGACCAACAGTGCGCGATCGTTTAACTTGTAACAGTTATTATTTTCGCTCGGCGTATTTCTGCGGGTTATTACACTTGATGGTAATGGATATGGTTATAAAATCGCTATTTAAAAAAAAAGATCAATTTAAGTGCCAGATTCACAAACGGTGACAGTTTCAAATCGAAATTTCGCGGTTCAATATCGTCCGACGTCTAAAGTTTTTTGAGGACAAAATTAGTCCCTCGATGCATCAAAAGACAAGATGGATTATTCAAAAACATGTTATATTAATAAATGGCATAATTAATGCATCGGGTGACTTCAAATTAAAAAAAAAAAATAAAAAAAAAACTAAAAGTTTCTCTTTCGTTACATGGCCCAAAAACCGATGGTTATCTCTTGATTTTTTACCGGTTCTGCACCGAATGCGTCGTGAATATTTTAACGATCGACTTTGCATATTCTCTCGCTCGCGAATAATTGCCGGTCGTGTTAATGGAATATATATAAATTATTCACCGATCGTTTAGCCATCACATCGACGAATGAATGAGAATATTTGCGTTTTTTTTCGTGGTTTCGGTGCTGGACCGCTTGCTGCTAAATCACACGCGAGTGTCGATAAATATATTATGTCGAATTTGCATGTTTTATGTCTTTGCCTGATATTCATAGAAATTACAATAGTTTTCATTTTGAAAAATTACCAACAGATTGAACAGTTCGAGAGCAATTCTTCAGGCGAAGCGTGGCTAGTGTCCAATAAGGAAATTTTAAACCTGCGACGATACACAGGTGACAAGTAGGAAAACTATCCCCGAATTAATTTGACATGCGCCGATAACTCTCGCCCGTGACGCCTCGAAAATCCTGACACACTTCCGCAAGTTTTAAGCTCACGATATATATTCTCACCGTCGCAGGTCCCTTGCCGAACAACGCGCGCGTTTAAGACCGATAAATATTCCACATGCGAACGCTTACGATGCTCTTCAATTTTTCGTACTCCGAAAATGAAATTCCATGCACCGCGAAACTCTGCCTGGTAAATCCTCATGTACCTTTTTGAAGAAATGATCCTCTCATTTCAAAACCTTGCATTATTCACACTTTGAGTAGCTGCTGTGCGAAAAATCGATCAGGAATCCTTCAAAACATTTATTAAGTCCGTTTATAATTATTATTCTAGAAAAAAAATCGTTTTTTGATATTGGAAACCCATTGGATTCATGAATCCATAAAAAAGCCGAGGTTTTTAAATACAAAGTTTGGAATGACGTGAATTCATGGTGCATCTAAAAACACGACGATGCTGGAGTGCAAGAGAATGAATTGAGCAAACTGTGAAGAGGTGCTACCGATCAGAACAAATTTACCGATCGATATAAATTAATAATCGGCAGTCGAACGAGAAAGAGCGTACACAAGTAATATGTGTAATTATAAGATACGAGTGTTCGCGCCACCAGGAACGCGAATGCCCGCCAGATGGAAAATTCCTTAACTACCAATCGCAAAACCAGTGACGCTCTCCGTTCGTGGAGAGATCTAACGATCGTTAAAACTCCCCTCTGTGCACATAAACACGAAGAGAGTTTGCGATATATATAATAATCACCTTTCGCATTTTCATCGGGCGTCCCGCCATTTAATTCTAATTAAACAGCCGTTCCGTTCCACGCTCTTGACGCCAGGCCGGTTTTCCGACATCCGCTCTTCCAATTCTCTCATCGTACTACAAGTACCATGTACATGCATGCACACCACATATAGCTAAGAATATACGTGGATATATATATAAATAAAGTTAAATGTGTAAATTCAGTGGCGATCCGCCACGCGAGCTCGGTCGTTGGTACGAAGGGTGAGCAAGAAAGATGAAATACATACGAATGAAAGAGAGATAGAAATAGAGCAAGAGTTTCGTTGATATATATGTGTAGAAGGGAAGAGTGGAGGAAAACCGGTGCGAGCGTGCCGAACAGGAAGTTACGCCGTACGTGACAGGGGTAACAATATCTTTATATTATGAAAAAAAAGCGGAGCTCGCGTCTGTGTGTCTATCCCCTGCAGGAGCGCTGCTGCACAACTGTGGCAAAGACATCACGCACTCTGTTTTTTTCTGCTTCTCATGACGCTCATCTCGCCAGCTCTCAACTCTTTTATATTTACGTTTCTATTTTCTAATCAACTTTATGGGAGATGACTGTCTCGAAGTGACGAAAGACACGAGGAGATGAAATTGACTGAGAATCACAGTGTAAAGGCCTCACGTTTGTGAGGAACGCTTCTAAATGAAAACAAATGAGATTCTTGGGTGGTGAATTTCCACGAAAATGAGACTGTTTTTTGTTTGACAGACTGAGCAAAAAATCGTTTGACATTTCTTTAAATACCGAACTGCTGAGAAGGAGAAATTTCGTTAATCAATCATATCGAAGGGAAAACTTGGAGACGCAGCAACATTAAACTGCGCACAAAATTAGTTATACGCCATATGTTGTCCAGTATCAGATGAGACGCTATTTCGGACCCCATGGTGTCGTTTGAAACGAACATCTTCTCGAAATTCGTTTCGAATAGGACCTTCTTGGTTGTGTATCTCGCCAAGGCGATCTAACGCTAACGCGTGACTTATCGTGACGGGATCTCCGGTTCGCCGAGTTTATCAGATGGGGAAAAATACAAACACATGGGCACATGGCCATGTACGAAGAAATCACGGAGACGGGTCTGCGGGTGGAAGTCGAAGAAGAGCCTGTGAGAGGAATAAGAATCGATCCTTCGATATACTCTCGTACACCGGTGACTATACACACAAACATACATACGTACACATATACATTCGCACGTATATATATAAATATATGGGGAGAAATATTTTAAGACTGACCGGGTTTCTACGGTGGCACCTGGCACGCGCAAGGTTTCAACATCTGCGTCCGATCTTTCGGCTGCTCCCTCAAACCTACCCTCCTTCTTCCAAACTGCAAGAAATATTTCGAAAAACGTTTGTCCTTTCACATCTCTCAGGCTTTTACACACACTTACCTGTCGATGTGTAAGTTTCTTCGATAATTTCGCACGTACGTACTATAAACATATCTATATCTGTGGTTATGGGGATGAATGTGCATCGAACACTTCAAGTCTATTATGCAGGCGTATGTCTGACTGCCGTGAGAACTTAATTCTACCTGTGGAGTGTCGGTGGTGCACAGCGAACAATAAAACACACCCCCATGCCGAGCAGGGGATGGAAAAGATGAATACTCATTGACAATGAACGACGAATTGGCGATTCAGGAAAATTGTATATAATGTGCATGTATAGACGTATCCATTGATGCACCAGTACGAGAAGGGCGTTGGATCTGCAGCCATACCTAGTCGATGCCATGCACCCTTATATAACGAGCAGGATTCCCCGATACGTATCTTTACAAACGTACAACGGTGAAAATTGCACCCAGCCACAAGTCTCGAGAATGGAAAGCTTGCGGTTAAACTCGACAATCGCAAATTTTCTATCGATGCGTTTTATGCTCTCGTCGGTCTGCAAAAAGCATCCTGAACACAGAACAGAGAAGAATATCGATTCTTGCCACACAAGTGCCGACGTCTTTTTCAATGACGCGCGAAGCTCCTTGTTCCCTAGACACCCGCACATTCTTTCTCTTGTGCATGTCGATGTGTTAGTGCGTGTGGGAAAAAAAACCGGGAAGCAGAGCTTGAGTATCGCATAGTGGTGTCTGAAGGTGGAGGACTACACTACAACGACCCAGCGCGCCAAGCAACGGCAGCACTTTTCGCCCTCGTTCGCTCTCCACTCCCGACGAAATGATTTACGATTCAAGCTTATGGTAACCATGTCTCCGTTGCTCCCTCGAGAACGACCAAGAGGGTTAAAGGTGCGTAGCTCCTCGTGTCACGCGTGTATACAAGCGCCTGCATGCTATACTTACCCTCAGCTTTCCCAAACTCGAGAAACCGGAGGTATATGCTCGCGCGTCGAAGTAAAGATGTATGTACCTCCAATCTCTGAAGCTAAAGAGCAATCCCTCCGCATGAGCGAGGGCGGAATAGACTGCGTTGATCAGGGGCGCGCGTACAACCGTATGTTTTCCACACAGAAGGGCGGGATTACCATTGACGAGGAACACTGTTGACAAAATATGAAAAGTGGATCTTTGCCAATAAACAATTCATTTCATCCGAACATTTTCCAGAATGGTATCAAATTTAAGAAACTTGGAAATGCGATTATATTCTTCTCGGAAAGAAACATTTCTTTCATTTTCCATCGAAAGAAAAAGTTCACTAAATAATATTGCGAATTTAACCAAACGTGATTGCTCCGTTCGAGTATTGCTTCATGTTTTCGTGTCTACATCGGTTCTGGATTAGTTTATGCACGTTCTCAGCCTCGCAACCGACAAGAGCTAATAATAAAAAAGTAATATCGATTCGTTCGTATGATACATCGATATTCGTAATAAGAATCGATGCCCGAGATATGGACGAGCATAAAAGCCCACGATGGCTCCGATCCGCACGGTATCGAAGGAGAAAATTCATATGCAGAAATGAGGGCTACGCGGGGATAGAGAGCTTCTATTGCAATGGAAGCCCATTGCAGATGCGTGATTCGAAAGAGACGTACACTTCTGCTATAAACGTATACAGTGTACAGCCTCGAGGCATATTGTATTCGTTCGAACAGAGAGATGCAACTTATAGCCAATATTTCCCTCGTGTATATATTTTTATCATGAACCCATGAACGAGCTTCATGAGTCCGAAGGATACAAGGGTATGTTCGCATATAAGAGGAATCCGTTTGATCTTCAATAACACGGTATATTACTTAGCATAAGTAGAATCCCTCGTCGGAACCGTTTGATTTTTTATATCCACTTTTCCCAAGTATATGTCGAGCACGAAGGAAAAGAAGAAAACCTCGCGTGTAGCTTTTTCCGTGAATGCGATATTGTTCGCCACATCACGTGGCCTCTTTCCCTTCGTCAAGTCTCACGAAAAGGTGGCTCATTGATTTTTGCCATTTCCCTTTTGTGTAATGATTCTCGGAAAAGAGGAAGGGAATAGCGCGAGATTACGAGGGCTTTGGAGCGCGCGAAAGAGCTCACCTCGGCTCTCGTCCATCAGTCTTTATGTACGATCCAGCATCGAGTGTAGTCTGTACTCTATAAAACGTAGCAACGGAAAGTAAAGGCAATTGGAATGCCAGAGCCCGATGGAGTACGTTCAAAGGATCTCGTTTTCCAACCTTTGAATATTAAATGGATTTTTGTAGAACTTGCAGGCCTTTTGCGTTCGGATACCTTACCATTCCCCGCGTACCTTGCAAACGAAACGTCCGCTGCGCGTACAGCGTCAATACCTCTCGTTGGTTCGTTTTTTTTACATTCAGAAATCAGGAATGCTCGACAGCACATTTCGCACTAGGCAATGTCCTGGCCATTTGAATAATTACTTTAATGAATCATGCCAATTAATAAAACTTCTCATAAAATCAAAAATTTAAATGTGGGTGTGTTAGTTTATGGTGGCGTGGCAGATATGGGTATTTGCAGAAGATTGACGAGGTAAGCGAAATAGGCCTCAGGCATTTCGCTCCTTCTCGCTTAAAAAACGAAGCAACTCCATTAAAGGGCTCGAACGCGATTGCAAGCTCCTTCACCCGCAACTATCCTTCTTATTCCTCTTTTCCCGCTCACGTGTAGACACCATCCGACCCNCCCCCCCCCCCCCCTCTCTCTCTCTCTTGACATCAAGCTGTAGCGGCCCCTTCACTGCCAGCACCTCTTTTCCTTGATGTTCCTTTGCGAATCCAATTTCACGGCTGCTATTTGGTACCGCTGAATATCGCTGCTCGGATATATAAACACTATAAAGTAAACTAAGCAATTCGTTTGTAGCGGTTGACAGAGCCAGAACCAAAAATCCCATCGAATACGAATACCGTCGAAACTCGATCGACATGACGCAAGTCTTTTTTTTTCTCTTCGTCGAGAGTATTTCGATGTTTGCATACCCGACCATACGAAAAAAATCACCAAGCACGCGAAAGTAGTGTATCGTTGAGGCATTGAAAATCGTTCTATTCAAAACTGTCGCTTTATGAACCGCGTCCGTGCTCGATGAATGCCATAGAAATATATCCCCGATTCGATTGATAGCGAGAAAGTTGCTACGCTGGTTCGAATACCATTAGTATAGCAGCTGTCAGGAAAAATCATGTCCCCAGTTTTCACAAGTTCGAGTCTAAAATGTGTGTAATTTTTTTCATAGAGATAAATCCATGGAAATAATGACACGATTTACCCGAGGATTCGGTGAAGTAAATATAAAACATATTTTCATCCATGTTATCACAAGAAAAATCAGATTCCACATTCAAGATCAATAAACAAAAATATTGCATTCATTATTGCCGAATCACTTACGTGACTAATTATTACAATAATTCCATTCTGGAATGTTTCTAATGAATTATTATTTACCATCGAAAAAAATAGGTTCCTGGCCATGCGTAGCACCGTGAGTCGATGAATTTACCACCTGGTTGTTGTTGATATCCAATGAATTTACCACGGGAAAGAGCGTACAGTCTGATGGATGGACAGAGAGTGAGAAAATCGTTTTCATCACATCATCTCGAAAAGTAGCCATATGGGGCAATTTTTTTCTCTTGACGTATATCTTGAGCGACAATCTAGCATTTTCATAAAAGGTATGGACGAAGGTATGGTCTATAAAACTTTCAGCGTTCGCGCCATACGTGAAAGAGCGTTATATCTAATCAATTTTGTTACGCTACATGAATGAAACATGGCATGTATGCCACCCAAAACCTGCTGGAACTCAACGACACGAACCCGTAGAGAATAAAACATAGTTTGGGCCACACCGCCCGCCGAGTGAAGGCCCAAAATCAAAAAGATATAAGCACGACTAAATGTAAATGTACGAAGGCATAAAAATAAATGAACGATCAAGGTACAGCAATGTTGCTGTGTGGAGATTGATGTACTACGGGAAAAACACATGGGCCAATGCTCTGCTGATGTGCCACCGCCACCATTAAATTCGAGCGTTAGCTTTGTATCTCGGGAAAATCTCCTGTCTAGATCTTCCAGTAGCGATAAGAACTTACATTTCCCCCGGAGAGCAAACTCACGGGAATATTTATTCAGCGTTTATATGAATTGTATATACCTGCCTACTCGCGTCCCTTTTTGAATATATGTTCCTGATGAAGCGGAATCACACCACGGTTAGTCTATGTACAAAAATTCTAAGCACCGCTTTCGGAATAAAAACTTTAGAAATTTGCATCTGCGTACGTTTTCTATGGTTAAGAATACAAAATTGCAAATATTTTTTTCATTCTTTCATTTCGTTGTGTTTTTATCTTGATTATAATATATTGACGTAAAAAGTTGTCAATCGCTGTCGATGCCGATAAAATCTGTTGGGAGAAAAATAATGAATCTCAGAACTGCATTTTCAAAATAATGAACAATTCACTTTTGGAATTCTCCAGCGTGCATTACGCAGGAATAAATTCATGGGACTCGAAACTGTTTTATCAAATCGCAAACGCAGATTACTAGATCGGCATAAAATCATAATGCAGGAAAGTTTTTTCACACGTGGACACAATAATCGTGGACTAAAAATAATCTCAAAGTTCCTGATTCAAAGCGTGGAATTGTATTTCACGAAAAAAGCATCCAGCTTGTTGAGGATAGAAAATGGAATGGATCCGTAAATTAGGTGCGAGGCGTAAATTTGCGAAATCTTCAAAGATCTGTGAACGTATGTTCATAAATAGTGTTCACGAATATTAAGAACCACACAGATATATCATAAACTATTCAACGATCATCGAGCCCGGATATAAATTTGTCACAGCGAAATGAATGAAAAATATAACTAAAAAAATCTTTTTTAAAAACGGAGACACACGCTGGGCTGTGAATCACATAGATTTTGTGAGAGGAAAGCTTGTACTCGTGAGATCTGAACGTCTCTTCTTCTCGCGGAGGTTTTCTTATATAGACATCGAGAAAGATGAGGGAATAGAACGAGATAATTCAACCCGAACGAGCGTTTATTCTCCAGAGCGGAGTGTGCGAGGGCGAGTTGACATGTTTATTATTCGTACCGTAATCTTCTCGGATTACGCGCATTCTAGTTTTCAGATCCGTATACATATATAGCGTACGATGTATAGTACATACAGCGGTACGAGTGGTACACGTTATAAAAGTATGAAAAAAGGTTGAATGAGTTGAAACACGAGAAGAGAGAAAACTGTGAGGTTTCGGGAGTGAGGATAAGATCCTGGTGGGCATTTCGGGAATAGAGAGATCTTTATATCCAAAAGACTTTGGGCAATACTGGCGCGAAGGATCAACGGAATGTCTCGAGGGCTGTGTGTTTCCTAAACCGGTAGCATGAGCTTTTTTTATTCTTTTTTTTTCACCCCCGCGAGAAAAGCGACAAGAGCCTTTTCGCATCGTTTTTTACGAGCGGTTATGTTAACCCACTGAACCTGTTGTCACGCGATATCCCGGTCGTTCCATCAAGCCCTTTGAACCCTCGAACTATATGCGACGATGAGAAAATCGAAAAAAAGGACGCGGGCTAAGGGGCAACGATTTTACTAAGGAAAGTTTAGCTCTTCTTCAGATATTCTTCCTTCACGCTTTAGGAGCGCGGTTTAAGAATAATATTATAGGCACGCTGCGGCACGTTGAATATTGCGGTTGGTTCAAATCCACGACTCAGTTGTTGGCCATAAGCGTGGACCACGTGAGTTACGATGATGGCTTTTGTGAGGAGCAGCAGCAGGGAGGGGGCCAATCGCTGCTTTGTCGTTTAAACTTTCGTGTCCTGTGTAGAAGTAGAAAGCCAATCCCTCATGAATACACTAATACCTTTGTGCCTGTATGTGTGTGTACACCGATGAAGGGCAAGATTGTCAAGAGATAAAGGAGAAAGAGCCCACACTCGAGAGCAAGTCGAGGACCCCGTACTCGCAGAGTTCTCTTGCGGAGCTATATCGTCAAGCACCTTTTCGGCGTTTGGCTTCGCGGTTCGTGAGATTTTCATAATGGAAGACGAGGGGAAAAGATAAAGTGAGAGAGAGAGAGAGAGAGAGAGAGAGAGAGAGAGAGAGCGAGGGGGGAAGGTAACGTACTACTCAGCGGCTCTTATAATCGCCTCGCGGTAGATTATGCGGTCATGCGTTTTTAGCCGCTGGTCTTTATACACGCGCGAGAGAGAAGCCTGCTGACTAGAAGACAGATCAGCATGGATGAGAAGAACAGCTCCCGTGGAGTCTTGTTTGAAAAAAATTGTGAAAAACATGATTGTTGAAGGAAACCTTTCGGGGTTCAGCCAAGAGTTCCTAATTCCAAAGTATTCAGAGTTTCGATACATATTCACAGAACCGAAAGAGTACTCTCTCGCATATACGATTCTCGCTTTATTGGTGGGTACGACTCGATGAAAAATCCGGGCATTGTGTCCAAGATTTCGTCCATTCTACCGTGAGATAACACGAATCTTATTAGGATTCTGTCTGCGTTTGCAGTTTAGTATGCGAATCTTCCCTCCAAAGATTTATGTTGTTTTTTTCCTTTTTTTTGTTGCTGAATGCATCAAGCCCTAGACGCAGCGAATGTATCTCCCTGAATTCCGGAGAGTTTCGGTCACACGGGTCCTTGAACTTTTGGGACTCTCACGGACGTTCCTGCATGTTGTATTGGTGTGCATGCATCAGAGTAAATGCCCTTCCCTCCCGTATTTTTCAGTCTGTAAACCGGGGAGAGAAATAAAAGACACACATTGTATAGCATTATGTCCAAACTCGAGACGCCAAAGGATCTAAAGAGCAATGCACGCGGCAGTCCTTCTCTCCGTGCTGAGGACCCTCTTAAAATGTGTATCCATCCGCCAGTTTCAAGTATTTATGCACTCAAAAGTTAAACAGAGAGATTCTAGTCAAATCTTTCCCACGAGGAAAAATCTAGAAAATTTTAAATACTCTTTGAGAATGTCGAGTGATTTCGCGAGTGAAGAGCATGCGACTGTATATTTTGAAACTTTCTTGACATATTTATACTTATCGCCGCGTCAAATGCAACGCAAAATCTGGTCCTGGTATCAACATGTGTATGTGCGTGCGTCTCTCTCGCTCTCTGTGTTCCTTAACGTGTGTCATACGTGGGACACAATGACGCGGTCGATGTGTCGAGTGTTTTAAGCCTTTGAGTGGTTGATACCGGTCGGACGGTTTATAAATTGAGTCCTCGTCCTGGAGGATTACGCTTTGCTATACACGCTTACGCTGCTCCTCTATTTATATATATGCCATCCCGTGCCATTGCTGCAGGGAAAAGCGTATATACAAGAAGAGCTAGGCGATCACAGAGGCGCAGATTCTCGATTGTTGAAACGCGACTCGTGTGTGAGTCTTGTTTGTATATTTGTATGCGTATGTTTGCGTGTGTGAATCAAGGCGATGGGAAATCTGTGTTCGCTGACTGCGCGTGCCTCCATTACGGGATCCTTCGAGGATTATTCCACCTCGTGGCGTCGAGAATCGATCCTTCGGGGGCTCACAGTAGCATGATAGCAGAGTACAATTGGAATCGTCCTACTGGGAGCTCAAGACTGTGTAGGGTATATCGAGGTGTATATACGTTTGTGTGCACTTATGTGTGTAGAATCATATATCTCAAGGAAATGGAGGGGTAATCGCTTCGTATTGATTGTCTTATCACATTACATGCATTGTTCACGGCAACTCTACGCACAAGATTACGCGAGTTACTCGTTCGATCCGCGAGAACGTTCATTTTAATTGTCGACTAATTATCATTGTTCTGTGTTACACGAAACTCTTGAATGGCAACAAGTATATTATTGTTACGCGGATGAGTCGGTGGTCGAAGTTTTCCGATACTGTGAAATGGATCATCACGATTTATTAACGTTGCTTTGAGGATTTTTCAAAGCGATAACACGAATTTCCTTCCACGTTCGAGCTGACCCACTTCATTATCATAGACACTTGAAATAAACTTTGCATTTTACAATTTCCATAACATATCCTTTTATCGGTTTATTTCGTGCGATAACATTGAGAAAATAAAATAAAGGCAAGTGATGAATGGACACACTTACACATAATGCACCTCATAATTTTATCGTCTCTCTTCCAAGAAAACGAGATTAATTTCTAATACAGTTGCTCCAATTTTTGCATACTTATCGCCGAACCGCAGACTCTCAATGGCTCATGTATTTATAATTCTTCATTCTCGCTTCTCATATGACGTTCTTGTTGGGAAAGCGATATGATAAAATTAACGATTTAAAAGTTGCCCGGATACAGGCACTCGTTAGAAAAACTGATAAACAGCCCGACCTCTCTCGCTCTTGACGCTGAGCTGACCTGGAGACGCTGAGTGATGCGCTCCGTGGTATGCTGCTGCTCAAGACATTTCATACTACGGATAGAAAATAAATAATCAAGCATGCTGATAAAAACGATGACGAGTGTCTGCTTGCTTCAAAGCGATCGTTTGTTTATACTATTTATGCGTGCTGATGCATATCCATCTTTTACTTCATATCACTCTCGTATTGAGTAAGAATCGAATCAGCATTCTGATTACTTCATCAGTTCATACAGAGATATACATTTTTATTCACGTCCGAAAATCGTTGAATGTTGTTCAAGTTCCTTCGAGATATCTAACAATTCCGGAAATCCTCTTGAAACGGATGATACGAGATCATTGTAAAATTATTATCAATCACGAAGGTGAAATCTTTGCTATCGTCTGTACATCGTACTATTTTTTATTGAATCATTCATCTGATTTATCGCATATACAAGTTTTTTTTCTCTTGTTTCTTTGGCAAGGTGTTTGATGGACACAGTTCAAATGGACAACGTAGCATTTGCCCGGGGCAACTCGGCACAGCCCANCCTTCGAGATATCTAACCATTCAGGAAATCCTCTTGAAACGGATGATACGAGATCATTGTAAAATTATTATTAATCACGAAGGTGAAATCTTTGCTCTCGTCTGTGCATCGTACTATTTTTTATTGAATCATTCATCTGATTTATCGCATATACAAGTTTTTTTCTCTTGTTTCTTTTAGCCATATGAAAGAAACTTGGCAGCGACTTTGATTTCGAGCTCTTCTCGTTCGATACATATACGTTCATCGCTGACCCCGGGGACCTCACAGAAGAACCCTCTCTCTCTCTTTTTTTTTTTTTTTAGACGGACTTAAGTTGACGTGTGCGTGCGAGCAATAAAGTACCGAATTCGTGTACACGGGAAGCTCTTAGTTCCCGAACTCACGAGAGCGCGGGAGCACGTACTCACGTAAATTTCGTTTCGGCTTGTGTATTCTAGTGGTTGAGGAAAGAGCTATGCGAATTCATAGTTGTGTGCGCAGATATAAATACATGGGTTCGAGCGAGAAAATTCTTCGTAAGGGACCTCGTTTTGAAAAACGTTAAACATGAGAAGTCGCACGGTGGCAATGTCGCGTATGGAATTCAGCAAGTTACTCACTGAAATTTGTGTCCTCCTTTTTCTCTACGTGTTTTTATCTTTCTCTCTTACTTTTTTCATCTCTTCTGTGAGTACACAATTCCAATCGTTTGCATTCAACTACGAGCCTCCACATAAATATTGGCGAAACCTTGAAATTTCGACACGAAAATATCACATTTTGGTCGAAATGTTCGACCGCGGTATAAAAAGGCTCTCCAGAGGTTAATTCGGTGGAATTAACACGCATTCTATACAGAGCACCAAGTTTGTTCTTCCCTGCGTGTGTATAACCCGCAGCCCTCGTTTTGCTCGAGCTTTTCCTTCCTGATCGTTAATTCGATAAATTGCGGAGCCAATTAGAGTAACTCATTGAATTTAAAGGTAGGCATACACTTCGACGAGAACATTTGAAACGTCATTAATTCAAATTTCATTAAATTTCATCGCTCATTCGCAGGAAGCTTGATTAAAACGGATGGCAGACGAAGCGCGATGTTATAGGTAGATAAGACATTCCCGAGCCGAATAACTCCGCGCGTTTTCGTGACCCAAATTGCATATTCTCTTGGTCGATCAATCGCGGTTCAATATCATGCCGAGATAACTTTGTAACGGTGCCCGCACGGTGATTGCTTTTCTTCGCCTGCTGCTGTTAAAACGTCACGGCAACATGGCTAACATTGTGACATAGATCGATCTTTCGAGATCACAGCACGAGAAAGAAGGCGCGGACCTTGAGGACTCGATGCGCGGTTAACGATCGATTGACTCGATTTCTCGAAGCTCATTTTCTGTTCGACGACCATCTCTCGTTTCATGCTTACACACACATACACACATACTTTATATATTTATGTTTATACCGAATTTACAACGACTTATTTTCGTTGAGTCACGCTTCTGTATAAGGATTTGTTCAATTATTTGAATACACACGCGGAAGTATTTCCAAAACGATGACTAATGTTACATCGCGTAGTCCTTACATTTTTTCTCTCATTTCCAAACATTCAATTATCGGTTCTCTTCCAGAGGCTTCTATTGGATGTGATCGACTGGATTCGATTGACGTTGTCGTGGGACCTCAAAATCTCCCATTCAAACTTTTTTTAAATGAATTTCCACACATTTGTCTAAATTTTATTATCATACTGATTGAGATATGTCTTCATGATCTGGAGAGTCATATTTTTATGCCTCAGCCAGTAGTAGAGCAAGGCACTCATTCGCTGGCTATAATTCTCAGTGAGATAGAAATCATTTGCCTAATCAGGGCGCTGATAGAGGCAAATGGATTGTCAAGCCGTTTATTCTCACATTGTAACGGTGTATGCGTGTGATAAGAATCCATATTTGATTCTCAAACGAATATGTGTATAGAGAGATCGGAGGCGACTCTTGAAATCCGGGAAAATTCGTGCATAACCAACGAGACAGTAAACGAGATCTCTCTCGCCACAATCCTACATGTCGAGGGGGAACTGGTTGTGGCTTTTTCAAACCACCATTCGTGTGCACCATGTGGTATACATAGACCTCGTACTTGATGGTTTATAATAATTTATAATCGTATTACGATATAACACGGAGTCAGCACAATCCAAAGGGAAAAACATCGAGACACTTCGACCTGGGAATATTTTCCACTTCGATTCACTTGGTATATTATGCATGGACAACATTCATAAGTATAATAAAATCCATAGCTGCACAGATGCAGGTAAAAAATGAATTAGTGGGTGAGAAACGTTGCAAAGACTTGATCGATCCGGGTTTCGAGCTACCGGTCAAGCAAGTGCTCGAGTTTGCACATTTTCGGGAGTTTCGTAAATCAATGACGAGTTAAGTGCGATGATTCTACACGAAGAACGTGTATTTGATCTATAATCTGATTGAATCGATAAGGATACGAGGGAATCAAATTGCACGAGGGTCCAAGGGTTATCGAAGAATCCTATAGATTGTTTGTACTCGTGTATCATAAAACGAGATGGGTATCGAGTGACTTATTGTCACGCACAAGCCAATATCGATTTTGTTTTACGAAGAAATTTTTCGAGGCGTGTATCTCCAACTTTTATGGGTATATCCACATGCCCGTAACTTAATGTATATTGGAGCGGGCAAGCGTTAATAGGAAGGCGCATCCCTGTACCGTCCCTTCGTTGGTTTTCATAATTAAAGGGCCGTCGATAAATTACCCGAGCCAGACGTTATCCGATAGCGAGATCGAACGAGCGCTCGGGGTCTTTCCGAGCTGAGCTTCGTTTCAACCCCCTTAAGCTATATATATATATGCCCAAAGTATACGACGAAGCTGTGCACCAAGAAAGCTGTGATTTTTTTCACTCGTTTCGATTTACCGCATCGCAATACGATTCGCTTCTCTCTTTAGCTCATGTACAAAGATCATTGGATTCCCGTTCGTCTGTCTTTTCATTTTCATCGAAAATCACCTACTTCCCAATTCCATCATTTTTTTGAGTTTATTTCTTTGTTCGTTTCCATTATATTTTCCACATGATGTCAGAAAAAGGGATTATGAGCATTGGAAATGATTTCGTCATCGAATTCCGGACACCAGTGTATTGCTCGAATTCCTAAACGATTGAGCAACCTCGTTCAAATGTAACCAAAACTTGATGTAATTCCAATCTCAACCTCATTTCTCTCTCAATGTTGTTTTCGAATAGTTTTTCATGCGTCTATTAATTTATGTCACAGCAGACTATGAAATAGGTTCGGTAGAAGAATCGAAGTCACACGTAACGCGCTAAATATTCATGGAAAATGTCACGTGAGCCGGAGAGTGTGCGCTATCGCGATTTTATATTTCACTTCCATCACATACAAAGTGTATTAATGCGCGTATACATATTGCGTAACTCTTTTGCGATTTGAATAGCTGCATAAACGCCGTACTCGTTTAGCCATACGACATGGTAATATGAATATAAATATATGTATAAATATGAATCGTTTCACGCTCGAGTTTCAAGCGCCCATATAAAATACTATAAATAATATATTCGTATACATTTTATGTCTATAAATATCTATATGTTTTACCAATCGTTAACGAGAGGCGACTTGATATAAATCGGCGCCAATACGAATCTGCATGCAATTCTCTCCCTCTTTTCATTCAGTCAGCGATCCCGCCTTTCGTCTTATTTACTCCCGCTCTTCCTCTCTCTTTTTTCCAGCTTGACTGGTCCATTAATCAAACGTATAAATATATTTGCAGAGTATATATATATATACTTGATATACACGCACTACATTATTCGTTTCTGAATTTTATTTGCGCAGGTTCTACGCTTCGTGTAGAAAGGACGTCTCCTCTTTCGTCGCGAGATTCGGAAGAGACGAGGAACAAAGCCGGAACTAACGAAGACTTCTTTCAAGAGTCTTTCGTTTCGTCTCCGTTATCGCTTATCTTTGGTGGCGAAGCTCGTTATAAAATGGACGAATGACCTGTACGATCCAACGCGATGAGGCCGAGATCGTGCTCCGTGGTCGCTGCTCTCGTGGGCTGCATAATATTGCTGGCCGGACCAGTTCGAACCTTCACCGCCGACGAAGGTAAAAGATTTTCCAATATTTTCACATACAGACACGCCTGTTCGATGGGTATATATGAGAATCCCTTAAAAAAAAAGGCAAAAGCTTGTCTCCACATATTCTTACGACCAATTCAGAAAATTTCCACCATCACAATTCCAATCGAGTATCGCGGAATCTCCTCAACAATTTTTGCACGTAATTCTTTTTACGTTTTTTACATTTTTCTCATCGATTTCGAGAATTTCCATCGTGTACCCTTACACGCATTCGCGAACACCGAAATCATTCATTTGCTTCATTATTGCTGCCTAATAATTTCGGGAAATCCAACACGGAAAAAAATCCCCATGTTCAAATTACCACTCTACACCGGTAAAAAAATTATGGTCAGGGATATCATAATTCTGGTTACAATCGTAGGTGTGCACATTTTTAAATACGTGCGCAAGAGCAAAAACTACAAAAAAATTATGGTTTTTCGGTATAATCTCACAACGGTAGATTGTACAGATTTTCTATGACCATATACGCGCAGTATAGTTTTATGAACTCGACAGATGAAATCGCAAGGTTTACCAGTCAGTTGATTAGTTCCTACCGCGCACTCTAGAATCGTATACTTTGTCCGTCAGTAAGACTACGTAAAGATTGATAGACTTTACGAAGCTCTAATTGTAAGCATGCGTTTTCCAAGGAATCGTCAAATGCGTGATAAATCCCTCTGTTCAAATTACCAGATTTGTGGTAATTTGACACGGTAAAAATATTATGCTCATGCGTACCATAATTCTGGTTACTTTAGTAGGTTTAATACGTGTGCAAAATTGATAACTAAACAAATTAATAACGATATATATACACTCAATTTTTCAATGAATCGTCAACAAACATTAATGTTTATTGACTACTAAAATCATGAGTTATCGGAATAAGTAGTTGCATTAGTTTAAACAAATTAATTAATTGAACAAGTTAATTGAATTATAATTTAATTTGAAATTAATTTGTTTAAACAAATACAACTACTCATTGCGATAACTCATGATTTCAGTAGGCAATAAATATGAATGTTTGTTGACTTTTATTCATTTAAAAATGATGTGTTTTCAATCCACAATATAGTCTAGAGGTATCGTGCGTGATTCCCAACTGATAGGTCGTAGGTTCGATCCCCCGTAGGTGCAATAATTAGGTAGGAAATTTCTAAATGTTTCTTTCTAGGTAAATTGGTGTTAATTAAATAAAATCGATCCGCGACAGGAAAACAGTAATAAACCATCACAAATTCTTTTTTTTAAATGTGTTTAAATTTTTTATTTTGTGCCTATATATATTGATCATTGTTTGCCGTATAACAGTAAGCAAGCTGCTAAAGCGAACAAATTACCGAAGAGTCCGGTAAATCGAATGGCTCCGCGACTGAGAGCTTGACGAACATGGGCTAGTAATTTTATCGTTGGCAGCAATAATCATATTTACAATCTTGTCTAGTAACCTTACTACAGAACCGCGAGAAAATACCACATGTATAGTAATTTTCGAGCTTCGGCAAGCCGAAATTTGTACACCGAATTTACCAGCCCAATGAAGTAAGAAATACCGCACAGGCTCTCTATCCATATAGGCATCAGTCAGTTTGGTAAAATCAACCTGGATTCGGGTATTTCGAACAATTTATTTTTTTCCGTGAACGGAGATGCGGCGATGAGAATAAATAGACGAGAGGGAAAAAAGAGACAAACCGAAGAGACTGAGCCAAAGTTTTCGAAATAAAATTCTGTCTATTTAGCGCTACTGTTGGAATTATTTCTGAAACCCGGGCGAAGCCGAGGTCGCAGCCAAGGTATATAGATTAGCAGTAACGAATAGAAGAATGGCAGAAAGGAATGCAGGAGAGAATGGAAGGAGGGGAAGTTGGGAGCAGGGCGTTTGGATCGTTAAGTTTGCCATTTAACTCGTGCCATCCCTGTAATGAGCTCTTAACGACGCTCTGGAGCTCACCAGCCCGATCTACGATTCGAGAAGGTCGAACTCGAGAGCGAGAAACTTGAGTCTCCCTTTTGCGCGCGACGCTCCTTGATAACCGTAGACCTTCCCTTTCCTTCTGCAGCCCTCACCCACAGTCGCTATATTCTCCAAAGCCTCTCATATATCTATACACACAGTCTATATATACACATCGGCAACTCGTCCTAGCAACTAACTGGACGACCACATACAAACACTTATTTACTTAGACTTCATATAATTACACGTATGTGTTTGTAAGAGTATATTGCAAATCGTATCGTAGCCAAGTTACGTGCCATTCGCTCGTGAGCTCTCAGCATCATCGTTCGCGCTCGCCCTACACACAAACAAGCTTCCTCAAGGAAAGTAGGTAATACCAGTACAGGGAACGATCGTGACGAGCCTTTGAAACGTATCTTTACCGTCGAACTCAAAAATAAGAAGAAAAAAACCAATTCCTTTAGCAATACAAAACACCAGATCCTCGAAGTATAACGAGAAGATTAACCCTCATTATTAGCTTAAGAAGTTTCTCAACTTTTCCTAATTGTTATTCTATGCACAGCCACGATCGTTTTACGTTTTTTTTTGTTTCGAGCTTTTCAATTTCGACCTCCTCACAGCTGCACTATGGGGGGAGCTGTAAATTCTTCGGTGAGGTTTCATCAGCTGATAATCGAAAACACAGATTAAGGTCGCAGCCGAATCTAATTAAACTACATCGCAAAAATATGTGACATTGGAGTTTGCATCGTTCAAATGCAACGAAACTCTCTTTTTTCTAGAGCAAAGCTCATAATTGTTATTCAATATTTGATCCGGACAATGGAACGATCTTCTCCCGCGCGACCCAAAAACTCAATCGACCCGAAAAGTTGGCATAATTTTTAAAATTTAATAAAGTCTTAATAGAAACAATTTTTTTCATTGAATCTCAGCATTGCAAACTTTACAGTCATAAAAATATCGGGGTCATCGAAGCAACATATTAGCTCAATCGGATCAAATGCGCGACGTGCTCAGGTCGCGGCACAAAAAAATATAGTCCAATAAATTGGTTTAATGTATGAATCAATTAAATTTTGAATTAAGGATAATTTCTGTAAACTTGTCGGTATAATAATACGTACCGTTGAAATTATAAGCCATTTTATTCCGTGGTTAAAAAAAAAAGAAATATCCTCGAGACGTTCAGTGATAATTATTATCGTTTAATAATTACATGGCGGCATATCACGGGGTATACGAAACGAGCACACCAAGAGAACGCTGATAAATCTCGTTCCCAAAGCAATATATACATATACGGTATGTATATTTAGCTTTGTACGTAGATATACACTCGTGTTACCGAAAGGGCTGGGCGAAACCGAGCAAGAGACGGAGATGGAGCATTTTCGATGATGGATCACTGCTCCCTCAGGCTACTTCGGGTGTGTGAGTCCTGGTCCGGTTTGCTCGATACCCGAGTGAGATGAAGCGAGGGAGAAGAAAGAAAAACGTTAACCCCGCGGGACAACCGCGAGTCACGGCTAACTAATTATCAGCGTTCTTCTCCCGTGTGACGAACGATCAGTAATATTTTTTCTTTTCTCATGCTGGACACGAAGCTTCAAGATGGAACTCGAGTCTCTGGCTATCGATACGAATATACATTAAGGTGATAGACGAACCTGCGGAATGGATGGCAATACGAACGGTGGTTGCACGGCTTCCTGAAACTACTCTCGAATCTGGAACGTTACAAAAGTTCATCTCATCGATCCTAGCGCGTTTTGCCGAATAAATTTTCGAACTCTCATCGCGCGAGCACCGCAGGAATTAATAAAAACTAAATCACGTTTTTTTGTTGCTCGTTCACAATTGCGTAAGCGGTTTCAGATACAAAACGCGAATTCCGGTCGCCAGGAAACTCGTCAACGTTTATTTTTCCAGACGAAAAAAAGTTGATGGTCAGATCCAGATAAATACAAAACGTGCGTAACTAAATGTCCCACGGGAAAGAAAACGTAGGCTCATTCTATCGAGAAATCTATACGCGGGAAGAGTCTTGAACGACATACGACGACGAGAGAGAAGCGATCGAATGGTAAGCGTGATTTTTCGTCCTTTTCTCTCTCTCTATCTCCTCCGATACTCAAAGCAAGAAAACACACGTGCTTATATGCATACTGTTGGCAAATGCGTAACGCGAGACTCGTGTAGCCGCGCGGTTGACGACCGCGTACGCATATCCGCCGCGAGGGGGCCAAAAAGGAAGAAAAAGAGATCGCAGTCGCGCGTAATCGAACCGGTACATACCAGCCATACAGGCAATATACTCGCGTATCTTCCGATAACTATCTAAGGTAAATCGCGATAGTGGCGCAGCCACACAAGCGCCCGGTTACCTCACGGGAAGATCCTTTTCGTTCGCTATATAATTGTCTGCAATATATATCCAGGGAATATATTCGTTGCTGCGTTCTTTCTCTGCTTCCCTTTCTCTTTTCAGCCTCACGTTGAAATAATAAGCGTCGTGTGTTCTTAACGCAAGTTAATAATAATAAAGCGAAGTATATAAACGCTTATGTATAAGTACGAGCGTGTGGATCGATATACATACATTATACATGTATATCGAGGCTCGAATATACTTACTTGCGCATCTATAATCATTTTTCCACTCTGTCGTGTTATCGCCGATATATATATATAGATATTTATACGCGTGTATATAAACATATATAAACTATGGGAAAATGTTTTATTAATAAGGCCCTCCGCCCGGGCATCGAACGGAATATTCGAAAATCATATACGAAAGAGGGCAAAGTATAAATTTACATATATTTGTGTTCTCTATGAGATGCGATGTCCGTTCGAAGAGACGTGCGATAAACGAGAGATCTTGTTTTACAACATGCATCGGTGGATGTATAGAAATATGTACGGAAGATAACGAGTGTTAGGGAAATGATCAGCCAGGAACGAATACATTTCCCATATTGAGGTGACAATAATGATTTTTTCATTTTTTTTTAATTTTGAGATTCGTTTGTCCTGAAAGGAAAATAAAAGTTGAATCACATTTTAGTCTCGAGGTTCAGATATACGCGAAATTTTGCTGTAGTTTTCCGATGCAATTGACGTGGAATGGTCCAGCATTAAAAGACTTCATCGTCGATTGACGTTGACAAAAAATATTTAATCCCGCACGACATCCCTGCGGCTACAAAGTACAAATGTCTCTGTACCTAATTATGGTGACTCGTATTACCCTCAAGTTTCTTGGACTCATCGTTATTTGTACGTGGTGCAATTATGAATCATTAAAAGTACCGGCGCACCTGTGCACTCGGAAATAAAAATAAAGAAATGAAAAAGACTCGTGGATATATACGGACGAGGAATATTCTACGTACGTATAGATATTCGTACTTGTTACACGTATGAACATATTTTCACCAAGGCGGTACATAAGAACAGCCCCGAGGGTTGCACACGCCGGCGAAACGTGAATTATCTTGGCAAAAATGCAACGATGCAGTACTCCCGCGGGTCGGTGCACTCACAGGTAGAACGTCCTGCGTCTTTTTCGCTGCAAGTCTCACGTCGTTTCTCTTGCCGTCCGACTCCAGCATTTATTAGCCAGTTGGCTCCGCCAGCTAGATAATCAGCCGAGCTCTTTTCTTTCATCAACAATCAGCGCACACAAGATATACTTATAACCGAAAAAACGATTTTTCACGACGTGACAACTGTTGGACGTTGAAGTGAAATACGAACAATTTTTACGAGCGATGACGTCATGCCATCGAGAGATTTCTCGTTTACACAATGTTACTACAATTATCAACCTCGGGTCCCCCGGGTCAGGAAATTCAAAAAAATCCTCAGCTTTATTTAGCAGAGGACGTTTTTTTTCTTCTTCTAAACAGCTTAATTCTGCAATCATGCTTCGGATGAGTGAAATTTCTGCTTGTCAAATCTCAGCAGCAGAATTCTCCTTCTCTCTTTGCCATCATCATGTCTTGCTGTCCAACTTCAGAGTGTGTATAGCTTGCTGTACAAAGAACGTAATAAGAATGAGATGACGAAGTATAATCCACACGGATAGGTTCGTGGATGCTGGAGTCATGTTCCTTTTTGCACACATATCTGTGTATCTCGCGCTACTCCGTTGTTCTTTCCCTCGCTAAAAAGTGTGCGACGAAAGGTCAGGTCGCGTTTAATTATCGTAAATCAAACGAGAAGCCGCGGTGATCTTCCGCCTGCAAGTCAGTATGTGTGCGAGTGTGTGTCGTAGCAATAGCGTATGGACGTAGGTACTACGTACAGGCCGTCACGCTCTGCGCACAATCCGTTATTACAACGTCCCCGAAACGAGCAAAAAACGGAAATATAACTGCAACCGTTACTCTGTAAGTCGTGAAAGAAGAAAAAAGCTTTACAGGGTGAAAATAATAACGCCGAGTTCAATTTTCTTATCGAGTTTGAATCTCAGAGGCAAGAAGATTGCCCACGCGTTTTTTTTCCCCAACAGAGTAACCTCAATTTTTTAAATACAATGATCGGACGAAAAACTTCAAGTTTCACAAACTATTAAAATAATGCTGAAAAATTGAGATTGATTTTTTTTCAAACGTTAATTCACCAGAATTATATTTTTGCTCGATATTTCGATTATATTCGAAACGTCAATTATAATGCGATCCCCATTCTCCCTTTGTCTCGAGTAAATTCGTTAAATTTGGAGAGCTGGTCCAATGTAAGAATTCTATTCTTGTGCTACTCAAATATTTCTTTCGTCTGCCTTGGCACGTTGGATCGAATGTGCTGAATTTGATCATCTAGATTGCATTCATGTGTTCATGTGTATATATGTGTGTGTATTGGGACGATATCTGTATCTTGGAAGAGCGAGGAAGGAGGAATAGTGTAATATGCAAATGGTGGATGGATTTGGAGGGCCGGGGGCCGTTAACGATTCTGGGGTAGAAAGCATCGATACCGCGTGTATATATATATTATGTAATATATAGATATACCTATGTATATGGAAAAGACGCTACCGCAGCCTGAACCACCATCAGCAGGAGGGCTCACGCGAGGCGTCGTATCTGATTCTGTTATTCGCTTAATTACACGCTTTAACGTAGCAGGGCCGCCGTGCGCCACGGTCGATTCGTATAATCCTCACCTACTCGCCTTTTCTCTCACTCTTTCACACATTTCTCTCTTTTATGCCGCAGGCTTCTTTTTCTCGCCCTTCCCATCCTCATCCCTTTGCACACGACCGCCTCCTACAACCTCCAACCCTTTCNCTAATTTTTTCTGCGCGGGCCTCTCCTGCTGCTTTCCCTCTTACTTGTTCCGACCCCCGCCTCTTTGACTCCGATTACTCCCTATCGTTATTCCTCGCTTGTATCCTACCTTCTTGCCCCGTGCGCGCTAGCAATTACCATTGGGCGCTTTTTAAACCATAATCTTTATTACGGCCAGCGCAGAGAGCTTCGTATTAAAGGCCGACTACAACGGGATCCTACCCAACGCACTCAACCCGTTTCTACATGATACATGTGTACGATCTACTCGTGTATACACGATACACATGCATCCGAGAAACGTACATAAGTGCGCGTGCGCGTACCTATTTCGTCTATGCACGCGTATCATTTCTATACGTGGAGAGAAATTTATATCAAAAACTACTATGACACCATAGCAGTAATACAATACATGGTAATTTTTCATCTGAAATTGAGCGAATAGTGTCAAATTTCCGCGATTTCCGATAGAATTTTTAATGACAAATTATACTATGTTTTTGCTCTAATTTCTCAGAGGGACAATATGGTACCCAAGGAACTATGGTGTCATAGTAATTTTTCATATAAATTTTTCTCCGTGTATGTATGGATAAAGAACTCACTTGAAATTCTCATATATACGATGAATTATTATAAATCGGCTATTTTAGATTCTCATAATACGATAACCGTGACAAGAATAATATATTGGCCTCGAATAATACGAAAATTGCATACGTGTGTGTGAACCGTTTTGATATTTTTGAAATAATGTCCTTTTTACGAGCCCCGGACAGACGGATACAGAGAGGAAAGCAAGCGAACGGAGGATGGGGCGAATCGCGAATCCCCCAATAGAACGATTGTCAGTTGGATTAGTGTGTGTATATAAATTGGATAATATAAAAGGTATGGAATACGGTAGCGAAATCGGATTTTTAAGCCTGGATTTTGTGCCTTTGCCACCGTTTGCCCAGCCATTTCGCGATGACTTCTACCGAACTCCCTTCCTCTGTCCGTCCATTGTGAGCTCTCTATGTATCTATTCGAGATGTTTTCGTCACGCTTGACGGATATGTATCCGAGGGGACGACGATTCCTCGTAGCATTCAGACTCCGCTTCCATCCACCTGCTTTTACCTGTCTAACGCGGTGACGATGCTGTGTACTGTGTTTTTGTATACCTCCTGGTATTGTGCACGGAGGACATCTTTTTCTTTCACACGTGACAACTTTTGTGCGTATTGTAATGATATGCTGGGATCATTCTCATAAAGTTGAATTCCCTTCTCAAATTAACATGAAATTCTTCATAGTCCCGAAGAAATTGCATTGACATTCGGTTTCGATTGAATGTCAACCCCGGCATAATAGTTCTTTTCTCCCATGAAGAGAAATTTCGTTTGGGAAATTATAATGTCGTCTGTTGGCTATTCTCCTTATGTTTCCAATGATTTCGTACCAGCGAGAAGCTCAAAAGGGGAAACACATTGTAAGACCTTTTTTCCTGTTTGGGAATTAAATTTAAAGGTTGGATTCCGAAACTCCCGTTTGCCTCATGTTTTGGAATATTTTATTTGAAAAAAAAAAGGAATTAGTTCGTTAGGATTCCCTGCGGAGTATAATTGGGCATATGGCATACGAACATCGAGGATCTCGACTCAGGGCTCGTTCCAGATCGTGGCCCGAAACGAGAAGTCACGAACTCTAGAAGAAACAAGGAAGCCCTTGTCTGACATTTCCTGCATGCATGCGGTTCTCTCGCAGACTAACCGTCGTTCTCACGTGTCATGCTGCTGCATACTCGTTTTCTTATACCCATTCAACTCTCTCCTCCGATATATTTTTTTTTCCTATTTATTTTTACTATCGGTACTAAACAGCTGGAACTAGTTAGACGATCGAAAAATCATATGGATATAGGCGATTCATGAGATTCGCATTATTTCATTCGGCATCCTAACGAAAGACTCTGTTTATTACTTTCTGGGCTTATTCTCTTTTCTAATCTGCGATTCTGCATACACAATCCTCTTGCACGGATTCCCAACCCACTTGATGAAAGGTTCGTGTGTGTAGACGAACCGCTGCTACCACGTTTCTTGATACGAATGCATATAGACGAAGATGTGAAACAATAGCTTCGTCAAGTGGTCGGCCCGGCTTTCCCAAGCTTCTGTACCATCTGTACATTGTACTGCTGTGAATCTTTGGTGGCTCGGGATTGTGAAATAGCGTATAGCACGAATCTAACTAGCATAGCAAAACCCAATGGAGCTAACGAGGTCTGGTAGCAACAACGAAGTCTCTTCATCCGCAATGCTCGCCAACAGAAGGACGCGAATCGTATCCCTTAAGCCTTGAAAGTTAACGTTTTAAGTTTCGAATCTGTTCATTAAGTCTATACAAATAGACGTTTCCTAGTGTTCAATGTTCACTGTCTACAAACTTATTTATATGGATATGAAGACGACTAGAGCGCTGCTTGCCATACCTTTCGAGGCTTCGGTGCCGACCATACGTCGCCCGCATTAGACTTCACACCTGATTCCCTAACTCAACATCGCACTGCAGACCAACACCGTTTGCTCCTTTTATCGCTACAATCAAGTCAAATTACTCGAAATTGCCATGGGAATTATCCCAACGACGTTAGATTTTGACATAGATGGCATTTCAGCATCAACATAGACTGGCAGCGTTACATGCCCGTGTCCCTTGAGCTTTCCGTTTACTTCACTTTGCGATTGAGAATTAATTCAGGACGTTCAGCAAATTTCTCCTGGGGAAGTTGTTCGGCAAGTGCCTTGTAAAATTTAGTGCACATAAATCCAGCGGAAGTTCCTCGAAGGATTTTATCTCGTTTCCGCATTTCCTGGTGTTTTCTGTTTTTAAATATTAAACTTCATTCGGTAGGAGAATCAATAATAAACGTAAGTGCGTTGTTTATTAAGTTCCAGAAGCCGAGGATGTTGCTGATGACGAAGAGTCTTATCTCCTCGAAGAGGACGACACACCATCCGCGACGATAGCGAGCGACACTGAACTCATATCCGAAGGAGGTGGACATCTGCCTGTGTTTCTTACCGAGCCTCTCGATGCGTTTGTCGTCAAGAGCAAACCCGCGACATTACGCTGTAAAGCTGCCCACGCTCTCGAGGTTTACTTTCGGTGTAATGGCGCGAGAGCCCAGGAATCCCAACAGCAAGATTTTGTGGATCCGCACACTGGCACAAGAATCGTCGATTGCGAGCTCAATGTTACCAGAGACAACATCGAAGAGTACTTTGGCAAAGACAAGTTCAAATGCGATTGCATAGCATGGTCAGGTTCCGGTTCCATCAAAAGTCAGACTGCCACGATCGACGTTGCTTGTTAGTATTTCCTGAAAATTCTCGATGTATTTTTTTTTCTCACCCGAAATTCAACCTCCACTAATAATAATTCTCTACGTACAAAACTTACATATGCCATTTTTAAACTTCGTAATTCAGATCTGAAGAAACAGTTCGAATCACCGCCATACTCGGTTTCGGTGGAGGCTGGCCAGGGCACTGAACTCCGGTGTCTGCCACCCGTTGGTGTACCACCTCCTCGTGTTTACTGGCTGAGAAACGGTGCCAATCTCGATACCGATGCCGATACACTTTTCGTGTCGAGCGAAGGGCATCTCTTACTTGGCCAAGCAAAACTCAGTCATCAGGCTAATTACACTTGTGTCGCTGAGAATATCGCGGCCAAACGGATGAGCGAACCAGCGAGCATTACTGTTTATGGTGTGTTTGCATTTTATAACCTCTAACTGATCATTAAAATTGACTCTAGAACGGTAACATTATGTTTTTTCTACCTTTGCCGGTAACTGGGGTAACAAATGACCCCAATTTTGAAAATTTCATATCTCCGGTAAAATTCAACGAAAAGGGTCCAAGTTGGGCTCATTTTTTTCGTTTTTTAATGCAGGACCACTCGAGTCTGGATGAATTTTGCTTGAATTCGAAAAAGTAGTCGAAAATGCGATAAAATGATAAAAAGCCGGAGAACGAAGGGAGGACGAAGGGCACGGGATTTAAAAGCACCCAGGGTCGTTTATGACTTCAGATTACCGTTCTAGAGTTAACACATGATAATTTATCAAAGTTAAGAAACTCATGACACTCACTTTTCCGTTAAAAGTTAACGGAGGCTGGTCTTCGTGGTCGGCATGGTCGGAATGTCATTCGCGCTGTGCCAAGGGCGGACAAAAGAGAACGAGATCATGCACGAATCCGGCACCGATGAACGGTGGGCAACCGTGTTTGGGTCCGGCTCAGCAAAAGACCGACTGCAATTCAGCGTGTCCCGGTGAGTACCATCTGATAGACGAATTTTCTCATTTTTTATTTTTTGTATGAAAAATACCTTGGCTGCTGTGTTGCCAACCAAACACGCCTGACTTTTAAGGCTCCGACGTCTTTTACTTGATTTATCCACTAAAATAACATCTCTTGTGAACCTGCTCGTGTTTCCGTCGACCCTTACTTTCACGACACCTGAAAGATTATAAATTCACTATTCTGGTGTGTACTCTCGTCATCATCTAGCCAAACAACACGAAAGCGACTTCGCTATACACTTACTCGCGAGTCTCTTGTTTTCTCTTACCCTGGTGGCGAATACCACGTCGTGCATATGATGCGAACACTGTGATATTGCCAAGAAAGCAGCGAAAGATAAAACGAGCAAGAAATATAGTCGATGGTCCCAAAAGAGTTGAATGACGAGGTGAATCATTTCCGGATCTTAACGAAGCGATTTCAAAATACTCTGCGACCCAAATCGATCCTTTGTGCCTCGACGTTCCATACTTTACCACAGGGAACTCATTTTTTCTCGCTGGTCTAATGCAAAAATGAATTTACATGAAAACTATTAAATTTTCTCACGGTCGGATTAACTTTTCCACGTCGGCTAGTGTCCGATGGATCACGGAAAATCTGGCATCGTGTTATCATAGTAGGATTTACAAAGTTCTTGAACAAATACGAAGTGGAAAGAAAATTTACCTAAAATAATACGTATTTTTTTTTGCAAATAGAAAACTTTTATAAATGGTTATTGTTTCGTCACGTTTTTTTTTCGTAAAAACTTTGTTACGTTGAGCAATTCACAGGCTTGCAACTTTCTGAAATCTCTTGTCAGGCATAAACTTGGAGAAAAGTTCGGACGTCCATAAATGAATAAATTATGAAAACTGAAGTGAAGAATGTGTAAAGTTTCGTTAGAGTTTGTGCGAATATAGTTTCCAGTGACATATTCAAATCGCCATGGAAAGTTAAGTTGCCACGCGATTTAATGAACCAACGAACGATTGAATATTCGCACTTGAGCACAAAAGTATCGAAGATGCAATACGTCTCGGATAAATTATGGGGATTTCGTAACTTTCGTAATGTGTAACTTACACGAGACTCGACTGTATGGTGCAAGAAGAAAATGAAGAAGAAGAATAGCTTGATTTACGACTTTCTCTCGAGTTAGAGCTGGATCGCGTGCCCCGTCTTTCCCTTCGGTCCTCCCTCTCACACCCTTCCCTTTCGTACCCTCTTTACCCTTCCCCGCTCTTCGGCCTCTTCCTTTTCTCAAGACTTCCCATCGCTTTGGCCTCACTCTTCCCTCGTGAACTCACCAGAAAGGCACCCGAGCAAAGAGTCTGTTGTTGCCCGATGAGAACGTGGTGCACGTTCCTCAGCATGCAGCTCGCGCGCGCTTCTTGCTTGAGAATTTATGGTGCCACGATCGTGGCCCACGTATCGAGTAAAAATATGACGAACAGGTGCGCCGTATGATGATGTCGTTCGAGGATTCAAACGCTCCTGGCAAAGATTAAAACGCTTTGGATTCGCATGTTGATGCATCTTCGTTATTATAATCTCCGTTTTCTTCAGGCACCATACATCTACGAGCAACACAATGATCCAGTTTGGATTGACACTAAAATTATAAGAAGGCAACGTTCGTACGAAAAAATTACGTTTTTGCAAGCTGCCTGAAAATATTCCATTGTCTTTGTTGAATAAAAAGAAACTCATTTTTCAGCACAACGTATGTTTCAATTTTTCACCATTCACGGCTCGTTGGGAGTGAATTAAATTATTTTATGGTTTTAGTAACAATACTTACAACATCGATTATCATAATTCACGATATTTTTTCAACCGAACGTTGCCAAATGCTTGTAAAGTGTGTAACACTACTTCGTGTCAAAATATATCGGATACGAATTGTCGAATTTTTCCCAAAATTGCTTTTTATTGTATCGCACGCTTAACACACACGGAACAGCTGGAGTTCTCGAGGAATTTACAAACACGATGGGTGAGTCTGTGCGATTGTTGGTGTCGATGTTTCGATTATTGACGTGCATCCGAATCCTCGTCTTCCGATAGTTTTGCAATAATGATAATTCGCCAACAATGATTATTTATATAGCACACGACGATTTATTGAAAGGGCAATTTTTGTTTGTTATACACAGTCGTCGATGGTGGATGGTCCAGATGGTCGGCCTGGTCCGTATGCGGAAGCGATTGCACTCATACTAGAAAACGATCGTGCGATGAGCCTCCACCGAGTCACGGTGGACGGACTTGCCTGGGCAGGGATATCAGTGTTGGCAACTGTACGGGTGGACTCTGCAATGGTAAATAGATGAGACGATGAAAATAGTCGGTTGATCGACGTTGAATCAAATTTTCGGGAACAGCCCGTAACTTTGTGCTTATTTTTTTTTTATTTTTTATTTTTTCAGTCGGCCGAGCAAAGATGGGTGGAGCGCAATTGACTGAAGAAGGTAAGAATTTTTTTTGAAAATACCATTGGATTCGACAATATCTAGGGAACCCCTAGAATTTCTAGGTTTTTAGCATAGCTTGAGAAGCTTTTGCTCGAACCGTGCAAACTTTTGATTTACGTGACGAAATGTCCTCGGAGGTTGAATATCGGGATCAGACGATCGAGCATTGACTGCTCGAGATTCTTAGAAAGCTTCTTGCGTCTGCATACGTTAGCGCGCGAATTGGAAGTACAAATTTGCCTAGACTAGCTGCTCGATAAAACTTGTCAGTGGCCAAACACACTTCGATCAGAGTAGCAAATATTCGGGATTAAGGGCGAGATACGCAGAGACGAATTTGCGCAAGGCTTGCAGACACGAATGTTGCCCTCGTCGATGGTCCGGTGTGTACACAGGTTTCTAGAGGGTTGCGATGGATGAAAGGATCGGTAGAATGTGTGGGCACAGTGATGGTCCAGCCGTGAATAATTCCAGCAGGAAATGGTCAACTTTCGACGTTGTATGGTTAATAGAAATGATTGCTATGTCTATGACAGCCTCGGGGAATGAAGATCACATTGAGAAATTGGCATGCGCGAGTTTTCTTGGAGCTTGGACATTGATACCGAACAAACAACTTTCCATAGCGCGTTTTGGTCATGCCAATAACTAAACACATCCGCGTCTAATGACAGATATCTCATAATAACGACAGTACCCTATCGGCAGTATTTACTTTTAATTACCCGAACGTTTAATTATTGACGCACGAGCGAGGTTACGCTAGTGCCGAGAGTGAACATGACGTATACGCAAATGCCCATAAGCATGCACCCTAATTGCTATAGCAGACCCTTCTCTCGATATAAACAATCGGAACAATAGAGGCTGTAGCAGCGATCGGAGAATACATGAATATGTGTATACACGCGGTTCTCGTTCTTCACGTTTTTGCGGATGTAAGGGAACCGCGGTCTAACCCAATCCAAGCATGAAGAAATGATGTAGACAGAGAGATCGGTATAGCAAACCATAGCGACGCCATATAGTCCGGTATCGACCGTAGCGCATCAAAGTTGCACGCGATGTACTACCCGCCTGCGTATTCCCCTCGAGGCATAAAGATCCCGAGCGGGGGTGGCTTTAATATTGAAGAAAATTATGTAATCGGTGGGCCGGACCGTTTCCCTTCTACCCTGTATACCTATAACAACACACAGACGCATACGCATCTGTATGCGTCTGTACACTATATTCCCGCTGTACCTTTGCCAGAGTCTCTACGTCTCTGCGGGAAGGGCAAGGGGAAGAAATGATCGTGCATGCAAATAAAGTCCCATTATCGTTCGCCACTGTGTCCGTGTGTTCTCCTCATAGACGTCTCCATATTTATATACACATCGTATGCATTATACGTAAATGTATGAACAAGAGAGGGATACGTGTACCATTACTGCCCGGGCATACCACGAGAACGTGAGGCCTGCGTTCGTGTAAGGGACATACATACAAACCAATATGTACGACACGCCAGTGAACCCTCCGACTCGGATTATCGAGGAGCATTGAACTTGAACTTGTCCATATTCTAAGTCTCTTTCAATGATCAGGATTCTGCGATTGTAGATCGAGATTCTTATCCGTTAACAAATGTTCGATGCGAAAAATGATCGCGTCCTGTTGGTCACACAATCTACATCCGATACAGATTGCGGAACATAATAATAGCGTCCATGTAGTTCGCGATATGACTGTAAAGATAGTTAAGTGTGCAGATCGATGTGCAAAGGCGGTTCCGCAATTTGGTGTTGATTTTGAGACATTGGCTGGCATCGCTCGAAATTTTTAATGATTCGTAGAAAAATTTACACACGTTTCGCGTGTTCTTTCTGTAATTGCAGCCAACAGACAGATGGACGTGGCTCTATACGTTGGTTTGACCGTCGCCTGCGTCGTTATCGGCGGGTTGGCATTCTTTCTGGCCAGGCTATTGAGGCGGAAAGGTCGCGATCATTCGCTCTACTCTATGGCTCGCAACGGTAAGTAGTTTTTCTATTAATCATTCAAACTTCCGATCCCATCGAATTGATTCTCATCATAGTTCGAAAAATTCGTCGGCTCGTTCTCGTCTTTATTGAAAGAATTCTTTTCCTCCGGTCTGTAGAATTTCAGCCCGAGTTCTTTCCGGATCAGGACAAAAAACTCAGCCTCCAACCGGATGTGACAGCTACGACTGTACCTGCTTGCTACGAATACCCATTCGATCCTAAGCTCTCACTCTCCCGCTCGCTATCCGAACATCACTACGACGTACCTCATCTCTCGATCGCCCCTCAACCATCCCCGATGTCACCGACCCCAAGCACCTCGACCCAGGAGTCCTGCAGCGACAAGCAAATACACTCGGACAGCGAAAACAGCGTTACAAGCTCTTATCCCTCCTCGGACTCGACTTACAACGTCGCTTCGGAAAGTGTCAGATTGCCTAAACTCGAGACTTGTAATGTCGCAAGAGCTGCAGTCAACACTCGTGGTGCCTTGCTCGTACTTCCGGACTCAGGTATATCGATGTCCGTGCCTGAAGGAGCTGTGCCTAAACCGCTCAGGAAGGAACTCTACCTCGCCGTTCTCAACGAAGATCGATACAGACCGCGTCTACCCGGTAAGTCGAAAAGCTAAATATTTCCATTTATTCAAAACGCTCGAATGTTCTCATTTCCCAAAAACAAGATTAACAAAGCTCGCGTGGAAAATTTAACTGCTGCCAAATGTTAAATTCCAACCCTGTAGGCCCAACTCGTTCGAATCGTTTCATTAGTCATTCGATCCAACATATTTCTCCTGGACCACTATTCAGAGCACATCGGGGGGGAACGTAATCGACGAAACGATGTAGAATCAGCCCCTAGGCTCTGAAAATATAAAAAACAACACTAGACACTCAATTACAATGCATGATGAAGACCAGGTGTTGGAAAAATGCCCCAAAGTTCCTAGAACGATTAAAACTTTAGTTGCGAGTCATTGATAATAATTTGCTCATTATTCGACGAACGCGTTTTTTTTTCTGTTCACGCTTAATCCAATGTCCGAGTCTATTACCCCGCGGCCGTGAAATTACAATTTCACGCTTGTTTTCACTCCTTCGGTTCACGCTACCATCATTCTTTCTATTGTATTGAATTTTTTCTATTTCAAAAGTTAATTCATGCTTCCCGCGTTGAATCCACCAGTTGGGTATCGGTCCTTGACTTTGTTACAGTTGAACGACACGTTCGACTTTTTTCTTCCCTGCTCCGTAACGACTTTTCGCTTCGATTTGTATATGAGGCAGCTCTTAACGCATGGATAGTTCACTCGAATGCTCCCACTTATACAAGCACGTATAATTCTTCATGCGGGCCCTTGGAGCTGCCTCATTTCGTTTTCTTTTCGAGCCCTGACCTTTGACCGTACTCTGGCCCGACTACAATGTGTACGATTCTATGTGGATATCCAGAAAATGAATAATATCGGAAAAAGCTTCCTGCTAAGGGAATTGGGCGTTTTTCAAAAGCGACCACGCCCCTTCGTCAGTAATAACGCTGGGCGATAATTTTATTACGTTTCGATCGCCGGCTCAACGTATACACACAGAATTTCTCCGGTGCTCCGGAACGAACTGTACATTCCACGTGTGAGTGTGCAAGAGTAAGAGAGACACAGAGCGCCGATGTGTCTTGGTTCAGCTCCAGCAGCAGTCCACGCTGCTGGTTACGACGTCGTTTCTCATTGGGATTCGCCCCAACGACAATCCCGCACGACCCCGATACGAGTGTTGTACTCTTGACTGTATATACGTTTTTTCCCCTGACGGCGTGTTCTTTCCCAGGATTTTCCATCGCTTTTTTTATCTTTCGCTCTCTCACGCTCTTTTTTCCAATGGTGCGGTTTCGGCCAACTAAATTACCAGCGACCGGGCCGGCACAGCCCCTCGGGAGAAAGCGAAAATGAAATTACGATCGTTCCCATCAGGAATCCTATAAAACTATATAAAAAAATGGTACTCACGTCTCCGTAAGAGTCGGACTGTTACGCGGAAGATTCATTCGGAAAGTGATATCCTCATCGACGCGAATCACGCTGTTCTATGGCATAAAAGTTTAATGACACGGAGAGACTTGACTAGAAATTTGTTTCTCGGTTATTCAGTTTGTTGGGATCGGCGACAGCCATTGGCTTAGAATACGTGTCGATTTCCTTGGGAACCAGATGCTCCGGCACCTTTTCCTCTAATTACTGTCCACCCGGGTTCTTTGATCTTTAGTTTCTTTTTTTGACAGTAAACGCAAATGAAAAAAAAAAAAAAAAAAAAANGCGTTCGAATTTCCACGCGAATAAGAATGAATAATACTTCGGAATAATTACGAGAAACGAGGGAGGATTGAAGAAATGTTTTTCTGTATGTATCGTAGACGGTATAACGCAACTATCGGCAGTGGTGACCTGCGGTCCCTCGAGTACAAGTTTCAACAAGCCGGTGATACTGCAGTTCGAGCATTGTGCAATGCTTCATCCTGCGACGTGGGAATTGAGTGTGTGGGCAACGGACGATCTCGATGCAGAGGAAACTAGTGCCAACCCGAGTCCGAAGGATCAGCCGATCACGTGGACAAGGGTATTGACTCTCGGTAACGAGACCATCAATACGCCACTCTTCACACAATTGGATCACGCGGAGGCGTTCATAGTGACCGAACAATTGCGCGGTTACGTCCTTGCCGGCCAGAGCATCGATGGCTCGATGGCTACGAAACGCCTGCGACTCGCCCTCTTCGCCAGTCAGACCGGACAGTGCGGAGTTCGCGTTTACGCGGTTGAAGACACCAAAGCATCGATGAAAGCAATTATCGATCGGGAGTCGCAGATTCGTGGCTATTTGTTGGACAAACCCAGAAGCCTCGTTTTCCAAGACAATGGTGAAGCCTTGCGAGTCAGCCTCGAAGAAGTTGGCAACGAGTGGCAAAGCAAATCTCCCACCGAACGCCAAGAGGTCAATTTCCGCGACGTGTGGAATTGTCAGGAAAATACGACCCACGTCACATTCGCTCTTGACACTGCGTTCGGACCCTCAACCACGAGAAGCTACAAGCTCCAAGTGTCCCAGGGCAACTCTGACACCAGGCAGGTATTCAGGATCGTTTACGATGGTGCAAAGCAGCTCGTATCCTCCGGCAGCGTTACGAGACCACTCAGGGAAGTTACCGTCGTAAGCAGCGGTCATGCCAACAATGCCAAAACGGATTCGTCCGCATTGAGACCATTCCGGTTTACGAGATCATTGAGAAAACAGCTGTGCCAGTGTCTCGATCCACCGAACGCCCTTGGCAACGATTGGCGGATGCTCGCTCAGAGGCTTCAAGTGGATAGGTCAGTCACACTTTGACACATTCATTGCAATTACTCTCTTTCCTCCCATTTAACCTTTTCGAACGTAACTAACTTGTGGATCATCATTTTTTATTTTCTCTTCAAACCTTCGTACCAACCGAGCTCATTATACCTCGTAAATGTCAATTGCTTTTATCTTTCGCTCAACCCAAATCCAATTTGTTTCCCAACTACGAAAGGAACATTACGAATTCCTCCAAATGCTCGTCGCTACCATTATCTTCCGTTACCTCATTCTCGAACTCGTTCATCTGGATCAAAAAACAAAAAATGCATTTTTTTTCTCATTCAATAATGAGGCTCTCCGAATCCTCGTCAACATTCGATTCATTGTTTTTTCTTTTTTTGTTAACTGTTACCAGGTATATAAATTACTTCGCGACGAAGGCAAGCCCGACGGAGCACATTCTGGACCTGTGGGAGGCGAGACATCGGGAACCCAGTGCGGTCACGGACCTGCTCAATCATCTCAGGGTCATGGGAAGAACCGATGCTGCAACGATCCTCGAAGCTCAGCTCGGCGCTTGGCTCTAAACCAGCTCTCGACCTCCTATAAAAATGTGTGAGCCAAATACGTGAATCTCGAAAAAAAAAACAAACAAAAAAACAAACAAACAAAAGGAAAAATTAAACTTTTTACTCAGTGATGTGAACATCGGAAACTTTGGTGTTGCGTCCAGTGATAATTATAAACAGTGGTTGATCGTGGAGGAGTATATTAATCTCTAAAAAGTGAGCCAAGCTCAAGTGTAACCGGTGAGAGTGATTGTGACCAGCGATCGAGAAATACTACAGACGAGTTTGGGACTTTAATGAGCGAAGAAAGGTCAAGAGACGAAGGAACGTTCGAAGGTAAAGAATAAAAATAAAAAAAATGGAAATAATCTATATATATTAATTAAAAAGAAAAAGAGAACGTTATTCACAATAATTCCGAAGAATTTTCAAAATTACGACCTTACGAACTACTGCCTTAAAACTCACGTTTTCTCGACGAGGTCTCTCGAAACTGTAAATATTTAAATGTTGCTCGTTGCTAACTCAGTGGAGGGATGGATTAGAATGTGGGGATAAGAAAACAAACAAAATGAACACATCGAAACCTCAACGTCGTGCAGTCTCAGTTTGAGCTGCGTCCTAAATAAAACCTCCTCGAATATGTTTTTAGCATATATGAAAAGAAACAAAAGGAATAACGAAACAAAATAGATCGAAATCGAAAAAAAAACAACATACGTAGATGATTCAACGAGTTAAAATTGACTAGAGGAGAGAGAAAACTATATGCATTTAGATGGATATTTATGTAAATATAAAAGGAGCAAAGTAAATATTGAGGTATATAACAGTCTGAACGAACATGACGTTCGTTTTCGTCGAATCGAAAAAAAAACAACCATTAATATAAAGGAGTTAAGTTAAGAGAATACGAAACGAAGGAAATAAAATTAATCGAACGGTATCGCCGAGTATTGTTGATTTGTTATTAAAATGAATAAATGTCAAATGGAAAAAAAAAAAATACAGACACACACATACACAACACATAGCGCAAATAATACGTACCGCGTTACACAGACTTGAATATACGTACGAAATGAAATAAAACACACACACGCAACGTTGATTTTTGCGAATCGTGCCAAAATCCCATTGCACCGAGCTGTCAGACACTCGGAATAAAAAACATTATTTTTTCGTAAACTACTGTGACCTGGAATTGGGGTCGTTAGATTTTTTAAATCTTTTGATTTTTTTTTGTTTTTGTTTTTTTTTTTTTACTTATTTTTCTAATCTTCTCGAATCTCATATTTTTGTGGAGATTTATTTGGAATAAATGCACGAAGATATTAACACGATCTGAGCTCGATAATTAATCTCCACGTCGACAATACCGCGGTCGTTACATTCTCATTAACTAGATTGCGAGCCAACGGCGTTCCCTCGTTCCGGAAACGTTGCAATGAATCCGGATCGCAGGAAATTTATCCGCGTCACACGATATTAAGTTAACAAAGTTTTTAAAAAACAAACGAAATGAAAAAATGAAGGAGATCGAAACGCGCGTCAAAGTTTATTTCGAGGAATTGTATATTTGTTACTTTCGACGAATAAAATATTCTTGTATACCTGATGAGAGAACATGGAAATTTCTCACTCTTTATTTATTAAAACACATTCACTCGGACCCGAGAATCCGAAACCTTCCTCTAATCCCTCAATACCAGTTTTTCACTCCGATCCTTTTCCATTTCAGCCGAAATCGAATCGAGTTCGAGTCAATTGCGAAACGAATGAAAAATCAATTATAAAGTCATTGCAAAATTTTGGAAAATATTCATTCACGCAAGACTTTTAAGCTCGCAAATTTCATCGGGGCAGACACATGACTGTAACGACCAAAGCTGAAAAGAAACTTATAACTTCGTGTTGGAGTAACACGTGCAAGTTTCTAGCCGTCATAGAATTTACTGTAAGAATTTTCGTTTTCACCTTCAACCCTTTTTCCGATCACATTGCTCTGAGATCGAAGCTCGAGCAATTTCCTTATACCAGACTCTTTTGTATGCACCCTTGTCGATCTTGGCCGGTTCTCTTTCTCTGGTTTTTCGTCCTGTCTGCATCACAAGGATAGGAGAAAAAAATAAATAAATTTAAAAAAAAACATCCGAAGGGCGGTTCCGTCGAGATTTTTCCAGCAGGAAATATGTGTACGGCTGGTGAAGGTAAGCGACGAAGAAAGAGGAGCATCCTCGCAGAAAGAAACGTGCAAGATTCTCGGGGTGGACTCACCATGGGAGCAACGGAAACTCTTCGCCGTATACATATACATACGTCCTTATAATACAAGTTAGAGAAGAAGGAACTAGGGTGACAATGGAACTCAAGCGTCGCAATTTCGAGATGTCGATAGCAGTCGCGCGCGAAAGATTCGTCGACGTTCTTTCCAGCACCACCTCGTTCTTCCTCTTCTTTTCTTCCTTTCCGTTTCCCTTCTTCCTCCTTCATCTTTTCCCTTTTTCTCTTAGCAGACACGGCCCAGGACCAACGTATGGTTCGTGTATATACGCATCAGTATCTTTACAGATATACCAGGTTAGTTGTCCACGTGGAAACGTTATTATCACACTTCCCGAGTCCCTCCATATAGCTGCATCGAACCCCAGATTCTTACGGCATTGACGTAATTCGCTCTCCGTTGTTGCCGAGCATCCCCACAACGACATCGCGGGGTTTCGATCCATCGGCGTCACGCAGTTTCCATTTCGCACCTCCGTATCAAAATATACGCATCGTCTTATTCGTCACCGACGCTCACATTCGTAAAACTTGAGCTTACGCAATAAGTTTTCTTTTCGCCCTCATTCAATGTCGATCGAGCAACTCATGTGAATACAACGAGAACGTGCGTTTGACGTTCTCGTCGCTTCAACCAGATTCTTCTTTTCAATAAACTCACAAACTCTAGGTGGCAAAAAAATATGATTAAACCGATATAACTGCTGTAAAAAATTTATAAAACTCTATCACAAAATTGTGTTTTTTTGTTTCAAAATGATATTTTTATTCTTTCGGGAACCCGAACTAAAAAATCAGATTTTTCGTCATACTTTTCACTTTCAAACTTCACAAGCAACTAAAAAATGTTAATAAATTGAAAAATCGCTAATTACTAATTCAAAGATAATTCGAAAACGAAGATAATGAGCTGAAGTTCCACTTTATAAAAAAAAGTCGTACTGATTTTCGTATAATCAAAGTTTAAAGACTTTGAAAAAAAACTTAACTTTTCAGTCAGCGCCAACTAGGTGTGCTGCGGGGCGAAGCCCGCAGACATGGCTAGTTTTTTTTTTTACTATACGGTAAGTAACAAAATTGCTGCAAAAAGCCACATGGTACTTTCCCCTTTTTGCTATTCCGATGCAGAACTTGTATTTAAAAACAAAAGGATGTTCAACATTCTCATTCGTCAAACAGAACAAATGACGAAAAAATTTGTTTATGTGTGAGTATGGGGAAAACTGATCTCATTTCGTACAAAAATCCCATACAGAGCACCGTAGAAACTTTGGGCAATGTGTGCTAAAGTTTCATCCGGTCGGTCCTCTGTCTCGTCCTCTCATTTTTTTGCTCCATTGTTTTTTGCTCCAGAGAAAATGATCCTTAACAATTTGCGTTATTATACAGGTCCAAATTATTTTAACAATCGGCTCGCGTGTGTATCGGAGCTCAAGATAAATATACAGGAGAGCATAAGCGAGGAGAATAAGAGAGCAAAAAAAAAAACACACAGAACTTGAGCTCACGCGAGGCTGAAGACATGGCACAACTTTGGGAGCCTCGGGAGTTCGATTATTCATAAAGTAAAGTATAAATTAATGGAAAGACGGAAACAAGAGATAATAAAAAAAAGTCGTCTATCGAATTCCCCGATCAATTATCGGATGTTGAGGCGATTGTAAAAAGTTGCCAACGTAAATTGCACAACAGTTGCGATTTTGAGCCAATCCATCGGACGATGGGCTCGAAGTATCGACGAAAGAAGAGCGCGCTCGACTTTGTTCAACAAGAATTTTTCCGCAATCCGAGTGAGCATCGATCAAGGATTTTCTGACGTACTAATTTGACGTTTTATTACAGTTTTCATAGCGCACTTGCGTCACTCTTGTTGTCGGTGCTCACCGCCTTGTGCATCGTTACACCCGTAGGAGGAGGGTGAAGCCTCGCGCGATTCCTCTGCGTGTATACGTAACGGAATGCGCACAAGTGTTTTTCGAGTGCTACAGCATGTTGCCGGTCGGAAAAGGCTAAGTGCCATAAAAATAGCTCGAGCGGTTACTTCCAGAATGTTGCGTTTGTCTATGTGTGTTATTAATGTGTGTACAAGTGTGTGCATGTGTTGCAAGTGTATGTGTGTTTATGAGGACGATGTGGGGGACAAGCGAGACAAAGATGTGCAGAGCCCTCTCGTCTTTCTCGTATCAAAGCATTTGTATGGCTCACGCGACAGGCGCGATAGCCCAAGAACCATTGGCACGTACTCGTCTCGCTTCTCAGGCGTGTACCCAAGGCTCAAGTACTTCGCGAGTGTTTTTCGCTCTTTATATGCGTGTGCTGATTCCATGGAGCACGACCTGGTAACTCCACCCTCTATTCACACCCGTGATCCCTTCATGGCTCTGCCAAACTGCACGCACACATCGATCCGCGATGCCTTCACAAGTTTTGAGAACAAAAAAAATTGATAAAAAGTCTTGCACGTCACGCTTCCGTTGGTCCACTATGTTCCAAAAATATAGGACACAGATGTTTTGTCCCAACAGCTCTCAGGCAGATACGAATCACACTTTATGCTGCTACGATGCAGCGGAAGAGTCGCTGGTGTACCCGCTCGACCTTCGACCGATCAAACTTCTTTTTCTACCCTTGTCATTTGGTTTTCATCGATATCGTCGAGTGCGAATGCTCTACTGCACTCTCGCCACTTTATTCTTCTTCCCTCTATAGAAAGTCGGCAGAAAAGGTGATAAAAAAATGCCAGCTTGTCGGGTACAATATGCAGCAGTGAGCGAACAAACTACAATACCAACCAGAACCATCAGTTGAACTGGAATCTAGAAAATGGTGAGAAAACGCGTATCCAGGTTTTTTAACCACAAGAATTGAGGGATACGAATATTTTAGGAAAATTTGAAAAATTATCTGCAGAAATATTGAATTTATTTCACAACAGAACGGGGGGGAAAGATTTTTTATTCCATTTACTTTTATGGATCGAAGCTGCGTTGAGTATCGCAATCTCGAGGTGTGTGTATCGGTGAAAAAAGACAACATGTAGTCCGTCATTTAAACGGAAATCTCTCTTACTCTTTGAATTGTTTTATCACATTCCGTGATTAGTTGAATGAGAATTTAATTATCACAATTAAAAAGTCCATTACTTGGGATTTGACGCCTGTATGTGGGTTCTCTGTTCGCTCGTGCAAATATATTGCACGAGGTAGTACGAATGTCCTTCCCGTGACATTGGTGCGGGGAAGTTTGTGATGTTCATTTTATTTACACTCAGCAAAGTCGACGTTAATAAAGTGTATCCGTAATCCGAATATCTACGTTTTTGTCTCTGTCCTGCGACCTCCCCGAACTTTATGGCTACCCAGAACAACGGCAGTTATTGGTCAATGATAAGTCGAAAACTGCCTGGACGATTCTGAAAGGAGGCTCTGAACGAAAGGCAAGAATGCCAACAACTGTGTCGCTTTGAGATGAAATCGTTCATGACATATCGAGATAGCACACACTGAAATCATTCCAGTGTTTGACGCCCACTGTCTAACTTTGCTCTCGAACGCTCACCCGAAGAGCTCGGAATCACTGAGAGTGTACAATGGAATCCTTTTTGCGCGACGTTTCGTTGTTTAACGGTTGATTGACGTTGATCGAGGGGTCCCTCGAATCCAAGGACCGTTCGCTAAATTTTCCAACGAGGGAGTCTCACGAAAGCATCGAGGAACGTGTAACTTTCGTTCCTTTTTGATTTATCTCACTGCGTATATATTTGGCATTCTGTCTACCGTACACATTCGAACATATATATTTCTTTTGTATGTATACGGACGGGAGTTCCGAATTTTGAAGAGCAGGGGATTGAAATGCGCGTGAAGGAAACAAACGTACATGGTGTCACGGAGAAAATAGACAAGGGGTGAGCGGAGGATGAAAAAGCCAATGCGTGACGCCTCCCTTGAGGCTGAATGCTGGGGGTTTGCTAAATAGAACAGCCATTAGTAACGAATACCGCGAAGAGAATCGAGCCAGCTCTCTCGGCTTATTGCCCCGCGTGTGGACACGCGGGATAATTTCGCGTTGCCCCTATCTCTTCCGATGTGACATTCAACCCTCTGTACTATCTAATTCTCTTCCACAAGAGTAACTAACTTTCGTACCTCATTCATGTATGCCATCTACGATCTTATGTGTGCCAGAATGATCGACGTCCAGAAAAGATCCCCTAAAGCAGCAGGATGCTGCGGGGATTTAACTCCGACGATAAGACCGACCAAATTTGGATTCGGACGAATAAATGTATCTTTTTGTATTTATCTCCCATTCTCTCGATTGCTGCGTGTTCGCGTCCATTTCGCGTCTCAATTCCCTTGAGCCCCAAAGCAAGGAAAATTCGTTGACAATCTTTTGAGGAACGGGATTAGCGATGCCATAGATTGGACTGCATAGAAGTGTCGATGTAAATATGACGTTGAATTTTGCATCGACCACTTAGGGCTGAAGTTTTGGGCTGATTACAAAATACGAAAATAATCATTGGGTCAATGTTTTTCTTTATTTGTCATATTTGACGAGGATTTCGTAATGGCGAGTTTTTAATTGAAGGTAATGAAACGATGTAACAGTTTTAATTCGGGACTTAAACAAAAACGGCTGTTTCAATATTTAAGCGCGAAACGGAAGTAATTTATTTTATTTGATTCTTGAGATGTGTTGCGTGCTGAAAAGTGTCCATAGGGAATTTTTGAGTTTTTAATTTAAAGTTCCCTTCCCATGAGTGGAATAAGCGAGAGTGCGTGGGGTGAAGGTAATTTCAAAGAGGGTCTCCCCTGTTGCGGTAGAAGGACTGCAGTCCCTCGATTTCTCGCTCCTCACGAGTAGGACTTTCTCTCACTCCTCCGATGTATGTATCTATAGGCGTATATATAAACATACCTGCCGAACGAAATTGGCAGCTGGTGGCAGAGTAGTGACCACTGCGCGAACTAATTTTAGGAGGGTGCGTGTGGCGCCTCGGCCCTGTAATTAAGGGAGTTTGTCATCCGAGTAAAAAAGCTTGCCACATATACAAACACCAATTCGAAACTTGTGCACATATACAAATGCGTTACAGATGAGTCGTCGCCGTACGAAAAGAGGGACGAGGACGCGACAGGCGTGATCGTTGATTGGTACCGTAATTGGCCCGATTGTCTCGTGGCCCAATTAATTTAATTACCTTTAATTGCATATCGGGAGCTTCGACATCACGTATTTCTTCTTCTATCCCGGATTAGCAACTTCCCCCGCAACACTTTATCTTGTGTAGTTTTTTTTAACTCATTAGGTCTGTGCCTGAGAATGAGAAACGCAGTCGAGAATTCTCCCAGCGATAAATTGGCCGATAGAATCTTCTTTATAGAAACTTAATCATAAAAAGTTGGAAGATGGATGAGAGCGTAATTTCTGTTAGCTAAGAATTTTTTTTTTACTTCAACTCTATGATGGAAACTCAAATTTGATTTGGCAAGAAATTTCAACAAGCTTTCGCAGTCTCTCCCTTTAAACAATTCTCATAAAATTCTTCCATCTTCATCGCTCCACTCAGTGAAGACTCGCGCAGAGAAAACTTTGGCTAAACATTATTTTTGAAGTCACGTTCAAAACGGCGCGGCGGTTTTTTTAAGGCTTTGGTATCACGATGGTTGAGCAATTTTGGAAAACTTCAACAACTTGCTATACAGAGACAACCGCAATGTGTATATATACGTTCGACTCTCCTTCGGAATCTCCCTTATTAAAATCTTGGTTTTATTTTTATTTCTCTATTGCCGGCGCACAGGCTTTCATCGACGTGAACGAGCAAAGAGTTATCGGACGGCTACTCCTTTCGGCGAATCAATTATCAACTTCTTCCCTCCTCCCCTTCTCCCCCCACTCACCAATTTAGCATGCCGAACTTAATGGAATAAATTAATCGTAAATAATAAATTGCGGTACTATGTATACACATATATACGGAGAAGAATGATGTATAGCGTAATAGAAATTTGTGTGCATAGCAGACGGCCTACACCGCGACATATCGCATTTATTCAAGCAGGACCGATCGGCCGGCATCAGAACATTATTAATCGCATGCGTATCTATAGATATAATTACCAATCGGAACTATGTAACGTGTAAGCTACACATCGTACCGTAGTACGCGAGAGACTCGATTTGATTTATCGATATTCGCGTGCTTTGCCTCATCGGGTCGTTTAGCATCCTCCCTCATCGAAGCATTAATCAGAACCCGAAGGAATCGAAGAAGAAAAATGGCAAATAAAATATATCTCTTATTAAATAATAAAATAAAGTCGACGCTTGAGGAAAGATGCGAGCACGACGAATAATTTGCAGTCGTTATTAATCGCTTTTCACGCCTACCTCATCGGTTCCACTGCAAACTCTCAGCATTTTTCATTTTTTAGGTAAAACATTCGAACGTCCTTCCCCACAGTTTGTTCACAACTGCATCGATAGAATGATTTTTTTCTCACATTCCAGTTCGTTGTGGCAAAGACGTGTGGGAACGTTTTTCTATCCTCGTAGCGCAGACTTTGATACTCCGAGAACTGTCACTATGAGACATTGATTCGTAATCGTGCGAGAGTAATATGCCCATAGAATGTACCGCGAAGAAACTCGCAGTGTAATATACAAATGTGCGGTTGTGGCTGGTCTGGCAATGTTTATTCGTAGCACCCGGAGCTGTTTATTACAGAGAGAATTATAAGTTTATGGTTCAGTCGGTTTTGTCGCCGCGGGAGTCTAGTTTATGTAAATTGCATGCCACTCGAAAGCTCCTTAAAATGCCAGGGCGATATTGCCGCTCCTACCCTTTATGCCACAATAAAGTATATACATATATATATTTAGTGGATGTGCTAAACTGTACAGTCCAGAGTCTATATTTCTATACCCTCTTGTGTTTCGCCTTTCTCTTTCCACCTCGTATAGTTTCTAGCTGCTCGCTTCTGCGTATAATGCCATGCAAATCTTAGCTAGTTTCGAAAGTTCGTTATAACAAGCTGCAAGAGCTTAAAGACCGAAAGCTCGTCCCTTATTCTTGCCCATCGTCACAGCGAGGGCAAAATATAACAGGTTCGCGCTCGCGCCTTGAAATAAGAAGGATCTTCTCGTCGTCACGTCTTTAAAAATCACGATATGCCGCGGCGAAGGCCGGAATATTCCTTCAAGATTTATACAGTTACGTACACGTGGATGGATTTTCCATTATACCGAAATTTTGGAAATTTCACGAATGTATCGAGCCCGAGTGTCCTCTCAAATGCGATGGGAAAATATTTCGTGCGATACTCATCGGAGCTGACTTACAGGCTTCAAACGATGCATGTNTTTTTTTTTTTTTTTTTTTTCATTTCCTCGCATACTGCTGTTTCCGCCTTGTCCGCAAGAAAGTTCGAAAACACCCTCAACAAGGACCACCTCGCTGTATATATTCGTTCGTGTGTGTGCGCGTGTTCACAAAGTCGTTAGTCATCCAGGCGATGTATACTCATGGTCCGTTCAGGATCAGTGACGAGTGCTTTGAGTAAACTATGTATCGATTGCTTACAAATAAAAGGGCCAGCGCGCATCACAATAACACGCAAATATGGGCGCTTCCGCCGTTTTTAAGAGGTAGATAAAATTTCGTACTTTAAAACCCCTCTGGGAAAGGGTGTGCGTTCCATGTCAGAGCTGAAAAACGTTACACCGCACAATTACTGATGGAAAAAACCAGCGTTCGACTTTCGACTCCCCGCGGTGGTCGGAATCCCTTCCGTCCATCTATTCCCTCCCCTCCCGCTCTTCCCACGTCACGCTGACGTAACGCCATTGCCCACGTACACATACAAACTTCCATTTGACCGACAATAACACATTTTTTTTTGTTAAAACTTCATGGAGTACTAAGCCCGATAGAGCCTTTTTTATGCGTTGTCGTTTCATACGCGTGTGGCACGCGCCGCTCGACGACAGCAGCAATTTCCGGCTTACGAGATCTACGTGTACTATATAAATTCATATATATCCGCGTATATGCACGTATCGATTCTATCAACTCTCACTTTTCCGTCCTCTCATCATTCTTCTTTATGGTTCATTCGATCTGGACGTACAGAATTCCAACGGAAACAGAAATGTTTCGAATTATGTTTGCGCAAGAATTTCGGTGAAATAGTGTTTTTTTTTCTCTTCAAAGTTTGGAAAATCAATGTTGTTAGTCGATTTTTCCTACTTGAGGATGTTGAGTATCGATGAAACTTGTTTATGTTAATTTTCCACTAAACAGCTTCTCAATGCTCGTGAAATACACGACCTTCTGAATGCTTCATGTAAAAACGTACCAAATTTTGAGAATTCCATCATCATTACCTTCCTCTTGGAGCATTGAAATGAAAAATGACAAGAAAATTCTGAAAATTCAGCATATTTTTGTATAAAGTCTTTGGGGGCCATGAAAAAATTTGAGGACTATCGGGACGCCCGTTGTTAAAAAATTAACATTTTGTTAATTTTGTTTAACGAATACAAAAAACAATGATTAATAAACTTCGTTCTGTTTTCGTTGCTTTCAGTATATTGTGGATATTAAAAAGCCAGAGGAAAAAAAAACTTATAGCAAATTTATACCAGTTTCTATGAGTCCAGATTTAATTTGTTAATGTTAATTGTTCAATAACGAGCTTCTGAATCGTCGTAAAATTTGTACATGATCTATAAAATACTTCATACAAAAACACATCAAATTGCGATACAAAACATTTGCGATTTGGGACTCAACATCCTTGATGTCATTCATGTAAAACGAAGCTGTCGAAAATTCATTAATAATCTGCATTTTTTATTTCTGTGGACGATACAAACGTGCCATCAGTTGCAGACCTTGAAAATACCTTTTCCAAACATGACCGACACATAGTCTCGATTTACACGTGAATGCCTAACGCGAACTACTGGCAAGGGTGAAAGCCTTTCATGCAAGAGAGATAACCATGTGGTTTGTTGTGCCCATCGTGACGAGAAAAAGAGGGAGATGATGGAGATCGTGCGATGAAACAAGAGCGAGAAATGAGATCATTAGGGAGAGAGAGAACCAGAAGAAGAGAGGGAGAGAGAGAGGGGGGGAGAAAACCAGTGATATGGACTCCTGCCCCTTTCGCTTCACTTTGGCTCGAGCTCACGGCCTATACAACCAAATGGATATTAATAGTTGTGCCTGGTGCTTCCCGCCATCGTTGCTGATTACGCTGTTACAGCTGTTATCCTTGATTAAAGCCTCGATGTACCCTTGCTCCCGGAGTTTCCTTTGGCCAATGCCTATTGCTCCACGCTACACGCCGCTGGACTCTCTCGCACGTATCTCTAAAGCCAGCAAATCTATATACCTATAAATACGAATATACATACACACTCGATCATTGGTAGGAATTCCTGCCTAGGGGAGCATGCAGCTATGACGATGGGGAACATTCGGAAATCGAAAAAAAAAAAACAAAAAAAAAAGAGTGATCATGCAGTCTAATTCTTCTCTTCGCGTTTCATTTTTCATCGTGCGTTTCTTCTCAGCATTCCTTGCCCATCATTCCACGAAACGACCAAAAGGGAGTCCTTTGAAAAAACCCAGTTCGTATAAAGGTTGAATTACGTAATTCAACGATCGATTGATTGGCTATAAATATGTGAATTTCGCTATGCGAATCGAATTTGATAACTGATACTTCGAGTCTCAAAATCTCGGTTCCCTGCTGCTGCTTTTGGGCAAACCAGGAAGAAGAGTTCGTCATGAATGTTCTCGTTGCTCTCGTTGTGTTGCCCTCATCTCGCGCGCTCCTCACTATTCTCTCAGCACCAATCGTGGGCATTTCGAGAACATTTTCGAGTCTTGGTGGCCGCCGTAAACAATACTGGAGGAGCAGAAAGAATGAAGGAAGAGAGAGAGAGCGAGGCAGCTTCGCAGCAGTTTATCTCTCTTGTAATATAAGAATAATTTTATACCTTCGTACGTATATGTGTATTGTGTATATAGGTATATGCAATGTTTTACGTTGCTGCTGTTCCTGTTCTCAAAAGTCGATGCCGAAACCGGTTCGGTTATAGTTGGTTATATCTTCAGGTTCGTCTATACTCTTGTGGAGAGCACTTCCGATGAGAAAAGTTGTTCCTCCGACTGTGGTCCACGTCTCGGGCCGATGCATCATATATATAATATACACACTTAGATCTTTTTCGTTTGTACCAGATTCACATGAAAGCTCGGCGTCTGCAAAGGCCTCCGGCAAACATCCGTGCGCTTTCTTTTGTTTTTGTGATCCTCTCGTTTCGTTTTTTTTTTTGCAGTCTAATCGCTGAGCGAAGTTACGGCTCGCGCTTAAACAGCAGACACGAGGAGGGCGGTTCGTAAACGGGTTAATATAAATAAGTTGAAGAAAAGTCTACAACGTGCAATTTCGTCCTTCCTCCAACCACAATTTCTTCTGCATTGCCTGCAAATTCATATCCTTATGGATACACATTTGCGTGTGTAAATTCGATAAAGACGATGAGGAGTCGAGATAATCCATTTCTCCCGACAAAGCTTGATCGTCATGAAGAAGAAAAAAAACAAAAAACACATAAAAAAGAGACGGTTCTGCGCACTAGCTATCGCGGAAACCGTCGGACTCCATGGCGACTCGTTTGTTTGTCTTTTCTGTAATTCCAATGTAAGCAGATAATTGGGGCATACAGAACGATATGAAGTAACGGAAAGTCGGAACAAGAATGAGGATTATTATGGTGACGATGATGGGAGAGAAACTAGCAGCGTCTCCAACATTCCGGCAGCAGCCTTCGGCCATTTTCCGCGGGCGTAAATCACTCGACTTTACAGTGAAATACGCATCACCGCAACTCCGCGATGGCACGGTCTTTAACCACTTGTCGTTGAAATGGCGCTCCGGCGAATAAATTTCTTATCTCTCTTCCCGAAGAGCTTTTATACTTTTACTATTAAAGGTATTGCGAGTGCTGCTGAATTATTGGCCGCGCGACTATACGGTATGTCGTTAATTCTCTGTATTTGCCAACATTTTATCTTTATTCCAACCGAGTTACAGGCATCCATTCATGTCCCAGCCCGATTGTAATATCTTTTAGATAGAAGAATGAATAAAAACTCAATCATTTGTATCTTGTCACTGTTTTTTAATGCAATTGTTGAAAACCCTTAAGATTTGCACGAAAAAGCATTTCATTCTCACAAAAATTCCGATTTGCCTCGGAAATTGCCGAAATTTCAAATGGTTCTTCGATCCTGTCTTAGGAGTCTTCACCATATCGTGATGAAAAAATTATACTAAAAAAAACTGCTGATGAGAAATGAAAGAAATAACAACAGGATCAGTTTCCATGAGGTCAGAACTTCCGCCTCGGTACCGTTTAGTAGCCACAGAAAAAATTTGTGTCGCTGATGGTGTGCATCGTCGACGGTGGGCGAACGGCGTAATTAGTCGGATAACAGGACCAATAAAAAAATCGTTTATTCTCGGCTTCTGGGGGTCGCGTGACAATTGCGACGGAAACGATAAACTCTGCGATTAGTTTTTACGCTGATCGCACACATACGCTCTGTAGTGTTTTTAATATAAAATATCGACAATATTTTGTTTTGATAATTAGCTTAATTTTGCTCTGTTGGCAGGAGTCATCAGTTCTTCAGGTCCGTCTCTCTACCAGCAGGTAACATCCTTGTGGCACCGTTTAACACATAATTCACCCTTTTCCTTCGTCCCCGCTTTTCACTTGCGAGTGAAAAGTACATTGTTAAATAAAAAAAGAGAATCTCGGTTCTGTAAATAGTAGACAATTATCAATCTCGAAGCCACCGACTTGAAAGTCTCGGTTTTTCTTCTGTACGTAGCATTTAAGCCCCGTTATTGATTTCCGTTACGAGCTTCACCAAGCTAACAAATTGTATCAGGTTATCATGATTACCGCCAAGAGATGAGGATCAGAAAAGAAAAACGGTCCAATCGTTTTTCTAGTGTCTTCCTGGATCGTGTTGTTTTTACTGAACACAATTTCTCCTGGAAACACGAGGCTACATACATGTTAGATTACGCGGAACGAAGACATCAGCTGGAACATTCGATGCCACCGTTTTTATAAAATTACCTTATTTTATATATAATTCGAGTTTGTTTTTTTATCTTTTTTTTTTTTAAATCCCGAATTTCCTCACTTTCGTTTCCTCTTTTTTTGCCAGTCGTCAACCAAAAAGCCCCTATACACTTGTTGAGCAGAACATTACGCGTAGGAGTCCCCAAGGTACTGTTGAGCCCATTAAAGTTCCCACGTCTGTAAGTACGTAGAGATCACTTAAGCGAGAGAGCACACTTAATTCACTCATTCTCTGTTTCATATTTACGGAGAATATGCAAGTCAACAGCAGTTTTCAGACACGGATCTTTGTTTTACAGAATTTTTAAATCATTCAACATTCTGGAAAAAAAAAAACGAAAGACACTTTTGCTTCCCGAAAAATGACACTGTACTTGAAGGTTTTTTTTATTGAAGTCGACAGACTTTTAGTACTTTCGAATCGAAAATCACGATTTGCCAACAAACTGAACGCAATTTATTTTTGCGGTCCCGTCTCGCGGTCGAACGTGAATTGATAAAGTTAAAATTCCTATAAGCATGCCAGATCTTGGTCCTGTCTGGAAAAGAATTTATTTATTACGCAGTCAAAGTAGCGATGTTAATCGGCACGACAGCCTCGTTAACGCTCGCAATATAGTGACTCCTCGAAGTTCTGGGTTTTGGAAATACCACAGCAGGAAGTCGAGAGCGCGCAGATGAGCTGCACCACATCCAGCAGTGGAGAAAAAGCGACGAGAAAATTAAATTTCCAAATATAAATGTACTGGCAGTGACCGACGTTCACGGGAAATCAACTAGTCGAATGGGTTATAAATATCAACGTGGATGTCCGTTTGTACCCGTGTATTTATATACAACTACTAGCCTCGTGACACACTAATATATAATAAGTACTTCCGGGAGAGCAGATAGGATCTGCGCGGGCTATGGGTATATTTAGTTATTGTCACACAGCTTGACACGTTAATTACTTTCGACTAAAAATGGTATACCTTGAAATTATGAGTAATCGATTCTATCGTGACTGCATATTTTAAGTGTTGATATTATCGTAACAGGAAGGTTCACGATGATATATAAATATAACTGATGGATTATCAGTGGCAATTAATCATCCGACTAACTAGTTGCTGCCTTTCATTACAAAATTCTACGGTGATCGCTTAATTATTTGTTTTTTTTTCTCTCCAGTTTTCTTGGCCGTTGTAATTGAAAAGCGACAACTTTCAGGAACGAGGGTTTTCAATATTTCAGTGGATGAGCAAAGATCAGCAGCTATTATGGCGACGACATGAAATATGAATCATATTCGAGCGACGTGTTCGAGTTTATACTAAAATATCTTGTCAGAATCAATATTCTTCGAAAACCTTAGCTCTCGAGATGAACATTAATTGGCTGTATTTCCAGTCGTCGCCCACTCTGCGGGCCAAATTGAGGAAAAAAAAGCATCAGGAAATATGTGAGAACGCCCCAGGGAAACGGGACTCTCATCGGTGGGTGTAAAATACATCCCCGAAGCGAATTTGTACACGCAACAGAGGCAAAAACGAATTCTCGGCATCATCGTCTTCAGCTATCCGAGTGCGTGTTGCCGTCTCTTTTGGAGGTCGCGTTGCCCCCAAATTAAATTTCTTCCCGATTCGGTTGTTTCCGTTCTCCGGGGAATGACAGAGACAGCAACACCTACAGGTCGTAGTAGGGCGAGCTGACGAATTCCTTTTTCCATCTCATCGTTGCGATCGCAACGTTTTTTTCTCCTCTCGCTCATCCATCTATGTTCATCCTTTATTATCTCTTTCACTTTGTGGCACTCCTTCTCGCGCTCTCCTTCTCCATAACTCTCGCGAGAGTCTCTATAGCTTCTGCCCCTCCGAGTGCTGATTTGCCGCCGAGGCATCTGGCGGCGGTCTGTTTTTCCTTAAGAGCATATATACCAACGATATAGAAGAGCCTGCGGCTACGTCTTGCCTTCCCTTCATCTTCTCCTTTTTTCTCTTTTTCTACTTGCTCATCTTCCACGCGAACCAAAAATACCACCCTTCTCCTTTGCTTTATCGCACCCTAGCTGTTGAAAGGTAAGGCCTCTTAAGACGACGTTACATTCAACATTACGTATATATTTCGCTTTAAAAGGGACGAGAACCGAAGACAACTAGAGCTGGAGAATCCCGTGGGATGACGTGATCGAAACACTCATACGATACACTCGAGAATCCTCATTCTCTCGCTGTGACACTCGATCGATTGAATACGAAGTGACATTATAATTTGCCACGTAAAAGAGATCGAACGAAACTGCGTGCACTGGTGCCCGAGAGTTTGCCCGTTTCTTCGTATCTTATTTACCCATCTCTCACTATACTTTTCGGATGATCAAAGATACAGATGAGCCCCTGGAGTCATATGTCTATGTTTCTTTATTTAAGCTACTTTATCGCGTGTGGATAAACGAGTAGGAGCCATTGGTGGATACTATTTTGACGATTTTGTATTTTCAATGACGTTGGGATTAATATTTATCGTTGATGCCAATTCCTTCGTAATTATTGGTTCATTAATTTTCGGGAAGTTTGCCCCTTCGATCCAATTTTTACAATCTACGAAGCGGCCATTAATGTTTTAGTTACGAACCATAAATTTCGGCAATTATTCTGAAACAATGAACTCTTGAAACTTCTTGTTTCCACTCTCGTTCATTGTAACGCTCTTGACTGATGTAATTACCGCGAAAATTCCCATAAATTAAACTGCTCTTTCCCACTTTTATTCTTGATTTCGTTCATGTCCGAGCTTTTCACTCTTCTCTTTACTTTAGTTCGCTAAGGGGTCTCACAGTGCGAGGAAAAATTTCTTTCCCTCGTACAGGACAAAAGAAGAGCACGGGAAGAAAAGAATAAAGTGTGTAACGGTATCGCATAAATCTCAGTTTTGCGTGTACCGTGAGTCACCGCGAATAGGGGATGAAAAAAAAGTTTCGACCCATCTCCTAGACCCTCCTCGTAAAATATATATTTGTGAGGGTGTGTTGTACCCTCTCGGACTCTGTTTCTTTACCCTCAAACTTGGATATCTTTCCTCCTCGATTTCCTACTTCCTTCTATTCTTGTCTCTCGTCGCTCTGTTACTTCTCATTTGATACTTTGGCAGCGTCATCCTTCGGCCTTCTGCACCATTAAATAGCGATTTGTTGACTTGGGTATGCACCCCGGTCGCTCGAATCTCGCGTAATAAACGCGTTACTCTCGCGTCCCGCAAATTCGGGGAACGAGAGCGAAGAGACGTGAGCTTCGTTACTTTTCTCTCTCTCTCTCTTTTTTTCTCCACGATCCCGAAACTTTATTTGATTTGAGTTTCGATTGATGAAGGGGAAATTGCATCTTGTAATGATGTAACGAAGTTAATGTGATTCGTTCCTCCTGCTCCATTCGATGAGGACAGACAAGGCCATTGGGTCAGAAAATATTTACTCCAAAATCAATATGAACGTTCTCGCTCTATTGCTCAGCTATTAGCAGCAACGATATGCGTCAATTGTTCGAATCCATCGGTTTATTTCTCAGTATCTTGAAATGCATTGCCGTTCTGAATCGCGTCATTCTCTCGAGTTTTGCTTTTTCGAAAATCAGTGCAGTAATTTTCTTGCGAACATTGTCTAGCAAGCTAGATGTGGCTTGATGGACACTCCGTGCTGTGAGAGTAATGATTCGCGTATTTGTTGCCCCGGAAGATCCAACGATGCGGTACAAACTCGATGACGCATGATTCTTTCCGCACTCTCATAAGATTTAAACGTCATCCACGCGTTTATCGCAAGGAGTCAGATCTCGTCGTGCATCATCGTTATTCGCTCGTATAAATCCTCGTGCAGCGATTGATGACCAGAGAATTCAACAAACGTGGACCCTCTACTCTCATGCGCCTTCCGTGAATCCATTAGCGTCGAGCATTGCGAGACAAGTGTGTTCGGAAAAAAAGGAGGAAGCGCGAGGGTAGAATACAAAGAAATGTTGCGGAACGAGAGATAAATTAATGATCCAGCGATTGGGAACTGGAGGATATTTTTTTCGCGAAAGTCAAGTATAGAAGACTAATGACGAGGAGCTTTGGCTAATTTTTCCTTCAAATTCATGACCAATTTTGAACCCGGAAGTGAAGGGAATGGACAAATTTCTCGATCTTGAAAACTCCCTTTACAATTTATAAAAATCCTGCTTAATATATAGAAACGATGAAATTGAATCGAATGGCTGATGATGTGCAAACCTTTTGCTAATTCCCTGACCTGGGAAACACGTTGGAGGAAAGAGCCCAATTGGTGTCAAACGTACAGAGTTTTCTTCTTGTTCGNCAACAAACGTGGACCCTCTACTCTCATGCGCCTTCCGTGAATCCATTAGCGTCGAGCATTGCGAGACAAGTGTGTTCGGAAAAAAAGGAGGAAGCGCGAGGGTAGAATACAAAGAAATGTTGCGGAACGAGAGATAAATTAATGATCCAGCGATTGGGAACTGGAGGATATTTTTTTCGCGAAAGTCAAGTATAGAAGACTAATGGCGAGGAGCTTTGGCTAATTTTTCCTTCAAATTCATGACCAATTTTGAACCCGGAAGTAAAAGGAATGGACAAATTTCTCGATCTTGAAAACTCCCTTTACACTTTATAAAAATCCTGCTTAATATAGAAACGGTGAAATTGAATCGAATGGCTGATGATGTGCAAACCTTTTGCTAATTCCCTGACCTGGGAAACATGTTGGAGGAAAGAGCCCAATTGGTGTCAAACGTACGAGGTTTTCTTCTTGTTCGAGCGTAGTTTTGCAGGTTTCTAAAAATCTGTGATCGAGCTGTTTAGACTATGAAGGTTTCCAAGCTTTCATTTCGTTCCATCAAAATTGTCGATCGCAGTTTTGTACACGGATTTTTTTTTTTTGTAAACAATCATTTTTATGCAATGGAGAGCATTTCATTCGAACTGAAAAACAATTCCAGGAAAGAGAACGTTAACGATAGAACTGTTTATTTACAGAAACATGGAAATACATAAATCTCTTCGGCGCGAGAGAATGGTTTTACACCATCTGAATATTGCTGCACGGAATACAATCCGAGGAATAAATATTTATGGAGGCTGATATGTTTGATCATGGGAGGTTTTGTTTCCGGCAGGCGATTGGAAAATAACTGGTTCGGATTCGTTGAAAAAATAACGACAAATGAATTTTTGAGAGAAAAATATTGATCGGTCTCGTGACAGACATTCAAAAACTGTATCCGCTCGAGATAAGACATGACGATCAGTTAGGCAAACGAGAAGCACAGCTATCAAAGTCACGATCTCGGAGATGTTAATCGTTTTAAGGGAGTGTGCGAGTTTTTTTAGCGATTCCGAGTGGAGCCAGATCTAACGTCGTTCGTAGTAATTACCCCTAGAACGGGAACCTGTGGGAGTCAAAAACGACCCCAGGCGACTTCGAATTTCGCGCCCTTTTTTCCTTCCTTCTCCTGTTTTTCATCGTTTAACCGGATTTTCCACTAATTTTTTAACTTCAAGCAAAATTGCCCTAAGCTCACATTATCTTGCATTTAAAAACTAAAGGGATGAGCCCAAGTTGAACCCTTTTCGATAGATTTTACCGGAGATATGAATTATTCAAAATTGGGATCATTTATGAACCCCGGTTATCGGAAATAGGTAAAAAAAAGGTTCTCGTTCGATTGCCAATGACCAGTCTTCAGACTCCAGACGTCTCGTTAAACTTGGATCAGAACCTTGTCTTTAAAAAAGTCTCCTGACTCCTTGCTTAGATCAACACAGACACAACGATCGAAGATTTGGCTTGTATTCTTACAATCTCAATACGGGAATTCGAAAATTTAATGTCACGAGTGTAAGAAAAGTTTGTTTCCGCCGACCAAGGGGGTTGAAGCGAAAAGGAGGATCCTGCAGTTTCCTTGATCCCTGTCAGACTCGCTCCCTCTCTCGGGCTTCTGTATAGGTATCACATTGGAACATTTCATGGCAGGAAAAGAAATAACGTTAGTCATTTCGTCGTTCTCGAGTCCCTGGAACACTACATCGAGTCGCTCGTTAAATCGTTTGTAAGAAGAGAAAAGTGCTACAGTAAGAAGGAAGTGATTACTCTGTTGCTGTGTATACATGACTGAAAATTTCGTACGAAGGCGCATGCGCGACACAAGGACGAATACGAAACTGCGTCTTACACGCACATATACATACAAACAATTTGATATATACAAGTCCTCCCTTCATGGGCCGGAGAACATTTGCATTATTGAAAATTTATGACTGCACCGTCTCGGATGGCAAAAGAGTGAGAGGATGGCGCGTAGGGGCTGAGGGATGAACAGGCCATGCTTCCTCCACTTTGAGTATAATCCTTTTTGTTTCTCATACTCTTTCTTTTACTTTTTCTCTCTCGTTCATTGCCACGATCCTGTATCCTCTCTTCCCACTATTCGTATCCTATAGGACTGGTCCCTTGTGCGGAAATGGATTATGCATTATCTTTCCGGTACGTGGATCAGCGTTAGCCAAAAATTTGCCGGGATGCTTTCTCACTTTTTCTTGCTCAACGATCTCATCCTCCTCATTGCTCCAACTCCACTCCCCAGCAATTTCCTCGTTTTAGTTTTTTATATTCTATCCACGGAGCCACCGAGAGTAGCCGCGATATTCACGACTGGCGCATGCAACCATTTTTTTCTCTTTTACATGTGTACGCGCCCTCGTACATGGAAACGATTTAAAACCCTCTTCCTCATCGAATTGAAGAAAACGAATATTTCTCGGAGTGTATATAAAGAAATCGCGGACGATAATATTTTCACTCTTTCTTCTCGAGTCTTTTATTTTTATGCTCACTGCTAAAAAAATTCCGTAATATTAGGCTCCGATGATAAAAAAGAGAACAACAGGAGGTGCCTTTTGGAAATCCTTCGTATTAATATATTTAGGTAGTTAATCAATAAGAAATAAGAGCTGCGGTCTCTTGACCGAGCAAGCATCCTCCCTCACTCCTTTTTTTGTCGTGTCAGAGGTACGAACGACGAGATGAGAGAGCCCGATAAATAATCTTCAAACTGCCTGAAACTTTTCGAGACAACGGGAGAGAGGTTTGTTCCGGGCCCTGGATATACGACACTAAATTTTCGTGCACTCGGGAAATCCGACGCTTGGGGTTATGCTTTACGTACCTACCCAACTAATATAGATATAATGTTTTCTACAAAAATTCCTGATGCTACTTTCCACCACCAGCATCGCCACCACCACCACCACCACCAACTATCCTCTCTTGTAAGTACTCTGCATAGGCCGCTCGTTTTCTCTCCACTATATACCTCTAACGTTTTCATAAAATCTCGCTCCCATTCAGATTTATCGCGATACTTTCGGAAGACCACGCTCGCAAGAGCCGTAATGCTGCTTTATCGCTTCGTTGTAAAAGCTTCCTTTTTTTCTTCCTTTTCTTTCTCCCTCCTGTTTTTCGTTCCTCACTTTCTTTCTCGTCAGGGTCCATTGGCTGACAGCCCTTGGGCGTTTTTTTTTTTTTTTGATCACGTAAAACATAAGATTTGTAACGTGTAGATTTACACTGTTTTAGTCATAACTTTTTGACGATTAGAACACTCTTGGCTGATGCCCCGAATTTGGAAGGTGTTTTTTCGAGGAGAAACATTTGAGGAGGAAAAAAAAATTGAATAAATGAAAGTATTGCACTGGCAGGAGGAAAAATTTTCCTCTTCACATTTGATTAGTTCTAAACCCACTCAGTCGACGGAGCGTTAACTTGGTTCGTTGAGCAACCGCTGTGCTTCTCTACAGTCCATTATTCCTGTCCCATTGGATTTTCTACAAATTCAAATGATTCCTATAAAACATGGAGATTAAAGTTACTTTGTATGAGAAAACAAAGAGCGTCGACGAATCAAACTTTCTAATTACGTTTCAAAAGTATTCGGATGAATCCACGCCCCATGGGAAACCAAGCAGCAATGGTATCAAACTGCACAACTTTTTGGAAATCAGGAAACTTTTCGTATCAAATTATTACTGACAAAAGGAACATTTTCCAATCAAGTTTTTAATCATTTTTGAAATTATTCGCTCATCGTGGTCAATCGAGGTCTCGTAATATTTCGAATTTTTTTATTTGCATGGCAATACTGTTGACTACTCGTTTTTGTAGGATCTGCTGAGATAAAACGCAAAAGGTACGTCAGTGAGACAGCTCGAAGCATTTTTCAAACCGAGACCAAGGTCTCATTTATTTTTTTGTTTGTTTGTTTGTTTTTCATCGTGCAGGTTAAAAGCTGTAAATGTGTTGGTTTGACTAGCGCTAATATATTCGTGGAAAATTCGCGAAAATTCAAGAAGGAGAACGAACGATTTGGCGACCCTTTCTAAATCGGAGTAATAATTCATGGGGCTAGACCGTGCGTGGATTTCCGGGAATTTTGCCTCCGACTAAAACCAGTGAAATCTGCAAGAAATCTCACCCCCACTGTACCACGACATGTTATGATCTCACGCTTACGTACATATATATATAACATATAATCCTTATGGATGTTCGTATAAACACGAAAAGTGTACACAGGCTTTGGCAACTTGACAAACCAATTCACACCGGCTGCCAAGGCGCCTTGTTCCTATTTGTACGTAAAACAAAATTCGGCCCACGCAACGGTGAGCCCACTCGTGAGGACTGGAGGAAAAAACTTTGCGAGGCTTGCAAAAAAATTCAGACACTCGTTCTTGCTTGTGCGGCGCGTCATGTATGTTATTTTTTCTTTAGCGATGAACGGTGAACGTAAATCGTGCAACCGCATCATGAATTCTTGCTCAATAAATGGAACTTTCTGAGCAGATTAAAAAAATGCACGAATATTCGTATGGACAGTGACAAAACTTGGCGGCTCTCAATTTAGTGCAGAGGAGAAAGAAAACATTTTCTTGTTTTCTATAAAACGTCTGACGTTATGACCTAAAAATTTAAAATAAATTATAAACCTGGGTTTTGAGAAAACTTGAATATGATTGACGATCTCTAATCACGTGAAGTTCGTCGCATTTTTTCAGGGCGAGGAGTATGTACTCGAGTGTCACGATTGACACGAGGAAACGAGAATGAACTGTCTGGAGGTTGCTCTCGTGTTTTCTGCCACTAACCTAGCGGTAAATGTGTCGTCGATGTTCGGGACGTTTATCGCCGCACTCGGCTGTCTCATCCGAGACTGAGAATGAAAGCAAGAGGTCCATGGCTGTATAACAGTATGCAGCTAAAAATCGTGCTTCATGCACGGGCGTAGAATTCGTTAAATATAGCCCGAAGGAATTATATATAGTTGTGTAGCGCAGTCAAAGTTCGTGTGTCGTCATAGAAGAATAAAAGAAGAGCTTCTTAAGCTGCGAAGTGAGTCAGGCCCTGTTAAGCCAGATGTAACGTTTCACTTCCGTTTTCCATGGCACTTTGTGGCGTTCGTCTCTCCCCGATTTTTTGTCCCTTCATGAGCTTCGCTCCTCCTCATCTTTTCCTCTTCGAATTCATTCTGGGACCTTTTTTTCCCTGTTTTTTAAGTTTCACGTAAGTTTTAGTGATTTTGGCTTGCCGGATCACAAAAACAGTGGTACGGAGTATAGTGTGGGGGAGATTTAATGACGAGAAATTGACGGGCGAGAGTGTCCCTAATTTCGAAAAGAAATTATGACTCCTAAACGTCAAACGCTGTTAGGTCTCTGGAACGTTAAATGTCTCGAGCTTTTGAACTTGATGAACGACTTGTGCATCTGTGAGTAAAGTTGAAAACGTGCAATTACAAAATTCCATTCGGAATAATTTCTTTTATTGGGAGAAACACTCACTGCCCAATTAACTTTTGTCGAATCTGCCGGAGGAAATTCCACTTGCGTGCTGGACATGAAAGTTCCACCTATAACTTGTCAAGTGATTTACCATCACATTCCCTCGTGGTGCACTGTGTCTCAAGGCTTCCCTCCTGCTCTGCTTGTGCGATCGAATTTTCACAAGGGGCTCAAGTTTTCTCGACATTCTCGAGTACCCACCCGGGGATGAGCAGCTTCGAGATGCACATGAATTAGCATTGCTCTCCAGTTGTCTGTACAGTCAGCCTGCACGAGAAAAAACCATCTGAGTGCATATACGAGCTCACATAAGTCCAACCACCAAGCACTATACAGTATACTTTGGCCTTGGAAGAGAAACATTGCAAACGCAGCCCTACCGGCGCTCATATTTTTTTGAAAACAATCAATAATGGAATAAGGAAAAAAAAAATTGAAAACGAATATAATGAAGGGTGAGGAAAAAAATTGAGTAGAAGATCGTGATGTTTGCTTATTTTGTCGTTGGAGCTGGTCGTTTGTCAGCGTTGCAATCTATTTATATCGCAAGAAGCACTCGCACGTCTTTTGCCAGCTGCTCTATAGTTATACATGTTGGCGAATAAGCGTATATCTATCGATGTGAGCGAACGGTGTGCGCGGTGACAAATGGCCAAGCACGTATTCCGTCGCTTTCGTATTTCTTCTCATCTCTCTTTCTCCTTCTCTCTCGGTCTCTCTGCCGTCAAGAGAGATTCAGGGCAGTTTACACGTTACAATCCTGTATTAGAGCTCATGGTTATCGTGCCATCACGACGAAACACGATGTGCCGAAGTCCTATCCTGTGCGTCTGTGCAATCCTCTCGCTCTCACTCTCTCTCTCTCTCTCTCTCTCGCTCGTGTGGGGCTTAACGACTTTTCTATAAAATCGCAACGTCCAACGTCGCAGTGTTTTTATCGATGAACATGACGCGGCTGGAACTTTTTCTGCATCTGACAGGGAATTTGGCCTCGTGTATCGAAATTGCGTTGGGTATAAAATTTTGTGTTCTTTAAAATGGCAGCGAAATATTTTTCTTCACATGCAGAGGCGGGGCGACAAAATCTTGCTGCTCCAGTGCCTCTCTGAATCTATCTGTAAAGCCCAAGCTCTATAAACGTAACAAATATAGCTCAACAGTTTTTGTTCTATTTGCCACTCTTAGTGCCTGAGCGTCTTCCTGGCTTCATCGCGATATTTATGATTCTCTATTTATTTTTGTAGATCGAATTCTCTAAGACTCCGAGATAATTCCAAGAGACTTCCGTACCGGTGCTCCGTGTCATCCAGAGGAAGATGAAGTGCGACCCCAGAGTTGACGTTTTCGAACAAAAAATGACAAGAACGATCGTTTCGACCATTTTTTTCCAATCGTTTTTCTTTCCCGATGAAAAGAAAGGAAAAAAATGAACGTGGCGACGAACTTTCAGCATTGAAATAAAACATCGTGCCTTCTGCGATTGGGTCTCACATCCTTTCCCACTGGAAGTACTCCACTGACAAACTACGTGCTGGATTCATCGCTAACCTTCATCAGTTACAAGTGGCGACAAAAAGTTAAAAATTTCTATTTTTAATGACGCATGAATTTGGTGAATAGATTTATCGAACACACAAAACCCTGATGACAAACGAGTGAATTCGATTTTTCGAGGCCCCTTCGCGTTTCGATTCGTTCAATTGGAGTCCGTTAGATTCTGTCCGACAAGCGTCAGCTCGATAAAACGTTTGAAAAAAAGACGACGTCGTATAAAGTGTACCTACGATCGGTGGGCATTAACGCGTCAATCCGTAGATCGGACAGGAGCATACAAGAAGAACAAAAGCGACGAAACGTCGCTCATTAAAATTCCATCGGACCCACGTTAAAGGCCATAAATTTGTTTTTTGCCTTCTCCCAATTCCCTGCTCTTTCCTACATCGTACTCAGAGCTCTCTACGTCTCTTTTTTTTCAACCCGTCTCACTCGGGTTTCCCATTTACGTCACGTCATATAGGTTTGTGGGTTCATCGGTAGATACAAACACTCGTGCTGTATACAGTCATAACTTGCTATAGCATACATGATTGCTTTGGTAGCAACTTCGAGGCTGGCCATAATGCCACGTCCGTCCCAGAACTTATCCACTAATTGATCCAACCAACTGCTCCTCTGACGATCAACACACAAATTAAATTCAAGGCACGCTTTATTTTGAATGGGAAAGAAACAAGATTAAATCGAAATTCAATTAATTTGGTATTTTTATAAATCTCCAATGAATCGATCTTGAACTGTTAAATTACTTTCAATCAATATGGCCTGGAAGTGAAGGAAAAATGATAAAATCCCAGCGAATCTATCGAACAATTTGTTCACATTACTCAGCTTTCCAGACTATGATAACCCACAAATATATCATCGATTTAGAAATTTGATAGTTCGTTGAACATTTTTTAGTCTTCCCCTCGCCTTCTGTCGCTTTAATATCCGAGCAACTCCCACACGATTACTTTTTAGCCCATACACGAATTCCAATCTCGAAATGTCTGGATATAGTCGACCTCAAATGCCATTCAAGATTCGTGCACACCCAGCAATGATGAGAAGTCGCACGAGAAACCTCGCCTATGCATTATACGACGATAAAATGATGGAAACGGGAGAACCCTCGGTGAGACTTCCGCTTAATTTCAGGGAGGAGAGTCAAGACGGTTAAAGACGAAAGCCCTTTCACCGTTCTCGATTTCCATAGCCACTTGAGAGTGTGCGCCATATTTCGGGTGGCACGCGACGGAAAGAGATGGGATACCACGTCGGTTTCGGAATTGCCGGCTTAAGTTTGTACCCCTGTGGCATTAGGGGTAGCAATCGCAGACGCTATTTATATATATAGACATATACATGGATTTCTGTGGATCACTAAAGCGTATATGTATACGACGATTTCTTCGTTACGGGCCACCCGTCGCGACATGCATATCAAACGCTCTAAAGTTCCTTCTTGCTTTTCGCCACCGTGCGGTGTAACTCAAGTCCTTCGCGATTTTCACGCCAACGTTTATGGATGACATGCCGTGTATTTCAAAACGTGTAGACTTTCGCAGCGAGAAAAGCGTCGAATCAAGGAAATCACATCGTGAGAATAGGCCACGCAGGATCGGAAAATTTTTTAAAAACAGTAACAGTGCAGTTTAAAAACTGCAAATCAGTGAATCCAAGACTTTCGGACTTTCCACCTGGATACCAACCCTCAATTCCACCAACTTTGATGATCTCATTCGACCACCTTTACTACAGCAGTCTCTGCGGTTTATAACCATCCCGCAGCATTCTGCTGCTGCCACCTAGTGGAATAACCGGCACTTGTATAGGACATTCCCTCGGTACGGTATTTGTCAATTCTGGAAGCACCCTCTCCGAGAACTAGAGGATTACCCGATATTACGTGGACTTGACGGAGCTCTCCCGAGTGTCGTGAGTAGAAGGTTCATAAAAGCAGGCTGCGATACAGAAGGAAAGAGAGGAAGATGAAGTTACCGATGGCTCTGTATTGCTATATACGACACAGTCACGTAGCCGCACAAATGGAAAAGCTCATAGGAAATTGTGACGCAACCTTCTCGAAAGTCTCCCTCTATTTTATCGAGAGCTTTAGATCGCTAGGATGGAATTGTGGATGCCTTGTTTTAGCCCTGACTATAGTGTCCTCGAATAGCACCGAATATCCACGCAGTCGTAAAATGCTCGTCGTGCGACCGCGTTCAAAGTATATCTAGGATAAGAGGGACCGGGAGATTCTCCGAGCATCTTCGTCGTGACGCGTAGGAGAGCATTACGAAGTTATATTACGCTGAAGCCGCGCGCGGGCTCCTTATAGTCTCCTCTCTTATATTCTTTGCTGCAACTCCCGGTGCGTGCCTTACACACTTGGCTTTTGTCTTTCCTCCGCTATTCTTGTATTTGTCCGGGCTCTAACTAAACGCCAAACTGCACGAGAGATATTTTATGACAAGCGGGACGCAGCATCACCCGCTGACAGACCCTCGTTTTTAACGGTAGGATTGGTTAGTCACCAACGTCATGCTGGATGGACGCAATTTATACCCTTGAGTTTTAAATTGTCTGAACTTCTTAATCTCTGGCAAGTCTGCTTACTCCGTATTATTAATAAAATAGTTACGCTTTAACGAATTTTCAGCAATTCGAATCTATTTATACGATTCAGCCAGTCGTAAAAGTCTGACTATATGTACGGAATTCAGTTTTTATTATTCCAACTTTTTCTCTATTCGGTAATCTCCCGTTGAGCTAGAGCGCGCAGACAAAATCTGAGGAATAAAACACCCTACACAGAAAAGCTGGAGGATTAATGAAAATTACGTTCGAGAAATTCCAAGAGAAATCGCAGCTATTTCGTAAATGTGAGCCACCATTTACCAAAGCCACAAGTATCATTGTGGGTTACTAGAATGCGCCGTTCGGGCGTAAGCATCTTATATACGTGGGAGAGACTCGGTTTCTTTTTTTTTGTATGTCGAGCGAGTTCACTAGGAGATATTTACATTGCGGAGCGTGGACGTTGTCTCTTTTTTTTACTTAACTTTTTTCTCCAACCGTTTTTTTCAATTTTTCTCTTCTTCTTTTCAGTCTTGCCGCCGCTCGGACGATTATCAATATTCATACTGCCAATTTGGAGACACCAGGGTGCTCGCTGTGCGGTACGAGGGACAGAGAGACTTGCCATCTCTGGCTTGCTCTCACGACGATATTCAACCGGCAATACACACACACACACACGCACACACATTGAAAAAGGGAATCAAACATCGTGATAGTTCGATCGTATGTATACACTAAGGGGCACACAGAAAAGGGCACCGAAAAGAGTAGAGGAGGAGCGGTAGGTGAAGGAGGAAGAGAATCAGCAGTAGATCGGGCTGTGTGTGCACCCGCGACCGCAAAAGGACCAAATGGACGGGTAAATACGTTGTTGACTCTGCGAGGAGAGAGTGAGAGGCCCCAAAGCCAAATGGAATTCGGTTCGGTGATTTAGTGGGCGTTTTCGGAGACCGCTGGCCGCCAACATCAGCACGCGGGCACTGTCCAAAAAGCAATCGGGTGTGTCTGTATGCTTGCGCCCATGGATATGTACGCTGTGAATCTGACTGCCCGGTACCGCGGTCTCTCCATTCAAAATCTCGCGAGTCCACAGTGTTTAAATTCACTGAAAGCTTCTTTTTCCATTCCAGAATAAAGAAAAATCTACTGATAATTGATTGAGTCCACGTTCTCAAAAGAATGACAAATCATCGCATTCTTCCGTCTCACGTGTTTCAAGTACGAAAGCACAGTTTTTAATTGACTCTTTTCCACTGGAGTTACATGAAACGTGAAAGATAAAATGACGTCAAAAAAAAAAAATGAATACTTTTTTATCTTGAAAGAAAATAATAGCCACCGACCACGGCATTACCAATCAGAATCCACCTCATCCTTCCCGGAACATTACATGAGTGCGGCGAAGAGAAATATCCCGAGTCATGGAACTCAGATTCCAGCGAGTCATGGACAACCCGAATAGAAAGTCGGTGAGCGCGGCTATAGCTCACCGAAGCAGTAGGTTATTAATTATCAGAGAGCGCAGAGAGGCTGCTGGTTGCTGGATGCTCTTTCGGCGAGCCACGGGAGAGGCTCTAGATCCGCAGAGAGAACAGGAGAAGTCGAAGATATATAGCAACGTCCGCAACGGTACGCTACCACTTTCTGCTCGCTTATGCCCGTAGTCTTCTCCATCCCGAGCCCTTCTTCACGGTATCTCGAATTCCGCTCTTCCGTCTGGTCCTTCTCATCTTTATCTTCCACCGTTCTTTATTCACGTACTTGCGCTCTTTTCGATACTCTGGAACACTCACGTGAATATACTCACGTGGATTATGCCGCGCTAAGGTTTGACATAGTAAGGCTTTGAATATAACGATCGCGTGTGTAATATCCGCTTTTATTGACGCGGGCAAGGCGCAGGTACGAGCACGGCAAGACGCTTCTCTAAAGCAGATTTTCTACATTCACAAAAACACTGGATCAGCAAATTTGTTGCGAGGCTGAATAGGTTTTCAACGCTAATAACATATCTTCAGGTGTTTATATTGCGACGAATTACGGCAGGGCAACGATTATACAAAAAGGATATCAATTTCAAAGTTCTAACGCCAAGTGGCTGGAAAAGGACGCGACCATAATTTTCAGGTGCATGGATACTTTTGCACCCACATATACGCACATGCTTAGCATGAACTCAGACCCAAGTATAGTTCCAGCAAAGCAGCAGCACGCTCGTTGAGCATTCCATCAGGACAAGCTGGACCACTGCTGCTGGAATAGCAGAAGCTCTCGAAGATGTGATTCTACGTTAGTATGCCTTCGTGCATGCATGTGTAGAGGAATGTGTAGGTACGTACCCGTCTGTGAAACTGGCCATTCGTCCGCGCAGCGTCTGTTCTGTCACATAGCTATTCCCGGCATGTTCGAGCGGGAGCCACGATAACTGGACTTGAGGGAAGATTCAATCCTCTCTAGATCCAATTCCCTTCCTTTCTTCCTCTCTCTTTCTCGTTTATTTCACTGACACCTGACGCTTTTGCTACTGAAAACATCCAGAGGAAACGAAAGCCACGTGATTCTGCTTTTTATCGAATTTGGATTTCCAAAGAAATTCTTCCTAACTCTGACGTTTTTTTTCGGTTGAATTGATTGACGTGAGGTCGAGGACGTCGAGTGAAAATACACAATCGTATCAGCTCGTATCACGTGGAGAACAAAATATAAACAGCCTGCTAACGTTCCAAAATAATGGTGTAGCAAAATGTTTTTATCGAAATTGACTAAACGATATTCCTTTCCAAGTAAAAAAATTGTCAAATTAATATCATCAGTGTCTTCTTTTGAATAATACTGCATTGACGTATTTTGGTGAATGTGACTGCTTGGGTGAATAAATTACTCGCTGGCGTGCTTCAGATTTAATTGTAGATTACGCGGGTGTTACCTGACCTTCCACAAACTACAAGACAAAACCCGATATCACGTTTCCTCCCAACCACCTTGTGTCGCCCTCAGGCATTTTCTATAAAACTCGATATCTTATTTCTCAAACTGTAAAGTAATCCAAAAACATTATTAGCGCATATTCCAGCCTCTGGCAACATAATCTGGAACTATACTCCAGCATTCTTTTGTCCACATATACATACGCGGCTAAACAAAAACATTCCCGTCGCTTTTCTACCTTACGCTTGCATAGTTCAACGGTAAAACCAGTTATTACCGCAAAAGTTTATGTCACAAACACCGGACGCTATACACTATTTATTTTCCAAAGCCCTTTTAATAGCATCCGTCCATTCACTAAGTCAGCCGAAGATAAGTCTTGTAATCCTCTATTAAGCGAGGCTCAACGTCTCAATCCGATGAATCTCTGTGTCTAGATCAGTCAACGCTTCACTCAAGTACATGCCGTATAAATATGTAACGGGAAAAAATGGATTTCAGCTTTTCATTGAGATGTATCACTCGAATAGAAAATGATGCTAGTCGAATTAGTCGCTCACACTTTTTTTACCGTGAATCAATCTCCTTCCTGATTATGAGCGGCTCGTTTCAACTGACAATATTTCCTGTAATCTTTATCGTCGAAAACGTTCATATTTCTTGGAGTATAAACGGGCATCTGATTGATGGTAAATTGACGACTCGTCATGGTCGTTGTGAGTCAAGCAATAGACTTTGACGTCAGGAAGAATTTCGGCTCCATTTGCGTTGTAAACTGCGAACCTAAATTCTAATTTATGCAACAGAACGACCCAATAATAGCAACGAAGGAATATTCTACCGTTGTTCCACAAACTATACGACGATCTTTACGGCGGTCGAGATGATCGTCCCCGTATGCAGTTCATAGCTGGGCTCGCGCGAGCTCACGTCTGTGTCTACTTGCGCCTTCGTGCACTCTGTACTATAAATATATGTGAGGCATTCCACGCCATTTCAGCAAGACGGCAGACTCGACGTTTTTGTATTCTCTTACAACTCTTTCGTGAAAATAATAACCACCGGAAATAATGGCCGCACAAATCCTCAATTTTCCATCATTCACTACCAGCAATTTACAGAAATATTAATTCATTTTTTATTCTGCTTACATACTTCGGAAGAAAATTGTCCCAGTGTTTCTTTTACTTCAATCTCAAGTAGAAAGTATTTTTTCGTGAATCGTAATTATCGCCGTTTTTCATCAGACAAATACTTGGGAAACACGATTTCATTTTTGAATATCTCATTCACTTCCTCAGTGATTCTCTGATGAATGTTGCTGAGGGGGCAGGGTTCGCCATCGATGAGATTCATTCTATTGTTATATGGGAATATATCGCTTTCCAAAGTTACGTTTTGATCGAAGCCCCAAAGACCCGTTCATAATGGAGAAAATCTCGAAACCATAAAGTACGGAAAAGGAAAGACGATAGCGTGTTGAGAAACCATTCTTTCTCACAAACGTTTTGGTTTTTCGTCATTATAGTGTTTTTTCATCGATCCTTGATGAGGCAAACGATCTTCACGAGGAAACTATAAAAAAAAACGACCATTACGAGGAGTCTGGAACAAGGTTACCACTGATTGTCCGTTGATTTGCCGCACCGCGTGGCCGAGAACCCCTTCGGGAAACCTCCAAGGGCGGATAAGCGAATATAATACCGAAAACGGAAAACTAAGGAGAATTTCTGTTTTTTTTTCTCTTTTGTTATTTATATCGAGATGTACATGTACAGCTGTGCATAATACGTAAGGCACGTGTACGTAGAGGACCAACGCTTAAGGCTCAACCCTATGGCTTTTATATATGCAAGTACCAACGGAGCCTCTCTCGGACTTATCGTCCTCGGCCTGTGCACATTGTAATAAGCGGAGTGCGGGGTGACTTTACGAGGTGACGTCTACGGCATTATATCCCAACGCGAGGTATAACACGTAAAACCGTGGTAAATACGTGCATCGCGAGTTTCCATACAGGGTGTCCAATAAATTTGTCTCAAAAGTCTTTCAATCAAACGAATGAAGAAACTCTGAGTAGGGAAGTATTCTGCTGTTTTTTTTTGGTTGAAAAAATCCTGAATCGGTTAAAAATCATTGGAGTTGATTCAGTTTTTAGGCAGGCAATGTCATCGCATCGTTTTTGCAGTTGATCCAACTGCCCGGAATTGTCAGCCGCCAGTTTTACAAACCGGGGTAACGACGTTGGCATGGAAAAAAGAACGAAATATACTTCACGACTTGAAATTGGTTCACGGATTACATTTGATGGGCTTCAGGCCTAATTTCTGGACACATTGTATACACAATTTTATAAAAGTGTAGATACATATATAAATATGTATTTTCTGGCTAGTCGGGAAAGGCGTCACCGACCGGGTTGCTGCTCGCAAGTACCTACGCTGCGGCGACTCGTAAACGCGCGTAGGCGTCCCATGCGACGCGCGAGATCGCGCACCGCTCGCAGACATCTTTTGCCCTCGTCCGACAGCGCGAATTTACGTTCTTTGTCCGGGATACTCGACACTTTTCTCGTTTACGTATGGGATAAACGCTCGTACTAACACACGTGCAAATTACAGATACGAGTTTGGTTCCTTCTCCCCCCCCCCNCCCCCCCCCCCCCCCACACTTTCTACATCTTCCTTTTTACCGCTGTACTTACGGTGGAAGATATGACGTGCAAACATAAAAACTCTAAAATGGAGGGTGCACAATTTCTACCGCTGTGTTTATTTTTTATTTCCTTTTTTTTGCATTGTGAAAACGGTAATAAAACAGCAACGAAAAATACGGGGATAACGAAAGCTTGTTCCGTTCGTTAAAACTTGACCCTAATTACGACGGTCGAGTGTGGACGAAACTTTGAATCAACAGAGAATGTCTGTTTCATTACGATTTGATTCGAGGCTCCAAGTTATTTCAGGAAAATCAAGGGAGTCGAATCTTAAAGAGGGTAAACGTAAGCTTCCTTTAATATCGATAACCGTTCTTCCTGAATTATCGTAATGAGGCAGTCAACGATGAAGAAGACACCCCAATACCCCTGCTGGACGTTATTTTTCTCTCTTCCTCTCTCTCCCTCATTCCTCCGATAGAATTCCCTGTCTCTCGAAGACTCCAGCAGTGACAATGCCATCAAGGTTGAACCGCGCATGACTTGACGACTTCAAAGGCAATTATCAGTTGAAAGATTCGAAAACGATCGTGGAAAGAGGGCGCAACGGTAGTGAGGCAGAACGCAGCGCAGCAGAGTCCTGAAAAGGGAGTATGGACAATGGGCAGTGAAAGGCAAGGGCCGAAGCGATACCTTGAGGCATTTTTCCGTTCGTAACTTCCATCCTATTCCAAAATATACATGTCACCTTATTTCACCGCAATTTTTGAAACTCGGTTCCTATTTAAAAAATCTACTTCACAATTTCCGAAAAACTCATGTGCAGCAGAGAAAAATTATCATCACCGAAATTCTGACATTTAATACCACTATGTACGAAAAATCAATTGATTGCCAGAACGTGATAATAAACACCATGCCATTAAAAAAAAGAAAACCACAATCAAAAATAGAAATGAATGGGAGAGTTTCGTAAAATGATCGTTGACGTACAGTCCATGCTTGAAACAGTAGTGTGCTATAACTCTCTAGAAACGTTGAATGTATTTACCGATATGTATAGCACATCGGGGTCCTCTTGAGTCAAGCTCCCGTTGGCCGTTGCCGGTTGCGGAGAGTAACATAAAGAGCTGCAAGAGCACCAGCCTCAATCCTTTCATCGATCAACCCTGCAGCGGATCGCGTCCAGGGAGGTCCGCGTCAAAGAGTAATAANATCATTAATTATAAAAGATTAATTAATTTCCTTTGAACTGGGTATAGGGAATTGGACAATGATTGCATGTATGCAAAAAAAAAGGTATGTCCCAAAGTATGCATCCCACATATATATATATTTATGTATAGCATTTGCATGGTAAGGCCGTATACCATGCTGTGGGCATACACACACATCTGTATAGATACAAATGCTCAGATACAAGTACACGTACTGCATTGAATCCAGAACGAAGGAGAGGGTGAAGGAAGAGAAAAACGAGTAGCTCCGCATATGCAATGGCGATTCGTATTCATATAACGACCAAAGGAGCAGGCCTCTCCGTAACCGTCTCATACCTATATGCATACGAGTTACTTATATTATTTATATATATGCACAATTTTTCATGTTATTTTTCATGAGATGTTCAAAGAACTGACTCTTGAATAATTGAATCCATATAACGTACAACATAATGGTGCATCATGTGAGAAAGAGCAAACTGAGTTTGCGTGTAGTCTTATTATTGTTATAATTATTATTAAAGATATTCTAAAGCCACGGGGAATCGGTATTAATGAAAGGATGCCACCAAGGAATGTACGCGTCTGCGTATTGGTCGAGATAAGGGAAATTCATGGGATTAATCTTTATAAACATCAAGAAGTTCCTCATTTTATGAATGACTTTTTTATTTTTTTTATTGTATCGCACATTGCGACATTGTGTCGATCTCTACGAGAAAAAAAAAGTTCAACATGAAGAGCCCTTCTTTCTTATTATTGGGATGAAAAATAATAAACAAAGGCCCAGAAGCCTCACATGACTCTCGTGAGTGTTCCAGTATCTCGATCGCGTTGATTTTTATCTTCAGACCTTAGAGCTGCCCTGTAGGAATAATTACATGCCCACCGATATCGCGCGATAGAGACGAAGGCTTGGAACCATGAGATACGAGTACGATTGCCAAATCTAACCAACGGTCTTAGCAGTTTGAAAGATTTCGGGAGCACATAAAGTTGCGAAGATAGTGAGAGAAGGAGCAATTATTAGCAACGCGAATTGTGGGCTGCAATAAAATGCTGCGACTCAATACATCCCCGGCTCAAAATCGACCCTCTCATCTGCACGCGTCGCACATACGTTTTTACTATATCCTCTTTAAAATCTTTGGCCGCACACTCTTGGTTGCCTGGAGTCCAGTGGCAAAATGTGACGGTACCCTTTGAAGCTTAGAGATCGAAAGATAGTATTCAGACTTAATACATTTAGAAAGAGAGGGATGAATAGAGGGAGAAGTTCCGGGCTTAAGGCGAAGCGATAATCAGTTGTATTCTTCAGGGAGTGCGTATACCCTGTGAAATGAGAAGTCTGTAATTTTGCCATCTCACCTTGCAAATAGTGGCAGAATTTCTATTGCTGACTTTTTTATTGCATAATTTTGTTTTTAACCAAATAATTCTGAATATTGATTTGGAATAATGTCGAGTGGTTTGATTAATCTTGGAATCTCTCGCATAAATTCGTAACTCAATAATTGTCGATCTACGAAACGCGATAGCACGATGGCATACCGATCATTGAACACGAATGCTTGAGATGTCAGAGATTCACGTGCGAGATTATTCACATATTTCCCTAAATAGAGATTCACAAAACGATTAGGAGTGTGGTCCATAGCACAGAGCTCTCGTATTACAATCCACGTCAATAATAAATCCGATTTATATTCACTCTTCGGTTAGAAAATCCCTCCTCGAATCATTATAGCGATCTTATTGCTCGATGGCGTTCCAAACCTATTCGTGTATACCTGCAGTTACCTTCATGGAATCTGAGGTATACCGCTACCGAAGAATTCGCTTCCACACAGAAATTCAACGCGTGTTCCTCTTATCTCTTCAGCATGGAAGCTTCACACATTGAAATAATCGATCGCGCCGCAAATTTCTAAGAGGCAAGTTTACCAGCGATTGCAATTCGAAAAAACTGTAGAAACATCGAGAGTAACAAATGTATGAGCAAGTGAAAAAAAGGCGATAGAAAGACGACGATGTGGATCACCTCAGCCTAAGGTCGTCAATTTTGACTATAAGTTTGCAGCTAATTAAACTACATAGACCACGTATGTATCTATCAACGTACGAGAAATTCGCTCGAGTTTGCGCCTTTCCTTAATGTTCGTCTCGGAAGCGAATGTTTCTCGAACAAAATGCAAATAGATAAAGTTTTTCGTTATTTGGAACTTGGTGATAGATTTTAGCACGAAAGTTTGAATTTTCAAGTTAGAATGAAAAATCTATAGTGATATAAAACTCTTTTACAAAATTGTATTTGTGCTCTTTTCACACAAAATTCACTGAACCAATTCTGATGAATATTTCCACAGGAATGAAGCTCATGAATCAGAATAAGTTTGAGGTTGTATTGCATTCCAATAATTTTTTTTTTTCTGCGAATCTGAAACCTAAAATCACATTTTTCGCAATATTTTCCACTTTCAAGGTTCACAAGCAACTAAAAAATGATAATAAATCGTAAATCGCTGTGTACTGAATCGAAGATAATTCGAAAACGAAGACAATGAGCGGTAGCTCGAGTGCCAGTTGGAAAAAAAGTTAAAGCGATTTTCGTGAAATCAAAGTTTAAAGTTTCGAAAAAAAAAATTAACTCCCCATATTAAGCAAGCTGTACCCTTAAGTGCCAAATGGGTGTGCTGCGGGGCGAAGCCCGTAGACACAACAATATTGAATAAAATTATAGAGATGCGTGGAAAATAAACGATGGAAGAAAAGTCTCGAAAGACTCTCCTGAATGTTTGGTGCAAAGGGCAACAAATCTAGCCTGCTGGAAAATTTGCAAGTATAAAGGAGTATCTTTTATGCTCGTAGTGCCATAAAAACCACCGGATAAAAGTAAATGCATATTCACATGTTAATATAAATACGTGTATCCGTTTACTGCGCGAAAAGAAACGGCATCGGTGAATCGCGGATGCGAATACACACCGCTCTGTTGGGATTCGTGGACCGTCGACGCGTATATTGTCGAAGATCGTCGCGACACCCACGCGTGAAACACTCGTTCCTTGGTCTTGTATTTTCTGGCTTTACGTGTTGCGAAGCGAGAAAGAGAAATTGAGATAGAACATGCGAAGAAACATGGCGAAAGGGTCGGGATAAAGTGAGAGAGTGTAAGCATTCGATAGAGATTGTCCATTTGCAGGGTAACGTAGTTGCCAGTTGGACGTGCAGTAAGGAAGCAGATAAAGACGACGAAAAAGTGGAAAGCCATAGAGCGTGGAATCTCGTGTGGTCGATGAATATCCGGGATCAACGAGAAGATTTAACTTTGTGGAGAACCGAAGAGAGAAAATCACTTCTCGAGATTCCCACCCGACACACTACGAATATTCATCGTGTTTTGTTCACAGCCATGTGCAATATTCAAATCGATATGGCAAAAGGTTTTCTAATTTTTTTTCAATCTTTTTCCTTTCCTCGTTTATTATTATACCGAGTGACCGTAAATATCGATTTTCCAGGGGACGAGCAGCTCCATTGCTCGTTTCTGTCATCGCATGTCTTATTCCTTTACATACTGTTCCGTAGGAGGAAATACGGTTTATGTGTACAGTTTTGCATGTACAGCATCAAGTGTTTATGGAGGTATCAGAATGGCAGCACTCGTTGGGAGCGCGTTGTTGAAAAACTGAGAGGTCAGTCGAAGACCACTAAGCAACTGACCTCGCACAAAAATACGTTCAACTTGATGTTCACGTGTTGTCAGTTAAACGGATACAGTTCGATTTATACACGTAATAAAACTGAATCCACCAACGTTCAAATGCTTGTACCCTATTGCAATTCCGACCTTTTCGGACAAATAAAATTCATTGCATTCAATTTTTGTACTTGACATTTTTTATTTCAATTTGAGAATTTTACGTATTTCGCGATCGATTAATTCGCGACAATAAGCACCAAGAAATAGTGATACGAGGCAATAACAATATTTCTTAGCACAAGTATACACTCGAAATCGAAGTGAGAACATGCAGAGCACTTGAAACGATTCGGTGCTCTCGAAGAGTTGAGCTTATAAAGACTAAACGTTTTCCATTGGTTCACTTTCTGTTCCTGCATATAAATGGGGACGTAGAGAGATAGCGGGTGGTAAGGATTGTCTTTATGGGAGATCAGGTACTCAAGAATTTCTATAGATTCTTACGACGTTATCGGTGGGGGTCTGCTCTGAAAGAGAATTACTTCGATTGCACGTTCCATGCGTCGGCATGCAGATTCAATTTGCATCCTGGCGAAGAGATTGCGTACACGTAAATTCTTGCTCCACCTCCCGGCTTCTTCCGTTGCACACTTGAACACGCAATTTCACGAATTAAAGTACATTAGGTCGTGACAATACAGTCAGCGTTCTGAGTAATTGAGGAGAAGAGCACAAGCAGCGTACGTAACAACGAGTACAACAAAAAGTGTATATAAGTGTGTTAAGCCACGATGGGGTCAGTTTATTGGATGCAAACCTCTGTATACGAATGACAATCTATATGGGGCATTCCGCACTAAACATCTCCGTGTCCGATCTCGTCAACTACCGTTTCTATTCAGAAACCTCAAACTTGTCGTATTTAATGAATAGTATCAACTAAAAATCACAGAATTTTCAAAATTTTGTACTAAATTTTTGCATCAAACGTTTCTGGAAAGCAAACTATTTAAAAAACTTCTCGAGAGTGGATTCATTTTATTTGCACTTTGATGAAATTAATGCAATACAAATTTCCAAGCTTTTTCGTTTTTTTTTTTTTTTTTTAATCTGACGTTCGTTTCCACATTTCAAATCAGGGACCTACTTGATGTTTTTGTAACGACTCATAAACTCATGATTTACTGAGGAGTTGAAAAACGAATTGTAGAAAAATGCGGTCAGGATCACGTGTATACTGACATGGTTGCCGTCGAATGATTCGTACATGAACCGTGCGGAGGCAAATAACTGAGTCGTGTGGCCTCGAACCTTCTCGCGTCGACCGGAAGTCGACTGGACCTCCGTAATAAGATGGACCATGGGCTATACGCAGACGGATGTGAAGAGAGCAATGCGTCAATGCTACATGGAGTGGTGATGAGTACACGAGCAGGAGGGAGGATCGAAGAAAAAATGGACGTTGGATATACATAGACAAGAGGAGAAGAGACCGCTGAAGAGAGCAACGCGCACTTGTCGCAATAAAACTTATTTGCCCGAGGGCTATCTCTTCGTCTACCGCTCTTTCGCGAGCCGCTTCTTAACTACCCAACAGGGCGTTCACACCGGCGGCGATACAATCGCAACTTTTTCTCTGCGTGTGTGCACACGCACATCCTCAATGGAATATGCACACCGACATGTTCGTGCGTATATATGTTTCATCGTTTTTATCGCACTATCGCGAAAACGACTTGTCCCTCTGATTGCAATTCTTTCGTTTTACTTATGTGCTTTTCATACACATCGTAAAAAAAAAATATACGTGTTCCTGATTGCGATCTTCCGTTTTATTTATGTATCCCTCATATACGTCATGTGGACTGCAGAATACGAACACCCTCGGATAAGAATTTATGATTTCTTAACAAATCTGTGAACTGCATTCGAGCCAAAGAAGTCATCTGTTCATTTTTTTCCTTATACGCTTTATGCGTTTGAATCAACTCAGATACAAGTTTACCGTTCGATAGTACAGCAAGGTCATGTCCTGTTGCTGCATTAATTCCGAATACTTGCCAATTACAATTAAATTCCTTTCACTGCAACCTCTAGAACAACATTTAAATGTTGTTTTGGTTCGATCTTTCTAATTCGCATTTTAAGTTGATTTTGAGGAGCTTTTCTCTTTCCATCTCGGTCCAATCGATACATTCATTACGTAACCTATTCGGCGAAGTGTGACGTATAACTGAGTGATAGGTTTCTCACATACTGTTATCTTGTTAAGTCGTCGTATACTTTGGTCCTTACCACGATGACCAACACGTGACGATAGTTCAAAATTGACAATAGTTCCCAACAGATCGAACGACATTGCACACCCCGGAACAATATTCTCCTCCTCTAGCTATCTGGGACTTTTGTCTGCAGGTAAAAGTACATATTTCTTGGCGCCATTCACGACTCCGTCGCCAACGACGTAAGTACGACGAATTTGACATTATAGGTTTATGAATCAAACGAGGAACGTGTTGTTCGACGCACTTCCTGCTGTAGCAGCCCACCCAGCTCGCGACCGTCGTGGGTCTCGATAAAATAGCCTGGCTTTTGATTTACTTAATTCACGCCCGTTATCGAGAGGAAATGGTCGTCCATTCTCCAAAGGGACACTTATTAGTTTCGAGTGATATATAAATAATTGAATCCCAGGCAATAACGGAGGCAAGGATTTCACAAATTTATCGAAATTTTAATGCTCCCAGCAGGACATTGCCTTTATATCGAATCTGAATTATATGCGTGACGGGAACAACCGGTTGTCGTATGATTATTAACGAGAGAGTCCAAATCGTAAAACGCAATCATGCAGTCGTTATGAAAGGTCGATCGTTGATATTATTTTTCAGGATACATGGCAGTGCAACCCGAAAATATATTTTTGAGTCTCTTGCCATAATTCTGGTCATTATATCGTAGTGAAAATTGCAGACGATAAAATACGGAGTGAAACATGCTGATCGTATAAAGAAAGTCCGATCCAATCAATAAAAAATGTTGTTGATCAACGTTTGTCGAGCGTAGTATTCCAGGGTGATGTACAACGCATGCACGTCGACAATTAGTGTTCGGGGATTAAGTCTCTCGTCCCTCTTGATCCCTGACGAGCGACGTTCATTGCTGTCGCGCCACGCGTTGTACTAAACATCGACTAAGCATCCCTCGCTACCCGTTTCCCCCGCTGTATCGTAATGCACATATGTTCCCACACATACACATATACGTCTCGCCCCATCTTCCTCGAAAGCCTCCACGGGTTTAAGACCGTTTGTCCATCTCATCCCGAGGTCGTGCTTGAATTTAATCGTCCGAAACGCCTGCATGGCCACTCCGAGGCTGCACTTGCTGGACCAGTTTCTCATTCACTTGACACTGTAGCCTCTGGAAGCTTCCTGTCATCGTCGAAGCCGTGTTAAACGATGCTGATACATTCAGCCACTGAAGAAGTTATGTACAGTTTGCTGATGGCCGAGTAAACCTGACAGAATTAAGCTTTCAAACAATCCTCCTCGAAGTGACTAACGTTCAAAATCTCCGGCGGGCAAATTGAACCCGAAATGCGCATCGAATGCGAGCGAAGACAGAAAAATTTCTTTCTATTTTTCATTCTGCAAAGTTCGCTTTCCATGTAGTCTGAAAATGAATAAACAGAAAGGAAAAGCTTCAAATTTTATGGCGTGTGAATGGGAGATCTAACGTGAATTATTCCAAGTATATTTTTCCTGGGGACAAGAGCCAGATCATTTGGCTGGTGGTACGTGGTGACCCTCGGTCTGCAGAAGATTGCGAGAAGATTTTCGCTCCCTTAAAAAACATATACCACGCGGATCGGTGTGTGAACTTGTATAGGAGGTCTGCGCATTTTCTTCCTTCCAAGAGGAGACGATGTGCACCCCGTGGCTTGGTGGCTCACTCGCAGAAACAAGAGTGGAATCCGGTATAAGTACGTACAAATATATAAAGATATAAGGGACAAGTGTTTACTGTTTGGAACGGGGCAGCAGGATGTTACGTTCCGTTTGTTTTACAGACTGAATCGAAAAGAGAGAAAGAGAGAAGATCGAGAGAATAGAATATTCACGTCAAAAGTGTCCCTTTGGATCGCAATATCTATATAGAAACTTTCGCTCTACATGTGCATTTGAGGCGTTGTCACTGCAAAAGACAAAAAGCCTTACAGTGCAACTTCTCATAACATGCAGTGACAAAGTTTCATGGAAAATTGAATATTCATTAAAATTATATCGAAAGTACTATACTCATCGCTGCTTTATTTCACGTACCGACCGATGGACGAATTGATCTTTTAGAAAAAGAGTAAAAACTCCCGATTCAAAATGAATTCTCCTGCGCCCTAGATTTTTGTTTCCAACGACTGGCTTTAAAACAAAATTTTATGAGAATGCAAAAAAAAAGTAAAAAAGAAGCTTGCACTTCGTAAGGCCGTCATAGAAGCCCTCAAAAGGGCATCTTCTCATATAGAAAGAAAGGGATTTGCCAGAGACGAGGGAGAGCGAGATGGAGAAAGACGGAAAGATAGAGTATCCGTGGGAAGCTGTAGCTTTATTTGAGGAACGTGCCAGGAGGAGAGACGGTGAAGTTTTCCGAATAAAAATAGCGGAAATTGCATCTCTGCGAGTATTTCCACCCGCTTTTACACACGAATTCTGTCTCCGTCTTCGGAGGTCGGTTCACTCGCTCGTGCGCCATAGTCGTCTCGCTCTATGTAAGTCTGTACGTGACAGTATTGAATCCCTGTGCCGAGAGACTATCCTACACTCCTCTGCCCTTCTCGGCTCGGCTGCACGAGACGTCGGACGCCGGCGTCGGCACGCGACTCTATCTTATATATGCTTTATCTCCTTTTTTCTCTAACACCTCCTTCTTTACTTTACCACCACTACAAACGTATTTATATATAGATATCCACATCCATACGTATGATGTATGTTTGGCGGAAACGTTGACTCTTAACAGCTGTCGCGAACGTGAGCAGGATGAGTCTAGTACACACAAGAAGTGAGATATCTTTGAAGACTCACGCGAGTGGCACACGAGGAGAAAGAACAACAAGGGTTGATAAATCGATGTTTTTCTTTCTTTTTTTTTTACTATTACCTGATATAATATAAATAAATATAATTCTGTTACGAATTACCTTAATACACCTTTCCCTTGCATATAGTAGAAGCTTCAACCAAATGAGTTAAAATTGCAGAAGCTCAGTTGGAGGATTTCCATTTAATTTCGAATCAATTACCGTAATTACCAACGAGACAGAAACGTTTAGTTATTATCGATGAGCTGTCAAGATGATATTCATCGAGACTCGAGAAAAAATGATGGGATTCTATTTTAATTTCGCGTTGTATAAATTGTTGCGGGTTCCTGAAAAAGTATTGTATTATTAATAGCTTTGATTTGAGTTGTTATTATTGTACTTTTGCGATGGATTTACTCGCCACAAAGGGAGCTTTATCGCGAGGAAATAAGATTTGTCAAGAGCTGAGAGGAGTCTGCGAAATATATTTCAAACTGCAAACGAACAAGTTCGATTTCTCGAAGGTTTTTTGTCAACAGGAGTTGCTGAGTCATATCTTCTGCGAAGGGTGAGAATTTTCTTCTGGGGGATTTAACTGGTATAAGAAATTGTGAGGGAAAAAAGTTCTACCGATGTTACACAATTGCTGGTCGCGGAGAAGCGGAAGGACAGGAAGTGCGGTGTGACGGTGGGATGAGAAAGAGTGCGAGATGATGGCGAAGGTGGAAAGGGTACATGACAAACCACCCTCGCGAAAAGAGGGTTGTTCGAGTGACGATTGCCCTCGAGACCTTTGTCCTTCGAAGATTATACACAAGTCCCCGGTATACTGAATTTAATTCCATCATCCTTCTCCTTAGAGCCGCGGAAGAAGAAACCAAGTTTTATAGCGAAAAGCACCAGTGGCACACGCAAAGTCCCGTTGCGACGGAGACCCGAACAGTCAGATCAACTGGTAGCGAGAGAGCAAGATGAGGAAATGAGAAAATCGTCTCTTTCCCGGTGTGTACCAATGGAGAGAAACGTCGTGGTAACATCACCGTTTAACCTGCGACTTCAATGCTTACAAAGAGTTCTCGTTCTGTTTCTTTGTCTCTCTCATGATCTTTTCCCTCTCCATCGCTATTTCCTTTCCTAGCTCCGTCAGTGCCAACAGAGTACACTGCTCGACTCGAATTTCAGATTTTCTCGTGTTTCATTATGCATGAAACGTTTATACTCATAGCTTTCTTCCTAAGCGTTACGCAAACCAATGTAGTCATGAAATTTTGCCCCTTTCTTTCGCGATATATCAATAAGACGATTCAATTAAAATCAATAATTGAGTCGTATCTTTTGGAGACTTCTGCAAATATGCGATTCTCTCTCTGCGATTCCATTACTATTAAAGAATATTTACACCTTTCGCAAACGAATCATGAAAAAAAGCTGAACGTCTCAAGAATGAGAGAACGAGATGATAACGATTGATTTCGATCACAAATAACGTAACGATCGATTAAAATATTTAAAAGTAGATTCCTGGTGTCTAAATTATTGCTGCACTCCTTATAATCCAACAGATGCTCATAAGCATTAAATAGAAGTGATAAAATCCTTTGGTCTGTCGCTCAGAGTCCACTCGAGCAGTTGCGATAACGGTTTATCGCCGTTATACTATAATTACGTCGTTCAACTCCATCGATTCCGGTAGCAGCATCAACAGGGATGAAGGGTCGGTCTGCTTCGCTTGGATAATAAAGTTTGCAATAACATCAGTGACATTTTATCGATTGTGCGCAGAAATGTCATTCGTTGATGGCTTTACTATTTCCTAAATACTGATGTTCCAACAGAACACTCGGGAGCTGTCAAGTGCATCCAGAAATAATGCAGCAATTCCTGTTAGATAGAAGGTACTAGCTCGTTATCGATTTTCTCGTTAAATCAACAAAGTTACGCCCGTGAGAATGTCCCAAGCAGTAATATAGGATACGTGGCTTCAGAAGCGAGACAATATGTTTTGAATTTAACATACCTACACGTTGCCCTAGTGTTGTGTTCGGACCCGCGGGCATAATCGGATGATACGAGCTTTGGGATTACCCGCCAATAATCCACAAGTATCACTATGCACACAGAGCGCGTACATACATACACACACCTGGGCATTAACGTATGAATGTTCGGTTAGTTCCGATAGTGTAGGACTTGGACGATTCGTACATACGGTGAATGCTCGTCTGTGAGAATACCGAGCTTCGTAAAGGACGTGCAACTTGAAATGTGGAATTCGCGATACAACCGATAGCTCAGGGTGGAGAGAATTTGATCGGTGGATAGGAGACGATCCTCCCATCAGATCTTCAAATACCCTATACACATTCTTCTCCTGACGAATTGTCTTATTCACGTTCTTCCGATAGCCAGCTGTTGATTCGGTGGCTGCATCCCAGGGAGAGAAAAATGCAGGAGAAACTAGATCGATCGAGACCGTGGCACCCACTGCATGGTTTATGATGTTCATCCGAGAAAATAATTCGGAGCTGATTTTATCGAAAATCGAATGTCACTTGATGATTTGTTTTTGTTGAGCTTATGAAAAATGTGTTTTTTGTTGCTATTTGTAGTGGCAACGGAATATATGGAGAAAAAGCTCTTTCCCTGCAGCGTTAAAGAGTATAACGGATTTTGTCTATCGATCTTTACCACACTGAGTTTCCAAAAGCTTAGTAAAATAAAACTCGAATAAAAGATAAAATAAAATGTTTAAAAAAAAAAAAAAAAAATCACTACGAGAGTGGCTGGATATATTGGCACGGGTTCCTCGACGCCCATAGTAATTTGGCTAATGGTTGTCGAATTGCGACGCGTATATAGAGGCTCTTTCCACTCGCCCTCCTCTCGGCGTCACGCAAAGGCAGCACTCTCAAAATTTTCATGGCTGCTGTTGCACACACGCACACACATACATTACACGTGAATACGTGTGCGTATATATAAAACTCTCGTTGAAATCATGGTTTCATTCAGCTCGCGGGGAATTTAGGAAATAAATTGGTACTTGAACTCATACGTTTTTCTGTATACACATGCAGATACCTTCACAGTTGAAATTTACATATCCAAGCAACAGAACGCCATCGAAGTAACTAACAGATTATTTTTCGGTGCATTACAATCTTCCACTTGATGGTCCGAAAAAACAAACATTCTTTCTGACAAAACCCCACGCTGTTTTGCTTCCTCATGGAGGAAGCTTTGTGACGTGGGAATTATTTTCTCCCAGTTTTCAATGTCCATGTGACTGAAATGTTTCAAAACATCGAAAAATTATATCTACAAAAATCCAGATTTGCTAGAAAAAATACGAATTTTAGGGCATTTCTAAATTTTCAAAAAAAATCTATCACCGCTCCCACCTCCGCATATTTAAAGATTCAAATTTATTTGATATTAAGAGTTTTTAATTTTCTCTTAATATCAATTTTATTTAAATTGATATTGAGCGTTCAAATTTTATGATTTTTCGAATTTTACGAAAATTTAAGTTTTTCGAATAATCGTCTGACCACTTTAATTTTTGCAAATTTTGTAAGATATTGCGTACGTCCTCTTTACTTTCTAGAAAAGTTGTGGAAATTATTTTAAAACAAGTCAAAAATCAATGAATATAAGTGAAATTTTTTAAATACGCTGGAAATTGCTCCCTCAAGTTTTAGCACGATTCTCAAAACTTCCTTTATGAGGAAACCAAATTTAAAAATATAGCACCTCATAGAGGAAGATTTGAGCTTCGCGCTTAATCTTGAAGGAGCACCTTTCATTTTGCAGCGTATTTCGAAACCTACGGATCCTGTTTCAATTGGATGGATTTAGAATTTAGGGTATAAATGATTTTTCCTAAAACACAAAATAAATCCGATTTTTTCTAAATTTGTCAAGTGAACGCGCAAAACATTTGCATTTCCAAATTAAAGCGCATGAGCGCAGAACCATTACAAGTTCGTAGCGAACTCGTGCTGGCCCTTTAACTGCAATGGACGTCACGAGGCACGAAGGGAACAGTGCAGAACCAAAAAAGTTAATGCCTTCGTACGAAAAGCTCACATGGCCAAAGGCAGTCTCATACTTGCAGCGTGCTCGCGGTATTACAGTCGTGGAGTAAGCCAGTGAGAGCGTGGTAACTGTAGAAATGAGCGGAGTAAAGTAAGATGGATAAAAAGCACACACCGGGAGCTGAAGTCTCGGCATAGCCTAAAAAAATAAACGAGTACACTAGAACAGCTCCCCCATCTCTTTTTCACTCCGTGACCCAACGCTCCGGGAATTATTACGCTCTCGCCCCGAAAATATTTCGCGAAGCTTTATAATGCGGTTCGCCTTTTCTCTCCTACTCGCGGGCTCGTGAGTTGAGTGAGTGAGCGTGCTCGCTATGGAGCGGGAGCTCTTCAAGAACTCTATATTTATGTATAATGCCCGTACATATAACTATACGAAAGACTCGGGGTATAAATAAATGGTTGTTTGGCTTTTGAAGGCGCATAAGACCGACGTGAAAGCTGATTTGCTCTAAAGGTCGACATTTCTCGTTTTTTTTTCTCTATGAGTATTTAATACTCTGAGCGGCGAGTTTGAAACGCTTCCTTTCATTATATCATTAAAAAGGGATTCGTGAATAATTAGTTTATAGTAGACAGATTAAAATTCAATAAAATGATGAAAACCTTGAAGCGTATTCAAGAGTTTTGTATGCAGTTAAAAATTTCAATTTCAAACGCACGAAAGGAATTTTAATTTCCACACGCACGCGAAAGAAATGTGAATTTTCTTTCAAATACAAAAATAATTTGAATGTCTTTATATTTTTGTAGGAACGTTGTTATTCGAAAGGGTATTGTTGAGTCCGTCACTCGTATACGTGACTCAATAATTGTCGTGGTGGCGTATGATAGATAAGGTGAAGCAGACAGATGTTTATAAAGGAAGAGAATGGTTAATAAATTCATTAGATAATTGGTCTGCTGTGCTAGCATGTAATTAATAGCGAAACGTTATTATCGGAAAAGCAGCTGTAAAGGATTGGAAATACCATAGAGAAAAATGAGAGACTGCTGCAGAATGCACTTGAGACTTTTCTGTTACTCTTTCTCTTTCTTTCTTCCATTATTGCTCTCTCGCTATCGCGCTCTTCCTCTCTCGCTTGCTTCCATTCACTTTAGTACATAAGCGAAGCGGTGCGTCGTTCTGTCACGACGGAGCACTTAATTGCATCGGCCAACGAGCTGCAAGAGCTGGTGGTGACTTGAGCTCGCCTATACAGTTTGCTCCATCACATATAAATATATATGAGTATAGAGGATCAAGCGAATATATATACACGCGTGGCAATACAGAAAGAGAAAAAGGAAATAAGCGAAGAATGGTCGCTAGCTGAGAGAAGTTCTTGGTGGCAATTGCATCTCTCGGCAGCGAACACTATACGTTGCCGATTATAGGGACAGCATGCCAATGCTGAAACGATTGTCGTGATAGAGAAAGAATTTTTCACATTTTATTTTCTTTTTATTATCAAAATTCAACTGCTGCACGCTCCTTCTACTGATTTCAATCGATTGAATGAGAATTAAGCGATCTCGAACCGCCCTTAATGAGTCACCGATCGCGATTAACAACGATGAATAGCTTTATCGTTCTTTTGGTTCCTTTCGGTCACTTTTTTTCTCTTTCTCTAGAACCGCGTTCTTATTGCTTTGTATTTGGAACTGTATGGGAGCCCAGCGTTTAGCCATTACATTTTATTCGATAATGCGAAGTAAAAAGATCCTAACTCGCTCCCAAAGTGGTGCGATCTATACTGTGGCAGTTTTTTGGTAAGAAAAATCTCGCACCGAAAAGGAAAACTACTTCTAGGACAGAATCCAAAAGTTTTTATCCCATATGCGCACAGCGAATATGCACGAAATTTTGAGTCATTTTGTTCTCCACGTTTTGTCTCCAACTCCGAGCAAAATATACAGTGTATTTTCCTATTGTTTGATGAATTCCAGCTTCCCTGAAATGCAACACACGTGGATATGTCGAGAGGATGTAAAAACGTGGATTGATAAGGGAAATGTTTTTTTATGTCTTTCATTTTTAGCGGAAAACCTGTGAGATATTGCACCGGGACGCACGGAGGCGCAAGGAAGCGCAAAGCATAGTTCTTCTCGAGGATCTCTGATAATTTCAGGAACGGTTCGACGATCGTATTGTACGGATGCAGACCTGCATAACGCGTAGCATCATGGAGTAAATATATATTTTACATCCGTAGGAAACATATGCAAAAGGCATTCTGTGTATCATTGAAAACGCTTTTTTTTCGAAAAAAAACTCCAATATTTTGTTAAACCATGTAAACTAAATATTTTTGAGTAATTTCAAAATTTCCCTAATTTTTGCAGCATATTTGGTTTCCAACAGAACTATCAGTAAAATTCGCGATCAGAATGCTCGAATTGAATTTGCGAGTTTTCAAATTTACGATCAAATTTCCTTTGCAAAAAGAATTGGTAGAATATTGGGTGCTGGAACGCCACAATTGGTTATGGTTATTGAAAAAAAAAGTTTGGTTGAACGTAACACAACAAAATATTGATCGTTTCCATCAAATTTTTTTTTCACCAAAATTTATAGATGAAGTTCGGGAATCAATAATAATTAACAACATCATTACCCGCATTCTCATAAGTTTGTTTTCATTCCTTCAAAGAAAAACTGGTGAACGTGTCTTTTGAATTCTACCACGAATCGCAAACCTCATTGTTTCGAATTTTTATCGAGCATATTGGAAATCCCGAAGATAATAATCGCTTCAAAAACATCGTTGGTTACACTTGGAAATTGCAAGGGGGATTAAATTTTGAAGTGAAATTGCCCATACGAGGGTGCATGGTACCCTCATCGCACTCACGTGAATGCAAATGTGTACAGCATTAGCCGTATTTTAGAAAGTCATGTACCGGAAAAAGCAACGTGTATACGGGCGGGTCTTACAATCGAGTATACACGCGAAACTCGCGATCCATTCTCTTGATACACCTTTTAGTGAGCAATTGGTATCCTCCTCTATCACGTAAGTCTCATCCGTACAAATGTGTACACACTGAATCATATTACACACGTGCTCGTCAACTGCTAAGCTTTACACTTGGATGTTGTGATGTATATAAAATATGTGTACATATGTATAAAATGCACAAGGCACGTCTATTAAGCGTGCACGTAAGAGGAGCAGAGAGTCAGTGGCGATGCACACTTGGCTTCACGTACCGAGGAGAACATACGCACATGGCGAACGAACACTCTTGCTCGTCCCACCGTAAATTTATTTGCTGCTTTTCCTAGCGTGCACCAACAGAGAGCCGTCACAAGGCAGACGCACAAAACTTTGTGCATTTACTCGGTGTGCAACGTTTGCGAATCACCGAAAGAGAGATAAAGAGAGAAAACGGGGAGAGGGCCAAATAATAGAGCATGCGAATGGGGCAAAACGAAAGTAGACTCACGTTTTCCTGGATAAACGGATGTTATATGTTTTCATGTACGAATGGGTACATTAACCACTGCAATGTGGGCGCGAATAAAACGAGAAAGACGTTTGAGTTGGAACCCTCTGAATACCTTAAGGAAAATATTTCTCTGGAATGCGATGTTATTTCTATATTTGTGTTAATGAATACATGTCATGAGATTTTCGTTTTGTTTTCATTTTTTTGTTTGTTGTCGATTTTCCCTCTTATGAAAATATAATCGCGGCTTGGTCGCACCGTTCCTCGACAATTTCGATTAGTTGTCAATGGCGTCTCAATGGCAGCTGTAACTGTCGAACTGTTGAGTCTTTCAGGCGTTTCGTTCCTACGTAACTTTACCGCTGGAGAATCTATATGCTTTTTTGAGTAGAGCAAGAAATCGGCTGAAGCGTGTAAATAGTATGGATAATTATGACAAACTTGTCAAATTTGTCTTGCTTTGTTCGAGTCCAGCACGCGAGTCAGTCATCCTGGTACAAACGGAGCTTTCTACTTGTAAATTATCATTCTGATTTTTTTCACTCTCTCTAATTCGGCGTGTCGATCAATACATATTCATATGTATTTGTCAAGGTGGAGGCGCGCGTTCCCATTCGTTCACGTGCATTAAATCAGCCAATCAGAGCGCGAGCCAATCAGAATGCTACAAAAGTTTCCTGAGAAAAAGTGAAGATTTGTTTTTGCCTTTTCGTTTTTTTCTGTTCTCTTCGGAAAATTGTGCAGCAAATCGAAGGAAACGGTTATTTTGTCCAGAACGGAAAATCTAGTTGAATGAGACGCTCAATTCTCTCTCAGCATGATAAAAATGTATCAACAAAAGTTTTGTTTATTTATCATGATTTGTTTTTTATTCTTACAGTTAAAATTTTTTTTTTGCTCATGCACTTTCAAATTAAGATCTAAATATTTCAATCTTTAGCAACGTGTGAAACCCGAGAGCCCAGATCGACGAAACTTATTATACCATCGCTCAACTGTCACAACATAGATCGTAGATAGGATTTTGCTGTGCTGAAGCACATGCAGTAAAATATCCTACTTTTCTAAGCTCTACAGCAGGCAGGATTTTTTAGGCCAAGAGTATCTTCGTGCATACCTGCATCCTCTACCCATACAGATACCGAGATTTCACAGTTGAACCATCCTTTGATAAAGGCATCAGCAGAGGATGGAATTTCCTTTCGGTTTACTTGCTGCCCTGCTTCTTGTGCCTGCGCTACATCCATCTGCGACTTTTTTCGGCTCTTCTCGTATTTTTGTTTCTTCTCGTTTCTATTGAAACACTTATCGGTAAGAAAAGATCTTCCGAGGACCCGTTAATCTTGAAAGCATTAACAATGAAGCGAAACAATTGTAGTGCGGGCACCATCTGGGGAGTGCACAACTGTTTGAATGAGAAAATCGATAAAATAGTGTAAAAAAAAAACAAAAGATCGATAAGAATTGTCTGAAATTTGAAAACGCGAATAAAATTTGCTGAAATTCATTGAATTGATGGTTCTTGAGTTTTATCGATCGAGAATTTTCCCGGATTCAACACACGAATGTCGATAAATTAACTATTTGTTCAGGTTGAAGAATAACTCACCGTGTCTTATTCCCAATTATCGAAATTCATTAACCGAAAGCATTTCCTTCCTTTTGGCACTAATACTGCTGAGCCAAGACTTGCTATCAGCTTTCTTCCAATTCGACGGATCCGTCCAATCGTGCGCGACCGAACGCAATAAAGTTCATTCGCACTGTCTGCTACAGCTTTTAATCCGATGGCTGATGGCTGCTAATATCAGTAGCAAGTAAAGACGTTCGAGCTGGGTGGGTTAGAACGTATAACGTTAAAGTATATCTACACACGTATATAAGCATACACGTTGTGTTCGTTGGAAACTTGCTTCTTTTTTGCCCTGGCATTCGGAGAGCCACCCTTTCAATCTCAACCCAATTGGATCCAACTATCCATAGTCCTGCTGTCTATAAACTCGCGAGGATCGGGGCTAACAAGGAAGACGAAGACGGCGAGAGAAATAGAACGAAAGTCAGGAAGGAAGGTTAATTGGCCTGCAGGACGAAGTGACAGTTCGTACAAAACGGAAGTCGTCCTTGCAACTGAGAAAATTTGTAAAGATTCAATGCCTGATTCTCAAAGAAAAAAAAAACATTGAGGTCCCGAAAAATACGAAAATGTTGAAAAAATTTCATTGGAAATAAAATAAATTTCAGCGATATGTTTCAATCAAAATTTATACTGCAAGTTGATTATTCTTCATGAATTTATTCGCCGATCCCTGTTACGTGGACGAATTACCATATTTTTATGGGTACAAGACTGAACCGCATAATATTCAATACGTGGTTCAATAATCCGAAGAACATGAGATTACGTCGAGATACACTGAAAGAATGCTGCACCTAATATATGAAAAAGCTCAACGAGAAGCTTTCATAATTGCTCGTTGAGAAGATGGATAAAAAAAAAGCCAAGTTGAAACGGTGCATGGTGAATGCAACGAGTTTTCAAAGAAGAGCCAGAGGACGATCTGTAAAACGAGAGTACGAAGCCTCCAGCGCGAGAGGAGATACATGGTCTCGATAACGTCAGGATCTCGTCACTGAGCAATTTATTCTAATTAGTGGATAAAGCGTGCGTGACCGTTCGCGGCTTTAGTGCCTAATAGTATATATTCTACGTATATGTATATATCTATATTTATAAAAGGCTCAGCATTATTACACGCCTTAACACTCCACGATCATTCTTCCTATGTAAATACTCGTTTTCTTTCTTTCGTTTTCTACCCCACTCTTTTATTCTCACTCGGGTGTAGCCACGATTCATGGCACGGGTGATTTTGTGAGTTTTATTACAGACGACAAAGCGGATTTCGGCCTCCCGCGGTGTGTGACGACCGCGGAGTTTAGGAAGGCAAAACGAGCAACAGAGATGCGAGCCCGCTCATAGGACTGGCGCGCGTGTTCTCGAGCATTCTGCAAATCTTCTACAGTCTTTCTTCTTTAGTTCATATATACAGAGAATGAACGAGATGAGAGACCAGCTCGAGATGTACGTTCGCAATATGCATTCAAGTTTCTCCCTTTTATGCCTCTCCCTCTCTCTCTCTCTCTCTCTCTTTCTCGGTTTTTCGTTGCGCTGGAATAAATAACATCCCACGCCGATTTTAGCGGTTTTTCGCTCACCAAGTCCTTCGCGTGTAACCACATCTTCCGAGAACTTTGATTCGGAGGGATCCAAAGATCGCTGTTGAAGAAAAGATCATGCTCGAGCAATCGCGCGTACGAGTCTCGTCTGTCCGGTGCAGGGCGTTAGCGGAATAATATTTATTATAATTCTGTTTATTATTTGGCGAAAAAATCTTTCCGTTTTTTTTTTTTGGCACTCATTCGTGGTTCCATACAAAATCTTGCAATAGAGGAAGAAACTGACAGTAAATATTGGACGCCCTAATGAACTTTATTTGAACTCGAAAGAAATGTCGATAAAATCAGAAAATAAATTTTTTCCGCGTTCATTAAATGGCAGGAAACTTAGTCGAATTATTATCTCGGAGCTGGTTCAGATTCAAAAGAAAAATGTATATATATTCGTTCAGATACACGTTCATATAATTTACGACTAACAATAACGATCGAAGAATTTCCGTGACGCGGCCACTGTGCGAATATTCGCGACGAAGTTACGGTCGTTTTTGTACACCGGTTAAAACTGCGATAGCTCGTATATAATAACCGCGACATTATACGAGTATGAGCGAGAACCGGTGTGCACGTAATACTCGGAGGCGACGACATCGCGATCCTGGTGGTCCCTCTGTATAGCGGACTCAAGAAGTCAGAGCACGTTACACGAGGAAATATTAGAAGAGCGTTGCGCCGCCGACAGCTCATCGCGTGTTCGGTCTTTTCTCTTCATCGTGTAAGCATGATTCTTCTCCTATATACCTCATCCTCTGCCTCTTTCTTCTCTATTCAATCTGCCTAATATTCCAAAGAAACGTCTTTTAAATTCCCTTCATCCTTCGTGTTGCGTCGGTACAACTGCCGAAATGGGCGTTAGTCACACATTTTACGTATCGTTTCTGTCCCGCGTCTATATCGTAATCGGTAGAGTTTGAGCCTCGGAATTCCAAGTTTGATGGTTTGATGGTTGGACTCGATAAAGCTACCGCGGAATATGGATTTTCGTAGAAAACTCGATAATTCCGAGCCAATCAGGAAAAGTTAAATAACGTGAGAAAGGAAGTTGTTGCGTGTAATCGAAAGTATATTTAGAAAATATTTAAAAACCCCAAGAAATCCCTTGTGTAATATCGTTCAAAATATTCCGCAGGTACGATTCGTTTCCATACGGAACGCATGCAGTAAAATGATTTACCGCAAATAGACGCGAGTCTCGCAAGCTGCTTTGAAGGTGCGTTGAGCCCGCAATACTTTCGAAAACATGCGTTAACCGGTTTGCTAACTTATTTCGAAAATATTCTTATCGTCAAATATAATAATGGCCCTTCGTTTATTCATTTTCTTTGAGACTCGCATACGAATTGATGATTTTCGAGAGTCAATCATAATCTTTAGATGACAAAACTGTTAACGATTCATTGAGAAAATTATTCCCTTAATCTTCTCCCCCCCNCCCCCCCCCCCTTCCCCCTTCTCCACTAAAGTTTAAGGTGCAAGTTACCGTTCGAAAGGAATGAAAAAAATCTTTGACACGATTTCGTGGAGATGAGAAAAATAATGTCCCTACGAGTTTATTCAAATACGATATCCGTGGGCGCTAATAAATTATTGATGAACCTGGTGTATAATAAAATAAAATGGCTTATGTACAACAAGATAAGATCGCTACCGGTGTGTTCGTTGCTCGTTATGCTACACGCCTTATTTGCCGGGTTAAATTATCGCTCGATAGATAGCATCTCGTCTCGATTATCCTCCACCGAGAGCTACTATACTTAACTGCTTTTCCGCTCTTACTACTACGTACTCACGGTGGTGCGAGAACGATGCATTATCCGGATGCACTTTGCTCGTACTGCTAATTCGCAGTGCAACCGTTCTTGCTTCCGTTGCGAAGATGGGAGCGTTTCACGAGTATCGTAAGACGTATACACAAGCATGCGTCACCTCACAAGCGTAAAAAGTATGCCTGTGTGCAGCGAGACGCGTTGTTAAAGAATAGAGGGCTTCTTACCGTTGCTCCGGTCGAAATCATCAAAGCTGAGAAGCAGATGCTCACTGAAATGAGTCGTGGGGGTTCGTGTAGGCGAGAATATCATTTAGTTGATGTACAAGCCTATGCATTTACTCGGATTCCTTCAAAATATTCAAATACGACACATTCGAAACGGACTGGAACGTTTTTTTTTTTTTTGCATGAACCACCGCAAATTTTCGGCTTGGGAACAGAGGAATAAAAGAGTTTTTTCGATGGACTGGAAAGTACTGATCCAGATACACATTCATCTTCACTGCGTTTTATTTGGAAATTGAATTCGACAGAAAACTATTGTGGAAACACCAAACTTTTGTTTGGCTGGTGAGGCTCATTCGCGTCACTCTCGAGTATGCAGAAAATGTATCTTTCTCCCTGCCTTTGCACTGTAACCAAAATTTTATTGGAAAAGATGGATATTTTGTTCGATACGTTCAACTAAACGTTTTTTT
>JBAJMU010000003.1:6294606-6627915 GCA_037952995.1 Hyposoter didymator | reverse complement strand
TTTTTTTTTTTTTTTTTTTTTTAATTATCCCGAAAATCGTATCATCGCAGCAAGAGATATTCTAGAAAGTCTCTTCGGAAGCAAATTATTGAAGACAATTCTATTGGAAACGAAATACATTGGTAAAATAACGAAAATTTTGGAATTGTCGAAAAATATCTAGTTCACCGTGTCCAACAAAATATCGACGATTTTTAACAAAATTTCATTTCCAACTTGGGCCGGAGATATTGAATTTCCTATGGGTTCGCAATTATAGATCGATCGTGCCACTATTTCGATACTATTTGTTCAGATCACAACTATTGTTTCGTATCTCGATAAACATGGAATATTGTGGAGAATGGTGTGAAATTGTAGACTGCAGATATTTCTCGCATAAGAAAGATAGGATCTCTCGAAGAAGATATACATTGGGCAGCGCTGATCAAAGGTAACGTCGCACCCGCTCTCCACGTTGAATCTCCCTCCAATCCTCTTTGAATTCAATGCATATGAAAACTGTATGCGAACCTATGGATATATAGTGTGGAGTACGTATAACAGTAGAGAAGGCAACAAAAAGCTTCTCGACTCGTACCTCGCTTCTGGTGGTTGTCTTAAGAGTGGCTATATAATCGATGTAGTACACGTAAGAAACGTGGACCAGTATGTATGTACAGAGCGAATACCAGGATGCTACAAACACCATCCGCACCTTCCTGTCTGACTCCTGGTAATGGAACGAGCACACTTTGGCCTGCCTCGGGAGATGCAAGTATACGTGTGAGGCATTCCACGCCATTCGAGCGAGCCCGTGACTTGGACCATTGCGATTTTCGTGCAATTTTAATNNATGTTTTTTTTTTTTTTTTTTAAATAACAATAGGCTGCGGAGACATAACCACGTCGTCTCGAAGATTTTCGTCTCCAATTCTACAGCGAATCGCGCATAAATTTATGTGCTTATTATTTTTTTTTCTTCACGACTCGTAACGATGTCGATTTATTTTCGCGCCATTTCCACAAGTCGAAACCGGATTTTGACGCGGTCCCGAAATTTATTCGTTGATTGTTGTTGTGTCGGTTGCTTTTCGAATAGAATTTAATTAGTATTTTCTGTTTTATTGCGATCAATGAGGGTTAAACGGAATTAAATTGATTACGTTATCAATTAAAATGATCCAGTCATATGCGCTATGACAAAAGTTTTGGAAAGATTGATAAATAGTTGAAAGCATGCATGGGTTTGCTGAGACGGTGTGGAATGCCTCATACATTCAACGGATAAGATAACGATTCTGTTCTCTTCCCATCTGCCCCGCTGCAGAAGCGTACAGCCTCCGGTGGATCTCTCATATGCACTATAAAAAAAAAGCGCCAAACCAATGTATACGTAATGCACGCGCGGACAACGTGTGTTGCACGAATATATATACGCGTGCATTACCAGTTCCCAGCGTGATAAGCTCGATTTTATAACGGTAGAGCTCGATGAGATACGAAACACGGTGTATAAATGAATACATTTCATATTTCGATCAAGAAAAGACAAAATAAATGTTGTATGCGTTCTACTTATCGAACGGGAGTGACAAATTTACCGCTGCAACATTCTCCAAAGCAAACACTCTTTCACCACTCGAGGCAGCAGGTTATGAAGTCTTTGATTCATCGCAAAAGGGCACGATCCTGCGACGGATGAAGGAATCGACGAGTTGCCGAAGCAACTAAATTAGTCAATTCTAATCGATGTCTTTGCGATTTTATAAGCCATTGGAATTATTCTAGAAGAATTGTTATTTTCCACGTTCACTTTAACGGGAGCTTTATTGCGTGCTGTCGAAATGTGATCAGTTTATTCGTCAATAGAAATTTTTGAGAAAAAAAAAAAGATTTCCTCATCCCACAGTTACGCATGAAGACTGAATTTTTTTTTCAGTACTAAGAATTGTTACGCAGCGGTTTTATTTTCGATAAAAAATTCGATTACATACTGCGAATAATGTCGATATTCTTTGCTTGAATTTTTCCAGCGATATGAGTATAAATTGTATGTGACGTATCGCATTGATAGACAGTACCGTTTTCTCACTCGGCAGTCTTCCATCTCGTATTATGTCGGGTGGCGAGTACGACGAGGAATGTATTATTGGTCTGGCAAGCTCATAGTCGTACGATTTCTCTGTCTCTCGCTCGTTCGCTCCCGTGAGATAGGAACGTAAGAAATGCACCTGGAAGCCGGACGGAAATAACCATGCGGCACAAATCTCAGGGATTTTCTCGGTCGCAGGGCATCGATCGTTTCATAGTCAGAGAGACTCGCCTTACCTTTTTTTCTACCGAATGTCCGCCCTTTCCGCGTTTTGGACTAGGATTCCTATATACACGTCTATCGATGCTGAGGAGGGAGAGGGGGTGTCCGTTGCCCGTCTGAAGTTTTGACTCGCAGCCAGCAATCTGACTTCTCGTTCTCATTCTTTCGCTCCGAAAGCCTCGTGGCTTTTTCCGTTTTGAATCGTTTTTTTTTTTTTTTTTTCATTTTCTTCTCTCGTTTTTTTGCCTTGGCACGATTGGTCGCCGCTTTCCATCAGTTCCATTTTCCTTATACCCGCGAACGTAACTTTAGACGTTGAAGATTTTAATTTCAGAATTCCCATTATTTGTTTCGATTACCACCCAAAAATTCGTGATTTACACCCAAAAACAAAATATAAAAAGAAATTCACATTCTCGTGAGATAAGAATGAGAATTCGAAAATCAATAAATTGAAGAACAATTGTCGTAGCAAGAATTGACCAATTTATGAAAAACATTAAAAACATTTACTTAAAGCCATGGATGGCTTCTATATCGTACTAGCTCTCAGTGAGGATGGAGGGTTATTGGCTTACCTGCTCGATCTCTTTGCAGGGTCAACGGGACGATGTAATATTTGCAAAATAAAAATCGCTTAAATTTTAAATGAAGAACGTTTTCTTTTTTTTTTTTTAGCAATCATCCTCATTCTTTCGAGCGTTGGCGCAAACAGTTTGGCTGCGTCGTCAAGACCTTAAGTGGTGCAAATGTTTGCTGGGGAAAAAAAAGTAGAACGGAATTTTGGATCTAAAGATCGATTTCGATTCGGGTCAAATTGACCCACAGCAGAAGGAGAAATCAAACGCCACAGCCGGTTATTCCAGGAAAATAAAAAACAATTGTGTCCTACGCTCTAAAATATTTACAATCACTGTGTACGATCTTCGTAAATTTTGCGATGTAATTTGTTAGCATGCCATAAGTATCGTGATTCTAAGGTTTTTCCACGATGTCTTATGACCGCCGGACTCCTGGACGAGAATCGAAGGTGCCGAAGTTTGACTTTTATCATCTAGAAAACTCTGCATGGTGGATATGGGGTTTCGAGAGTTATTTTGTTTCCTATTACTAAAAATTCACGTGTCGCTTTTCTCGGCACAGCATATCATATTATTATGTTGCGGCGGGGCAAGCAAGTAGCTCAAGTTCAAGCTCGTTGTACGATTTCTTACAGATTTGGAAAATGATACACACACGTGTAGGTTTTACGAAGGCAAATGTCATGTAACATGGGTGGCAAATGTTCGGAAACAACGACGGAAGCGCTGCACGTCACTTTTTAAAAGCTTTCTGCGTTCTTTTCTTCCATTCCTCTTGCTCCTTCTTCTTAGTCGCTCTTTGATTTTCTCTCACGCTCAAACGACGATGTACACGTACCGCAACGGAAATGGGATTTTTATTTGGTTCTGGTGAGAGCTACGCATACTCGAGGGGTCTCCGCACCTTTGTCACGGTAAACCTGCTGGTGCAGCCGTGCTAAATCCTGGAGCTCAGCTAAATGGATTTTGCTGAGCTATATAACACCGTTTCAATATTGTTTTTGCACCTCAAGCGATTCTTCTCGCTTCGTTATTATGGCTCCTGGTCGAAGCGTTTCAGCACGTTTACTCACGAATTCGCGTTTGACAATACTTCGTCACTGAATATGTGTACAACTCACAGATTAAGGTAATACGTGAATAAAATCGATATTTCGTTTCCATCTAAAATACACGACGTATTTTATAAAAACATATTCACAAAAAAAAAATGTTTTTATGCGTTCCAAGCTTCCGGATATAATAATTACGCATCGTGATTGAAAGGAGGACGGTTCGAGCTTCAACCGTTACTGAAGCAATAAATAAAAGTCTTTTAAAACACTCGGAAACCGTGGTGTAAAACTGCCTGCAAGCCCGTCTCGCATCGTTATCGCAAGTCGAGGAAAATCGAATCCGACTGCCAACATTTCTACGACTAACCTTTTTCGCGCATTCTCGTTTAATCGGTTTGCTGAGGACTGTTAGCTCCTTTATTGAAATCATCCGCTGCTTATTAAACTCTTCAACGATTATCCCTGCTAATCCTGAAGCCATTTCCTTCCTCAACCGAATGAGCGATGATTCACGGCCTTCGGACAAAGTGCAAAGCATTCTCTTACATTTGCAAATTTTTTTGCCGAGTATACGTATGCATGAGAGTTTATTCAACCGATAAAACCTTTATCTACCATGACTGGGCTTCAGGAGATAGCAGCCGAGTTTAATACCGGCTATGCTAATTAGTTCGGACCTAATATCGAGTCTTGTGAACGTGGTGCAGGTGCTTTCTTCATATATGTACAAAATTCACGATGTAAAATAAAAAGAGCGAATAAATTATGTTTATGTTGCATTTTCTTATTAAAAATTTTCCACTACGATAAATCCTCCCGTTGTATTTCAACCATTATCGAGTACATGCTCCCTCAATGTGAGGGCTTCGTTAACTTTTGATGACTCAGCAATTATTTGGACAATCAAAAACCGAGAAAAATATAAAGGTTTCGAGTTTTGAAAAAAATGGACACAGAATCCAATTAACTGTCGATCCAAGTTTAGTTCGTTTGCTCTCGCGTTCATTAAGATTCCGAGTGTTTTTCCTCGCACTACTCGTAGTTGAACTTTTCAACACTTACACATATGCAAACTTGAAGAAAATGTTCAAATATTAAACAACCGCCAGCGACCATACCAAAGTTCTCTTTCATGAAGTCGAAAGAGAACTTTGACGTATATTGTAAAGTTTAAAGTGCCTGCGCACAGTGTAATATATTTGCTCTGACTTAGAAACCTCCAATTCTCATTTAACGAGAAACATGTGACTTGTCTCTTGGAGAGTCGTTTTACAGTAACGAGAGAAATGACAGATCAGAATTTTCGTTAGTCATTTTATTTTCTGGTAATTGCAAACTTCGAGTTCGTAAACTATCGTGGAGTCGATCCGGTTCTCAAGGTGCCAATTAAGAATTACGAGAAAACCATTCGGTCGGCGCCGGCGCGATCTATAGCTTAGCGTTTTACGAGACACTCTCATTCCGATGGTGCATATTAGAATACACAGTACGAGCTGATCCGCCCAACTATCGACGAGGATTCTCGTCTCAGGCTCATGCAACGTCAGGGACGATCAAACAAGAGTTGATATTTGTTCATGAGCTCGTAGACACACGGATTTTTAAGCTCAATCATCGCGCACACATAAAAATTGTCTGGCTTGAAGCTTGTGAGACCGTAAAACAACTCGAGAAAATGTAAATCGAATTTTCGTCGTAACTGATGGATAGAAATAGATACGAACAGCACACATGTATGTATTGTGTGGGCAACGACTTGGAACGCATAATTTAGGGACTATTGAAGTTACCAAGAGTGGGTAAAGAGAGAGGGTGGATAAATAATATCTTCGCTTCGTTCGATTCTACGATGCTGTACTATCGAACTCATCCAAGATTCGTGACTTCCTGGTGGAACTTTCCGCAGTATACGACTTGGCGCTCCGTTCAACGAATATCTCGAAAAATACACAAAACCAATAAAACTCGACATTGCCGTGGATCATCGATACGTGTAACTCTCGTTCCGTTTGAGGAACTCGTAAATCGGTTCGATTTATTTATTTCAGCCGAATACAATATTCCTACATATAAAAAGAGAAATAAAAAAATACGAAAGCAAAAAAAGAAACAGGCAAAATTTTTATTCCTCTTCTCTCTTGAAAAATTCGAAATCATTTTCAAATTCGTAAATAAAAATCTGGCTGGTCGATTTGATTCCCTCACGCTTTCACCAANGGATCATCGATACGTGTAACTCTCGTTCCGTTTGAGGAACTCGTAAATCGGTTCGATTTATTTATTTCAGCCGAATACAATATTCCTACATATAAAAAGAGAAATAAAAAAATACGAAAGCAAAAAAAGAAACAGGCAAAATTTTTATTCCTCTTCTCGCTTGAAAAATTCGAAATCATTTTCAAATTCGTAAATAAAAATCTGGCTGGTCGATTTGATTCCCTCACGCGTTCACAAAACGCCCCCCCTCAATCGGAACTCTATCATTCCACCTCTCTCTCTCTCTCTCGCTCTCTCGCACATAAATTTTTCCTACGAGGCACTTCGGAATGATTTATCGAAACGACGTGTTTTTTTAATTTCACTTCACTTGTATTTCAAAGGCGGTACACGCTCTTAACGCACCCATACGATTCGTGTATTTCCCACTCGTTTTTCTCTCATCTCAGAACTCCGCTGCATCTCTCGTACCAGCGCAGCTTCCCTGCAGACTATAGGGAAGTTTTTCTCACTCCGTCTATCTGGTAATTAATAATCCATGCGGTATTCTCCGGATCTTTCTCCGGTGCTTTTGTTCAGACCCGTAAAGTTGTGCGTTGCGTACGAGGTTCTTCTTCATATGCCATATTGCCATACGGAACCACAACGTACCTCTTATGGACCAGCGCGGCCTGTGGGAAAGGCATTTCGAGAGGCGTGTGAGAACGACGCCTCGAGATCCCCTTTATCCATATGCATATACAGATAAAGCATATACATCGTTGCAAACGTAGTTGTAAAACGTACAACTGATCGTTTGGTCCATGCATCAAAATCTTCATCGCACACGTTCCATTTCAGTCCTTTTTCTTGTATTTGCACGTCATATACCAAGTTCGTATTTTGTTAATACATATATTTAATTTCCAAGCTACTCAAACGGTCACGCGGCTTTCTTTTTGTCAGGAACAGAACAAACCGTGAACCGTGTACCGAAAATTCGCGGACAGCTACGGTTACATGCTTTTGCAACGGCCTTCTGACCTCAAGATGGACAGCTTAATGGCCTTCTCACGCAAAGGGAAACTGGGCAAAAACAAACGGGGTGCGCGACCCTTTCGACAACAGAGCATCGTGCTCTGGCACAAATTCACTTGACCTTGAGTCTGATCTTTTCACTTTTTGCAAGCCCGTCTCATTTTTTTTCACTCGCAACCTTTTTGCCTTCTCCGAGTAAACTCACCGATTAGGCGAACGTGGAAAAAATGAAGGTAATCTGATCGGAAATCACGTGTTTGTCCATCACTGTGGACGGAAACATGCCGAGAAATATTTTTTACTCCCTGGCACCTCTGTTTTCGTAACTCCTCCACTATATATCAAATGTCGATGCATGAGTGCAATGTGGATGGCAAACACGCAAGAAATTCCAAAACAGACCTTGTCTCGTTGCTCTACCACGAACCTAGCTTTTGGTATTTTGTAATTCACAATTTTTGTCTATAGTGCAAAATAATTTGCCTCACTAAAAATACATCGTGAGGTCTGATTTTATTCTGAAATACATTTTGTTACTTTTTATTTCCACGTGCATTATAATTGCCATTTGACCGAAGTTCAATCCTTGCTAGTCATCGATCCAGCCTATGATTATGCTCGATTCAATGATTGATAGCATCGATTTCCTACGATACTGCAACGACGGAGTTACGATAGTTACTCTCAAGGATAATTACAGTTCTAGGACAAAAGATTCATGGTGGAGTAGTTGCGGAGGGGAATGAGTAAAGAAAGTTCCGTGTTTCCTTATCCCCGTCACTTAAGCTTGAAATCTCGTAGGATGTTAGATCCATTGAACAGTTTCAACATTCAATCAAAGAATTCTTTAGTCGATTCTGCACTTTAGCAAAAATCCATTAATTGCTGATAACAATGAATCTCTACAATCTCGTAAAAATAGTGAGCAACGCGTACGTGCCTCTTATCCAACGCTATAATTTTATCGGAGTAAAGTATGTCAGTGCGAGCATCGTTTATTTCAAAATGCTGAGGAAGCCCAGAAAGAGCAAGAATGTACACAAGGAAATGGTCGCCCAATCATATTACTTGGGAAGCCTGCTCGACGACTCACCCAAATCGTCCAAGCATAGAAAACAAAAGAGAAGCAAGCACATGGACCAGAGAACACGGGCTGCAGTCGACAAGTTATGCAGAGATCCCCTGGAGCGCGTGCATTTGACTAAACTGAGCCTCCGGACTCGCTGCTCTCTCGAATTTCAGGCCCACCTCCCTTGCCCTTACTTCACTCTCAATCTTCTCTGTATAACTATATGCAATATCCCATTTTTTCGTCTCCTCTCGCTCCAACGGAAGAGCACTTCTCACATGCTTCCTTCTATCTGCCTTCCTCCTTTTGGTTTCTTTCTCTCATTCGCCTTTGTCGTTCTTTCTCTATCGCGTTCTTTATTCCCTCATCCTCATGCTCTTATGCGCTGCTTGTGACTTTATCTCGCACACCACGTCGGCTTCTTTCCCTCGGCTGATTACACATGCAAGAGTGAGAGATGAGACACGAGGGAGGCTGCTCAGAATATGCGAGTTATGCAGAAGTTCTAGAGCTCCTTACAAAACAACCGAAATAACGCTTCGCATCAATTTTTTTCTACTTTCAAAAATCACTCGGAATACCGTTTACCATTTATGCGGTACGATTTACCAAATGCTTGGAAATTGAATGAGAAAAAACTGGTGCCATGTAATAATATCCAAATGACAACGATTTTTAAAACTTTATATTTTTTGAACTTTCCTGTATTCCGTTGGAAACGAAACATTGTGATATGAAATGAGCAAGTGAGTCTACTAAGTCTGTGTATGTATTTCACAAGAGTACACTGCCTGGTTTATTCGAAAGTGAAGGCACCTCTTTCAGTGACGTGAAGAGTGACGACCGCGTAGACATAGAAAACGAAAGAGAGAGATTATGAAAGTGCAAGGTGGATGCGAGGGTTGAAAGCAAAATCTGCAGGCAGCGTGTTGACCCCAAGTATTGAAACGATACGACGAAGGCAAAGTCACGTCGCATGTCTTTGAGATTTGACTCTTCACTGTCTTGCTCACGACCAGAATAAGTCAATATTTTATCCGTGACGCTTATTCAGTAGCTGCAGGAAACGAACTATTGTTCCTCTTTCGAATATTTATTTTCTACTGAATTCGTTACTGCTTGGAAAATGTCAGAAAATTTCGAAAAAAAATTGGGAAGCTCAATCCGCATGGAACTACCGATCAACGAGCAAAATCGTTGAAAATGGAGCACATTTAAGGCGGTTTATATACTTATTTTCCAACTGCCACAGATTCTAGACATTTTTCAAAGGTTTGGACGTTTTTCGGAGTATAGAATTCATAAAATAATTTTTTTTTTTCGAGCTTTTAATATTTCCGTAGATATACAATCCATGCTGTGGAAAGAGGAACGTGCAACGAAATTTCACGTTTGCCAAAGGGTACCTTTGAGAAGGCTCTTATGAGAAAAGCAGCGGAAGTATCGAATGGTGGAGCGGTCCAGCATCTACAATGTGAGTTCCTATTTCCACTGCGTGGTTCAGGTGGCCCTCCTAGCTTTTCAATATCGGGTTTACCGGAGCGCGATTAATAAAGCGCCCGTATTTAATCCGCAGCCATTGGGATCAGATCGTACCCTCAATCTACCTCTTTCTCCCGCTTGCCCTCCTTCCTGGCATCCTCCGACCCTTGGGGTTTGCTTCGATAATCGTTAATAATCCTCGAGGGGGCAAACGGAAGGCTCCTTTTGCTTGGAACTCGCAGAAAATACTCTTACAGCAACGTCAGTTTCCATACATATATATTGCGCCCATAATTTGGGGTCGTTCGACCGACACCGGAAACCTTCCGAAAGAACGAGCCCGCACCCCTATCTCCGGCTCCCGATGGGGTTGAAATAGAGAAAGAAACAAAAAAAAAAGATACTTCGCCAGACGCTGCCACCGCTCCTCAATGTGGTGCAGCAGCAGGGGTTCGAAGGTTTCGATGCTATTCCTCTGAATGGAGTACCACCAACTGGTAACTATGGCATATCCATTAAATATTCGACTTTAGTACATGCTCACGGACCTTTCTCTTATCCTTCACATAGCAACATGAAAAAGTTGGATTTCCTGTAATTATTTTTCTTATTTACAGAATATTCTCCAAGCTCTTTACAGAGGCTGTGGAACCACAAAAATGCGAGCAAAACTTTACACTTAAACAATGAGAAAAAATAAAATAAAACGTAATAGTTATTTTTCAAAGAATTTTTTTTTTTTTTTGTTGTTTTTGTTAGTGGCCATGACAGCGTATTGAAATGGGAAGAGACAAATCCATAGTGACGTGACTAGCGGTCCACGATGTGTCGAATTAAAAAGTTGTTTTCCGTTAACGCCAACGCACTGACGAGACGACGGAATACACGCGTCCAACAGCAGATTGTATCGGGAGAATTTTTGTGCCGCAGGGCGAACAAGACTCTTTTCCCTCTCAAAACCCTCTCGCGCCCCTCACCGCTTTCTCATCATGCTGTATGGTTTCCCGCTTCCTAGTTCTCGTCTTTTTCTCTTGCTCTCGTCCATCTTATTCACTTGACACGTGTTTGCGTAACATTTGTGCGACCATGTCAGAGGCAAAATATGTCACGGCCACTATAAAAGATGATTAACACGAACCACACGCTTCCCCTTGGTCGTGTACCGTGTATTCGCTTTTAGAAGACAGTATCCAATGGACATACAGATGGATCGAGGACGCGGAAAAAAAGGAAAACAGATTGTAATATAACGAGTAAAAAATCCAATTAGGGAAATGAGATCTTTGCTTATTTTGGAACCGGCATTGGAAATTGTTCCACTTGTATGTGGGAGTCATTTTGTTGCTCTCGATATTATTGATGAATGGTATAAAAAATGCTGGTTGTTTCTCTCATAGCTAATAATTCTTCCTGTTTAATTACCTTTTGAAGTTTTTCCACGCAGGTGGTAAGATTTTTTTTTTTCTTCGTGTTATTTAAAAATTCTCCTTCTCGTTCCTTTTGTACTTCCTCTACTTTTCTCGAAACGAGTGTTTTGTTTTTCCATTTAGTCGCAACCCTGGCATTCTCTCGCTTTTTCTCTTTCCTCGTTTTTGCTTTTTTGGGTTGATTTCTTGCCCTCTCTCTTCTCTTGCTTCTTCTTCGCCTTCTCGCCTTTACGAGTTAATACCAAGACGCAACTAATAAAACCACCGGGATCGGGAAATTAGGGATGCCTTGTGAGGTTATTTATAAAGGGGTTAATTAAGGGCACTTGGGTCTGCGAGCCGTGTGCCGCCTTCTTCTTTGCGCCATGACTCGTCGAGAATATATAACACTGGCATCGTTCCTTGTATTCTTGCCTCGAGACGTAGGAGTGTATAAACTACACAGCACACGTTAAGTGTGAACGACTGTCCTCGGGATGTAAAAAATATGAAGACGTTGGAGCGTGAAAACAAAGACGAGAAGTGTGAGGAGAAAAGAAGAAGAAACAAGAGAAAAGAGAAGCAGGGAGTGAGTAGATAGATGAGCACGGTTTGTTGATGTTCTCGGGCCAAATTGCATGGAAAGATTGTAAAAGCGTCAAACAGAAAAGTTGTTCAATCAAAATGCCACGAAAAGTCTCGATCGAGGACGTCAAAGTAATTGCTTGATTTTTCTTTCGTGCTAATTTGCTATGGAACACGTCATCTTGACAAATTTTTTCTTCTACGCTTTGACATTTGTAACGATCTCACAATTAAAATCGCAGAAAGAAATTGAAATGGGGAAAATTCACAAATTGCTTAAAAGTATTCGAGACTCTAGAAAAATAAATGGAACCGCATGAGAAATGAAAGGAATTTCCCTGAAGATAATGTTTTCATCGTGTAACAAATGGGAACTATTCGACTCATTAAACATTGCGAAACGAATGGTAAATAGGAAAAAAAATGAAACAAGCCAACGAAAGTAAAATACCAAAGTAATAACATCTCCAGCGAATGCCGGGGATGAGAGGCACGATGAGATGAGTTTTGTTGGTTCTTTCAAGCAAACCCACGAGTGCGCAGCGGGCGATGCTCTTTTTTGCAAAATTGCCGGGGTTATTTTCTCTCGTCTTTTCGACGTGAGATTTTCCAACCAGAGTCATCTCATCCAGACCCACTAATATACTCGCTGAGGCCGAAAGCCCTCAGGAATTGGGTCGCACGAGAATTAACTCCCGAGGAAGAAAAGTCCAGCACACACTGTGTTGCCGTGCATATCTACAAACCCATTGTGATGATACCGTGAGGTAGATAGCCACGTGTGTGATACGTATGGACTGGTTCATGCCGAGCCAGCAACTTTAAAACCGTACATCATTTTCCCTGGCTTTTTTTTCCTTTTACACTCCTTCACAGGTCAACAAAGTCGACTCTACTTTTACCAAATTCCAGTTAGTGAGAATCGATCGGAAAAAAACCACACAGACGAAATTTTTCATAAACGTAAATGCGAGAAAAAAAATTCACCTGTTCGTATAAAACGATCGATATTTCTAGAAGAAATAATGATCAACTGCACACTGCACAGACGTTCAGTAAGAATCGCATGCATTCGTCGCTATAATTCTAGTTTTTCAATATTTTACACGAAAATATCAAAATACCTGAAATCTAGAATGGACGTTTTCGGATAATATGTTTAGAAACAATCCGTTGAACTAGGGGAAGAGATGGCGATGCACTCTAAGAGGAAAGCCTAGTGATCAGCACTGGAGTGTTTGTCACTCTGGGCCCGGTCTCACCTCTGATTGAGTCAATAAATATATAGAAGATCCAAACCCTCCATCACGAACAATTCAAACTCGTACATTCGACGATCTCATTTCAGAATTTTTCACAATACATTTGAAATGCAAATTTATATCGAAACTGGAATGCATAGAAATCTTTGTAGTGTTGCAGAGAACGAGCAAACGGGAATGATAATAGTGTACCAGTGCAGTTGTTACACTCGACAGCTTTGTCCATGTTTATCATGAATGTGCCAGTGAGGAATCAATAAAACTACATAGCTGATGCGAGAAACTAGTTTGTGCAGAATTCGAGACGAAATCCTACGAACGTTCGTTAGCAACTGCACCGTCGACCCATTGTTTTCTTTGAGAATAATTCAAATCGCATTAGAATAGATTCTTCGTGTCATTAGTATGTTGACGACGAAATGTAAAGACGTTTCTCATCTGGTAAGTGCTCCAAGGTCCTTAATTGCTGATTTCAGTTCAGTGTGCAGTGCTTGATCAGAATTTTCTTGGTCGTAAAATAGATTAAGCTCTTTCGTGAGGCAGTGAATGGAAAAATGCTCACAAAACGTCAAGTTGTATGTGAGTATTGTTGAGATCGGATGCACAAAAGTATCCAACGATATTTTGACCGTTACTACTGCCCTAATTCACGCTTACTCTCCAGTACAAACACACCTGTCAAACGTTCAGTGGAATACAGTTCAAACGCGTTTAAACTTGAGCGTGATGATCGATTTCGGTTCGATTGCTAGGTAAACGTCCATTGATTCGTTTCTTGTTCTTGTTACGCAACACCGATAACCATGGTTTCAATGGATGATCGATTAGAACGAGAGCCCGCGCTCTTATGTCATTCACGTATAGCAGAGCGACACCTGTTCATCGAGAATGGATAAGCTCTACACTTGAATGCGTAGATATAAACGACTTCTTTGTCGACACGTCACTCTGACACTCAACCACAGAAAAGGTTTGCACCTGAATGTACCTTTAGTGTTGACATTTATATTCATAGGTATGAGTTCCGTTGATCACGCGATATGATTCTGACAACAAAATGCTGTCGTTCGTACGATCAACCAATCGAATAACCTCCTTCAATGAAATTTATGAGAATTTGTAAAATAACTTTCCAACTTGTCTTTTTTTTTGAATAATTTATGGTTATTTGATTTTTGAAAAACTACATTTCCACTGGGGTTCATTCGATCAACGTTGAACACGAAACTTTCGTGCAGAACGCTACAACCTTTGATTGTTGTCACAAACTGGACCACTTCCAAATTGTTGTGACAAGCTGGAGTTTAAGGGGTTCGTAAGAAAGTTCCACACAACTTTTGCGTCATAAACCTGTGGAAATATCGTGTCAGAAATTCAAGTTATCATGAATCAGTAGCGGAAAGCCTTTTCTCCATAACGAATAAGTGATTGCTTATGCAAAAGTCGGAACTGTAGGTGAACTCGGAGGCATAATGACTCGTATATACCCTGTTTGTTATCGTCCACACCTTTGAGAGCATTTCGCCAGCTGCCGGGGTCGCGCATGTTTTGCCTCAATCACACTGCTACGCTGCAACGACTGGTTGGCACGCGATGCCAAGCCGCAGGAGGGAAGTGATATTCTTCGTGTTGCTCGACGCCTCCGAAAACGAGCTTTAAGAGAATTTAGAAATTATGTTCATTGCGTTTCGATAGTAAATTTCAAAAATTGTTTGGAACTCGTTCAGCTGGTTTGGCTTTGGGTAGTTATGATTCAAATCTACGTATTCATCGAAAAATTGTCGGTATATTTGCGAGTTTATATGAGAACGTAAAACCTTAGAATCGTCGAACGAGCGGGAAAATGTAAACGACACTCTGGTCGATTTTTTAATTAAAACCTGGTGTCACGTTCGCGTAGCAGCAGTTTGTGGTCACACAACGATCCGCCCTGGCCAATCTGTCTGCAAAACTGCATTTCTGCGTCGATCCACCGAGTCCCTTCCCTTTTTCATCATTTCTCAATTTAATTTACTCTCTTTTCATCGAAATCTCGTCGCACGAACGGCTCACGCTTTTTTTTTCTAACGATACTTCAACAGCAGCACCCGTAAGTATTGCAGGAATTTAAAAAAATTTGAACGAAGCGATGAAAGGAAAATTCTCATACCGATGAAGCCGTTTCCACGCGGCCAAACACTTCAAACCCTTTCAAAAAAATCTCGTGTGGCGGAAAAGATCGAATTATAGAGAAAAGTCTTTGAAGTGTTTTTCATATAGTAACTCGAGTTTTGACTGGAAACAACCGCTGTCAAGAAATTGCAGTGCTCCGTAGAAAACAAGGCAACCGTATCAGGAGAAAGTAATAAAAAAGTAAAATCAAAAAATTTCCCATTTGGAAGGCGTTGAAAACAAAAGAAAGAAAAATGATCTCGTTGTGGCAACGAAAATAAGAAAATGAAGAGTAAGTTGCTCTCGAGATCTACCACGGTGCGCGCACGTCTCAGAAAAAATACAAATTAATTATTGGGTTTCAAATCAGAGAGTTCAGAGTTGAACTACAAACGTGATCAATCAATAACGCCAATTATACTCGATGTTACAAAACGATGAAACTAAAAAAATGTCAAGGGTTGCCCAGTTCAATTATTTTGTCAGTGAAAATAAAACGTTCATTTCCATGCACTCGACGAAAAGTGGAATTTCTATTCATTATATCATTCAAATATTGAACTGATTTCATGAAGGTTCACTTTGTTATCGCTTTAATGAAATTAAAAACTTCACCTCATAATGCATGCCTTAGCCGATGCATGGCTGAGCAATCGCTCATCGAAGTATCAACGTGATCTACTCAACTTGGGGGACCGTCCGAGCCACACATCGTCCACATTACTGTTCAGATTCACCCGACTTATTGAAGCTCCATCTTAAATGCTCGTTTCTTATCTTCGACGTTTTTTTTACAGTTTTCTGTCTTGAATTAATATCTCCACAAATGAGAACCACAAAGTGATATAAATTGCATAGGTAACACGTGGAAAGATCGATATAGTCAGGAATGATGGGTAAGTAAGAAAAATGGGTTACAGAACTGCCATGCCAGGTGCACTCTTGAAGCAACTACTGCGCTTTCATTCGCTGAGTGGACGAGATAAACATCTTGAAAAGTAAACCACGTGGAAATATTATGGCTGTACCTTCAAGCAATATGTATGACCAGACACGTTGATGTGTATGTATTTTAATTTTAATTCAAATATTTGTACAGAGTACTACAGGTGTGCCTTCTTATCTCTGTGGCGGAAGAGGGAGCGAATACGAGAACTAGAAAGGCGAAAATACGAAAAAAAGACAGAAAAGAGGAAAAAAATAAAGGAGAGCTGCTTGACGTAAAAGCTTTCAACACCGCGTCGAGGCAAAGCAAACATCGGTTACAAATGGAACGGTTGAAGCACTCCGGTCTCTTGCAAGCATTGCGAGGCACTTATTTTTTTCTGCTTTTTAGTTCCATTCGTTCGATTATATTTTTTGTTATTTAATCTCTTCTCCTAGATGATTCTCTTGTTCAATTTATCTGTCCTCCTTCTCATCTAAACTAGACTCACATTCGACCAATTTATTCCTCCTTGGAAAGTTTCCTCCATCTCGCTCTCGCACGTTCTTCTTCTCCCTTGCTGTAGTCTTTACTTTCGTGACTTGCTCGCGATTGCTCTCTTCGACCTCCTGTCGTGAACCCTCCTCCCGATCCTCTCCTCTCACCGTTGAGTATTACTTGAGTACCTACGTGACGACAGAGAGAAAGATCGCGAGAGCCTCGTGATGTCCATGAGATAGTAGCCCAGCGAAGGAGAGTGACTCGTAAGTCCACATCGTCTTTTTTTTCGTCTCTTCCTCCTCGCCTTCTCACTCCCTCTCACTTCTTTATTTTCGCGCGTTTCTTATGCTCCGACTTTCTTGTACCCACCGAACTTTTGTTGCACTTTTCCGATTGATTACCGTACAGATTTTCATCACATGCAAGATGAAGAACAAAGCAGGTAGGACTTTGTCTTTTCACCTTGCACGATTAAAGCACTTTCTACTCGTTCGTCTACCTGGAACGTATCGTGTATAGAAGGATAGACGCAAGCAGATGAATACCTTATGGCATCGTCACGAGAAGAAGGAAAACAAAAATTGAAATTCAATATCGCTCTGCCTTTTTTATGATATTCAGTATGATTTGCTTAATGTAAGGAGGTCTTCGTGTGATTAGATGGAAAGTTCGAATATTGGAGTGTTTGGAGTAGAATTCATAGGGTGATACATGGGGAAAGTTCATGAATCTGCAAGTCCTGGTCTGATGCTCAGAGCTGGGAGGCTCACCACGTCCAATAAATTCCAGGTAATACAGTAAAGTGCACACGAGGAGGGGATCGGGAAAGGGAGTGAGAGAGGAACGGAGATCAAAGAACGATCATGTGCAAAACATGGAGAGAGTATACGGTAGCTAGCGCGAGCTTAACTTAGACTGCCGTATCCGTGCATATAACCGTATTAAACGGACGATAAATCGTGACGTAGGGTAGATTATCCTGTAGGCGCTGGTGCGACAACTTCATTACCGCTTCGTTCGGTCTTGCATAAACCATTTAACTCCAACTCTCTGCGGTTTCCAGAGGTGGCTCCGTCGAGAGAGGTAGCGATTCGTATTATGTACAACATGATATGCAGCCTGCTCTCTCCACTTCCACTATCTTCCTATTTCTCCTTTCTCTCTCTCTCTCTCACTCCCTCTTGCTCTCTTTAGAATCGACTGTAGTGGAGTCAGCGATTGGCTACCGTGCAGAAAACTGAAGTTACGTCTATATATCAAGAACCGTGTATACCTGAAGCCCTAATACAAAACTGTGACCGTGCCAGTAAGCATACTTCCGCTTCCAACCAAGATTTTCGTACTTGGTCGCTGCTTTGTTCGTTCTGACGCAACACCGACTAGCTACATGTACCCGACAATGAAACAAGCTCTCCTGGATTTCCTTCCCTCTCATTGTTTCGGATACAATAATGTATTATCTCTAAATGGACAGGCGAGGATAAGGGATGGGTGGTTCTATGGAACAAGGGCTACAAAAACGATTAAATGGGAAATAGTAGCGTACATGGCTGATCGCTGAATTCCATCTCGTTTGTTTCCATGGCATGCGAGTAACGCGGATCCATCAACATATTTTTAACGATGTCGAAGTTTCTATCGTTGAAATGCATCGGAACTTTGTTTTTTCTCGCTCAGGTCTCAAGATTCTCATTCAATATTCGGTCAGGACAGGAAAACCATTTTTTTTTCACGGTCCAAACACAAAATCGGTAGAATAATAGTCATGGTTTTGGAACTGGAACAAACAATTAATAGAATAAATATTCCTCCTCAAATATCGCAACGTTGAAACGTCAGTGTCATTATTTTTAATATATAAGCAAACAGATCCGATATTTTGATGTTCATAATGCAAGCGTTTATTGCGCAGAGTAATTGAATTGATATTGTTGAATTATTCAGAAGAAATGGTTGAATGTGCTGACTGTTTAGTATCTGAAAATTTGCATCTTCGTCAACAAAAACGCTGTTGGTACATTCCGTCTCCGTTATGCGGTGCGAACGTTCGTGTTTAATAACCCGGAATAACATTTCGCAAATCGACAATTACATGATCATCGCAGTTCGTCGAAATGAGACTCATTGCCATGGGTGATTAAGCACTAGTTGCAATAATTTCATCCACGACGCGGAGAGCATGTGAATATTTCGACGCAACGGATTAGAGGCTTTGTAAGGTCTGCAGCGTGATCAATTGACCAATGATTTGGATTTGAACGAGATTCAAAGAGGAAACGGTTCATCGATTTATAATCGTGATGAGGGTGATGATATTGAGATGACAGACTGAGACGCATTCGTTGTGCCTCTTCAACTCTGAGCTAGACGACCGAATTTCAATTTAAATTCGTCAAAGCTTAACCGTTTGTCCCGTGCTCGTGCGAAGCTAACAGCTTCAACATTCAATCCTTTCCATTAATTCGACAATGGTTGCGGATCTAACGCTGCCTCGATGTCTATTATTTGCTCCGTCAAACGACGACGGTACTTTCTATTCGATACCCGCCACTACGCATTCATCAACGACAGCGTTGTCATCTCTCCCTCGCTGTTTCTACGACTCTATGTAAATATTTCCGTATAAACACCATTAAAATTTTCTATACACTTTACTGTTCCTCGTGACTATTCCGATGTCGGCGACGCTATTTTCTGGGCAAGTATATTTCGAAAACATTCCATACCTCCGTCTGTTTCCATCGCAACTTCGATTCCGACGAGTGTGTAGCTAACGACTTGTCTCCAGATCTCCTAGAGAAGCTCTCACAGTGTCGTAGATTCTAACAAGACGAGATAACCAACAATGGGAGAAAGGCAGCGAAACATCTTCACTCGGTATTGTTGCTGTATACCGCTTTTGTTTACTTCTTATTTGCCAATTGTATTTTCAATGAATTGCAAATCCCATGCAGGAACGCCATCGATTGCAATGAAGAGGAAGCTCGTTTCACAAACGCTTTTGACAAATCAGTCGATTTGTGAGTTGCAGGATACAACAGTGTTCGAGAAGCACTTTAAAACTCGTTCATTTCGATTTTCCTTACGATTTTTTCCAAAATGAATAAAGAGCAAAAATACTTTGAAATAAAACAGTTGAGATGTTGACAATTTTTGAACTATTTCCTTGCACAACGTAACAACCTCGACGTTATGTCTTTTTCAGCCTCAAACCAATAGTGGACCATGCGCCGACCATGCGCTTCCTGCCTGCGAAAAATTCATTGAAATCGATTCAGCGAATCGCAAGTTGTAAACGATCGAACGTACAGGCGGACCAGCAGAGATAATTTTTTTTTTTACTTACTGGCAGATCTATGTAGAGATGTTGATCCAAATGCATGGAGAAGATATATTAATGGATATATGGATAAACGCTCATGGCCTGAGGCCGATGACATTATTTATTATTAACGATATTCATGCGTGCTTGTCAATAACAGCGATTTCCACTCGCTCTCACTCGTTCCCTCGCGCCTGCGATCCCCTCTGATGACATGAACTGACAGCCGACCCAGAGTTACTCCCGTATAAGGGGCAGTGACGTTCGGACAGCGCAACCCTCCACGTCTCTGTGCATTATTATCTCTTCGTACATATAACCCTGCCCACGGCCATCAACCTGCATACATAGTTATTCCAACCTTGCTTCCAAGTTCGATCACCTCGCACATAATTCGTTGTTTATCAGCAGTTTCGAGCTATTTATCCCCGTGCGTTCAACAGGGTAATGGAAAATTCATCGACCTGTGTCCCTATTAAATATCTCGTGTGTGCTTGATTTTTCAAACTTTCAATGAGTTGCCGCAATGGTGAGTTGCGAGATCCCAGTTACTAACATCTCTGCAAATTACTAAACCATTTTTTCTTTGTTTGTGAACTGGAGAAATTGACGTAAATCAGAAATTTACGTCAATTATCGAGACCAGATTCAAGAAAAAACTCTTGAAAAGTCTGGCAAACGTTACGACAATGAAACTCGAGCTAGCTTACCTTCTTTATTGCCGGGATGCACCTGCTTTTCTTCTGAATTCTATTATACCGCAGACCTCACGGAACGAAATGGTGATTGGTTGGTCGATCAATATTTTCCAATTTTGATGATAATCGATTTCAATGGTAGTTCCGACAACGCACAAAAGCGACGCGACAGAATTTCTACACTTGCCTCTCTCATTTTCATGCGCTGTTGCTGTAGAAATAAATGCCTGGCACCGCGAAACATTGATTTGTATACTAAAATGTCTATCTATGCAAATATACTCTCGCAATATTTAGCTAACGAATTAATGGACGTAAATCAAGCGAACAAACACTTATAGTTCGTTGTGGGAAAACGCTCATTTATATGAAAACATTTGAAATCAGTTTTCATCCACATATAGATCGTTCCGATATAGAAGCCCTGTCACCGTCATTATCTCGCCTTTTTGAGCTCAGGTGCGAGATCATTGTGTGGCTGAAATTGCGAACAGGAACCACTGAACAAGCACCAACTTAAATTACTATATTCGGAGTTAATCTCGTCAATCAGCTGTATGGTTCGTGGAGGATTCCGTATTTTGAGAAGAAGAGAAGTTGGCGGTGTTTTCCTTTCGGCAGAGCTCGTATTTTTCTTGAAATATGAAGCTCGTTCCCTTGGACACGTTTGGACGGTGTGTTTGCTGTTGAGCAATCTCTCTGGACTGGCGCATCTGATAGAGCGGTTTGTACACGTTTTGTGGACAAACAGTCGATATCGCGTATTGTAGAGAGAGAGAGTGCGGTTGCCTGCTCTCGAATGATGTTTCTATCAAGCGAGCACTACTGACAATCGACGTATGTACATCGCGAACGGAACAAAGCCGCTCGTAAAATTTCAATTAACGATATGGGGTGGCCTTCTATTTGCCTCTCCCTCTCTCTTCACGCAATGATCATGGTTTGCTGATACGGTAAAACGTGGGGGCGAAAAACGAATATACCCAAGGGATAAAACCGATGTACCGTGATTCGAATACAGAAATTGGTGTTCCATGCGGGAGAGAAAGAACGCGGATGATCGAACGTGCCAAAACAGTGACGGCAACGCGGCAGAGACGCGCACGCGATATCAGGACCATTGAGAAAAAATCATGACTAACGGAATATTTATTTGTCAATCTATGCATGAGGCATTCCACGCCAAATCAATTCACTTCAGAACCTTTCATTCCGTGATTTGACTGAAATTTCATGTGATGTACGTCCTATTGAAAAAACCACTCTTCAATTTTTGAGCATTTTTTTATCGGCCGCTTGTGTGTGTGTGTTTTTTTTTTTTTTTTCAAACGTTGATCGCTATTCGAGAAATAAAGGAATGTGTGGTAATCGTTTTTATGGTGAGAACTATCAGTTTTTTCGTATGCTTTGAGATACACAGTCAACTTCGATGTATGTATTTTTTTTTATATATGAGAATTGATTCGTTATTCTGCTATATTTCATAAGAAAATCGTTGTCTCATAATTAAATAATAAAAGGTACGCCTTTAAAAATTATGTTTATAGTTTTTGGGTTTTATTAGTGGGAACGTAATCAGTCACGATCCCCCTCAAGAGATCGAAGTCTTATATATTTCTCAGGAAACAATAACAATATTGCAACGTCGTAGCAGCACTGCGAGCTATAGATCGTCGTATCCGAATTAGGTCAGATGATCACACACGCGCCTTCCATATCTGGTGGGATGTGTATAGGCCAGTAATTGAAAAAGGTGTTCAGAGATCGTATGCCCAAACTGTGGGCTTTATGAAGCTCCACGGAGCTTCAATAGAGAATGTTGTCCAAAGGGCAGATGGACAGAAGATCGCGCAAGCTTCAAGCTTTCACATATAGCTTTCCTTTCCTTCGGACAAAGCTTCATTGTGCTCTTTGGTTATCTTACGTAACGTGATATCACGCTGAGAGGACCGTACACCTATAGGCATGATATACGAGAAAAAAGTGTATCATTACGAGCGAGCAGAGAGCAAGCGACAACAAGAGGGGTTGAGGAGTTCTATTTCAAGATTTGCTGAAGATTTTCGTGAGGATCGATCTGGTTGTCATGCAGTGCTATGAAATAGTCCAACGGAGAACCTGTCCATATAACAAAAAAGCACATGCCACGAAATTGTCTGCAGTGAATCGAGAAAGGGAAAGATTTTCCTTGCATATCGATCGTAATTCGTTTCCTTTCCTTACCGATTATATGCATTGTTTTTGTCAACTTTTCAGCATATTTCTAAACTGCCACGGTACTTTGAAAAAAAAAAGAAAAAAAAATGGAAAATATGAATTTAGGACAGGGAAACAAATTTCATCGATATTGTGGCGACTGTGTTACGATATTTTGAACTGGGTTTGGTATTTTTTATCGTATTTAGTTCACACCTGCTTCCAGTATTCGTATATCGTGAGCACCTTTTTTGACGACGAATTGTATTACACGGCCGATGTTGAATAAATTGATAATATGAGCTCCCGTAATACCAGCAACCACCAATACGAGCGCTAACTGTTACACCTCCCTGAGTTTCGTAACCGCAAACTATAACCTCCAATACCGTATAAAATACACAAAATGCCGCAAAAGCGCGTCATATGGCAACGACGCCAATCACCTTTACCACCGTCCATGTGTATGTGTATGTGTGTGTGCGTGTGTGAGTGTTGTAACACGTCCCTGGATTTTCTAACCCGCCCCTCCTCAAACACCTACCATCTCATTTTGACTCACACGCGCGAGATCGCGTGTTCTCTGTCTGGATAAATCTGCCCATTACTTTCGGTCGCTGGTATGGCGCGAGGGCGAAGCCGACGACGGCAGCCGCAGGATGGTCTCGAAAATCTGATTAATCGCTACACATGTTAACCCAAACGATCTTTTCTCTTTTCCTCTCTGTATATACCCTGCTGTACGCGACGGCACGTAATGTACAATATTTTTTCGCCGCACTCGTTCCAACTTTTTGCAAGCTTATATCCCATCGTACTGGCAGAGGATATGAGAACGATGCACGAAAACCATTCGACCGAAACACACGCTACAGACTGATACACTGATGGTCTCGCGTTGCTCCTGCCTCTTTCACGTTCTTCGTGTTCCTCTTCACTTTTTTCCTCCCTCGTCGTTGTCTCGACATTCTGAGGCAGAGTTCAACGAAAACACACCATCCAACCTGATCACTTTACTTTTTCTGCTTTATGCTTTTTTTCTAAACAAGGAAGAAAACGACTTGGCAGAGGATCGGCACGACGACAGGTGGAGCACTCAGCGGCTCGTATTTTCTCTTTCGATAAAGTGAAACGCGTGCTCGCGATGATACAAATTTTCATGGACGGCAATTTCTGAAGTCCGAAGGCTGAAAACATTTTGTTCGTAGAGCAGAAAAAAAATTGTGTTCCGTTATTTAGGATTATAGTCGAAAAGTCTTCGCTATCAAAAGTTTCTTGAGTGCAATCGCCAACTATATCACAAGTTTCGTGTTTCGTGCGCTTTTGTAATCGACTTATTTGCGACTCGTTCCTCTTCAAGCTCAATCCAATCGAACGGCTCAGTCATGTTTTGTCTTTTTCAAAAGAATGTGCATTTGCTTTAGAGAATATTTTTGTACAAAAAATCAATTTCTTCGTGGCAATTACTAATAAATTGTAATGAAATAACGAAATAAATCTGATATTCCTTTTCTCGAAAACAATGCTGGAAATAGAGTGTCAGAAACTCAAGGATGATGGGACGAGGGATAAGGAGTTAGCAAGGCGAAAATATGAATACCACTGCACCCTCGTCATGGTCGTCAGGATGCGGGATTTATCCGAGAAAAACAATCTCTTCGTTACTTTTACGCCGTATATTTCTTTGTATACATTCATACTTTTTATCTCCCTCAGTCCTTTTCCCGCTCATTGATGTTTTCTCTCTCTTCAATTTTCTCTTAAAAAGTATAACCGCAAAGAGGGGGTGAATAAATTGACGGAAATTGCTTCTGTCGCATGCTTGCCGCAAAGCTATATATACGCAAAGTGAAAATAGTCATTCTTTTCACAGACACAGTATAAGACGACGAGATGTCGTTCCTTTGCGAGCATTCTCCAACCATGGCAGACTTTCTTACCCTCACCTTTTGTATCACTGACATATTTCTAACACAATTACGAATGTTTTTTTCTTCTTTTTATTTTATTTCTTATGCTAATTCCCTGTTTGTCACCAATCATAAGGATTTTCACGATCTATAGCTTTACCTACGTTTATGAGTATTGATGATGACATCATCAATCTTTTCCTTGAAATTAAACAGAGATCCTTCAAGAAAAATATACGTCCGGCTAGGTTCCAGGCGTCGCGCTAAGTTCCAATTGAAAAATTTTTCATGCCAGTGTTGTGCAAAAACTTGACACTGTATGACGAAGGACTCTGGCACCTGCGTCGAGATAGAAGTCCCATAAGAATTGTATCTGCCGAAAAACTGAGCAACGATTTACACACCAAGTTGTGCGTTCGGTAGAATAATGTTCATGCGTGGAAAAAAAATGTTTAGTGCAGTTACACATGAACAGGAGCAAGGATATTGTATGCAAGGACATACCACTCTGTCCATCGGCCGCCAATATAATTATGGCATGTCATGGGTTCGGTGACTGTGCGAGGGCTGTATGTACTCTCTACCGTCGTGTGATGGTGGTTCATGCGCGAGCAAGCTCGCTTCCTGCGTTCGTCCTTTCTGCGTTTGAAGTCCAGCCGAATTGCCATTAGCTCCAATGACTCCAGCCTACACACTAACTCACTCTCGTGTCCTGCGACTACTCCGCTGTATCACCACCAAAACCCACGGAGCAAAGATACATACGGGATGTCCTAGATGTCGATCTCGAAGCAGGTTTATGATGGTGTCGTTGTGCAAATCTATAAGCAACGATCTTTCTTCCCCGAGAACTCATTGACGCCGTGATTATGAATCAGATCGTTTTTCTTCTTTTTTTACTTTTTTTTTCACAATTTCATAATTTACGTACTGACTGGGGGTAGACACGGTTTCCGAGACACTGTATGAAGGGATTGAAACCAATGCGGAGGCAAAGCTCTTTAGGGGGTCTCTCTGTCACTCTCGAGGAATTTCCATCGTTATTATTACGTACTCTCCTTGCCAATGTTCTATATTCAGCTGCTGGATATAATTTTCTTACGCTTTCGCACTCTTTGCTTGTGTGGATACGTATACGTGAGAATATCTACGGGCAAAAGTATTTGGTAGATATATTCGTGTATTTTGTAGAGTCTGCATTGACACAGCGCACACCACTAGGGCCAGCAGCCACGAGCTTTCTCACACAATAGTTGAACAGCGTCAAAATATCACAAGAGCGCACGATATATGACGGTCCGCCAGCAACGCGCGTTATTGAAATTCTAAAATGATTTTATACCGAGTGACAGGTAATAACGGCCGCTTCACGGCTGACCTGAGCGCGTGCTATGCTGATGAATATTTAACCATCGATGTGCCCGTTGCATCACGCTCCGTTAACGCTCGCGTTAACATGCCGTGCTACCATTTTATGTTATTATTCTTCCTCACTCCTCACACCCTCTCTCTCTCCCTCCCCCCCTCTCTCTCTCTTTCTCTCTCTCTCTCTCTCTCTCTGTCTCTCACGTCGGATCTTTTTCGCTCGGGGTGATTATGATCCCTTACGAAGTCATTTCGTCTCGTTTCACTCCGCGTTTTCATTGTGCTTTCATAAAATCAAACTCTTTTCTTGCTCTCGTCTCCAGAAATGTTTCGTACGGTGAAACGGGTAGAAAATAAACAAACTGTTCAAAAAAAATCATTTCCCTGCCACTTCATCGACTGAACGGACGCCTCCACCTTGAACCGAAATATTTTCGTGACTACCATAGATTTCATTTAAATACCTCGGAAATTCTCGTCTCTTGCTTCGTCTCCTCCGATCACTCAAGCACATCGAGTAAAATGTTAATCAAACTTTTTACGGACAACTTCGCTGCTCTATAAGCGTCGTCTGCGGCTCAAAAACACGGGCATGGTTGGGCGTACATCGTATTAATTAAAATGGACTGCATATTTTAGGATAATCAGAGGAAAAGCTTCTCAGAAGTAAAGTGGAAATTCTCGATCGTAAATTCTGCTTCAATTATAAGATGACGACATGGGATGGATATCGGGGTCACAGGTGCGATTTGCATCGAGCGATAATCGTCTCTGAAGACGAAGGGGGTGTCAAAATCGAGAAAATTCTGACCAAAAGCTCGGCCGTTCTGAACAAACACGAAAGTTCCTCTCCCTTCGTATATGAAAGGGCACCAGCATTCACCCACCAGCACTATGGGATTCTCAGTCGCTCAATCGGGATCAGAGTTCCCGCGAACATTTCACCCTTGATCGCGTCCCCGGTGAAAGACAACACCCCTCTTGTATTGCCCATCGTCGAAAGGCTCTAGAGATACGTGTTTAAGGAGAGCTAAGGTTCGTAGAGGATACGAGAGGTTTTATCGGTCCAGCGGGCCGTCAAAAACGTCTGACGAGATCTGGGACCACAAACCAAGGCTGGCTCATTTCTTTCTTCTCGTGTTCCATCCATTGTCTATCCATTCTCGCCAATCCCCAGCCCCGGAAAACAACCCGCATTTATCACTTGCCCTGTATGTTCCATTCATCCTCGTAGACACGTCCAGTAACCCAATAAATACAGCAACGTGAAACTGACAGAATTGGACGAAATTTCTGGAGAGCAAGCTGCCATGAAAAGTATCCGGGCTCGGTTGGTTTCACCAAACACACTAGTTCGGTACACTCTTGGCTTTGGCTAGTCTACAGTTTGCAAAGGCCGCCCAAGGCGCACTCAAGGAGTGTCTGCCAATACACACAAATGTTTTCGGTTTCAACTAGATTCCTTTTCTGTCGCTCTCTGTCGCTCCCTTATTTTTCTGGTACTTGGATGGTGTTGTTCAGCAATAGCTCAGTGAGAATCTCACAAAGTGGGAAACGAAATATATTACCATTTTGAAATTTCGTCTCTTTGGTTGGTTCCATATCGTACAAAAATCTCTCCATTCATTATAAAATGTGGATGTTTTTGTATGAGCTCCCCCAAGAAACTTCCCATTTGTGATTATTTTTCTTCATCTTTTCTGCATGTTCGTTTTGTTGCTCTGGCGCTTTTCGTAACTACGATGTTCCACTTCGAGGGTTGTTTGTTTTCGGAAAAGCGGAGCAAACCCGTGGACGCCAGAAGGAATAAATTTTCACGAATCTTTGTGAGCAGATGAAGTGAGAAGGGTGGTGCACGTCTCGCACCATCAACGCGTTAAGGGTGTGTTAGACGAGCACTAGATATGATGACGAGACCAAAACTTTGTGTCTCTTGTTCCCCTCGAAAACACTTGGCTATTTGCTTCAATGAAATCATATTGGATAGAGAATTGGATACAATTCCCGAGGAAAAGCAACCCTCGAGATATATACAATACAGTTATTTAAGAATGCTATAAATTGTCAGGGCTCAAAGTTTTTATTTGTCTTCGGTGGGAGTTCTGGTGTAAAGGATAATAAAGGCCGACACTTCATTGATGGAAAAAGCTTCATGTTATTGTGAAAATTATGCGGTAAGCAAATGGCACGTTTGTTGACAGCGTGTGCGAGGCACGAATCGCGCAGGCAAAATGGTTTCCTTTGCAATAATGGCGATTGTTGCGAACGTTCTTTTGTTAGGTAACCTTGGGATTACCGTGGGGAAAGTCGTCCTGGACACAGATGCCCTGATCCATCAGACGATGGTAAATATAGAGGGTTGAGAAACGGATTCTTAAATAGTGATTAAATTTTTTATCAAGTCGCCCAGCTTTTTCGTCAATAGGAGGGAAAGAGAGGGAAAAAGGAAGGCTCGCGCAAACTCGCTGAATTGGCGAAAGCGAGGAAAAGAAGTTCAGTAAGAGTTGAGAGAATAATAACGTTTCTTTTTCGTTGAATCCGAGTTCCGATGGAAAATATTTTTCGAGTCTTATACTCATAAATTATTCTCTAACCTTAATTTCCCCAGGAGCCGTCGTGATAGAGCGCGGAAAGACGATGGAAATTTTTCTTAAAGAACTCATTATCGGTAAAGTTGATTTGGCTCGGACCCGGATGTCTTTCGGGATCCCAAGTGAAAGGAAATTTTCTAAGGGCGTCCGGGTATTAATAGTTTATCGAAACGGAAACGATTGGGGAATCTCACTGCCAGAGTTTTCAATCGTAAAACGAGCTCTACTGTGAAGTCAGCTCGCTCTCATTAAGCGCATTAATGTATATCGACTATATATCGCTTATTAAGTAGGCAGACGTTAAATGGAGGAGGAAGAAGAGATTAAACTTTCACAAATCAAATTAAAATAAAGAGCGAAAAATATGGGGTTGAATGTTGAGAAAGACGTATACGAAGTGAAAATAAAGGAACGGACCGAGTTTCTGATGAAATGTGAAGATAGATGAGGATGCTGTGCGGAATTCGACTGAGACCATTATTCGTTTTCGTGATTTTAATAGCGTGGCTAAAAGAACCTCTCCCTTTGCTTGCTTTTTCCATTCCATCCGGCATGGCCTTTTCCTCAGCATTTTCTCACTGCTTCCTCTAAGAACTAGCTCCTTTGAAAAGGAACTTATATTGAAATGATCAATGGAGGAACATGCGAGAAGCCAAAATACTACCCGCGGAAAGCGATCCACCGAAGGAATTCCTATGCATGGATCTTAATGGCAAATCCATGGGAAGTTAGAGGCGACGGACAATACGGTATTTGGAGTAGAAAGGAGCGTGCTTCGTTGCGTTGTAATATAATGGATTATAACGGGTTCCTGGGATCATCGCCATTTATTACATCGAGCTTCTTTGTTACGGTCGATTGATTTCGCATGCCTGCTACATAAATACACAATCTACCAAAGCAATATTTTGATTATCGTCTTTCTGTTCACCTCAACATATCCTCCGTTCAAGGATCAAAGACTCGTGCACAGGATAACTGGTTATAGCAGAAAGCTGCTAGCACGTGGTCGTCGAACGATAATAATCGATTTTCCATTTGAACTTTCGACAATAAATGGAGCCCTTGCTACACGCCGCCTTTGACACCCGGCTGCTTCTATTCTCTGCCCATATCTTTCGCTTCATATTGTATGTACAAGGAGGTTGCACCCTTTTGACCGTTCGGGTCATTACTTAAGTTTAACCTCGTGTTCTGAGAATCGTCGTTGGTGAAATCTTTTCAAAGTCACTTCTTGGACGCTTGTTTTTTGTTAAATTAACTACTTTCTCGATGTTCCTAAATTATTGGGTACCCTTGTTGCAAGCCACCCACCTCGTCTCATCAGCGATTTGTTTATTGCTCAGATGGTAATGGACAAGTGAAAATAAGAATAGTTGGCAGTGAGCGATTAAAGATTGCGTGTGAACGGCTATCTTGGAATTAGCCATCCAGTGCGTGTCACGTATTGCCTCTCGGAGCTCCACCCACCTTCTCACCCTTACGAGGAACCCTTTGTTCCGGAAAATCCGGTCTAGTCGTCCCTGCCTACCTGTATATCTCGCTTTTACTCACCGTTGAATAAACTCGTGGCGCTTCGCAAGGTTCTATGTAAAATACAAGGCAACGGAGAGAATTCTGCACCGCGAGCGGAATAAAATATGACCCTACGTAATTATTGGGTAAAGAAAGAATATCGGGGTGAACTTAACTTTTATGATCAGGACAGCCACGTGAATTTATCGTCTGAACTCTCGGCCATTATCTCCTTATTCCTTGGTATATCGTCCCCGTTACGCCTTGATTCTTTTTTTTTCGGAAACGATTTTTCTAACTTTCAGACTCCCCTCTCCGAAGCGCCGCCCGTACTGCTATTAACGCGATGGGCAGAACGGAAAACACTTACCGGAGGAATCGATCTGGTCAGCGCGCGTGGCTGACGAATTCACGTCGCTTCCGGGGCTCGTGATCGGTAATGTTGCTTTTCCATGGCTTCTCAATTTCGTGCCTTTTTTCAATGTTTAGAAAAACTCTGACGATCAAATCGAACGATTGATATTTTTCAACGGTTAGTAATCTGATGAAATCGTTTGGATTTTCAGTTCAATAATGGCCAAGCGCAGATATACTGAAATTCGTGTGTGGTAGTCATCGTGTCAACGTGCTCACACAAGCGTTCAATAACAATCATCGCGACCGCGCCTATACACCGTGATTTACGAGGGCGTTCAACGCACTATGGTGCAAATGGGCTGGCACAGAGTTCCCCATGTGAGTCTATGGTTTCGTTCATCGCGTTACCCTGCGTTTTCCGTATGAAATATTTGTCTTGGAATCATAAAAAGTTTAACCCTAAGATCGATTTTCATGGGCGCCGTCCGCAGCGAACGAGGTCGTAAAAATCAGTATTTGTCACGAGTGTCCAACATTAAATTCATTGCTATTATACCATCGAAAACCAGAGGGACGTTTTTTTTTGCTCAAGTATCACAATAGAAATGCAATGAGTAAAAAAAAAAGTGCAGTCGGGAATTAGATTCGTGCATGTGCGTCCTATTTGACAATGCTGTCGTTTTTCTACTTGAAATGGCGATGGAAGTTGAGATTTTTCTAAGCAGTGTTTTGCACGAGTATCCGCGGGGCTTTTTGAGTGCGAGCTTAATGGCCAGCTCCCCGCTGACTAGGGAACTTAGCCCTCTTGCGTAATGCTGCGTTGAAGCCTGTTACGGAGAGCGAAATGGAAGAAAACCAGCTCCCTCAAGAGTTAGGAGCTAAAAGAAGACTTGGGCGGTGACGAGAGGAACGGTGGTGCTTGCTTTCACCATTTTATTTCAAGGTCGAGAATAAAGGTCTTTAGAGATCTGTGAGAGAGCTGTAAATCCTCAACCGGAACCGCCCCTCGTTTAGGAATTTCCTTGTCAACGACACGAAACGCTGCCGGAATTTTTTTTGACCACACACTGATGTTCAGTGTGTCTCGTTCTCTTGCAATCGCGAGCATGTGTACCGCGAGATACACATGATGGTCGCCAGGAATTTAATTCCAACTTTGATTCATTTCACTCATCACGCCAATTGCTTTTCCCATCGATAGAGATCATTCTTTGCTCCTTTCCTTCTGACATTGAGTTTGGAGTTTCTCACGTAAATGCATCGCATTTTACCTCAGCAACTCCTCCAGTGTGGCAATGGGAGTTTCGTTCAAAATGTTTAGCCCAAACAGAAGATGCTCGGTGGAAGGCCGAAAGAGACACAAAAAGTAAAGGCGGGCCAGTCAGGAAACCGAGAACGAACTTTGATACTGCTGCTCTCGCTGTTATGGGAACTTCGAGAAAGGGCCCTAAAGTCCAATTAATTGAATGGAGGTAAATTAATTCATCCGATTCATTAGCATTCGTTATCGTCAATCGGGACGTTGTACGTCCGTTCGCCTCTCTCGTTGGACAAAACCTCCCACACGTAAGTAGTTTAGAGATCATCAAAGCAGCGAATACAGCCTCTTTCAAAAGTATTAACGCATGTAGTGATGGATCTTCACGTCAACGACGACACGAACGTTTCGATGAAAAACATGGTCAATTAATTCGCAAATTGGATATTAAGTTGTAATAACGTATTTCATTTTCCATGCATTAATGAGTTTCGAAAAGCCTGCAAAACGTGTTAAACGGTGCATTGATGGGAAACGTTGCTGGATGAAAATTTTCCCATAATCGAAAATAATTGACGGACAGTCATTAAAGGTCATTGAGTGACTCATATACGAAAATAAAGATGTGAACGTACACGTGGACTTGACCCGCATGTAATATGAGATCGTTGAGAACAAACTCAGCGATCGCAACTTTCCTTTCAATCTTTTTATCGTTACGAAAGACTTACGATTCAATATAATCGCCGTGCTCTCAATGGACGCGCAACCGCGCTCTTTCATTCCGACACAATCAGCCCCTACAAACTCTGAATGGAGTATCTACGCATGAAAGCTTGTGTGTGAGTCCGGTGGTATTTGCTGCGACTGGTCTACATTGTTATCAAACGATGCTGAAGGGGGACATTGGCGACTGAAAAAAAAAGTAGTAATTGACAGTGGCCCAGATGAAGAAGATCGAAACTTATAATGAGAAAATGATTGCTTCTTGCGAATGCCTCTGCTAAATTCAACGGACGACTATGACAAGAGGAAGTTTTGATTCTTTTGAATATTATTCATGAGAACGATGCAAAAAACCATCTTATGAATAATGGGAACTTTAAGAGCAAACTAGCGACAGGGTCGTACAGTGACAAAAAAGTTCTCGAGTAGATCGATTTGCTACAAGAGTTCGTGTGTGAGAATTTTCTGATTCAGTTATTTCGATGTTTTTTCGCAGTTTGTTTTTCCACTCGTAAAATCCATCGAGCATGGTGTCCAGTTTACGGATGGTGGCTCTTATTTTTACTCCAAACATCGATATCGAAGCTTCTGTTTGTTTCGAGAAAACACTAGGAAATACAATATTGAGTGCGTACACCTGTCGATAAAACGGGCGTGTGAGATGTAAATGGAGTATTGCCACGAATATTTTGTGCAATATTTATTCTGCGTATATTCCGAGTTGTAAAATTTAAAAGAATGTAAACAAAGCCATGGTCATAGATATAATATATTAATATATAGTTTCGGTGTAAGCGAGTCTGCCCAATTCCCATTGGGAACGACGAGATGAGTAGAACGATTCGACGTGGACTTTTGGTGCAACTCGAGATCTGGATTTATACTCGTGTAAAATTAAATCACACGGGAGGCAAAACTGCCGCAGCAGTCTACCCCTGCGTTTCCACTCATATGCATAAAGAACCGATTGTTTTGAGTGTTGTGTGCTCGTGCCACGACAATATCTCGTTCACGTTCTGCAACATTAGTGGATGGCAGGCGATCCGCTTGATTATCTTTTAATTAAATGTTTGTGTTTTATCAGCGTTTCCACCAACGCCCGAACCATTCTTCTGTCTTCCTCTTCCACCTCCCTCTCCCCCTCTCTCTCTCTCTCTCTCTCCCTCCATCGTCCTCTGTCTTTCTTTGACTCTTTCGAGTGTTGGTTGCTTTCTATATCTGGTCGTTCGGTTTCAACCCCCGTAGGCTAACCCGAACATACCAGCAAAACACAGCATCTACCCTCTCTGGACGATTTCATCTTGCTTTTCGTTGATTCCTCTCACTCGCGCTCTACCCATATGGGATGTTCCACGCCGAGACGATCAATTCATGACTCTGATTCTCGATCATTTTATCAAGGAATAATTCTTTTCTAGTGCGACTGGAAGCAGCTGCCAAAAAAATATTTAAATCGTTATATCGAATCGGGACCAAAAGCAACTTTCCAAAATTCTGCATGATTGTTTTTTATATCTCTTTTGATATTTGAAGCGATGCGCTCGTTATTCTGACGAGTTGGAGTAAAAATCTAAGAAATTTCCGGAATCTCCTCACAATAGAAATCACGGGGGAGTTAAATTTTCAATAAAGTCGAAAATGGTCGATTTTACGGATGAATCGATTCGGCGTGCATTGCCCTGTATTTATATATAGATAGATGTGCGAGTGGTGGATCGTGCAGGCGTGCAAACCTATCGCGGCTGGTTGAGCCTGGAATACGATGGTGCGGCTTGGGGTATATGACGTGTCACGGCTAACTCAATTATACTCGAGCCCTCGTGGCAAAGCAGAGCCAGAGCGTCGTGTATGCGGTGCAGATCGACGTGTGGATGTGAATAGCAGTTTGCGTTAGTTTCTATGTTTATAGGTATCGCAGATGCCAGCGCTAAATGCCGAATTTTCGTTTAATATTTAGTGACGTTATGTTCCATCGACGTAATCCAAACTACACGTGAGAAGCGATTTCCTACAACAATGCCAGACCATTGTAATATTGTTGATTACAATTTACTCGCTGTTTTGTGTTATCCGGTTGTATTCGATGGATTGTTGGAGAAAAACATGCGGTCGATTAATCACTTGTCAATGTCAATAACATTCACCCGTTAACTAATTCCGCGAGCTAAAAACCTTCCAAGATTGAAAAGCAGCCATTAGTTTGTGTTTCAAAAAGGTCGAATCCATTGAACAAGTATCCAGGTGAGTCGATATGCCAATGAAATTGAGTTTCTCCTCAATTACATTCGAGAGACTTGATCGAGTTTCAAGACAAGCATTCCAGTGTCTGTTGCAGCAGCAAGATCGACAGATAAGTTAACAGTCGGTCGCAGAGAAATCTTCAATGACTTTTAAGAAAGTTTAAACTTATTTTCCAGCCAGGTGTGAATTGTCATTTCTAGAGTGATTACAATCGATGAAATAGATTTTTGTCGGGCACTTTCATGATTTTTTGTGTTATAAATACTCGGACGTTTGTATGGAAGAACGACGCAAGTGAGTCGGACGATTGATGTGGCGATTCGAGCTGCACATAGAACATATGTAATAGAAAATTTCTATGTGACCAACATAAATGTTATCACGCTCTCTCCGGGTTTCAAGTACGTTGCAAACTTTGCACTGCAACTGTAATCTCTCGATGGAGCACACGCGATAAAGCACGTGGTTATAGAAGTTTTGCTGATGCAAGTTTGTGTGGTTTTGTACAAGGTCAACCAGTCGTCATTGTTAGAGTATAGAACGTACTTTTAGTGTCGAACAGGAAAAAGGCGTTGGTCCGTGATTCGAGCGATGTTATCGAAGTTGTTCTCTGATCGTCGAGTTCACTTTTCATATCCTTGCTGTTTGTTGTTCAACCTCCCGTATGTGCAAATCGTTACCTATATCGATACTGCGACGACGTGGAGACTCGTGTCCTATATAGGAATAGCCACATTTCCTGACGAAAGTTGTTCAGGCGCCAAATCGCTTTCAGACGTGTACAAATATTGAAACCTTTTGATGTTTGAACAGCCCCATATCCGGGTATCTAGACCGAGGATCTTTCTCGATCCTCATCATTTCTCTTGTGGCAGAGGATTCCGTTTGCCGGATCATGGACGTATTGATATAACCTCTTACCTGGAGCTGCTGGGATCACGAAGAAACAACATCGTTTGTTTTGTCAACTGATTGTTAATAAACAGAGACCAAGGATTAATTACTTACTCCACATCGTGTTGAATAATTAACGTGAAAATCTTGGGCAAGTTTGATGACGATATTTTACACCCGAGATGACATTTATGAAACCACATTCGTGTATGTACAACGGTAGACAACGATGGAACAGAGATGCGGCTGATAAATTCTTGTTAATGAATTCTCTCTGCATGAAACGGGCGTCCATGTTCACGCGAAGCCGCGTCTCTGGTGGTGAGACAAGAAGCAGATAAGTAAATGGATTTATATTCATATATACATATGTATTTATATATATCTTCGTGTATATATACACGGCAGGATACGACCGCGCAGAATACACTGTCATCGTGTGCTCTCTTGTGGGATCCCTTGGTGCACTTAAAGTTTCCCGTCGCGCTTCTGGTGTTTCGGTATAAAGGCGGGCGCGCAGTTTTGCACTCACCGTATGACAGAAAAGCACCTTGTGAGACTTTCTCAGTATACGCTCCTTAATCAGTTATACACGAAACCATCGTCGCGACGGTGTATGGTGTCTGAGCTCCATCACATCCAACCATCCAACTGCGAGAACGATGCTCGTCACCGTTGAATGTGCGTATACCTGGGTGCTGAAGTCCTCGTCATGTTAATACGCGTTTTGCACGGTTTCTCCACACGTGTACGCAGGTATACAGACAATACGAAAACCGGCAGGAACATAAGCATGCATGACGACGTACTCACAAGAACCCGCGCGTGGTCTATTGCATCGCAACCATTTATGAGAGTCAACTTGTTCAAAGGGATAACTTGTGCCATAACATTTCTCGAACTTGTTCCTCATTCGGGTTAACGATGTGCTGTAATAATTGTTTTTGTCGGACTTTGTCTAGCACACGAAGGAAATTCGAGGGTGTCCTCTTCGAAGGAGGAAGAATTCAATTTTGAACGAGAGTGGAACGTGCATCCTCGTATCATCCTGGATCTTGTCCTATTATTCCAATAACCTGCGTAATGAAAGTTCGATTTTTAGGATGAACGCTTGCAAGTTTTATGGTGTCAGAAACGACACTTCTAATACAGGTTGGCTGTGTGTGGGATTCTATTGCCAAGACGCCTGAGTGGAGCCAGGACATGGAAGACGGTGAAATACTGGTTGAGTCGAAGTACCGAGTGATTTCGAATTAGACGGTGTGGTATTCAAGTATGTCAGGAGGTACGAACGGGCCAGGGGAAGATGGATGTTAAATCGGAGAAACAGGGGAGGGTGCTAAAGGAGTTGCCCGAATGAGTGAAGCATCGCATTCCCTTTCCTCTTTCGAAGATCTTGGAATAGTTACCAACTATGAAATAATGGTTCTCACCGTTCCGCGTCAGAAAATTTCTCGTTAACGGTCCCCATCTCCCGCCGAGTTTCTCCATTAACGCGACGGCGCTGAAAAGGAGAGGGAACACCGCGAGAAGAGAATTCCTCTTGCTCAGCTATATGAAAGTTGAGATGAGGGATTTCAACAAGGGTTGAGAGTTGACAGTGGAAGACAAGAGAAGCCCGAACGCGATCGTCCGGAAACGTTTCTGCGCTATAGATATTGGGCTTACGAATACATTCTTCGAGGATAAATAAAATGAGCCTGCATTGTTCTAATAAAAAGCTGAAGGATAGTGACAGCAAAACTCACCGAAGAAGCTTTGCGTGTGAGACTTTAGTCTCATCGATTGAACGGGAAGTGACTGGAACTTGTTCGACGAGAGTAGAATGTGTGAACTCGTACCGAAAAGAGTTCCACGCTTGATCCTCGAGACTTACATTTGAGCTAGTGCATGATATTCTAGTCTCTGGGTGGCTGTCTCATGTGTTCGTGCGATGTGCACGGCAGCCGGAGCGCAGAATTGGTGCTTTCACTCTTGCATTCGCTGAGAGTGAAAAAGAGACGTGGAGCGAGTGCGCAACGAGAAAAACGAAGAGCATAAGAACGAAGAAAGCCGTCTGTCGTGACAGTAGTTCCGAAGACGACGATAAAAGGCTAAGAAGAGCGAGATGGGATATCGGTCTCTCATTCGGTTACGAGAGAGACACGTGCGGTGGAGATCAACGATTACTCGTCGTGGAATAAACCCGGTTCAACTCTACAGAAAAGCTTGAGGGTATTCAAGGGAAGCGGGAGGATAAACATGCGAGAAAGCGAGACACACATATCGCGAGAGTTCCCTCGATGAATTATTAAACGGGAACCCTTGCTTCTAATGAAGCCATAAAACGAACGAGGGCCAGCAGCCAACCGAGAGCTGCAGAGACAGTCGAAGCAACTGCTGAGCTCACACGAAGTTTTCTAAGGAAAGCTTCTCTTTTCGATCTTCATCGACTACGTATGCATTTCGCAACGAAACAAAGATGATGTACGAAACCTGTAATAATAAGTTAACTTGAAAAAAACTGCAAAGAAACAAAATCATACTTTTCAGAGTCGGTATTTCTTTCAAAATGCTTACTTCGCTCTTCCGTCGTTGTTGATTGTTTGCGAGCAAGCCGGTAAGTCCGAAGACGAAATCATTACACGTTGTACGTGTTCTTCTCTGTCACGCTCTCCCTTCGTATATGATCCAATGATGAGCATTGGGCGCTCAACTTTCATCAACGCTTCCACGATTCTTCGACTCCAAAGTTAGTTTGCGGTGCATCATCAGGCGCCTGAAGTCAACGTCCCGTGTTCCTGTTTTTTTTTTCTCAGCCATACATCTTTTTGGGTTTTTTTTGCATCTTGAAAAGCTCTCAGCTCCACACACGTTCAACAAGCTACAATCACGCCTAGTGAGTCAGAAGCGAGACGCGAATCTTTTCAGAGATTTTATGAGCCCTCGACCACGTGGTCCGTCTGCATCGCATATAGTCTACCACGAAACAATCATACCCCTGTGTGTACTTTACAGGCTGGTATGACTCGGTTTATTCTTTAGTATGCATAATCAAGGATCCTTGAAATATTTTGGACTCAAAAATACTTATCGAGAAAATTGGAAACAGCTCATCGACAGCATATCAACCGTTGCAGCATATCAAGCACCTTGTTGTAGAAGAATTGAAGGAATGACAAATTTTTTTTAAATATGAAGTTTGAGAGGCTAGAATTCTCTTCCAAAAGCATCTTGCAGGTTGGAACTTTGAGCTTACGAATATGAATTTCTAACCTTTTAAAAACTAGGCAAGGCAAGTCTCGAAATTGATTTTTTTTTGTCAGCTGTTTGGACGTGTAAAGGGAAGAAAAGTGGCACAAGGAATCATCGATCTCGGTATTTTTTCCAGGTATTTGCGATTGAACGGTTTGGTTGGAAAATAGTTTTATAAATATTAATGTGAATAAAAGAATTTGATCGCCATGGTAATGATACGATGGGGCGCCACTCTCAGGAAAATTTTTCAACCGCTGCGAAAACGCGTATGCATTTCTGTCAGACGGGGAGTGCGCGTCGAAGCGAATATTGCGGAGGCGTTAGGCCAGTAATTTCAAATCATTTGATTGGGTCGAGTTAACGAACCATGAAGCTCAAGTGAGCTCCCTCACGAGCAAGCTCGCGGCCCAGTAACATTTGTATAATTCAACTTGGCCAAACAAAGGACCATTAAGTATGCTAATCCACCAGCAAACTTGTGAGAGTTCGATCCTTATATACTATATGATATTGCATGCACGACAGGTATTTATAGAGATCTAGAGAATGGCCAGAGAGAGGGAGGAAGAGAGAGAGAAGTAAAAAAGAGAGAATAAGCAAGAATCAGAAAATTGAATCTTCGTCGTAAATAAATTCTATTCAAGACGTAATCAATATACCTCACTGTCATCAACAATCGAGAATCAACAGTGTCACTTCCAGATCCTAATCGATCCTTTCCAAGGAGGTATACACTTCACAACTTTTTGTAAAGTCGCTATTTAAGTTTTTGTACGAAGAAAACCGTGCATTATTTGTTGTGTAAAGTAATTTTTGAGAAGATTTAATTCGTATTGAATTTTTTCTCGGGTTTTTTAAACGAAAACAATCATTTGGGTGGGAATGAATTTTTCAACAGAAACAACCCTTTGGCGGGAGCGAATGTACTCGTCTCAGTTTTTTTACAGCATCTGCGTACTGTTTCTGGCTACGATTGTGTCTCAAACGTTACAATCCACAAACGGTCGGAAAAGAAGTTAAGATATGCTGTGATTACAGTTTGAATAATTCTGTAGAAAAACACTTTCGCCAGACGGCTGCCCCAAGTTGATTAAACGTGAACGTATAGCTCCTTAAAATTCACGAGAGAAATATTTTAATACGAAAAAGACAATTTCGTTATTCGTGTAACAATTAACTCACGTATGCAGCAAATAAATAATTAACTCTATCTCGTTGAAATCCGTACTTCGGGGATGACTTTATGCCTTAAAAGAGACTACTCCATGAAACTGTGTTACACTTGAGTGTATTTAAAGAATATTCACATTACTTATATAAATGACACAGTCCTGAGCCCGTAGGACGTGGCGACAATAAACGAAAATTTAACCGAGCAAAATTTGTCAAAGTAGAAAGGTATGATGATATATTACTGCAGACATTTGCATGAACGCAGAAAGGGGTATTTGGATAGTCGCGATGTCATTTCAGTAAGACCGCTCGATTTAACACGAATGTGGGATGAATGGAGTTTGAAAATGAAAAACCGCGTGCCTCACGTGCCGTTTGGCCATCGGCGACGATACCTCTACGCGAGTGTGCGCGCCATCGAAACTCTTTGCGAAGTCGTTGCTTTACGGGGGTATTAGTGAACACACATGAAAAGCATATGAGATATTATAGCCTCAGGGATCTCTCGCAAAGACGGGCGCACGCACAAAACTCCCACCAACACATGTTGGATATTTATCTTAGCCACGACCGTGAAATTCCTTGAAAGAAACGTACACGAAATTAGTTTAAATTTATCCCGTTTAGATGGCTCTTTCAGCGCTCTCTTTTTTTCGTCGTTTTCGCTTTTTTCATCAAAGTTTTTTTCGGCCGTTTGCGTACGGGAGACAAATGCTACGCCGACGGTCTGTATACACGTTTCGAAAAGCGATCTCCCGAGCTTTCAACGCCGATCGATATTACAAATCCTTTTTATCAAGAAATGGACATTCAATTGCAATTTTTAGGGGCAAAAATCTCGAGGACTTTCTCTTTATTCCAAGTTCATCCCGAACGTGTGCTGCGCAGAGTATGAAGTTCGGTATTAAGACTAACGATTTGATTTCTATTGGGCGAGCCTTCGTTCCCTAGGCAAGACTTCGTAGTCTCTTCGTTTCGTATTCCCTGCCATGTGTTCCCCTGGGACCCGTGACCAAGCTCCTAAAAGCACACATATCCATCCCACAGCATGACTTTATTCAACGTGACTTCTGCAGTCATCTACGAGGGTTTAGGTGGTCGGTTATCGATTTCAAATTATCACAGTGTTAAGTATATCTTCCACAGCGAGTTCAGAGACAGGGTGGAAAAGTTTTGGGTGCCTTGGAAATGTAGTGGTCTGATGCTGTGCGCTCTATCGGTTGTTGAAATGCCGCGAAACGAGAGCCTGCACATCCCCGCAGGGACGAGATGTTAATTTTTCAGTGTTGCCCTCCGAAGGGGACCTCGGGGAGAAGTTGGTATAGAAATCTATTATGCAACTCGCGGAAGCACACACCCATATATATATATATACAAATATACATATGGGGAATTCCATATCACTCGGTCCCATCCTGCGACCTCGACTGAAAACGATTTCGATCAAAATCTTATTGCTCAGCTCCTAAAAGATATTGGAATTGTTTTTTTTTTTCACTGAAGAAGGGAACGACGTGATTAGTATTTTCTTTATCGAACTAATTTGTTGAAACCATCCGAGCTTTATTGCCAACAGTTTTCAAAAGGTGTATCTTTGGAAAAGTAGGAGAACGTCCGTGGCTTTTTGAACACCCTGTATACTTTAGTACGTGGGGCACATGAACGTATATACTCGAAGTGCACTGAGGGTATTTCAATTGTTCCCCATTAACCGTGGAATAATTCATCTCTACTTCCTGCTACCGACACGATGAGAAATTATCGTTCTGCTGTGTTGAACGAAGGCGTCTCATGGTCCACGTGCTATACGTCTACCCTCATATATATATATATATACAGATATTTTAGTATCGTATATATACGAAGGATGCAATATATAATATAATATATACGAATGAATTACGACGCCTGGCGTCTAGCCTAGAAAGCGGCCAGAGCCTTCGTTGTAGACGAGAACCGTGCGCGACAGAGCGGGAGACACAGATACCTCCCTAATCCAGTAACCCTTCCCGCATTGTTAGCACTGGCTATTCGTCTCGGTTTCCTTAAGTAGAGTGCCAAAAATATCATCAACCGTAATATAGATGGACATTTAGGGAATTAATGCGAAGTTGCATCGTTAATATTCGTCTTACATTGCACCAAACGTGTCCGATCGAATTCGCAAACGAATCATCTCCTTCGGGTTCATCATGGTGCCTCCAGCGTGCTTTAAGGTTCGAGTTTTGCAGCGAAACCTGGTGCAATATGTAATGCGATCTCAGCAGCCCGCAGTCTCCTCAAAGAAGTTGATGTATTCATGCAACAAAACAAACCGGAAGTTGTGGGTCTACACTGGAAATGAAATTTTGTCAAAAAAACGTCGATGTTTTGTTCAAAACGGTAAACTAAATATTTTTGGATAATTGCAAAATTTTCACTATATTTTGACAATATTTTTTATTCCAGACGGAACCGTCAGCAACATTCACGATTGGAATGACAAAAATTGCTTTTCAAAGAGACTTTCTAGAATATTTCTTGCTGAAATGACAAAAATTTTGTGATTTTTTGAAAAAAGTTTAGTCGAACGCATCCAACAAAATATCCATCTTTTCCAACAAAACGTTCTTTTTAGTGTACGAAAGAGATGCGCGTCTCACGTGTTTGAAATAATAGAACCAGGGGAAAGTGTATGAAGGTTTTTTGGTCGATGGCGAAATTCAGGAAAAAAATACGAAGAACTTGAGCTTCGCACCAAAGAGGAAACAGATTTGGCTTATCGTGGCTAAACGTATAATCACGACCGTGGCTGTCATCACGCGTGTACTTTAATTTCATCGATCGTACAGGTTCCTCTCGTGTACAAGAGCTCGGAACGTAATGAAGGATAAAAATATATATATTGCTGTCGTTAGGATCAGGGACTTGAGCCAATCCCAGGATAATTAATTTCTGAATCCTTCGCGCACGAATGATACAACTTTTATGACGCGTAACATATACGCTCAATTAATATTTCTTGCGCGAAGGACATTTACGAGGCACACATACGACGTGAATACTGCCTTCGGAAAGTTTATTTACCGAAAGTCTATCACGATGCACAAACATCCAGGCGGTGCGTGGAGAAATATAAATTTAATAACGATGCGCTCTACAGTGAATCGTAGGAACGCGATGATCAAATAATCAATTCATGGATTATGAAGAAGAGGCATCGAAAGCATTTACAACTCGAAAGTATCGGATTGCTAATCAAGGACGAAAATTGCGTCTGATGGTGACAAGCTCGTGCTTCTCAAAAGAAACTGGAAGAAATATAACAGATCGGTTTAATGCTCGGAGGAGAATTATCAGCCAGAGTTGAACGATAAATTCTTGTGCGCGGCTTTCCTTCTCACGAAATTACCAGATGAGAGTGCTGCGAGCGCGTTGTAGAAAACATATCTATACATAGTATACACTTGTATTGCATGCAAGGTACAGAAGTGAACGTCGGGGGTGGCTCGAGGCATTCTCCCCGGTGGGAGGCAAGAGGAGCATAACTTTTAGCACGTTGATTATAATTGTGATTTATGCTTTTTTCTCCAGCAAGCGTAGCGGAGTTTCTCACTTCGTGGCTTCTCTCGCAATCTCACTCGCTTCCTCCCACTTTATTTCCCGTTTACTCTCCCGACTGTCTTTTTCATACTCGTAATAAAACGTATGAATATAGTTATACATTTCTATACAGCGAGCACCCTCGACAACGACAACGACGACGACGACGACGACGACAACAAGGGCGACGATGGAGAAGGGTCTCGGGCAAAACTTGCGGGCTACGTCGTTGCGATGATAGAACACGCATTAGCCAGTTATTGCTGAATGTCCTATTGCCAAAGTTCTCGGTGATTCGGGTTCTCGTGACAAGGGGGTTATTTTCAAAGGACCCCATATAGCACAACGGTAGTTTTCATTCGCGTAATTTCCGATCCTTTCCAGTGTCTGGATCTTCCCGAACATCGGAGGATACGAAATCATATACATTACGAGAATTCCGCATCATATCATCGTCCTCTAGCCCCGTAACTGCGTGAGCTTAAGGAGAAATCTTCCTCCCTTCACTGCGACCATGCAAAATCTCCCCTTCGTCTCCACAATGAAGCGGCAATACCGCGACACCCGACATCGACTTCGCAACTCGTCGAATCTGTCTTCTCCCCCCGCACGCAACGTAGAAACCAACATGGCGATGAAATGAACTCGGAGAAAAGAATAATATGTACTTGGAATTTATTTTTAAATCATTCCAGACTCAATGCATTCGTTAAACTCTCGTGTGCTCATCACATGTAAAAACCGACCCAGCTGTCATCTCATCATCTTTCTGTCGTAGGCAACGAAAACTCCTCCATCCAAACTTTCTCCTGACTCATATTTTTAATAATAACGCAGTCATGTTGCGCGACAAATACATTCATCAACGCATCACCGTGAAGCAGCATCAAGTGTACACCATTTTTTTTCATCCACAAGGATTAAAAAACTTGTTTAATTGACAGATTCATAGATTCTACTTTTCAGACACTAGAATCAATGACGTTGACCCCTCATGATAAAACTATCGATCCCGTCGCCGACGGAATATAAAAATAAAAATACAGCAGCTTCGAATTCTTATCTGACATTCGCAGCATCCAATATCGCGGCCAATTTTCATTATCTAAATTTAATGTAGACAGTGAGGCAGAATATAATGTAAGATTAAAATTGAACATTCGCGGTACTTGTGTATTTATTTGTACGGTAGTTCTATATGTGCGAAATTAAAATGAGAATCGATCGAGTCATCGATTTACTCGACTAAGGAGTGAGGGAAGCCGGCGCGCTTCTCCTTTTCTTTGAGCGAGAAGATTTCCAAAATTATAATCGATCGCTCTCTTACTCCGAGACCGTCATGCAAGACACATCGCTATCTCGATATACTGATCTGGGAATCGTCAGACTAGCATCGAGGTTTTCGTCCATCAAGAAAACACAATCCTTTCGATTTGGCCCGGCCAGTCCGAAATTCTCCAAGGATTCTTCTCGAGGATCACAGATTCCCATATTCAGATCAAGCAACGAGGAAGAGGAATTTTTCATTAGTATTTTGGCGGTTCCCAGAGTAATTTGAGCCAACGTGGGATCTTCGGCTTGGGACAGCCATAATAACAAGCAAGCTAAGTTTCCTTATTTGTAAAATATTGTACCAAAGGCGTAAACGATGTAAAAATCTCACAAATCGAAATTATTATTGATTATATTAAATTGTAGTTTATATAATCTGTTGATCTCATTTTTCTTCAATTTAAAAATCTAATCTCACAATAACAATGTGTCAGACTAAGAGTTGCGAGTGACAATCGTCGTGTTATTCTTGGATTATTCAATCGTGATTTTGGTGTTGAGAAACGTTTCGTATCAGCCTGCGGTGTGGCAGCAATCTCTCGATACGCGCGTCCCGGTCGCTCTTCCGGAGGACTGAATAGATGTGTCACATACTCGAACGAGAACGCATTTCCCCGGGCGACCCTCGGCCTCGTGTGTCAAGGCTTGATGCCCCTTCACGGTTTCTCATCCCGAACGAGATTGGAAGCCAGACGAGAGCGGTGCTCACGCGGTCCGACGTCATGATCGGATCGCAAGGGAGAAATGGTGGAGGCTGCCAAAGGGAAATCGAGAGAAAGAGCGAGACAGTGCGAGCTGAGGTTGGCTCGAAACGAAGGGGTGCGAGTCGCATTATCTCCGTCACAGACCACCGTGTCTGTCACTTTTACAGTACTGACTCTTTTCTTCTCCTCAATGATTAAGGGGTTATATTTTATAGTCATATATTTTCGATAAATTTCCGCGGAAACTTTTGAGCGTAAGCGCGTACCAAAAGTTTTCCAAAAAAAGTTCCTTTCGTTTTTTTATCCATACAAATAAAAAATGTTAACACAATGAAAATTAAAACAAAGTTTAGCCGAGTATTGGTTGTCGTTTTCGTGCTGTCTACTAATTACGGTGAACGCGATTCCGCGAATTCGCATTGAGGCTCAAACGAAACAACTTTTGTCCTGAAGTTCGACACAGAACACCGTATCCAAAAACATCATTTGGAAAAAGCATAAACAGCAAAAAGCAAAATACATTAAACTCTGGAGTCTGGTAATGGGCAGAAATGTGATAAAAATAAAATCGTACTTTTTTTCATATTTACCTATTTTTGAAACGAAAAATTATTTCAAAACGTTTAGCCCCTTACGTATTCGTAAATCTATCGCATTCTCTTCATACATTTTTATCTCGCGCTTACTGCTGCTTCGTGGATATCGCATTGTTCAGACGATGAAACAGACCGAGGGTGGATATCACAGCTTTGTTGAACGATACGTGAGGGATGTACGTCAGGCGTGCGCTGCTTTTTTTGTTTCTTTCCGTCGCTGGCTTTTCTGTTTCTCGAGATGCACAGAAAAAAAAACGCAAAGCCTGAAGGGATAAATCGTCGCTACGAGTCGATAATCCCAAGGAAGAGCAGGCTTAGCCTGGCCGTATAAGTTTTCCTGAGGATTTGTCATGCCATAGTTTTTATACTTATCGCGCGCGTTATGTACGTGAGTCCGTGGAGTGGCACGTACCACGATACGCGTTCGTAATGAGATAATTCGTTCAAAAAACGGCCGAGGCCGGTTGTTCCTGTGGATAAAAAATCGTGGACGGACGTCGTGGGTTCTCCATACAAACTCAGATGAAGCACAGATGATTTTTTTATTTTTTTTTTTATTTAATGCTTTTTATGTTTTTTTGAAACATAAAAGCGAATGATTTTTTAACGATTCAACGTCGAGCCTTGCGAAATATTTCGGCGAAACTCAAACTGCAAATTTTGATACAGAAGTCATTCATCGAGACTGGGTATTTTCTCACATCAACGAAAAGCATATAAGGATTATCCAAGTTTCCCTTTTGAAATATTACTGTATTAAAATTACACTCGGTCCGATAGCAGTATTGATATCCTTTTATCTCACGAATTCATGAGACTTGGATAATCCGCCCTCAAAAGCTTTTTTTCCATGGGCAATCCGAATTGCACATGCTATACGGATGCGGCGAACCGCCTCGTCCCTAGTCCGCTTAGTCGCTATTGACTCTCCCTTTCTCTGTCCTTCATTCTCGTAGTAGAAAATAAATCCTCAGTGGGTCTAGCGCTACATAGAGAAGGCTTTTCCGATACCCCATCGTTTTACTTTATTCTGTGCGCACACGCTATGTTCGTTCACCGGATTACCATAATTTGCATTGTAAAAGTATTCGTTGTCAATTGCATGAGACCGTGGTACAGTGGACGTGCAATTTCATCCCTCTGACGCGACATCCCAGCAAACTAGGTCCCTCGGCGTAAGCATTCTCTCATTAAGTCCGTGTAAATCTATCATTTCTCTTTTGGGGAATTTTTATTTCACTGTCTCTGTCAGTGAGTAGATTCATCCATCCAAAAGAGTCAATAGTCCATTGTTGTATATTTATCATAAATTTCATTAGAACAGAAAGTTTCCCACTCACCGAAGCGTCTCCACTATTTTCTAGTTTTATATTTTTCCATTTTTTGTAACATACAGGTTCATCCAATGAGACGAGCAGCTGTCAGGTTATACAGCATACGCACATTCATTTCAAACTCCAGCCAAATTTCAGTGAGAGGAGTAGGAGAGCGAGAGGTTCTACCGTCTGCATGAAAATTCATTGAACGGAGGGACGGAAAATTTGATGGACGGAAGGGTACTCGAGCGGTCTATAAAACCTGGACAAGTTGAAAGTTGAAAGTCCGGTCTCGTGACGCTGGTATGGAGGACAGGTGTGCTATGGCTGACCACGCGAACGGACCAACTAAATGAAATGGTCTAGCTTCGGTGGTGGAATGGGATGAATGACAAAATGACAACACACATTCATAGAACCAAGAGGAGAGCAAACGTGATGTTGCATGCGAGGCGCATGTTTTAATACGTACATGTATGTCTGCATTGTAAACCTGATACCGCCACAATGATGCATGCATGCAGACGATTGAGAAAGGGAGATAACATTGTAATACATGTATATTTGCATTAATATAGCGTTGTCGGAGAGAGCTTGACATATATAGATACGTACACGGGATAGTTATATTGCGCCCTGATATAACTAGCCAAGAGCACGGATATACTGTTACGATATAACTCCACGACGAGCAGACTCCGCGTGGGTACACTGTACCTCAATGTGGCGCATAATGAGCCGGTGTCCGGCAGCTAGAACGAGTTAATTAATCCTCCGGAGACGAGGCACGTAGCCGTGCCGCGAACCTCGATAATTACGCGTGCAAGTGCACTCGTGCGGCGACCGAATATATATCTCGCTTCTTCCCTCTTTCTCTCTGCTACTCGCAACAATCTCAGCATCTCTCCTCCCTGTTCAACCATACATGATCCTTTCCACTGGCTCTCATCTGTACTTCGACTCGCTGTGGATCGAAATCAACAGCGTCCAGGAAACTCGTTCCTTTTTACCCTGCGAAATTTTTCTCTTAACAACGCGTGGGCTACATTGTCCGATGGAAAATTGCAGACAAAAGAATGTTACCTCTGGTTTGCATATTCAAGGAAAAATAAATAAATACGTTGTACGATATCGAAGTTGTCTCATTACCGTTGAGGCTCTGGATCAATTTTTTTTATATTTTTTTTATGAAGCACTCTAATTATGAATAATCTGCTCAACGTTTATCGCACACAGTCAATATGAAAATATATAATTTCATATCTCTAGGATCAAAAGATTAAGATAACGGATATTTATTGATTTTTCTTGCGTTTAGCGAAGGAGCCGGACGTCCAAGCAATAGCGAACCGAATACGCTGTTTGTACCGTGTGATTGTTGCCTGAGGTTACGGGTGTTCGCAGTAATTATCCCTAAAATGTAAATGTATGTATACGTGCGCAAAGCCCTCAATCCTTAACTGGTGACACAGGTCATCACGAACGGTCAACTTGCTCTTGGAGGGTGGCCTCTCCCTCCTTTCCAGCATTACCGTTGTGTTGGATCCTACGGTCGTCCAGGGTTACGCACATTAGCCACATGTGTTCCAAGAGTGCTTGCGACGTGATTGATTTGAGCTGCGTGCACGGCTACTGTGGAAATGTTTCGGCCACACACTAGTCAGCTTTATAACTCCGTTCAACCTGGTTCTGGGATCCGCAATTGCAATCGTTGACGATGACACGCGCAGACAACGCGTGAGTTCATAAAATATTCGCAAGAGACGCAACTTTCTTGCGTGCATGCGTACAAATGGACTGAGTTGAGCGACTCGCGTGGCATGAAAATTGGCATTCCTCAAGTACAATTCTGTACACAAGCTAAATATATTCCCGGCCTGAGCCGATGTATTGGGAAAAAATTAAAGCTGCGTGAATTTTTTGATGAGTTATTGAGTGATTGGTTAATTAATGACGCCAATCAAGCTCTCAACATCGTGAAATCATCAAGAGTGCACACTGCACGTAATAGCATACTACGTGTGTGGCAATATACCTCGATACGATTCCTACAGTGCCCTCTTGGTTCTGGATAGACAACTTCAGCCTCGTCGAGCTGTAAAGTTATAGATCCGGTGGTAATATGCTCCGAAAAGGGATCTGAAGTGTCTCCCTGAATTATGAACCCCTGAGGGTCGTACAGTAATGTACAGCATCACAAGGGAGGCTGACCGACGGAAGGAGGGGCTGAAAGTAAGCTACCACTTGCATCCCTACCGACTGCTGGTAATAAAAATACGAAGAACGTCAGAATACCTAGAGTAGGTAATTATCCAAGGGTAATCTGCTGATGAGGCAATGTCGTTCATTTTACATATATACAGAATAAAACATTGCAATCCATACATTTTGCCATTACGTTTTGCTCAATACAGAGTTTCTTACCGGTACAGAAGATCTCGGCTGTATTTTTTTCTCGCGACATTTCTGGCACATGGCTGAAATGCAATCGGAACGCTGACAACGGTGATATCGATATCTGACCATGCGAGTACTTCCTTATTACTACATGTGAAAATAGGACACTGCCGTTATCGATAGACGGTAGATTCTCAGTAGCCAGTGAGACAAGCTGAAAAGTACCAAATGGAATGTTCTTCAGACGGTTGAGTTTATCATTTGAGCGGTAGAAATTATTCCGGATATATTTATTCCCAGCATATCGTTAGTTGGTTAAAATGTAAGTCGATGATGAGGCGCGGTGCCAAAATCGTTTGTAAGTGCAATAAAATTTCGAGGATCGCTTATTCAGCACGTGAGTAAAGTCATCATCGCAACTGTCGAAGTTTCTCCGGTTTTCTTGACATTATGTGAAAAAAATTCCAACTAGGGTTCACACTAAAAGCTGATGAACGTTGCTTCGCAGATAATGGTAATTTATCGTTGGAGTGTTATCGATTCAGCAGCTTTGTTCGTCAGTAAATAAAAATTCACTGGGCATTGAAGATTTTGGTGGAGACAAGTACCTGTCATGATAATAATGTTTCCGTTAGCTGAAAACACGAGGACGCAGTAAATTCTGGGTGCTGGAATGTATAGGTACCATATCCAAGAACATCGCAGGTCGGGCATTATTCAGATTTCATATTCGATTATGCAAATTAACGTAAGACGCATAAAAATGGCTACGGTGCCCTTATGCGGAACTTCGGGGTCCAATCGTTCGCTGGATTTTATGGTTCTTCTAAAACAAAAGTCTGTGTTCTTGGCGCCGATCGTTTGATCACGTTCCACCCGGCAGAAAAATTTCCCCCATTTTCTTCGACATGCTTCTGGATTTTTTATATTTTTTATTGCGAAAATGCGTTTCGTTGATTGATTCAGAGGATTTTCAGAGTGTTTAGGGAAACGATTAATTTCGTGGTTATCAGATTTTTTTATTATATAGTTTAAGAAAAAAATGAGACTTGAAATCCGGGTCAGAATGACCCTAATGTACCGACCTCAAGGGTTTACAGGGGATCATCGTTTTGATACATAAAAAATAGTACCATTGAACTTTCTGCTATTGGGACGGTGCATTTTCTGCCACTGCCAAAATAGTGTATTTGTACAAAGGATAACAGTTGATAAGCAGAGAAAGAGGGAAGGGAGAGATTTGTTGGAGGGTGGCAGTTTTAACGAAATCTCGTTGATGCCATGCAAATGACTTAGTAACAGCTTCCCCGCCGTCCTCCTGCCGTTCTTCGACCGCCCGAATGCGGTCTCCGTTCTCCCTCACTTTTCCTCTCTTTCTCCATAACAACGTTGACGCTGGCTTAACTCGAAGCCCCATACATATTTCAACACCGTCACAAACCGTAAGAAAATTGCCTGTTATTCATAAGCGGTTGCACAAACGCGTTTAAATAGCGCTGTTTGAACTTCCGCATCCCTTGAGGCAAAAAACACAAAAGTCACAATCTCATTACTTTCGTGTAATCGGGTACAGTACCATTCGTGGTTAGTGTGCCGTTTGTGGCCAATATCCAAAGGTTACATTTTGTTTCTTTCGTTGCTTTCTTCACAACGTACTATTTGACGCTTTCCGATGTTCAATAAATCCATTGGCGATATTGTTTTGCAATTTATACGCATTAAATGCTATTAGTGTCTTTTTTTTTTTTGCTTTATTCTCCGCAAAAGTTTTCATGGCGACATCGTCACCATTTTTCTAGATGAAACGTTTTTAGTTCGATGTTCACCCCCGCGCGAGTAATACGAAAATGCTTAATATTAATCCTACGAATTGTACATCCATATACCCTAATGCATGCTATTTGCCACCGTTTGTTGCGTACGTAACGAAGCTTCTATCTCAGCATATCAGTGTGTATAACTACTAACGGAAGAAAAATATGAATGATTAACGAGACGTAGTGTAAACGATAGCGGAGGTACAGCAATTTGTAATCGCGCGCAGTTATTCATTCGTGCTTATTCCGTACGATGAACAATGGATTTTTAATTATTATATACGGAATTTTTGTGGAAGCTCTAGATACTTTCGTATTTCGTGCCAGCGTAATCGTCAACGTTTCCATGCAATTAAAATTCGAACAGTCTGATGAGGGACCAAGTTCCAAAATCCAACTTGAAAACCCCATCGCATTCCGGAATAATATTTTCGTTGCGCCAATGCCAATTCTTTTTGCGAGAGGAAACTCGACTCCGGGAAAGGACGAAATGATACGAAAGGCAAATCTCAAAGCCCTGGTTTATATTCTCGTCGCGTTGAGCGAACAAACACACATGCACGCCTGGAACGATGCTAAAAGAACGTGCTGGTACGATAAGCTATCGGAAACGTGATCGAAGCCTCCAAGAAGACGAGTCACCTGAAGTGGACGCAAGAGCATGAGCAAACGTGGCGTGCGATTACCTGCCACAATGCAGTTATGAATTTCGGGTCCAAGGACTCGTGCGAAGGTCGCAGATCGTCTTGCTACGATCTGCTAACCGAAGATTATGCACAGCGGGAATGATGCTGAGAAACGCTATTTTGATTCGAAAAATACGAACGTGTCCGTTCGTCAAAGTATCACATACGATTCGGTGGCTTCAGAATTTTTCTATTTTCAATTCCTGGGATCGAGCCTCGAATAGCTGATGATTCGAATAAATTGTAATTGATTTACTTCCATGACATAAAAATTTTATTCGGTATTTTTTTTCCAAGTCAAGCCATAAGAACAAATTTTGCGAGGCTTCGAGTGAACTAAAAAACGATAGCGATAGCATCAGAGCATGCAATCTTATAGATGCAAAACAACCTTTCAGTCCATTTTGTCGTCTTCGAGTACGTGACACTTCGGAGATTCGCAAAAGCCAGTACAACGTGGCGAGTTGACTCGCAACAATGCAGTTATGTATTTCGAGTTCACTAGCACAAGCGTAGTCCATAGGATTCCGTTCTCAAGTCAAACGTTTACAAAGTTGTGTACGCGTCGAAGGATTCTCAAAGGTATCGACGCCCGAGCATCGATCATCGCGAGATTAACGGTGAGATTGGCAAATTTGAGAATGCTCGCGAGTAAAAATAAGAATATCGATTGGGCCAATAGAAATATGTTTGCGTTACATTATTCGCATAAGAAAAATTCCATGTTCGAAATTATGACGCTCCGATCACTGTCACGATTTTAGCATTAAAAAATTTGTGAACATTCAAGTTTGACGGTAAAATTCCGGTTCACCTTGCAGCTCGAGGAATGGTCAGAGATGCGATAAAATATATAACAATGTAGATCAGTTCGCCACTGGTTCCGTAGACATACGCGGACTCTCCTTTGTCCCCCTCAACGGGACCATGCTATACATGGCCATCTGACCACCGTACGTGGTAGCAGCGTTCTCATTTTGCATATTTTCGTTTGTCTACAGAAAACAACATCGACAGGAAACGCGTTGATCCTTCAGTCCGTTTTTACCTGCGCCATGGAGAAGATGTCCAGCAGTCGTGACAGTGAGTATTGACGTTCTCTTTATCATCATGATTGATTTTCCTGCGCTAAGGAGACACCTCTGGAAAGATACGTGCAATCTCACGATTCCTTCAATGAAACTATAATTTGGCCTATCCTTTCACGGTCTCGTGTTGGATTCATTTATAAATATTAATATTTTATGCTCAACTGTTAGCCAGAACCACATGAATAGTTAACTACACGGCGCTACTGTTGGCCAGAGGTGCATGTACTGTTCCGGGACATTCGTATTCTCGATATTTTCATGTATAATTTTTTTTTTCATTTTCCAGCAAACGATGATCCTTTTTGTCAGGTAAGTTTCTTTGGATTAAATAAATGAATTGCTCATCATCATAACGATCAATGTTTGAGAAATTGAGAAGGGTATTATACGCTAGGACATTAATTTCAAAAGGTCGACCGTATTCCTGAACGAGTGATGAAGCGACGACAAAGAAAACCGCGGATCACTGGGCAGCAAAAAAAAATAACACGGAAACCTCAACGCAGAATACAACCGCCAACATCAGTGGAAAAACAACTGAAGATGCAACTTCCGCTACAGGCACAGCAACGACAAGTGGAAGACGATCGCGAAAAAGTAAATCGACGGCAGCAAGCTCATCAGCCGCAACAACGACCGGAAGGACAGCAATACGGAGCAGTGGTTGCCGGGGATGTAGTAGCAAGCACGAACACACCAGACCGATTTTTTCTTCGATTCGAAGGAATCGCAGCCGTCGTTCACCGAGAAATGCTTCCCCTGATCGATCACTTTATGACAATCGTACTCGAACTCAAAGCAGAAGTTGACAAGGTCAAACGCAGCCGGGACACCGTCTACGCAGAGAATCTGATTCTCCAAGGGCAGTTACTCATGTGCCACCGGGAACACACGCAAAGATATACACAATCGCAGCAATCACAAACTGAACGACACACCCAGGAGCAGCAAACACAGACGGAACGACACACAAAGGATAAACAAATACAAACAGATCAGCACTCACAGAAACCCAAGCAATACGAACGGCACACACCAGTGCAACATACTCCAAGACGAAAATACCCTGAAGTCCCCAAAGCTGAACAAGAACGAGAAACTCCAAGGCGACAGCCGCAGCAAAGACCATCCGCGCTGGGGCGGCCCGAACAAGCGCGGCATAAAAAACAAAATCGATCGTACCAATCACAACCGACAAGACAGTACACACCACAAGCAAGTCCAAAAAATTTGCAACAACAGCATCGCAGCAGTCCACAACGAGATAAGCAAAAATATTACAACAGGGGACGACAAAGACAGCGATGGAAACATAAGAAACATAACAACGTCAGTGATTCGATATAATAACAAAAAATTTTAATGAATTTTCATTTAACAAGTTAGTTTCATCACGAATTCAAATTGTTCTGTTGAAGGATGCAGACAAAAAGATTTTAGCAGCCATACGTGAAGTAGGGCAGATGGTGGCCATGTCTCCAGCGGCTTCGCAGGTCCCAGGTCCGCCTGAAGTGTTGGCCGCCTCTTCAGCGGCAGCCCAATCTCTCAATCCCGCATCGGGACTAATACCGATGTCATGGTCCATAGGGGCGCAACAACAGTTTGCTTCTTCGGCATTGATACCAATGCCAAATTTATCAATATCGAATGGACTACAAATGTTTCCATATTGGCAAGCGCCATTATTATAAATTATAAATTAATTTACTTCTATATATTCAAAAGAATTTATTCTGAATTCGAAATATGGTCGGAAAGAACGAAAAAGTCAATTAACCGAAATGGATGTTGGGTTTCAATTTGATAAACAAATATTACAATTATAATGGAGTGTCGCTGTCGTCGCGACACGAGTGTAACCTGTGTCATTGATTATGACACCTCCATTCTACAGAAACCCAAATGGGCTTTGTACGTTGCCATGAATTCTTCTTTTTGACCTAAATATACCGAACTTATACAAAGCTTATAAAAAGTACACTCGATGATTTCGTCCATTCAGAAGATACGAGACTACAATTGATATTTAGATTTTTAAATAGTCCCAGAATAATTTCAAGTGGTGTCGGTCGGCAGGCAGGGGTTACATCGTGAGGCGAGGGCGAGGCATATTTGTTGCATAAATCAAAACAGTGGGTGGATCTCTTGCCGCTGGCTAGCAGTTTATATGTAAATATAAGGTGGAGCACACTGTATATGTAACGCCATCTTGACCGTGATACCGTCTTCTTACAGATGGTTATACATGCAAAGATATAGCGCATGGAAGCTTGGTCGGAAATGTTCAACGGTCTCCCGAGAGATAACCAATATGCCGCGACATATAATACCAGCTGCAATCTTGGTACCATGACAGCCCATTCTTTTAGCTACGACCAACTGGAACGTTGCACGTTAAACTTTGTCTCGGAACTTATTGCCGAGGTCTTGAAATAGAGACAGAGAAAGCGATAACTCATTGCACATGGAATTCCGATAATGTGAAGGGAAGTAATGACGGGTGTACCCATTAGATGCGCGCCACTGAGACTCTTGGTGATACAAACTTCAGTATCGATGGCATGTCAATTAATTGTGATTTAGGCAAGTAATAATTGAGGGATGGAAGATGTAGTTGGTTCTTGGCAATGAGACCAAGTTTTTCGTGATTTTTGTAGAACATTTTGTTCCTGAATATACTGGTGAGTAAATATTGACGTATAACAAAAGCAGAAAAAATGTTGGCATGATCGTAGAATCATAATGCGCAACAGCAGTTTATCCGAGGAAGATCTGCATTTGCAAGGATAATTTTAACAGGGGAAGAAGCAGGTAGACCGCCCGACCCAATGTCATCAGTAAACGGTGGATAACGTTACCGAGTCACCGTCTATCTCGCGTGCCATTATACCTCGTAATCGGCGTTACGTTTAATTAAAGTTGTAATACTTGACGAGGAGGTTCCCTTGAAGGGGTTGGTCTTGTTATGCGAGTAGCGTACAAAAGAGAGTGAGAGAGAGAGTGAAAGGGAAGAGGAGACAAGAAGGAGAGGGTGGAGATGTGTTCTCTACGGTGTGCTTGTTCGAGGTTCCACGGGAGCAGAGAATCACGAAAGTCGTGTCGTAAAGGACCCGATTGCCGCGGTGAGCCGTTCAACGAGATTTCGTGTCTTTCGTAGTACGGGCATCTTCGCGAAGCGTGTTACAGCCACCATTTTCCTTATCGCGCGTACGCGAACGTGTCATCTGCTTCAGGGGCGTTTTGGACCTCTTATATGTGCCAGGCGGTTCTACAAACCGTACACCGTCTTCTTCTTCTTCTTCTTCTTCTTCTTCTTCTTCCCCTTCATTCTCTTGCTCTTATGACTTCTTCTAGACTCTCAATCCCTTGCCGCCATTTTATCAACCTTACCTTCCTCCCGAAAAGACAGAGGGGTGAACAGATCGTTTATCCATCTGAAAATTTCACCGCAAACAAGTAACGCGTTAGTTTCTCTGCTTATTTTATATCAAGGATCCAGCATCACCTTGTAATCATGATGAATATATTGAATAATAATGGCCAGTGATTGATCGCCATTCATAACACATCCAGAGACTTTTAGTCGTTATCATCTTTGATGCATCGTCTCGTAGGAAAAGCGCAAAGTCGAGATTGCTCGGCTCTTCACTTTCCGCTTTAACCGCGACGAATCGAGATTTCCATTTTTCATCATGGTTCGAGCTCGCTGTAATAGAGATGAGAGGGTGGAATACGGTAGCCGCGGGCGGATAGACAAGCGGCTGCGTCGTGTACTCGTTTTGTATATTCTGTGGCCTGTGCTTTTCTCTGCTGTATGAAAACGCTCGTGACATTACCACCGATATTCGCAAAACGGATTCTACTGTGGAGCTACCATCACCCATGTGTAACCATCGCACTGGGTACCCCTTCGCTCCCTCCCCTCTCCATATAGACCCCCTGCACCCTCGTGATAATGAAGTGGTTTCAATTCCGGCCTCAGGGCACACGCCGTTTTCGTTCAATGCCCGTATGTATAAACGCGGATATCGTCATGTAAAATACTCTGACCGAAGCTACCCTGATGAAAAGTTCAACAATGTCGACTATTTTGGAAAGTTCACCGGGTCCTCGAATATTTCTCGATTTCCAAGTCTACCCCGATCAATACATCCCGCAGCTTTTGTATTGGACTCAAAAATCAACATAATCATTTTCACTCTGGATGCCAATTCCGCAGGCAGTTCATTCTTCATCCCATTCCTGTTGTTCATTTAATTTGTTCCAATTCGTAGCTGCAATAATGTTATTTAATATCGTTTTGAAAATGCCTAATTTATCTCTCGACAAAATTCGATGTAAAGTTTGGAAATATATAGGCAAGTGGGCAAGAATGAAGTATCGTCAAATCGTCGTACAATAGAAAGCATTATAACATCCACATGCACCATGTATGTACCTTGGAATACTAACACGTACTGCTAATAAAAAAAATAGAAACGATATATTTGAAAGGAAGCTCGTATTGCTTTATGGTTCAAGTCTCGATTTGAGAGGTTCAGGATATAAGAAAATGCGCGAAATCAAGACCAGCGGTGTACAACTTGCGAGAGTACGATATAATAATAAGAACCCAAGGAGAAGTCAAAGTATGGTAAAGATAGATGGAGTTTGAGGTTGGATGGAGGGAACATGAAAATAACCGTGGGAATATCGCCCATTCGTTTTATCTTCGTCGTGTGTGTCTTGCACCGAGAGGATCAAGGACCAGTGGAGGAAAAGCGAAGGATCTCGCGCGAATCCTATCCGTTGACATTGCGATGTGGCTCTTCTCCGGGCGAATATAATGCTCCTCCGTAGAACCAAACTACGCAAAAATAAATCGCGAAGGCGCCGTGGCTCGTAATTTAAACTAGCGCAGTTTCGGTAACTAGTTCTCGCGAGATTATGTATCAGTGAGGGTGTGGGTGACGCAGAGAAAGAGACAGAGAGATTGCGAGAGCGAGAGAGAGAGAGAGAGAAGGAAGTATGGCTTTTCAGTGGCATTTCGATGTCGCGTGGTGGATCGTGGTAGGCAATGATGTTCGTATACCGCCGGACGGCATCGTAACCGCACAAGTTGTAAAGCGATTCGCAGTAACGCCTCGAATGAGTTTATGACGCTTATTGAGAAGCGACGGAATGGTGCGGCTTCGTCGACATTGCTATATAGTTATCATGAACATATATAATACACGAATAACGCGCTTTTGCTGATACGCGCTAGCAGAAGTGTATTGGGCAGAGTTAATCACCTTCGCAGTTGTTTGCTAGCTCGTCGATTCATGGCAAAGCCACCAGCCAATATGGAAGTCATCCCTGTCGCAATCTCTCATCACCCACCTCGTTCGTTGACGACTCTTGATGTCGGTATGGCTGCGTGGAGTAGGTAGACCTAAGCATTGTTCAATCTGCACAGCGCACTTGAGCCAAAAACATTTAGAATTTAAACCATGTCCGAAATTTTCTAGGAAAAATCTAACGAAACAAAAATTGCTTATGTCGGGGAGGTTTTACAGCTTCAGTTCTAATTAAGATTTCAATAACTGTTCGATTATTTTTACGGTAAACTTTCAACGAAATATCAGGAAAATTCTAGGCAATTAATCAGCTGCTATTTTTAGGTATAGAGCTGATTTATACTCTATCAAAAGAATGCTTCGTGATCCATAAACAACTCTGGTGAAACGATGGACACTCCAAGTTTTCTATAACGTTTAAGCACATGGGTGGATGTGTGCGTGTGTGTGTATGTGAGAGGGAATTCGTGACGGGGAGAGAGGGGGAGGGAGGCTGACTGAGGCTGTACACGTTTAGTACCATCGAGAATAAAGGAGACGAAGAGAGCACAAGACCATCCGTCATTTTGGTGCTTCTCGTAAAATGCTTTTGCACTTTTGCCTCCGGATTCTCATACATCGATATCACCTCTTGCACTTTGCCATCCGCTTAATCGACTTGAGAGTTCGACAGGATTATACGTTTGAGCTTCTCCTCCCATGCTATCCAGTGGACGAGAGCTTTCCAGGAATGACCCGAGGAAATGGTGCGTCACGAGGGGCTAAACGATCAAGGATGCCGAACTGCGTACACCCTCAAACCTGCCCTTATCGAGAAATATACCAACGACTACGTTAAACACACTTACCAGCCACTTTGACAAATTTGAAATCAATCACCGCTTCTCAAAACGTTTTTACCTCAACCATTTCTTGGTAACCAACATTTTTGATAGTTACCAGATCTGTACAAGCTAAATGAGGCTTTTTTTAACTCAACAACTTGAGGATTTTCTTTTTCAGTTTTTCTTTCATACAAAATGGTCGGCGAGCCTAAGTTCGCTAAAAAAAATTGTTACGAATTGAATAAAGCACAACACACCCTCAATTCAAAATTGTCCGAGGTAATTTGTATTTGTTATGTCATAAACGAAATTTCGAAAAACTTTACGACCAATTTTCTTTTTTGAATAATTAAACTTATTCGATGTTACATAAAATTGTATGCAAAATTTGAAGAGGCTTTACCATTGAGAAATCGAAACATTTAATGTTTAATATTGGATTTTTTGACACACGCTCTTGTGAGAAACTACTGAAAAGTGTGAGTTTTATAAATAATCATGTCGACTTCTACATGGCGGAAGCTCTTAAAATTGCGCGAGCTATTAGATATCACTATTCTCTTAGCAAATTCACAGGGATTCTATCGATAGAAAATTTTTCATACGACATCCTCCATAAACAATTATCGGAGTTAATTCTTTCGAATTGAATGAGAAAATTGGAGAACCATTCACGACAAATGGGATCTGATACTTTTCTCCAAGAGTCGACAGCCTTTCGAGACAATTGGAGTCGCATGCATTCGCGACTGGACCATCGATAAGATCTCTCGTTTCGACTGTACGACGGACAGTGCGATATATCGGTTTCCTTGCCTTTTTTCAAGTAATTGAAAACAAATGTTTTCAGAGATTCTTTAATCGAGCATACCGATTCCTTATCACGGTGTATATAGCATCTCTGAGAAAATAGTCGCGAATGATTCATAGATCGAGATAGTCGTTGGGTAAGCGATTCCTCTCTCGATGATCAACCGGAAACAGCTCACTAACTTTCCAATTCTATGCAATCCTTCGTAAGTTCATTGGTATTAATTGAAAGTCCGTTATCACGGAGCTTCTGGCCGATTGCGTCACCGCCGCGCGGTTCTTCATTACCGAAAAGTCGGCAAGAACTTTACGACGAATCCAAATATCTAGATCAAGTTTTTTTTAACTCTAAATATATCTTCTCCTTCCGAGTTCATCGACCAGAACCTTTGGTGGGCTGACCAGGCTAAAGCTGAATACAGATGTCAAGGGATTCGAAATTATTGTAGTTAAAGTTTCCTCTCAATTATAAAAGATGACTAGTCAATGGATTGGTGCGGAGCAGCAGGGATTTTCATCATCTATCAAAATTTATCAACGCATCAAGAAAGATACGTAAAAAAAACTTTTTGTCCATCGCCTTAATCCGCATTCGATCGAAATTTCCCATTGAACTGAGAATCATGCAAATTTATCAAAGAATATAACAGCAAAGTACTTCATCGCGAAACTTGACTATCACCGTACGTAAAACTCTTCCCCGGTCATTTCTCTCGCAAATACTTTCTCTTCTCCTTCATGCCTTCTTCTGACAAGAAGCAATAAACAAACAAAAACTTTTTCGTTCGTAATTTCACCATCGGATCTCGCTTGTCTGTCGAGAGTGGCTTCCATATTTTCAGCCTCTGGGATTGAGAATATAGTTTTACGAAGGAAAGAAAAAGAGGTATGACGGAATACATGGAGAGAACGAGATCGAGGGTGAGAAAACAAAGAAGGACAGAGAGTCGGTGTGTGCGAGAAAGCATCAGAGCGACCAGCGTACAGCACCGATACGTCGTCGCCCAGAGAAAGGGTACAGAGAGAATATAGTGAGTTCCGTGGAGCGTTTGGTCCGTAAGTATTTTCTCAGATTGAAAAGCTTTTGCTATGAAATATGGGTCAGAGATAGGAGCGAGCGTGCAACCCTTCCTCGCTTTAATGGAATTAGTATTTAATAGTTTGTAGAGGGACGACTCGTGTGAAAGGGCTCGCTCTAAAAACTAAGTGGATTTCGCCCTCTCTTGCCGTCGATGCTAGTGTTTTTTTTTAAATTTTTTATTTGCTACAAGCAAGAACAGACTTACCGCGTAGTTTGTAACTCTCGTGCATCTTGCCGGGAAGATTTTTTGTACGTGCATGTTCACAGCTTCGATTGCAAAAATTTCGAGAGGCTGTAAAATAGCCAGATTGGTTTCAATTTTTCTCTCAATCATTTTACTCGTATCACGCATTGCGTTTCGTCGTCGAAATCATGACGAAAAACTCGACTTGCTATAAAACTTTTGGTGGGGAGGGTAAAGAAAGATTCTCTGGTCATGTGGTTACTGAAAATGTCATCCCTGTCTTGCAATATAACGATGAGATCATTCACGCTCGATCATTATACGAATAATACGTCCGGACGTAAGTAAGGGAGACAGCCGCGTGGATCGAATCGGGCAAACGACAAAGCTTCCGCAAAATATATATGTGAATGAGTCGATGTTGAAAGAGCGTATCGAGTGGGAGAAGTTCAGGAAAATCTAAAATTCTTGGGGTCACGGGCGTGGTGAAGTGATTGGTAAAATGATTATCTGTCAAACCTCTGATCGCTTATTTATCCGACTCGATACATCGTTGTTATAATTTCTGGCCGGAATTACAAAAACGTAAGAAAAAATAAGTCAACTTTATTCTCCATGCTCCAGAATGAATAATAATAAAAAAAATGTCATTTCGACATTGTCGATATCGAAATATATTTTTATCGTGCGTTTTTTTTTGTTACAAGAACAGTTTTCAGAAAAATGAAAAATTGACTGGGTCAGGGCCAGGCGAAATGGCTTATACCGTGAATATGTATTTTTACGTATACGACACAAAAAAAAAGCATCCACAAGTACTGAAAACGATATGCACAAAGAACAAGCTTTGAAGACCATCCGAATATATCGAGTTGACGGATTTTTGGCATTGTCTACTTTGGCGAAGAGCAAAATCTCCCGCCTTGGCTTTGGTCCTGTATCTTTTCCCTTTCCGAAACAACGATTCCCTCGCCCTATTGGCTCCGACACGGACGTCTCAATTAAATGTATACGAGGCAAGTGGGGTTGATAGAGCCGTCGGTCATAAATATGAATTATCCGCGGTAAACGCTCCCTCGAGAGGAAAGAATGCGTAGTGTGCTCCGGCCGGAAGGGTAGGCCGTCGGAGCACACAGTGAAAAAAAGTAGCCGTCTCCTTCTCCATCGAGTGTATTTCTGTATGAATACCGTTTCGATCGACACAAAAATCGCTTCTCGCTTCGAGACTCCGATAAAGAAGCTTCGTGTATAGTGAAAACCTTATTTTCGTTCGCCACGAACGATATTGTGTGCAAGTAAAAAAAAACAACGATCTTTGGAAAGCCCGTAAATACGTTCGCGTAAATTAAAACGATTAATTATAAAAATCCGTTGAAATCACTTACGAGAAAAAATTTTCCAATCGCGTTAATAGAAAAGTGATGTTCCCTTCAGAATCTATATGAATGCGGCGAAACGCCTCGTCCGAGTTTCCGTCGATACTACCAACGACATACTTATTATATTACACGCAGGAGCGACCACGAGGAGGGTGCTTATGAAGTATGGCGATGTGTTTCAGCAGATTGGCACGGGATAGCGAACAGTCATGAGGGGTGAGTTGGCTCTCGTCTAAGGAGCGATTGCAATAACACCGATTGGATCGTCCTGCATCCAAGGAATCTATCATTTTTCGACGATACAATTTATTTCTGTACACAAAATATATTTACGTAGAATAAGTCTTTTCGTGGATTACCAGATTATTCAAGCAGCTCGGTTTGCAAGAACTTTATTTTTCAACCTACAAAATCTGTTTCTTCAATTTTCACAATTTTCTTGCTTCGTTTATTTTTCCAGTCGATTTTCAATTCATTTTTTAATTTTTTGCAAGTTTCGTTAATGATATCCGTTCAGGGTCCCTCGCATTAGTCTTTTTACCGATTTTATAATCATGGGAAAAGAATCCACATTTTTTTCGCTCTTATTCAGAAAGATCTTTCCCGTGCTTCTGTTCCTTGATGTCCCTGCAATTTCGCAACGCGCATAAACACTTGGCAGGCACTTGTTCCTGTTCTATAAATATTAGAGGTTTGTAGTGCTCCACGACACATCGCGGCGGCTTCCTTCCTGCGGGGCTTTGAGCTTCAGCAAGCATGCAGGGTACGTAGGAGTTGACTAGGATCTCTCATTCACCGCGTATCACGCTCTCCACCAACCGACGACGAGTTTCTAGTTCCATAACGGAGCTGGTTTACCCTGACGAATAACAAACAAAAAGGCGGAATTGAAAAGATTAAACGTATGAAGGAAAACAGCGAAGCTCGTTTTTGCGCCCCTTTGCACTCAAGTTGACCGTGGCATGTGTAGAAATGTGTATACCAAGATTTCTGCTCGACCGCGGAATTGAAACAGCCCGGCATTTCAGAGGAGTGTGACTACGCGAGTCCCAGGAAGCGTGTGCTTTGCTAACGATGACAAACGACCCGCTCTAAGACGCCATATTTATGCTAATCTACGGTCCCCATCCCTTCGCCTCCACCCTCCTCCTTCTCTCTGTTTCTTGCACTTTCCCTCTCTGTCTCTTTTATCCCTTCTTCCAAGCGCCATTTGAGAAGGAGTTCGCCTGAACACGACCATCCCCCAAACCTCTGCTGCCTTTTCCACCGTGCATATACAGACCCGAAGCCCGTTTACCAAACAAAAAGGCACAACTATATTACTCTCCATATTCCAGATTCCCGTTTACGCCCTTTTGTCCATCAAGTCTTTCAAATATGCATACACATCTCTTACACAATTCCTACTGAATTTGCCGCGCTCACGCACATTATACTCGATTGCAGGATGGAAAATTTCGTCGAGGTCGACGCGATTGTACCGTTCGTGGCTTCTGCTGAAAAGACATATTAACTTTTCCTCTTTTAACATATTCCTCGCGCATTCATTTTTCTCCCTGCTTCTATGAAAACGAATAAAATTTTCACAAATGGCTAATTTCGTATGGTTTTCTATACTTATTTTTCCATGCGAAAAACAACGTTCTCGAGCCGAACGAAATTGTATTTTGAGGTTTTTCAAACACCGTCTTTTGTTTTTGAAAAGTGTCTCGATAAGTTTCGGCTGAAATCTTGCCAGCGTTGAATTTCGCGTGAAAAAGGTTTGCAACTGCATACGAAACGGTATTTTGTTGTTTTACCGTCAACACCTCCGTTCCGCGTCTTCTTCCAGTCGTTCGTTTCGCCCGATTCCTTCGCCGTCTTGCGGAGAATATGGATCGGTTCTGACAATATTGCCCGTCGCGGAAGACGATCCCCCAACCCTCTTCTCCGTTCCCCAGGCTTATGGGTGTCTATCGAGACTGGAGACTTGATATACGCGGCCGCATTTCATATATTCCATTGTTTCCAAGTTTTCGGGATCCATTTGTAAGATTAAATTTGTAATGCGCGTATTTCTTCTTTCTCTCTCTATCTCTCTCACTTTCTCCTACTGTATCATCCACTATGTTTTGCAAATCTCTCTTGCCCCCACCTTGAAGTTGTGGTTGCGGGACCCCCTCGTCTCGCCACGAGTCGACGCATATGGCCGACCGGTCAATTTCCTCGCTGGAAACATTCCTCCGTCGCTCTCTCTGTGGCTTTTTCTCGTGTTCTCTAACTCTCTTCCTTCCTTTTTCGCTATATCAATATCGAACGTCGCTACTTCTTCGCCGGTTGAGAAATAAAAAGAGTAATAACGAACTCATTCATTTTTTTAGCCACCCTGAGGGTGATTTTTCTGGTAGAAGCATATGATATGATGCAAATGGAGATTCGAATGAATACGAAGCACTCTACTAGGTGGTTCATTGGTAATTTTTCGACTAGTTACTCGGAATAACGAACGTAATTTATAAATCAAGTTCGTTTATTAGATCCAAATGTTTTTCAACTTTGTGTTCAATCAGGCAATCGATTGATCGAGGTGACAAAATTTTGTAGCCACTGTTTTCTTTCCTCAGAGTTATGTCATATAACCTGACGATTCGAGTCACAATTTTTCTATGGATTTCATAGAGTTGGTGAGGATATCGAGAGGTATACGCGCGGTGCGAGTATGCAGAGTATCTCGTAGCGAAATGGCTTCCGGTGGAGCGGGGTCGGACATTGTCGATAACGGGCACGTCGTCCACGCAGTGCTGGGGAAAAGGCGAACCGATATCGCCAGTTCATCCAACAACCCACTCACTCTCTTTCTCTCTCTTCCACACACTCTTTCATTCTCTACGTGTCATTCTGCCCCCCTCCCCCACCTACCCTCCTCCATTCCCCATTGGTACCCGAACCATTGTCCCTTGCATTGTTCGCCAAAAGTTTAGCCGTAACCCAAGCCTTCGCGGTACCCGATTACCATATGAATTAAAGTAATGTGAATTACGAGAAACGCGAGAAAACGCTCCCTCTGCGCACAACCACTCGCAAACCTGACTGCGTCGTAGTTCTTCCCGTCGGAAATCTCAGGAGTTCGCGGCGACTATCCGCGTGCAATAGACATGCAGAGAACAAGCTACGGCTACACGTGAAGGGACCTCTCTGCCTTTATGGTGTATTAGATGTTTGAACAATACCAATACGTGCAAAGCAACAGGAGGATATGTTCTCGTATATATAGGCACGAGATAGTTTCACGAATATACCGAGCGGCGTTATGAATTTGCCATATTCCTGCTATATGTGAACGGAAACCCACCCCGTAGGTGAGTGTTCCGGAATACAAATTTATCCGTAAACGCAGATATACCAAAAGCCGTCTTCCGGTTCCACTATACAAATTACTTCGTACAGTCACCATAGTATAGTCCACCGTTTGAAATTCGTTGAGGAAATTGAGGGCGAAAAAATCAATGGTGTTATGAAATATTTGTCCATTTAAACGTTAGCGTTGTGGAGCGAATCTTATTCACAGGAGTATTTTAGATATAAATCTTGTACATGCAGCAGAGGTTCAGCAGTGGAGCTGCGAGGGGGACAGAGGTGATTGAATCACCGCATAAGGTGATATCGGTCTTACCGATCTCAACGATGCGCCACACTTGCCTAATATCCATTTGAGGGTGAGACGTACGTCTCGGTGGTTTAAAACACTGATGAACGACCAGAAGACCGAGTGGGATTTCTATTTTCTCTCTTGTCTCATTTCTCCCCAATGCCCTGTGATGAGGACGATTTTATAAACGAAAGCAGATAGAGCTCCTATAGAACGAGCAGGGTATGGGTTACGGGGACTCCCGCTGCGGGGATCCCGAATTTAGACCCCTGAATTTCGGTGCGACGTGGCTATCGGTTTGACGGTCTCCATCCTCGTGGCCATAGCACGCGACTTGCTTGCTTTCACGACACCGCACATCCACCACCACCACTTTACCAATCTCGATCACAATAAATTCACATTAAACTATCTGACCGAAGCCAGCAACACCAGTGGAGAATCCAACGCGATTCTTAATATCATCCTACGGGTCGGCTTTACGGGAGGTACCGTAACACGCGAAAGAATTCATCGCTCGACGATTTAATTTTTTTCTCACTGACAATTTCTAGATATTAAATCCCACTGGCTAGACGTGCCCGATTCTTTCACACTCGCACTGTGAGATTATTCACAACGAGAATGCTGAAATTCTCACACACATTCAACCCAAATACTAATTTTGTTCTTGCCTCCCAGACATTTCGCAATCATCATCGAGCAAAGGCCAAGCAAACTGAAAAATTCAATTTTTACATTAAATAATACTCCACGTCCATTTTCCCAACAATTTTTCAAGTTCAATTTCTCATTCGATGGAAACTTTATTATGCTGAACGTTACTGACCAAGTTATTGCTCATTAGATTATCTACTAATCTTTGAATCAAAGGATAAGCTGCGGAGTGACTTGATGCGACGAAAAAGGTGTGTAAACGAACAACGAATAAGCTGGCATGGAGAAATTTGGTGGCTCGTTATACTTCACGTGCGTTTACATGGTTACAATGCTGAGCGGCTGTGGGAATAGGCTGTGGCGCATTAATTTCTAGTAATTATCAGAGGTGTAACTCACTCGAAGAGGGTCCTGGGTCGCGTCCGGGGTCGGCCGCTGCGTGTTAACGCCGTTGTTATGCCCCATTATATTATGTCCCACGTAGTCGGGGCTATGCCAACCTACACAACACACATACATGTGTATGTTGGTCATGGTGAAAATGCTCGAGGTTGAAATATATCCTTACACACTTGGTCGGAACACTTTCAGAGGTAAAAAGATCGGTGGCTGCGCCTGCCGTTTCCGAGTGTTTCTAATTTTTCAGCAATGACTTAGGCTGCGTGAATAAAATCGAGAATGATGTGGAGTCTCACATTTTTCCATACGCGCGATTCGCTGTCGAAAGTATCAGTCAACGATTTCTACACAGAAAAATAACTTTTCGCTTCACTCGAGTTCTGGATGATTGCCTGTGGTCATAGGGATCGCTTATAAGCTCCAGTGGAAAGAGTGTGAATTCTGCAAAATACTGGAGCTCAAGGAACAGCGAAAAAACCAGATCATCGTCAACCGTAACGAATCGCAATGGAAATTGGTGAAATAGCATTCATTCCCCTCGCTTCGAATCGCCAATCCACGCTTCCCGAGTTCACTGTCTACCGAGATAGCATTACTAATTTATTTAAATAGACTTATCTTTGCGAAGGTACCGATAGGACTTTAAATTATGGAGCACGCACCTCATGGTGCGTGCCCTTCCCCTTCTATTCGAATAAAGGGAGTAGTGGCATGAGAAAGATAAAGATATTTTATTGCTTCGCGATGGAACATATTCAAGTACCGTGTGTCATGGTTAAATCAGTTACCACAATATATTCAAAATATTGCAACTATTTGTATGTGAATGCTTCAGTGTTGAGCCCTGGAACAGTAACCTGGGGGCGAAAACAACTTCAAAACCCGCGCCTTTTTCGCCCTTTGTTCTCCCATTTTCTCTCGTTTTACCGCATTTTTTATTAATTTTTCAACTCCAAGCAAAATTTCCCCAAGCTCACGAGAAAAATTTATATACAAAAATTACTATGCCACCATATTTCCCAGAAAAATTTATATACAAAAATTACTATGCCACCATATTTCCCTGGTGGCATGTCGTCCCTCTGAGAAATTTGAGCAAAAACGTAGTAATTTTTCGTCTGAAATTGGGCGAAAAATGTCGAATTTCCGCTATTTCCGATAGAATTTTAATAAAAATTACTATGTTTTTGCTAAAATTACTCATATAGGGACGATACGTCACCAGGGAACTATGGTGGCATAGTAATTTTTGATATAAATTTCTCTCCGTGTGATCCTGCATTCGAAAACCAAAAGAACGAGTCCAAGTTGGACCCGTTTCGTTGAATTTTACCAGAGATATGAATTTTTCAAAATTGGGGTCATCCATGACCCCAGGTTACCGGAATAAGTAAAAAAAAACAAATAATAAGGTTACCGTTCTAGGGTTAATAAGAAACAGATTCATCGTGAAAGAACGGAATGAGTAAATGAAGAAAATTTCGGTTATGGAACGATGAGAATTTTTATAGAAGTTGAAATATTTCTTAAGAAACTGGGATTTCATTTAAAAACACGAGTTGATCGAAGACATTGACGTTCAATTCGCCCAGCAACAATATCAAAGTCATAGAGTGAATGTTACATAATAAATGACTGAAAGGATCCAGGTTAGAGAGACAGAGAGAGAGAGAGAGAGAGAGCGGGAGGGGAAGGCAGAAAGAGTTGTTCACAGCCTTGTTCCCGCAAAAATTGCCAGGAACCACCTCGTACCATATACACCCATGGCCATGACAGAGCGTGGTCTGCTTCGCAATAATTTCGCGAACGAAATGTCAACCGCGAAGCACCCATTGTCGAGTGTTGCGAAGCGACGAAATATCACCCAGTAAATCAAGGTGGTCAGCAGTGTTGAGTGAGAGAGACAGAGAAGGAAAGAGAAAGAGACGACAGGAGAAAGAGAGTGGAAAAGAGGAAGACACAGAGAATAGTCGGCTTTCCGTCCAGTCGAGCGATGCAGCGTCCGCACACTTCCGTTTTTAATCACTGACCTGTCGTGCCCAGAATTCGCGAAACATATACAGCGTGCTTGTACAGCACGAACTGGTTGTAAAGCTCACATGCATACGAAGTACTCTACGACCACACGAAGAGTCAGGAAAGCTTTTATCACAGGACATTCATCCACCAACGTTATGAAAAGTTTTATTATTGAGAAAAATAAAATATTTTTACATCCTGCTTCGAGGCTGAAAAAACCAAGTTTTTACTTTCAATTGTAAAACTATTCCCGCGCAACTATTTTTAATTCAAGTCAAGAAAGTTCACGATCCATCTTATAATTCTTCGTTTTTCAGGCGCCGCTTTTTCGAACCATAACCAATCAAGGCACATGAACAGGCACGCTCCACATATGCTATACACATTTCTAGGAATCAAAAGAATCGAAAAAAACTTTTGTGTCTTTATTCGATTCGGAAAAATTGTCCCACACAAAATAAGTTACGCGAACATATTTTATTATTGTGTATATAGGTATATGGTTCACTTATGGGCTTCTGTAACCAGCACAATTAGTTTTCGGTGTGAAAATCTGGTCTAGGGATTATCGTGAGACTAGTTGAAGCTGCATGTTCACAGTCGAGTTACATAATCGCTCTGAAAGCCCATGGCGAATCGCGGAATCAGGGTGATGCCTTTACGATACTGTGCGGTTGTCAATTGATATGGTTTGCACCACGTCAATAACCAAAAGTTCATCCACTGCGATATCCTGACTAATAATAATAGCAACGTGTTATAGAAATTATTAAATCCAACAATTATCGTCTTTTGCAGCTGCTGAGGGCACGAGAATCATTAAAACTCGGAGTTTATTCAGTTCCTATGAAAAAATTCAAAACCTCGTTGGGGTTCGTTTCGGAAAACTACAGCTTGACCAATGCAAGTCCCATTGTATATTTTATCATGTGTTCGAGATTGAATCAATTGCAAAATGATCTTCAGACATCGATGAAAATATTAATAATAAATTGGTGGCATAATAATAATGATAATCAACATTTTTGACGTGCAATGAAATTAAGGTCGATCCGAAGTTGATCTCGTGTGCCCAAGATCGAAACATCTTGCGTGCCTTTTGGTGTGTGCAGATGTCATGTATCTGCCTTGTTAGATTTCTTAGATTCGAGTATTTATGAATAAGAGAAACATCGTAGTTAATGTCTCGGAACGAACGCCATATTAGCATGTCCGCGTCCAATCGTAGCCCACGTGGCAGTGAGGAAGCCGTGGCGAATCCGGCGGGGCCTATGACATTGTCATTATTTCGGTAACAGAAGAAGCATGCGCGCTATTCACTACGGCACGGGCATGGACGTTACATCGCTAACAAGGGTGGGAAGAAGCAACTTTGCAGAATGAAGGGTGGAAAAGAGAGGAGAAACCGGTACGAGCTTCTGCAAGGGACTATGTGGGACGGGTGAGGGGGGTTGTGCTGTGTATTTCGGATCTCGAAACTGTTGGAAAACCTGAAGAGGAGAATAGAGAAGAGGAAGCGAGGTTCTTGAAGCTCATAGCAACGGTAGGGAAAGAATACTAGACTAGAGAAGCAACTGGCGTGGGGTGCGATACTCGATATTATTTATCTTTATGGACCTTGGCCAGAGGGTAAGTATACTTTGCCGTGGCTGAGAGGGGAGAGCACCGCACTAGTCGATGGAAGGGGGTTGAGAAAATGAACGTAAGCCCCCTTGAGGGTGGTAAGAGATTGTTTTGTCGTATTGGCTGTGGTTCTTCAAGGATTAGGCATCATCCGTTTAGTGAAATACTTTCGTCAAGAGTCTCCATTCTTTCGACAGCGATCACTCGTGACCCCGTACTCTTTCTCGTAAGAAGATCTGAAGATTCGAACTAAGAGGATCCTCGATGCACTGTACTCGAACGTTTCACAAGCACTTGGCTTGTGAGACTATGGTGACCAATGACAAGTATTTATCAATAAAATCAGTAAAGAAGATTATCAATTTCAGATAGTGAAAAAGACTTGATGCTTTGTTTTCTCTTTTCAAGTATTTCGGAAGCTTGGTTTCAAGAATTAAATAGAAAATACAAGTGGACGGTGGACGTAAGACTTTGCTCTTTTGTTTTTGTGGATATTCTTTTATTCGTTAACAACAATGTTTCGATACATACAGGTGCTTATGTACACGGTGATATTTACATCCAATTGATACACTTCTTGTACCATTAATAATATGCCACACGGGCAAATAAAATAGTTATCTGAGAATTGAAACAAAACTTCGATATAATATTCTTATCCTATTCGTACTTAAAATTATAATACTGAAATTTGATTGACGTATTTCATACAATGAGACATCCACTCGTGATCGTCAAGCTTCTTATTCGATGGCCTACCGTAGTCACAGCTATTTTTTTTTTTCCAACTGACACGACAACTGTGGGAGGAAATACCTTGAAATATTTCGTCGTCAAACAGGCGCAACTCATGTTTTTTTTTTTTTTTTTTGCCATTTTTACAGGAATCTATTATTTACATAGATGAATGTTGAATGTTTTTCGTAACTGTACATAATGCCGTAGACCGACAATTATAATTGCGTAATGCTACAATATTCTTAACAGGGCATAGTGGAATCAAAACGTGATGGCATGACAAAATCTTCAAATCTGACGTGTTTTCGGATCCAAAGGTTTTTCATATTACGTATTTGTAAAACAAGGCGAATATTGCGATCCTGGAGATCCGATAGGAAAGGGAAATTTCGATAAATTACAGCTGACTCTGAACAATTCGCGGAGGCGTCGATTAACCCTATGTCCAAGGGACGAGAAGGGTGGGTGGCTCAGGTCGCCATGTATTTAAAACGGCGGGCGAACGTGCGGGCGTCGTCGAGCGAGCACCGATTCGTCGTTTGAAGTTAAATGGAGTGTGAATGGCAGATAACAAACCGGCACTGTTTCCGATTACGACATTCATTGTTTCCTACCATTATGCGCGCTTCGACGGTTTATGTGTGACGTGCCGCGGTATATGGTTTACGATCTATTTATTGCCCGGGCCAGAATCGAACGGCTTTACACTGACGCCCCGCCCTTGTACACACGATCCGTACCCGATCACGGCTCTGGTCGCCCGTTCACCCTAGTTTCATCGTGCCCCAAAACTCATGATTTAAATGTCCAAAAGCATCCTCGCAATCACGGGCTTAACATGCATAATCACTTGTCCACGATGCCTATCCGATCGGAACATTCGCATGTTTGAATTTCAAAAAAATAAGATTATTCCAATATTTTTTCCAATCAATGGGAAAAATTATTCTTCACCATTTTTTGCCTACCTAATATTGACTAGACAGGGAATCTGCCTTGACAGGTGGTAACGTTACATTATTAGTACGTGTTTATATCATTTACATTCGTTACAGTAACATTGTGGAAGTTTGACAGTTTTTTTTTCGTTTTTTGTTTGTTTTTTTTTTCGAAAACGGCGTAATTATGTCGCGCCTAAACTTCGAGGCGCTGGATCCTGCGACACAAGCATTAATACGCGGTGACTCTGTTGCCGCGCGAGCAGAAATATATATTTTTCTATGTCGTCCCTTCCATTGCACTTAGCTCCATTCTTTTTGCTCGTTCTGGTTTAATTCTCGAACGGGAAACTAGAGGGAACCTTATGATCATCCCGGTGAACCTTGCGTCGTCACTTGCCATGCACAGTCGCCGTTCGCCTCTTGATTTCGACCTGATCTACAATCGCGTCGCTCTCTTTATCCTGGTGAGCTGTCATGTGTCTCGTGAGGTGATGTCTCTCTCGAAAACTCTCATCGCAAACGGGACACCGCAATTTTTCCTCCCTCCGTCGCCGGGCGGCTTCGCCCGCGTTTTCGTTTTTGTGATGCGATCTCATGTGGTAAACGAGATCGGATGTCATGCGGAACGAGAGATTGCACTTTGCGCAAACGTTTTGGGCTGGCAGATTGAGGGCGAACGAAGGAGGAAGAAGGCTCGCGACGCTGGCAGCTGTTGCGAGGAATCGAGGTCGGGTCAGCGCCTCAGCCATCGGTGGAAACACGGCCATGGGGTTGTAAGGAAAATTTGGATAAACCGACGGAACTTCCGGGCGGAAACCTGATACCTTGTTCGGGCTTGGAACTTTCGGTGGTTGGACGATCTGAGGAATTTTCAGATTTTCCAAGAGACTCGTTTGTTGCCCTTCTGGACTAACAAGAAAGGGATATGGCATTTTCGAAGTTGGGAACGTCGCGTACTTGTACCCAGTGGCAGGCGATAGTGGACCAGCGACCGGTGGACTCACGCTGCTCTGATAGCTCACTCGATCCGGTGAAATCGAGGAACGTGGCGATGATTGTCCGTCATCGAAATTACCGTTTCTCGGGGTCCCCGATACACTGACTTTGGTGAAGGCACTCCGTGATTCATTTTGTCTCGTCGGGCATACAATCGCGTCGTATATTTTGCCACAGGGAAGAGAGGACGAGTCTGCAGAATCAGGTAGTCTCCCGATTACATTGGAATGCGGAGCAGCGTGTGGCTGAAAAACTGGAGGACTCGGTGTCTTGCCAGCTCGTAGTTGACTCGTGTATCTTCTGACTTCAGCATCTGGTGATAATCCTGGTAACGTTGGTGTCAACGTACGCGGTGACGAATACGGTGGACTCATCGAATCGTCGGTGCATTGGATGAGCTTCCGTCGTTCAATATCGAAATGTTTGACAGTCAAGTTCTGTGGTATTTGTCGATCGAAAAATTCACGTTCTTGAACTTGAAGATCCGTCGGCTCTTCTTGTCCTCGATCACGACGGCTGCCGTCGGTCAAACGATCGGTCGATACGAGCCGCAACTTCTCGTGCTGTCGACGGGCTAGTTTCTCGTCCGGTGCAACTAAAAACGCTACATCGAAAGAACGCTTACTCGCACGTTGCAACGGATAGGAAGCATCCACTGGCAGATCCGTTCGCACCGTTGCCGCCAAAGATGCCCTTGTTGAGACAGTTGAACTAGCGGGGGCGGCACGTTCAATGCCTCCCGAACGATCTTCCATTGTCATCGTGACAATACGATCCGGCCACTTTGCCTGAACATAGAATAACAAAAAAGCTATTACAGTAAATCTTTTCGAATCATTCCGCTGTACATTCTCCCAAGAAATAATAAATGCCAAATTTTCTATTACACGTCACTAACATTACCGATTCATCAAAAAAAACTTCTCAAAATGCTTATGTTCGTGATATAAATTTGTTCAACACCCTAATCAACGATTTATTGATAGTCTGCTCGTTGAACATGAGGTTCGTAAAAACTTACCTTTGTACGAGGTTGGAAAACGTTGCAGTGGATGCCGCGTGTTCTTTTTTTCTTCACCACACGGAGAGTTTCACGTTCTCGATGAGTAACCCGCCGAAATAATGACACTACGGAACTTTAGTGGGGTTCATCATTTTGCTGACACAACAATCATTTGCATTTAATAATCGACACAAAAACTGTCAATAAGCACAAGCAACAAGTTAAAAGTCTGGTGACTGTCTATGATCGAACACTCAAAAACATCAGGCGAACTTGGTACGAAGGGATGTCGATGTAGCAACATTCACGACTCCGACTGGGACCGACGATGGTCCACGTTCGAATGAGCGGACCACCCTCGCGCATTGTCGTATGTAGGAGTTAGCGCGGCAGGGTTTATGGTGAAGGTGCAGTTGGTGGAGGCGGCCGAGGGTGGCATGAGCCAATCGTAGCTCCAATTCTTGTACACGGGGTGGAGCGTCGACCACAGGGGTGAACATATTCGGTAGTCGGGACGCGTCTGCTAGCTCGACGAGGCCACGCCTACATATTTCAGGTTCGACACATGTGCTGAGGCGCGCGCGACCGTAGAGCTGGCAAAAGCTCACAGGTTCACCCCGTTCCTCGTCTGTGCCGAGGTCTGCGCATCGCCCAAGGAATCTACCCCATTCACGCTCGCACACGCGGTTCATATAACGAGAATTTAGCATCCGCAGGCTCGCTCACACTGGCTCAACACCGGTTACGAAAAACCCACCCCCGTAATTCAACCTGACGAACGATCGAGAATATTTTTGACACCGAGACTATTCGCTATTTTTTTTTGCCGCTGCGTTCTCTCGTTTTTCCTTTCGTTAGCTGGAGGGGAAAAAAATATTGCTCTTTGGGCTACTCATCGTACGTTTATCGATTTACCATTTACATACGAGACTTTCGATATTCGTCGCAGATATTTAGAATTCGCGGAGATTCGGCATAAAATACTATTTCGTTGGAGAACGCAGACAAGATTTAAGCGAGAGGAGTGTTAAATCGAGCGTATGGGACAGAAGGTGCCGACGGGATTCTTATAGATGATCATTGCTCTTCGGATTATCCGGACGTGTCATCGCATTTTTCGTGGTTTTAGCCGGTTAAAATATTATATGTCTTTTAGCTGCTGGTCCTATTATTGATCCACCGAGCAGAAATCTTAGCAGACGACCTCGCGACCGAATCGTTTTACTTTGAAATTTCGCTATGACGTGTGCTCATTTGAAAAAAAAAATGTTAATTCACGTCGGAGTCTCGTATACAACGTTCTGTTTCGTAGCAAAGATGTTCGAAGGGGAAAAGACGGAACTCGAGTTGTGTAGGAAACGAAACCAATAGGTGATCAATCATGGACAGGCAATCCATTTTACTGGGCATGCGAGAACCGTCCAGTTCTTACGAGTTGCCCGAGGCTTCAGGAAAACCAATGGGGAACGCCCGGAGGTTAAAGGACATTAACTTCTCGATTGCGGATGGGAAAAAGTTGTAATTACTTTTCGATCGGCACGCGAAACCTCGTTTCGCTCTTTATAGCTCGCTCGTTCCATCTCCAACCATGATCGTTCCTTGGGAGCTACCAAGACTGATTTTCAATGCGTATCCAGAACTGCCCTCGTCATTCGACTTCGTAGACGAAATAATAAAAATTCGAATGATCGCTTCGTCCATTGTACAAATTTGTGAATCTTTCTATTCCCAAAGCGACGTTGCCATTGACGTTAACGAACGTATCCATTTTTTTTCGCATCATTTCCGGGTCGCCTACTATCGAAAAAAAGATAAACATGAAGTGTCTTAATCGTTGAGCTCGCTCATGGATTATGCAAATTTGTCAAAACGTGAATTCCCATCGTAAAAAACTCCCCATTTGTGCATTTTCTGGACCATCATGTTTTCGAGGGCCATTTGTTTTCGTTACACGTCGAAATATGAGCAAGTGTTACGGAAGATTATCTGACTAATTCGAAGAGAGTTCGAATCGGCTAGCTCCACACTGCCTATAGTCTAGGGTCACGTGTGGATCCCCTGACAGACACGTGGCTCGCACGCGTATGCAGTTAACACCCCCGTAGCAGCACGTTCGATTGATGTGTGAAACGGAGCTCTTTTCATTTCGTAGATCAACGATGAGGAACGCTAAAGACTTTGACTTTGACCGAGGGGGAAACGTGCGAAGATACACAATTGAAAATAATCCCTTATCAAAACTAAACCACGAAATGCGTGTGAAAAGAAACTTCGATGAAATCCAAGACATTCTACGAAAATTGCGACAATTTTGAATCAATTATTTTCTGCCACTAATCGCGGTAGCAGAGCTCCATTTTGCTTGAGGTCACGGATAATAATAAAATGCATATTTACACATCGTTTTATTATTCGTGGAATAATTTAATCATATTCAACGTGGGTATAATATTTCTTGCAGAAATACGCTAAAATGAACGAGATCACACCAGGATAAGAGAGCCGCTGACAAATTGAATGTGTGATGAGTTCAGAGGATTTTTGAAATAAGGGGGCGTGGTGCTATTTCCAAGGCGATGAATATCCAGATATAAGTATACCTCAAAAAGTGCCAGACTTTTTTTTTTACCGTACACCAGCAGGCACAGAGGCTCGACTCACCGGGTAAAATTCCTCTGGCGATAGATGAGTACGAGAGATTCAGGATTTCACAGACACTTGGGCAATTCCTTAACTTATCACAGAGTCCATGCATATAAAGTAAGAGATCCTTTTTCTCTACTTTTTCTTACTTGTACTCTGTCTTTGCCTCTTTCTTTCCAGCGCCACCCCTCAGAATCAAGCAAAGCATCTCATGTTGAATCTAATTTCGCGTTAAATAAGTTGATAGGTGGGAAAAGATTTCAACAGTCAGAAAAATGTTGCTACGAAAAGGAGAAAATCGTATCACCTTTTGCTAAGTCCCAGGAGACCCCAGAATCAATTTTCTTCGATAGCTGTATTCGCGATTGGCATATATTGTAAAACGTTGTTTTTGTATCGGAATTGCTCGAAGACTGGAGCTCACTTCTATATGGCGCTAAGTAGCGTTAGAAGTAACACGCTACGAGAAGCTGGAATAAGGCGAAAGGGCGAGGATGCTGAGAGTCTATCCGCATGTCCTGGAGCACCTTATCTCTGTGCACACGGTGGCTGCGCGTGGCGTTGCTTATGCGTTACGTGAATACTTTACCAAAGCGGCATGAGACGATAGCAGTGAACAAGTCGGAGAAACGGAGCGAGAACAATAAGAGGGAGAGAGAAATAGAGAGGGAGAGGGAGAGGGAGAGAGGAGATTGAAAGAGTTAGAACGTTATTGCGTACCGTTACTGCGTAGTTAGTGAAGGTGGAGAAGAGGAAACGTAGACACCCCCGTACGGAATTAATGAGACTTGGCGATATCATGCAGCGCTATCTCGAGTTTCGTGTTTATCGCGCCAGGTTCGCAAAGCGCAGTACCAAAATCGCGAAGCATGCTGAAAACGTGAGGCACGTAGACGAGAAGTTATTGAATTAATTATCTGTGTGTGCTCTATTCAGAGAAAAAGGTATACACGATATTCGCCCCTTGATTCTTTGAGTGTAAGTTTCGAAATGAAAAAGTGGAGCCCGATGAAGCAGAAATTCGTTTAATTTACTGATAATTCGTGAAATTGTAAATTATAAGAAAAGTCACGCAGATTCGTAATTATTTAATAAATGCACAGCCCTTGAAGCAATTGCTACACAATAATAATCGTTTATTCCAACACCAGTCGCAAGTTAGAACTGTCGCATAGATTAGCCGCATTCAATATTCGACGTGATAGTGTTATCGTAGATACATCTATAGTCAGTTTATGCCTAACACATTAGATATCCTTTAACGCCGATTCCCTGGAATATCATGGAACGAGACGACTATCACTTTCCCTCGTGCGAATCAATCTCGCCCTAGAATCAACGAGGCACGTCCGAATATTCATACGGCATTAATCACGAGAGTATGACTAGGAGGAGAGAGCTCCGCGAATCGTACTGGGTGCCATGTGTTCTCCTCTGCGGGATCAGTGCTCTTGACTGCTACGACCACGGAAATATCACCCCGTTACTCACAAACTATACAGGGTCGGAGATGTTCGGTATAAGAGCTTCTCGTTAACGCCGATTTGATTTCATCCAATGATTCGCCCTACTCCGCTCTCGTTCATTGCGGAGCTTCGAAAACCTTACGTCAGCTGTTTCGCGTATACACGACAATTATTGTCTCTCGATGAAAAGTGCTGCAGCAGCAAAAACAACAGATTGATGACAATTTTTATTTGCCCTATCGAATTCGTATTTTTTTTGTTTTTTGTATAAAAAAACAACGAATTAATTACTTCATGTTGGAAAAATTTGATGCTACACATCTCACAAATGTATATGAATCGTCCGACTAACCGCTGTATAACTGAAGAGGTAATCCGAAATAATATTCGTTGGATCTGTGATTTTTTGTTATGCAGTCGAAAATTCGGTGTCTAGATAAGCATATCACGTACGAGAGTGTAAAAGTTTGATGATATTTCACTGGAAAAAGAGGCTAGCGTGCTTTTTCTTTACTGCACATATACTGCGAGCGACAGCGCTGCGCGTTCGTCATCAAACTTTCACAGTTATTTTTCGTGAAGAAAGAAAAGATCTCTTTTATTCGTCGCAGACGCCACGCGTTCGTTGCAGGGAAATTCTACTCGAATCAAGAGTTGCGATAACTATATTCATATGCGTGTATATAGGTTGCGTGTCGTAGACTATGGTGGAGAGGGTTTCTGATCTGTTCGATGAATATATATACAGAGTTAAGGAAACAGGAAAGCAGGGAGGAGGAAAGGAGAAACAGCATATAGCGTCGTAGCCACGAGCGAAGAATTCGCCGGCTTGTGGCAAGTTATTAGAATGGTCCGGAAAAGATGGCGTGGAGTCGCTCCGTATTTTTATACTGTATGGCCGCTGCTTTGCATAATCCTGCACTTAGCTCGCTCGTCGCGAGATGCCGTCTCTGGCTATGCAGATCTTTCTCTCCTCCTCGCAGCCAAAGCATACCACGTCCCCCGCGAAGGCACTACTCCTTTCCTTTCTTTTCTACTCTCCATCGCGCATATCCTCCTTCTTGTGTGTTACCCTCTGGAGAAACAGAAAGAGAGCTTTTCCACTCCTGAGAAAGGATCCCGCACCGGGAAACGTTCTCCGGGAAATGATGAACGATGCCACGGGACCTTGGTCCGCTCGTTCGATCTCTCTTCTTCTTCTATTATGTCAGCATCCACGTGCGCTTCGTCTTATTCCTGTATACCCAGCCACAGCTCCGAAGTATATTGTCGCGACCTGATTGTTCTGCATGTTTTCGACGCCACCATAGAAATTCTCTCGGTCTATTCCAAACAGAAAAACACATAAACAATCGGGAGCTTGTGATCGTTTCCGGTATTCGATTACTATACGCGAATTACAACTACGATTGATTATGAGTAGTAAAGTTGAACGTAGAATTCACCAGAGAACACGAGCGACGTTTGTCATTGTAGTCTCACGACATGCTTCACGACTACAAGAAGAAAATTTCAAATCATTCTGTCCATAGGCTCGACACGGATACTAACAGGTCTTCACCCTTGTCTGGAAACACTTGCGCCTGACTTTGCGGCAATTCCAGGGAAAAAAACGGATCTTCCTTGCTTCATCTGTTTCGTATGCGGGTAAGAATGAGAAAAGAGCGAAAATCGACGGATAGCGAGCAATAGAGAGAGAGAGAAAGAGAGAGAGAGGAGTGTCGCGTCATCAATCTTAACGCGAATCGACCGGGGACCACCTCGACGTCCTCCCGGCGTTTCTCGCAGATGTGACTTTGATTCTCTCTTCCGATACCCCCTGGAGACATAGACGTGGCTGAATTAAGTCCGTCTCGCTGCAAGCTTTCTCCCTCTTTTTCTCTTCGTGGTAATTTGTCCGATTTTCGATGGCAAGCTCTCGACATATTCGAGTTCAATCCAAGATTTCTAACACCTGTGATCTCCCCAGCGATCCAAAACCCTGCTGGCATTTACTTCGAGAACACTCTGCGTCTAGTCTTTCTAAATTTTTGTGGACACGAATTTTTCTAGCTCCCCAATCATATGCGATTAATTTGTATCCGACGATCCTGCTAGGCGATTCAATCTTGTGACGCTATAGAATCAAGCATCTCTAAACACATATCTCCAACATGTTCAATGTCCCAGCTCACGACGTATGTCAATTACCCAGGAAGCCTCCTGTTCAATGTTCTCAGGAGCAACGGGTCTATGTATATATAGTGAGTGGTACATACATCTCCGCAAACCTACAAGTCTGTTGTCGGACCCGAGGAGTCATCATCGATCGCATCACAGCCACGAAACATATTTGAGTTCACGCCTCGAACATACGGTCGTGCGTGCAGTATCGGTTTTCACTGTATCTCTGCATGTCCATCGGCAGATCCTACGAAACTCTCCACATAGAACAGAAAAACAGGCACACATGCCTTTTGTGCAAAGCCGTCAGTTTTTCTATGATGAAAGTATTTTTTTTCAGATTTTTTTGGGATGTTGAGTTTCAAATCGCAAACGGATAAGAAAATTCTTCAAATTTGGCACATTTTTGTATGAAGTATTCGAGAGATTGTGTAAATTCTTTACGAGCATTGAAAAACTCGTTATTAAATAATTAACATTGATGAATTGAATTCAGTCAAATGTAGTCTTATGGAAAGTGCTATAACTTTGCGACAAGTTTTTTTATTGACCTCTCAATTTTTTGATATCTATAATATGCTGAAAGCGATGAGAACGAAATAAAGTTTATTAATGAATATTTTTTGCATTTGTTCAAAAAATTGTTCTCATCAAAATGATAATTTTTTAATAACGAGCTTCCTGATCGTTGTGAAATTTTTACATGATCTCTTCAATACTTCGTAGAAAAACATAGTCAATTTGTTGAATCTTAAAAATTGGTGTGTTTTTACATAAAGTATTCGGGAGTTTGTGATCAAATTTCGCGGCGATTGAGAAGCTATTTATTGAAAAAATGACATTAACAATTTTCATAGGTACTCAACATCCTTCAGACGCTTCGATCGTTAATGAATGAAAAGAATCTAATGAAAGAATTGAATTATATAAAACGATTTTTCCTTCACAGGTACTATTTCTCCCCAATCTGAAAATAATTCACCAGTTATATGCTGCTCCCACGACTGAGTGTAATTCACAAAAGAGTTACTGCGGAGAAAACAGGAGCGGTCTTGCATCCTTCCGGGGATATAGTGGCAAAGCATAACTGAAGTAGAATTGGACGAAGGCAAGAAGAGGGTAGAATCGCGGAATGAAGAACGCAGTGAGCGCCTCGGTCACGGTGGATGCAGCTCAGAGATCCTGGGACGTAAAATCCGTCGGCCGTTGCAGAGAAACGGTCACGTAACGAAGAATCCCGCTTGCGAGGGGGGAATTACGAAGAAGAAGAAGACCGAGACCCTCTGGATCTGCGGCGTGGGACGCGATGCAGAAGCGACGACAGAAATATCAGCGAGTATATATGTGTAAACACGGTGTCTTTCTTCCTTCCTCTTTATCTCGTAGGTAAGCCCGCTATGGGGAGAGGTGAAACAGAGGCGAACGTATACAAAGAGCATACCTTAGTTGTCCGCTCGTAAAGCAACCCCGTATGCCTGGTTGTACACGTGTGCCCCCACGCGGTTTGCTTTTCTGTGACTCCTTCCTGCGACTCCATCTCGTTCTCTGGATCCTCGACTCTTCCTGCTTAAATTTATCCTTCTCTAGCTCACACATTCTCGGGTCCCGCATCTTCTCAGCACTTGGTACAGCCGTATTTGTTAAACGGGAGGGAATATGCATGAGAAAGCTCGTGTTCTCTCATTCTAGGTAGCACACCCCGCGATGAAGTTATGCTACAGTGATCTTAACGGTTCCGAGAGACTTCCACCGCTATATAACAGACTTAAATATGGATATGCGCAGCAAAAGCCTCCTGTTATTATAGCCGTAATTATAGAGATTCCGGGAAGCGCAAATGGACGAGGTGGACGACGCGTGCCATGTACGCAACGACCCACCTTGCCAGGATCGAAATCACTGCACTTTTTTTTCTACTATACACAGAGAGGAGGTCAACGGCTTGAATGCGAGGATTTAGCGATTCTGGGGACAAGATTATCAATGAGTTTTCCATCTCGCTACCTTGTCGCATAAAATATAGTCAGACTACGTATGTCAAGTGTAGCACAAACGCAAGCAGGACGTAAAAAGAGAGAATGGCTGGTAGAGGGAGAACTGTGATGTATATAGAGCCACATTTTTGGTTTGGGATAACATGCAGTCTTCATGTATGCATATACGTAGGACATATGGTGGTTGGCACGGTGCTTGGCCCCCATAGAAAGACTTGTACACTATGCTCGCTACGAGGAAATCTTAGCAGCAAAGCTCTCGCGGGGTTCTTTCTCTATTGGTTATAGCCTGTAGCTGAACTAGCACGACCCCCCGAGAGTCCTCATGAGTTTTCAATGAGATTAGCGGCCCATCTGTGCCAAGGCCCGACCCCATCGTCATCATCGACCATGGACAAAGCTAGTCAACCTGCTCACTGCCCATGGACTCTACATGAGGTCTGTCTATGTGTTTTTTCCTTTCTTTTTTTTCTCTCCCTCATTCTCTGGTCCCATTTACTATGCTGCGTATGGTGCACCATATATACATGCACTTGCTGATGGCGCGATTCGTACTACATATTCTCTGGTGACGGTGCACATAGTTGCTCGTTCATCCGTGCATACATACGCGCGCACACACAACTTTCTATACCGTACCCCCAACTCTGTGTACTATGACAATACTCTGATGGAACATCGATCAGGTTTTTTTCAACCCTCCACATCATATGGTCGCATTTAAAGACGCCATTGACCGCAAAGCTTAGTCGCATGCATCCTATTTCAAAGTAGTTACATTTCATATCATGCGAGGTGGAAATTTTGCCGTCTGAACGCGGCGATTATAATGGAATCGTTTCACGACTTTAGCAACATATATTAACTCCACTTTTCTCTTAGCTTCATCTGAGATATGAGTCATTCCAGCTCAGCGAATGTTTTTCCATTCACTTCCGATGAGATAGACGTGGAAAATTCATAACATGCTTCGACTTTTCATCATTGGACGATTTTGACAGAAAATATTCAGAATCCTGATAAAGCAGTGCTTTTGTCATGCGTTTTTTTAGAGAACAGTAGTTCCATGGTAAATAGGCCGATCGAGTGGATTCAAACGAATGACCAGACCAAGATTTCTTGAAGTGAAAACCTCAGCTATGTAGGGAGCGGGGAAAACGTATGACTTTGAATTTCCTCTCACGAACCCTATGGATCTCCTGTGCCAGAGTGGCACCAAATTCTAGTTTTCGTTCCCCCCGTCTAGGGGATATGGATTCTGGTCCATGATGCCCCATATGGAGGCTGCCCGACGCATATGCTGCGACAACGTCGCTAACGACCTGCCTTGGGCTTACGAAATGCTAAACTGCGGTTCCAGAGCTCTTCGTCCCCTCCGATCTATCCAATGAAAGTAAATAACCATAGCGTGATCGTTGCCACGAGTAAATGGGTAATCACAGATCGAAACCTCGACACTGCACTGTCATCAATTTTCCTGCACCGACGATTATATGTACGAGATCTTGGAAACTAATTATAATTTAAATTCGCTTAAAATTGCATGTCAACATAACCAGAAAAGATTTTTTTAATTAATTGTCCATACAGAACAATCTTACGAATCCCTACTTCCGTTCGTTTTGCAAAATGATCATATCAGTCGCGAAAAAAATATTTCCCAAAGAAAACTTTTGCATCGTCAACTAAAAATTCACTAATTGTGCCAATTTTTTTTTTTCCATCAAACCCATGAAATATTTGGCACGGCACCATGATGTGCTTTGCCTTTTGTGATCGTATCTCTGGATGTAAAAATGAGAGAAGATTGACTGAAAGAAAAGTTGTGGAAGGGTCCCTAAACACTTTCGCCGAGATGAAATGAGAAAGGACAGGAACAGCACGATTTCCTATCTAAACACCATGCGGAATGGTGTGGACCCTTCGTTTTTTTTCGAACCTGTGAGGCTAAACGAGTTACGTATTATATGCCCATAGCCACGCTGCGTACACGCTATATCAGAGATTGAATCCCCCTTGCCCCTTGCCAGTGCCTGAACCCCTCCACGCCACCAGGTTGTATTTCTGGCCGGGCCATCTGGCGAGCTATTATACCAGTATTTTAATTTAATTAACTCCACTAGTATATTCTACGGGGCGCCAATCCGATCGATATTATCGGCGTTTCATCGGGATTAAGCTTGTACGTACGGAAGGGATTCATCCTAGCACACAACATTCGAATCTGCCGTTTAATTAGGATTTCACGCCATCGTCCGAGAGAAACAGATTTTCATGAAAACGAATATTTGACCCAGCAAGCACAAAGTGTCAGGTGCGAAATATACGCATTCGGATATCATCAGAATGGACTGTCATTCATATACCATGACAATATCCACGTGTAACTTCCATTTAGATCGGACGACGTTTTGCAGAAATGAGCATTCTAGTGACAAGGTCATTAAATTAACAAGCATCTAATAGTGATCTAGCAGTTGCGACAAAAGATCTCGAGCTCTGGACGGAAAATTCAAAATCTCGATAAACGTTCAAAACCATAAAAGTCCCTGTAATTATTAACTTTACAGATCCGCTCCATTCGTCAATTAATAATTATGATTGGAAGCTACTCTGGAATAATTATTCACGTTTCGTGGATCATTCGGCTGGACGCAGTGAAACTCCTGTTTCTTTTTCTCCATACAATGCGTTGCTGAAGCCAATGCGCGATCGCCATGCTACTATCTGTATATTTATGGCGTATTTGTGGCAGCGCGAACATAGTTCTTTGTCATAGTCGGATGATTTTGGAACGACGAGATTGAGGCGGGGGCCTGTGTGCCTGGTCATGTGCCCCATGGAGTAGTAAGAGATGAATAGTGATGGGACGAAAGAGAGTGGAAGAGAGAGAACGATAGCGTAGAGTTTAGAATTCTGGTTGTGTAGTCATATCGGCGGTGGTTGAACAGCCGAAAGGGCGAGAGAGAAAGAAAACGGGAGCGTAGTGCCGGTGCGTCGCCGCATTGTCGTACCGAGTCATTGTGCGACCCGGTGGTACCCTCATATCCACATACTGTACTTCCCCTTTTCTCGTGCATCTGTCCTCAATCAGCGAGCCACGAAAATGGGATATACGCTTACCATATCGACGAAGAATTATTGACCTGGCCCTTGAACCCCCGCGGTACTCGATATAATGCGGAGAGACGATAGGAAGAAAGACACGAACATTCACTTCTAGTCTCATCACGAAACAACAGATTGCTTACTGCGAGGAATACGTTCCGCAGAATCTAATCAAAATCCCATACCCTGCCAATGGATTCAATTTCTAAATAGAAACTGCACTCGATTTTGCGAGGGTTCTAGCAAAAGTCTGCAAATCCGTTACACATACGAAACAAATACGGTGCTCCACATTTCAACAAGAACCATTCCCCATTGTTCTTCGACAATTGCCACTTGGAAAATATTCAAACGACAAATCTTAAAAATCATGGAAACATGAATTTTTCAAATTATTCTCGAATGTGCAGTTTTTCGAACTCGCAATTTTGGTTCCTAAGGCAGAATCGACGGACGGAGGCGCAACGACGGACAAAATCATTGCTATCGGGTAGCTGTCCACACGAACCGATGAAAAAGAGGAAGTGAGAAGCAGTGATGACTGAAAGGACGAGGATAGAGAGAACATGAGCAGAGGGGTAGCCCAGAGAATGGGCGCACTTAACTCGGGTCTGCTTAAACAGTTGTTTGATCGGCATTATGCACTAGCATGTGGCTGCTGCCACCGCTTATTAGTGGCGCAGTTAGAGGGGGCAGCCAGTGCTTAACGCAAAGGGCTGTTACGTCTCGCCCTCTACACTTGGTTTATTCTTCCACTTTTGTCGTTGTCACTCTCTAAACACTCGTACAAGTATTTTCCTTGTCGCAAACGTATTCTTTAACCATGAGAATTCATTGAGTCTCAAGTTTATCCATAAAATACGAGAATGTAAAGAGGATTTCTCTAGATTTTGCAAATAACTCGAGAAATTTCCACTGAATGTATTTGACGTTATAAGCTCCACGTGGATCATTGCGAACGAGTCGCAGGAGCTTCGGGACACAAAAAAATAGTTTTACCGTCGAAAATCGAATGCATGACTATTTGAGATCACTTCGGAGGTCTCGAGAGAATACGAAAGTAAAGATCGATACATAATTCTTTTGGACGTGAAGAGATTTGGATGGATATAAATTGGGTGTTCTTGTGCAGGAAAAAGCATTAGAACATTGTTGAAAACGGTCTCATGTTAGCGAGACTACAGGAGAGATCTCGCTTTCGTTTAGGTATAATATTCCGGATATGAAATCGCTTTTAAATCGGCTTAGCGTTAACTACTGGCACTTTAAGCTGGCCGGTGAAATGATTATCAGGACTACCCACTCCGTGGCATCGCGGTGTGCGCGCACGGTAACCAACGTCGGTTTTGCTATGCTTGCATACAATCATGCGTCAATGTATGCGAATCTGTGTATGTGTAGAAAGTGAAGCTACAGGGAACAGCACAGCAAGGAAGAAGGAGAGAGTGAGAGGAACGGAGAAGGAAAGCTCTGTTACTCGTGGTTTCGCGCTGCTGTTATCGCCCGTTGATTAATTGTTATGCAATATGACGTCACGCCGTGCCGGATTAGAATCCGGTAGGGAGAGAGTCTATCCCTTGATTCACCTCTCCATCGTCGTATGCGCTTTCGTAGGACGAGATCGGGGTCAGCGTTGGAATGTGAGCTCCGGAGGCCCAACACGTTCAATGTTGTACAGGGCCTCACTCTATTTGTATGTGCGAACGTATACGTCGCTATAGATGCGGATAGGGTGTCGCCTGCGTGAAGTTTCTGGCTAATCCACGAATTTGCCATGCCTCGAACATAGGAGCCTGATGAATATTGATACCGCGAACCGGTCTATGCTTCGCTCTGCTCATCTCACTGCACTACATTGCCTTGTTTTACTCTTACGGAGTTATGATTCACTCGGAGAATAACTCTCGTGTGTTTTGGTGAGAAATGCAAGGTGTCCTTGCGCTTGAATCTCAAGCAGGCGTGCACTCTGTGATAAGTTTGTCACATGAAATATAGAAAGTCTCAGATTGCCCTTAACTTGCTGTCGTGCAGTTTAGAAAGCAACAACTTGTGACACTGGAAAAGGGAACATTCGTTGCCTGTTGATTGATCAATCATTTTTTCGAGTAATTACGTTCGTTTTTGGCCGCTGCAAGAGCTAGGGCACGGCTGTAGGGCTCTACGGAATATATAACGATATACGTGTTCAGATGGAAACATATCTATGCAGTAAGAGCTTTGTATCTTGCTGATAAGAATGAGTAATAATAAAGGGTGAAAGACTGCTCGATACTTTACCCGAGAAGAGTAATGGTCGAGAACAGAAGAGGCTGCAAGAAAGCTGTAGACTTTACGTATTATAAAATGTATACTTAAGGGCACACTCTTATTCCGTGAAATATAAAAGAAGCCAAATAAATCGTGCTGCCATGATTGTATGGTGTGTGCCGGTAGGAGGCTCACATTATATTATAAGCGCGTAAAAGCGATGAAACATGTCGGCCCTTCTTCTTGGTCGGCCATTACGTCTTCTGAACGACGAGAGATATGAAGGAGGATCGGTGAGCAAGAGCGAGAGCTGTAGAGGCCCCAGTAAGCGTTCTGTTACGCCACCACTACCATCGGGCACAACCCCTTTATCGTGGGGAAAGCTCGCGGAGCACGAGAGTAATGCGCGGAAATCAAGGGTTAATTCCTCGACGCCGTAAAGCATTTTATCTGTTCCGCGGTTCCGACTTGGGCACTTTCTCTCTTTTTCTCCCTCCGCCTCTGTTCTCTTGCCATTGTATAAACGAATCGCTCTCCTTCATCGTTCCCTTGGTTCACTTATAATATAAAAGGGGTGAAGTGGTAAATCTTAAATTTGACGGATACTCTGTTTTGTTGGGAAGACGGGACGCGAGACCTGCACGTAAAGGTAAATCGTGTTTGGTTTGCTAGGCAGTATGTTGAAGTTCGAGGCATCATCTTTGTATATTTTTTCCTTTCATTTGCATGAACCCAAGTGTCAGCAACGCGCAGCAATTCGTATTATAATACGAAAAATTGAAAAGGCTCACAAATAATATAAGAAATTCATGTTTTCATGCGTCCGAGCACTCTGGACCGAAATTTATCGAAGTTCTGAGAAAAAATGAAGAAGAAAAAAATCGGTTAAACGAATCGACGCGCCGGACAAGCCGCTGCTCTACACCTGACCCTTCTACTGTCCGGGAGCACTAAAGATCTTATCGCAAAAATTGGATTCGATTTGCCGGGGTGACCGCTCAAACGTATAAGCAGCTCATAAAATATATTTTTTTAGACCCTTCCTACGTACGCTCTCTTGCACGCGTTGATAGCTCGTGGGATTAGTTTTATGGGTAGATACGGATCCTAATCCTGTGGAAACCAACCACGCAGTTCACACCGACGCCGTGATTTTTCCTTCGTTCTATCTTCTTAGATTTTCCGATCGACACATAATCATAATTGAGATATATTCGAAAACTTTGATACTTCGTATCTTCGTACGCCCTGTAGTCACCAGGGGTCAAAATGACCCCAAGCACAACTTTGGGCTCACATGTACCACAAGTCATTGGCGTTCGAGACGCTTGGCCTCCTCTCGGGTGCTTTGGGTGCCTGAAAAAAAAAAAAATGTTTTTCACACATTAATTCTGCGCTAATTTTTCTTTTTCCATTTTGAAAATCGGATAAAAAAGAATTCGCTTGATATTCTTATTCGGAAACGTTCAAATTAATATCCTGAATTTTTATCCGTCGTTCGGAGCGATACTGACAACGCGAATCCTCGCTGAATCCTCAACTCGTCCGCATTTTACATACACGCAAATCTTTGTTGGGTACAGACCTGCAAATTCCTGCAATGTGTTAATTACAAGAGCATTTGAAATGAAGCAAAAATCAGAAATCGGAAAAGATTGTGAATCTGTTGAAGCGACTGGAACATTTACAAAAGCATAATCGTCAGATGATCGGCTCTTGATTTTATATCGTTGCTTTTTCATCGCCAATATTGAACCGACCAAAGTGTTCTCGATTTCGTTCTTTTTTCCAGAGAGTAAATGGAAAAATGTTTTATCTTCTTCCTATTACATTGGAGAGTGAAACTGCACTGTCGTGAAACTAAGAAAGTTGCCCTCGATAGAAATATCGTCTGAAATCCCACCGAAAGCCATTCTTCGGTGGCAATGGGTCAATTCGGGTCGGTGGAATTGCCTTATTGACGGGTGAAGTGGCTGGCCGGCAGGTCGACTCGTTCGAGAAAGCCGGAGGGCGGCTTCAGGCGCGACTCAGATGGAACGCAAAATCGAGTTAGGACGACGGGAAAGACGTCGTCACCAGAGCCTGGTAAACGGTCTCCTCCCGAAGAGACACTCTCGAGACTTTGTTACCCATTTTGTCAACTTCTATGTCTATATCGACTAAATTCATACAGAGACTTTATCGATACACACGTCCATATATATTGACCATGAAGGATATGAGTACGAATGAATATCATGTGCCGGTTTCATGTTTCCAGGCTTGTCGTTTATAGAGCCCCGAGGAATCAATTTTACGGCATAGATGCCAAAATATGAAAAATTAAAAAAAAAATTCAAAATTTTTACGAAAATCCCTAGAACTTTTTCTTTTTTATGAACTGGCAGTCCAGCTACCGCTCATTATCTTCGTTTTAGAATTATCTTTCAAATGGTGGGTGGCGATTTTTTTATTCATCATCATTTTTTACTTGTTTGTGAATTTAAAAAGTGGAAAATGTGACGAAAAATTTGATTTTTTGAGTCGGGTTTAAAAAAAAAAAAGATCGAAATGCAGCCTGAAATCCATTCTGATTCATGAGCTTTATTCATGGGAAAGATTCGTCAAAATGGGTTCAAGGGTTTTTTGGTGAAACAGGCACACCCACAATTGTGTAGGAGAGTTTTATATTTATAGAGATTCATTGACCTCGTAATGATTGCAGTAATTTCCAGCAATCACTAATTTATCGACATTTGAAAAATCGCAGTGGAACAAGAGGAATACGAGAATTTGAACGTTCAACCGAAAAGATGGTGTTGTAGCGAATTTTTCAAAATTCTGTTTGTTTTCATGAGACTTGATAAACTGGCAACACGAGACAATCGACACGGCATGGAGACGAAGAAGGGAACTCTAGACATAAACTTGACTATATTCGAGCTAAGCATGACGTAAAAACAGTTTCGAGGGTTTGCTGCTAGTGATGGTAAGTACAGAGGAAAAGGAAAAGAGAAGGCGTGGAGACGGTGATTCGAGACGACAGGAGCCGAGTGACCGAATCAAGTCGATCGTGCAGCTTGGTCACAGACCGTTTGATGCAATAAAAAGGGCAAGGCTCCTGTCTACTCTCGTCTGTTCCATTCACAACAACCTTCACTGCGCACCCTCGTCGATGTCTTCGTGTCGTTTGCCATATCATACATTGATACACCATGACGGAACTCGTATTCATGCGAAAATTGTATTCACAGCTATAATTCGGTCCATACCAACACGCTGGGTATTATTCAGAGGTCAGATACTCCCTGATGTTTTTTCTCAGCCCCTGAAATGAATATGCGGTTCGAAATGAAATAGAATCAAAGATTCGAATCATCAAATCTACCGCTTAATGTTTTTCAATCGTGAAAATGATGATCTTGCATCGAACAATGTCAAAAATTCGTCGCGAGAACCCTCGAGAATCCTAACACACACTTGGACGTTGAGCGTTCATTTCTATACGTACAAAACTTGGTCCAGTACAAAATAATATTGTGTATCCATATACATGATGTGTACTTGTGCGTGTGTTCATAGAATATCATATCGTATATACCGATATAATCCAGGACTGATCAGATTAAATGCCGCCGGACGGAGACGCGGACGATTCGCGATGCTATGGCGTTTGCGATCCCGAGAACGACCAACAGTTAACGGGCGAACAACAACCGCGACGATTCTCGCAGAGGATCCCCCGGATGAAAGAGGCTCAAGTGCACAGCGCCGTAAAATAACATTGTCCCATGGATCCTCTGGCGATGATGGTGTCGACCACAGTATAGAACGTTTGTTCTCTCTTCTCTCGGCGAAACGAACCACTTGGCATCAGCGGAGGAAAGGGGGTTGCTAGAGTTGTGCGAAATTCGTAGCAGCAACCCCTAAACATACAAATATAGCAGTACAGCTATAAATAATGAAGCAAAAGGTCTTGGATGTCGCGGATGATGTAGACTTTCCACCGCAGAATCCTCGCCAAACCGTTATGCTTTAAATTATTTTTCATCCTCGCCGCACCCTCAACACCATTTTATTCGCGGGAGCCTTTGCCATGGATAGAGCAGGAGACATTGTTTCTCGGTCTATACCATGTACTTAAGGTTAAGTATGCTTGCTCGCGTTGCTCGTTCGAACGACCGACGACTCACCACGCAATCTCGGATCGACGCCGTGTGCCGTCGACACCTGCAAACTCTCGATACTCACAACCCCACAAACACCAACCCTTTTACTTCTGCATAGCATTACGTTTTATACATAAAAAATATCTACATATATATATTCCGTGCTACTTGATGCAGCCGGCGAGATTATGGCGCAATATTAAGCGGGAAGTGGCAGAGCGAATTCTGGCCAAGGTGTGTATACATATATAACATGCTGGACGTTCCTGCCCGCGGGCACCGTTCGCTACGTGTATGTGTATGTACCCTGCAAAAAGACGATTCCGACGTCGACCGGATTACCGGACGCTGCGCTTTTTCTGCTGCTAGAACACCGCGTTGTTCCGTGAAATTGATACCAAGTTTTTTGCTTTTCAACACGGCAAGTGTATTCACCACTTTTTCTTCTTTTTGTTCCATCAAAAATTCCGTCCCGTCCGAATAAGAGAGAACGGGAGGAGTGAGTATATGGCGAAGTAGAAAAGAGCATATCTTGATGAAATGGAAACGCGAGTGCACAAGGATTAACGAGTGTATGACAATAACTACCTTAAAACAGAACTCGCTAAGCCGCGAAATGTAATTCAATGCAGAACCCAATTTGATCGAGTAAAATTACAAAAATTGTAGAATGCTTGTGTCAGTCGGAGTTTTCGCGAAGACAGCGCTCGCGCTGGGTCTCGTCACTCGATTCAGAGAAACATTTTTATTCCACCAGAGGTTTAGCCTAATTTGCTTTTCTTTCGTTATCGCAAAGAGAAAAAGAACGAGGAAGAGGATAAAGAAAATAGTGCGAAAAGTGAGAATGAGGTTGAAAAAAGAAACGGGATGAAGAGAAAATCGACGGCAGATATATGTAGCAATGTTTCCTCGTGTTCGTTCGATTGAATACAAGAGAAAGCTCGTATTTTTATCAGACGCCCATATATTTTCATATTCCAATTGCAGTGGCCTGGGAATATTGTAATTTGCATTGAAGACGGTAAACTGCGGTGAAAAGAGCGCTAACGTCATGGTCGCTTTGTATATTATAAGATTACTCGTATATTTCTATATCTATATATACATGTCTATGTAGAGGCAGTGGGCGAAGTGGTATAGGGGCGAGGGTACATCTATAAAACATTCGACGCGTTGTTGGAGTATGCAAATTGACGATTCGCATGTAGAAACCTTGCGAGTCACTGCGCGGAGACTCGGCACTGCAAATATAGGCACTCTCCAAAAATATTATTTATAACGACAAACTTTAATTGGGTTGAAATGAATTTCGTTCCGAGGATTGTAAAATAAAAATATTTTAAGATTTTTGAATTATCGAATTTGCTAAATATTGGAGCGGTCGATACGAAACGATTTGGATTCCCATGCAGCCGGAATCACTCCATATAAATGTTCAATTTATGTTTGCATGCTTCGTGTATAGTGTGACAACGATGTCGCTGCTTTCACGCTCTGCATTTTTTCTCACCCTGCTTGCGATCCGACCTCATCGAAGTTGCCGCGCGCGCGAGGATCGTTTGTCTAGTGGCATTTTGTTAGACACGGTTCTCGGTGGTGAAATCGGCGATTCGAATTTACGGTGAATAATGCCTGGCATTACGATAACCAAAGTGAGAAAGCCTCGACCTTGTTTTGTATCGAGCAGCAGCCGAACAGAAAACACTTTGGATAAACACGCGGAGCACATACACGAGTGTCAGAATGTATTTTGTGGTTTTGGTTACGGAGGCGAAAATAAATGGGAATCAAGAATTAGAGCTACGAATGGAAGATAATGGATTGTAGGAAAATTGCAGTCGGCCGAAAGTGTTGAGAGAATTACGAGTCGAGATTTTTTCTAGATTTAACGGAACCGCCTTCATATTTCTAAGATTTTCTGCAGCGAAACACGAATGGAGAGAAATGTGCACGTGGAAAATGAATTAGACGATTTTAGTGAATAAGGAATTTGGAAAATATGAACACTCGCAATAGAGAGAATTCATGGAAAATGCGAAAGTTTTAAATGTAGAGAAACACTCAGCAAGAAGGGCACGCAGAGAGTAGAAGGGCGACCGGAAATATATCGTCGCCTTCCGGCACAGGAATGTCGACACGGAGGTTTTACTAATAACCCGCACAAATTCTGAACGGTGGAGAGCTTTGCGAGACCGCCGAACCGAAGCGTGGAATATTATAATTGATTTATAGCCGACGTACGTATATGTATAGCAAATACAGAAGCGATCGGATTTATCAGAGTGAAAACGGCGAGGGATATATTCGGGAGAGTGCGTGTATACGGGATTTTGTGCGTCGAGGATGAATACGATGAGACATTTTGTCCGACGATCGCTTCCGCGGATCATATCGCCGGCTTCGGAATTCCGGAATACGACAACGAGAAATGCATAATAATTTGGACAATGGATGCTCCGATGAAATGATCGTCACCACCGTGTGGAGAATTATCAAAGCGACGACGAAGCACCTCGCATGAAATTAGTTAACAGTGCAAATCGGATACAACGACGTCGACAAACGCTCATTTTTTGTTCATTTTAATTTTTTATTTCAATCGATATATTCGGTCGCGATAATGTCTTTTGATTTTGCTGCGACTCTCGAATAGATGAATGTTACATGGTGAATAGAGTTGAACCGAGAGGACTGGGCTTCGCGATTGAATTGCCACTCCATCGAACTTCCGATGGCGGGCATGACCGATCGCGAATCCGATGCGATGATCGTACGTGGATCTGAGTATGTAAACCCAAAACGAGAGTTTTCATCGCCTTCTACACACGGTACTTCTCACGGAGAACGTAACTATAGCACGAAAAAGGGTTGGTGATAAATTTAAATTTAAGGGGTTACTCCGCTCTGGGCCGCAATCTGTGATTCAGCGCCATTAACCACAGAATTCGCTCGAGGAGAGCGAGAGACTACTCTACCCTTTCCCTTTCTCAATCCCTCTCAGCCATTCTCTTTCTCTCTGGAAACCTGCAACACTCACCAGGACTTTCACCTAACTTGGCACATCCTCGAGTCTTCCGGCTCAGCCGGATCTTCGAGTTTTGCTAAAGCTTTGCGATCCTGCAGAAAGTATGCGGAAAATGAATTCATTTAATGTTTTTCCTCGACCCACTTGAAAAAGCTGAAAGGTCAACGGATACAAATAAGCGTGAGTACTCGAAGCATGGGCAGCTGATGTGTCAAAAATGATTGTTTTTCCAAAATGAGTTTTCTTCAAATCTGTCCATATAAAAAATGCAGCACAATAGTCGCAGTTTTTTTGTGAACTTTTTTGAAAACTGTGACAAACTTTATTTTCAACTAACCGTGTCTGCGAGCTTCGCCCCGCAGATATGAAAAGTGAAATTTATTTTTTTCAAATTCTTCAAACATTGATTTTACGAAAATTGCCATAACTTTTTTTTTTTACAAACTGGCACTCAGCTACCGCTCGTTTATTCGGTTTTGAATTGTCTTTGAATTGGTAATTAGCCAGTTTTCATTTATTATCATTTTTAAAATTTCTTGTTAACTTTGAAAGTGCAAAATATTACGGAAAATGTGATTTTTTGTTTCGAGTCAAAAAAGAGCTTCATTCCTGTGAAAGATTCATCAAAATTGAGTTCAGTGGTGCTTGCGTGAAAAGGGCACAAACAAAAATTTTGTAGTAGAGTTTTTCTTCAGCGACGAGTCGTACGAAAGCTTGGCTTGGTAAGTGACAGGAAAAAATGATATTAATAAAAATCGATTTTGATACAGTGTGAAAAATATAACGGAGAAGAAAAATCGCAATGATATCGTAAATTCGTTTTGTCGCCGTCATATGGACCGAAGAAATTAATAGCCATTCATAACATTGGAGACAGAACCTCATGCAAATTCGATAATAATGCGATGACCCGCACACGCGAGCGATGCCGGTGGAAAATCTGGCACGAGTATCTTCTTTGAGTACATCCGCCACGGCAATACTGTCGTCATAAATTTTCTCGATATAAAAATCTAAGTGCCTCGACGAAACAGAATGGAGCTATAGCGAATCCCATACCACCCTCCGGCTTTATGGATTATTCAAACATAGTTTTTTTAACTGTCTCGAGACATTCATCGTTTCCGGAACATAAAATTTTTCTCGAATTTTCTGACGGTATGCGGGAATGCAGAAACATTCCTTGCTGCGAGTGTGTTCGTCTACTTATATTATTTCGGTACATATGCACCCCAATTTGAGATTTTTGTACACATGTATTTGTACATACTTTTGGCTCGAAATTACCAAGTTCCGCACAGTCGACGAACAAGCAGTTTTCATAAAAACTGCAAACGGAAAGAAGCAATTATGGAAACGTTAAGTTTGTGGGCAGTGTTCCTATATCGTGACAGTAAACTGTAAGAATTTTCAATCCTGTTACGATACAAAGTTAACTAACGTCGCGATACAATGTCACGAGATCTTAATGATGAGCTGACTCCTGATCGTCCATCAGTCACCGTTATTTCTCGTTCTCTATGAATTTGCAGGGAAATGAGAGAAATGCATACGACCAAACGAGATCAAGGCGAGATCAGGTTTCAGCTTTTGCTCAATTGGTAAAAGAAAAATAGGAATCTGAAAAAGAAGGTGTCTCGGAAGTCCTGATTTATATCGTCTCGGTATTTTTCGCAGATCTCAGTACTTCTTAATTTGAGGTTTCTCCGTTAGTCAACCTCTCCCACTGTTCCTCTCTGGCTCTCTTTCTGGACCCTGTAATTCGATCTTGCTTTTACGCTGGCATCTCAACATTCTTGGTCCTTAAACCTACGGTGTGGCGAGATGATTCGATTTCTCGGGAAATCGGACGGGAAGTGAATCAACAGCGACCCGCCAGCTAAACGGTCGCTTTCTCTCCCTCTCTCCTTCCCCCGTTCCGTATCGTTAATGAAAATTAAAGAAACTCTTGTAGAATATTTTTCACAAACTTTCGTTCAATTTTCATAAAACCCTGACAATTTATTTCTCGATGCGACTCGAAAAAAAAATGAAAACCTTCGTAATCGTAGTTTGTTGCCAATGAAGTAACATCGTTACGCGTTAGAATGAAAACCAGTTGAGCACGCGCGCATTCGAATATCTCGAAGATGGAGACGAAGAACATGGAGAAAAAAGAAAATATTATGACGAACGAGTGAAGCGGAGAACGGTTGGTAGAGTAGCGACAAGCATTGATGCGTCATATCGGAATACAGCTCGTAAGTTTTTATGCTTGTTGCCGTGAAACTTGTACGAAGCGATTGAGATGGAAATACAGGAAGATGTGTCGAAGAAGTCGATTAAGGGATAAGTTTTTGTAGTGAAATGTTTGACCCAAGGGACACGATACTTTTCACGAAACTATTCACGTGTGTATAAATACGCATTAAAAAAAAAAAATCACTCTCTGCAGAAAGCTGATAACAAAAAGGTAAAAGGCTTTGTATCGGTAGCGATAGGTAGAAAGTCACGTGTACGAAACATCCACTTTGGGATGCAAATCCACGTGACCTTTTTTCCCATCATATCACAAACGGACGACAAAATAAAACTGGCGGACTTTGCGGGTTCGAGGGGGTAAGGCTCGGACAAATATCCTATCGTTTACATGTATCTTGATCGTGGTCAATCCTTGGGACACGATTTACATTTTATTTTATGATAATATTTCTCATATTCGAGGGTGGAAATCTCCGGTTAATCTCGGGCGACCTTCGTGGAAACTCTTCGCACTTCCTTTCCTTTCGAGCCAACATTTGGTCGGAAAGACGTAAGCCATAACAGACGCACCTACACACTCACACATTCGCTTCTGTTCCCTCTTAGTATTCCATCAAGGGGTGATGGTCGAAAAACGATTTGACCAACTTGGACACTCTCACACAATCACATCGTACTTATCCTCGATAAGACGATGAAATAAAAGTGAAAAAAGTTGGACGCACACCCTTGCAAATATAGATGGGTACAGGTATACAGCGGACGGTAGTTTATTCGTCCGGGGAGAATGTGCACGATATACACGTGGCTCTCGAAGAGAGAAAGAGGTAGAAAGATAGAGCTATGGACGCATCACGAAACGCTTGTCCCATCGTCGAAGTCCTTCGCAAATCCGTCTGGCCGACGTTCTCGTGGTCTGGCTAGAATATCAATTGCCAATTCGTTCGGGCATATCGACTGGGCACTCAAGGGCGTGACACAAATGCCAGATGCAATCAGCGGAAGAAGCGAGACCAGAGGCTCGAATATAAGGCGAAAGAAAGAAACAGACTAAACTTATTCCGTATCCTCTTTTTCTATTCCACCTTTTACCTCCACCTGATTTTTATGCATCAAGCAAAGATAGTGCAACGTTATGCTTAATCCATATATCCAATGTTCCCTTATGTGTCTTCTCGAAGGAATAGACGGGAAGCAAGGATTCCTCAACAACTGTCGCGACCATCACACGCTATAGAAAAAAGGCAAGATCCGGTAAAATAACGCAGAGATTACCTCGCGTAATCCACAGACTGTGGATTTTATCCTCGAGAATATCCTACGGGCTTTCGAACTTATCCCTTTTCTCCCTTTCGTTGGACCAACCGGATACGCGAAACCAACTGGAAAAAAAGAAAGACGAAACAGAGGACGATAAACTAACGAAAATTTTCTTCCGGATGAGCGAATCTTCGCTAGATTTTTCCTCACGTCTTTCTCCGTCGTAGCATCGCTGCAAGGAACTTACGCTCGAGTTCGTATAGCATGCACAATATTTTCTATTCTTGTCATTTTTTATCCGTTGAATTTTTGCAGAGAAACACGCGACAAAAGGAATGCGTCGTGGACTCTGCCAAATACATGTGTAATAAGGAATGTGTGTGCGGAAGAGTTTTGTCAAATTCGAAGCAGCACGAACATCCTCGAATATACACGTGTGCCACGATTACAAAGAGTCTCGTCCGGGAATTGTTCGCCAAAATACAGTCTGCACTTCCGGCTGCGAGCTTTTTCTCTCCTTCTCTCCTCCCACTTTTCTTCTATAGCTTCAATATTGTCGCTATCTCTTGTACACAGTTGCCATCCATATTCCTCGTGCAAGCCGCCATATTACCTCTTCGAGAAAAGGCTCTTGCCTCCACCGCTTTTCTTATTGTCTTCTCCCATCTCTCTCACGCTCGCGATCTTGCTCCAACTATTTCGGGATTTGCTCCTCGCCCCTTTTACTCCTATCACTATCGTTCCCAGTCGCCGCTTTATGCGAATCGCACACCGAAGAGGGAGAAGCGCACAGAGTCTCCTTGTGGCATAACGCACCCGCGAAAACTACCCCCATAAAAGTTGACGACTTAAATCGCGGGGCGTATGCCCTGACCTCCTATAGACATCGTTACGTTCTATGTCCATGAGTTTACGTGTATTGGCGCTGTTGTAGACCCAGGACCCGACATTTTTTTGTCAAGGGAAGAAACGATCTGTGCGGCTAAGCTCAAAATGGCACCTAAACATTTTTATTCTTCGCCAGGCGTGCGAAAAGTATTTTTTAAATAAAAAATGAATATATTTTATAAAATATAAAATATAAAATATAAACCTTTTTAGATCTTTTACCCTCCGAGTGCTAGAGAATCAATCCAATGTGACGGAACGTGACGAAAAGTTTAAAACAGGTTGTTCAATCAGAGTTTGTCATTTTTGATAAAATTTCTTGTCAGTTTTCCAACGTAAAAATCTGTTCGTTGCAAATTTTTCAAAACAAATATTTTCCTACTTAATCAACAATAGAATTGAACAAATCATTCGAAAGCTTCACAAAGACAGATGGTTGGTCATAACGTACCGGATGTACTCGATTAGAAAATGTATTATGAAGAGAAAATGAAATAAGCAGATGACCAAACGATCAATATTGAGCAAACGTATAAACGATAGAGCGGTGGACGAATCAACAGCTTGAGGATTAATATTGCAGGATATCTTGTGTACGAGGCAATCGATGTCAATCGCAAGTATTCTCAATCGACAGTTTGTTGGCAAGTGATTTTTTTACAAGGAAAACAAATCAACGAATGCTCGTATTTTTTTAATAACATTATTACATTTTGACGAGATTAAAAACTTTTTGATTATTCCTGTGCCAAAAAAGAGTCCAACTCCCTGTAGAACTACCAATGTATTAATTTGTACATCTCACAAACGATCGTACTCCGAGAATCTTCTCCTTTCAATATGCCGGAAAGTGTCCTGCTGACGTCGCATCCCAAGACTGAACACCGTCGGATTAGTTTAACGTCTGCTCCGCTGAGCTCGAATAGGTGACCAGGATAAAAATATCTGATTACGCGATATGCGTCACTATATACGAAATTTCAAACTCGCGTGCGTTACAAAGTATAAATGCTTAATGTAAATTTAAAAGAAGTTTATTATTGATGCTGCGAGAGCCTCGTGGAAAAAGGGTCCCTTCACTTTCTCTCTTTAACCGTTCCGAGGAGAGAGTTGAACTTTCGAATACAACGAGGAGACCAAATTATGGTGCATCCCTTAGAAAAGTGAGGGTGTAATTTATCCCAGGGATTTTTTTTCCCCGGATCTGTTGAACCACGCATAAATATATATTCAATATTCCATCCAGATTATCCGAGTCGTGCTAGTGCAACACTCTTAATATTTTTAATAACATCGATACATGGATGAGAAAGCGATATCGCCTTGCGCTTAGGACAAGGGGGTGCATAGAAATGTGCGAATGCGTCATCCCCGGACACGCACAAGTGCTGACGCGTGAACGATACGAATATATCTATAGATACGTGTACATAACGGCCGAGGCATGTCTAGAAACTGTAGATGATTTTGGTCCTTCGGTTTCAATCACTTACGCCATTTAGTAGATTTATACGTGCTTTCGTGGATGATTTTTATGGATATTAGCAGATTCGGGAAAAATATGGCCGCGTGCCACACAAGCGAATCTTAATTTCGATCCACGTGATTATGCGGCGAATCAACTTTTTTCCATATTCATTCGTCTTACGTTTTGATTTAAAAACAAAAGTAGGTTTGCCAAACTTTTCACAAGTTGAGACTGGATTTGGGTATCCTGAGATCGTGAAGCAGGATAATGTATGGATGAGTAGAGTACAGCAGTGTGTAGACGTATTCGAATAAGAAGATCGCAACATTTTTTGAGTCTAAGGCGGAAGAACAGTGGACGAAAAAAGTAAATCTTTGGAAAGTTTGAGTAGCTGGAATAGTGAACACCGATCTGGTTCCTCTCTCTCTCTCTTTTTCAACGAGACGAGAGGAAGACTGAGAGGAGGAATAAGAGCATTCCTCATAGAGCTCCTTGAAATTACGTCAAAAGTCTCGTGAATTTATCGGGGCACTTTTTAAACTCCTCCTTGGTAGGATTAGCATATTATTTCTATGAAAGAACTCACAGCGGATATGAGAACGGAGCACCCTGGCGTCGGCGAAGAAAACGCGGATGAAAACGACGCATACTACGTTTGTGGATATCCTCGTGGGGACAGAGAAATAGCACGAGACTCAGAGGGAGAGAGAAAGAATAAGGGAGCATTTGGTAAAAATTTGAGGCCGCAGGGAAGGGCTGAAACGAAAAAAACCATTCGACGGATCGCCGAGAGCTTCTTTCGTGTAATATAACACCGACCGTGCGAGAGAGCATATCAAATATGTTGATAAATGATCCCTTTGAGGAACATCCGAATGGATGGCGCCACCGCTCTTTCTCGAACACCTTTCATGTATGCGCCCACATTTGAATGTCAGACGTGAACTATTCACTTCAAGATCCTTGCCAGTCTCGCCATCGGGATATATGAATATCCTGCAAAGCTAGTTCCTCCTAATAACATATAACAAAGAATATCGTCATGATCGAGCAAAGTATTCGCCCAATTTGGAGGATTTCACTTTTTATCAAAGAGGTGCCCTTTATTACGTGCATTTCCAAGAATTTTTTTTTTTTTTTTTTTTTAAACGCGAATTCAGAAACAAACTTTTTCCAACGAAATAATCAATAAAATCCAAAATATTGCCAACAAAAGTTTCGTTCGTTTGCGTGGCTACCATGACCAGGCATCTGGAGTGAAAAAAGACACGATAACGAATTCCATCGAAAGCATTCTTCTACGACAGTCGTATTTCCGTTCTGACAATCAGCATGCTGACCGGGAAATCTTTGATGTTTCGCATACAATTCAAGAGGTTCAAAGCACACAAGGGATTGACAATCTTTCGGTAGATCTGGCTGAGGAAACATGAATTTCGCTTTGAACTACTGAACGATTGTGTGCAGAGCTCAAGTACACTCGAATACTGGCGGAAGATATAAACCATTTTAATTTATTTCAACAACATCATACGTTGGCTGTCGACAACATTGGGATTTTGGTGGAGAATGAAATTCGTATGTTGGACCTACGGTCGCGTCTCGATATGGTTGGCTCCAGGGGGTGATCTCAGAGTAGGAAGTATTCTGCAGAGAAGTTCTCTTTGGATGGTAAAGTAGAATTTCTCGTTTCGTACGGTACGAAGGGGAACTCACTGTACCAACGCGGTGGATGCTTTGCCAGAGCTGAGAAAGAAAGTTCTCATTAAGTGCGACTGTCAATATCCACCTCGACATTTACTGACTGCAGATAAAGTATCGATCGCCAATTCAATTGAATAAAAAATTGCAAAGGAAAAAAAACGAAATTCCTGCAATTTCGGCGACCGTCAGGAAAATAATTGTGAATAAATTAATGTATTGATTGGTATGGACTCTTGTAGAATTATCTGAATTATCTCCATACGTAATGCCAAAAATTCTAACATTGCTTATTCAAGTGCTGAACTAATTTGGCGTCGTATAATTTATTTGGAATGTTAGACGTTGAGCTCGGAATATTAAAACTGGGATACAAAGGCAGAAGAAGTATTTATTCAAAAAAACGTGAAAAAGTTGTAACTTATTCGATGGGCAACAGAGCGGGCAATGTTTTTCTTATAAAATGAAATTTACCGACGTGAGGTGGAAAATATTTCACCCTCGATGTGGTCCAGAGTTTATGGGATTGGTTTGGTCTAACTAACTCTTGCTCAAGCATATCGAGCGTGAAGAGAAAGGAGAGTTCATGGCATTTAAGGAAAACGGAAGTAAGGTCCGCGAGAGGAAAAGAATAAGAGAGAGAGAGGGTGCGGAGATGTAATCATTCGGGTTCGGTGAAAATTGGCAAATTGCCTATCAACGCGAATCGACGAACCATTTGATATCCGTGCAAGATATATTGTTCCCATACGAAAGGTTTGGCTCCGGCAGGCACGATCAAAGGAATATCCTCGTGAATTCTTCTCCACGCCTCAATCGAATTGTCCGGTCCATATGCCATTGATCGGAGAAAATATGGACAATTTACCGTCCGCTAGAGGTTTGTACATATATATTTATCACGCAATATATACAGAAATATATTCTGCAGCGTTGTACGTTGCAGCACGAGCCTTGGTGGATAATGCAATCACCAACTACCTCTCTTCGTGCTTTGATACACGAACAAACAATGAAAGACAGAAAGAAAGAACAAGAGAATCGCGGGAGAGAAAGAGCCAGAAATAAAAGGAGAAAAAGGCAGCCCACTCTCGTGAAAACCTGTGAAGTTCCGACTCGTCTACCACTTTAATAAAATAATTGAAACGTTTCCAAGAATACCGACTTTGCTCAATATGGGTATCGCCTTTCATCTCACGATTTCGGTTTCGGATTGGATGTTACCAATTGCGAAGCAAATATATATGTTCCATAGCAATCTGGCGTAATTCCGCTTTTCACTCTCGTCGATACGTCGTATGTTCTTTCTTTCAATAAATACCAGAAAAGATCGTTCACAGCAAAGAATTCAAACGGCATTGACCGCGTCGTTTCCCAGGTTGCTGCGCGCTTCATAATTCCCATTAGCTAACCGCGAAAGACTAATGAGATTATTCATCACCGAGATATTACATTCGAAACAATTTCGGCCAGAATTATGATACCATAGGAAATATATATTTCATAACAAAAAGTGTAATATAATAAGTATACATCAAGAATAATCATTGAATATTTAATGAAATCTCACCTTTACTATGTGATGGAAAAAACCGTCTTTTCACTTGAAATTTTGTTTAAATCTAGTGTAATTCAGTCACTGTATTTAAATACCGAAAAGAAAGAGGAGCTCACAAAGTTGAAATTAAACTTTTCTCGGAGACGTATGAAGCTTGACGTATATGTTTTTTGCCCATGGAAATCGCGAAAGAAAGCGAGGAAAGAAAAGGAGATGACGGAATGGAACGAAGAATCTGAGAGAGAGAGAAAGAGAGAGAGAGAGAGAGGTAAAGAAAGATATATAAATGCAAGCCAACCTGATCTTCATCCCGTTGTAATTCCCATGGGATCCAGGGGCAACGGGATCAGCAACGATTTCACTCACTTCTCAAGCTTGCTAGATGGTACGCGACAGAAGTAACGTAAAGGGATGTATCCTGGAGTTTGCAGGCATGAAGAAGAGAGATAAAAGAGAAGTAAAGAAGAAGCTAGGCGCACCGCGGAGAGTTCTGAATTCCTCTTTATTTGCATATGCAGATATATACACATACCTGGGTAGGTAAATTTCTATATACAGTCATATTAAATGCACGTACTTTTTTGCATACATACAGTAATAGTTAATATATACCGCGATGGTAAAAGAGCGGGTACGGTGAGAGAGCAGCAATGGGAAGAGTTCGAGTATTCAAATGCGGGGTAGTAGCCCTTTTGCGGCGTATACGAGTGTAATCTCGCGCGGCATGAACATTGTTACGGAACGAGTATCAGGAAGAGACACATACCAGAACGCACTTGAGCAACGGAGAAACTCGTTTACCAGTCGTTCCACTTCCAATCCGAACCTTTATAGTCAATTTTCCAAGCAAGTACATTTTCCTTCCTTTTTTTCTCAATAATCTTCGACTATTGGGAAAAGCTACACACGGAGCTTCTGAACAGCGAGATTTATTATTGATTGATTTTATTTCGTAGTTTTGTTGGTTGTTTATTTGGCTTAGTTGTTTTTTTTTCTACAGCGAATTCGATTGAAAAATAATCGACGATGATACAAGAAGCTTGTGGGAGTCCGACAGACAAAAATGTTTGATCAGGGATTCTATATGAACAATGGATGAATATACCTGATAAAAACCTGCATCATCTTCAACATGTTGCACAAGGCGATGTGGCTATGAGAGCAGCGAAAAAGAAAAAACGTGTCTCTTATTGCTGATTTATTCGTTATGTCGCGGAGTGTGCTCTCCGATAACTCGTAATGTGAATCGGGAGTCAAGGCAGAGATCGAGAAGAGCCACACAGCCATTTAGAGGCAGCCTTGGCTTCGCCCGGTTAGGCAGATCGCTTGAAAAACCGTCTCGATGTTCTCCCCCTGGCCGTTGCAGTTTCTGAGTCGATAATACGGTGGCAACGGCGATGAGGACGAAGACAACGCGAAGGTATATTATAGCTGAGGCGTTCCGTCCTCCTTGCTCATAAATCGGCACAAATGTCTCCCGAACCTTTCTCGTCCTTGTCATCCTTGTCGTCGCGACGTCTGGCAAGAATCAAGAAGAGCACTCGTCCACGTGCTCCTTTCTCATGCACGCATATCCACGCACACACTCCAACCATCCACCAGATCTAACCGTTTTTGGCACGCGCTTAAGAACCCTACAAGGCTTCTCCTTCGCAACATACTTTGTTCACACTCGGCTCCGTTCCTCCGTACCTATATCTTATATTCTATACGTATCAAACTGAGTTATTTTATATAAGTGTGTATATAATGCACTGACACTTGCTCGCCTTCTGGCTTTAATACTTTTCTGCGAGATTTCCGGGAAGCCTTTTCTCTTCGATGTGGCCTCACACGTGCGTGGCTTTAACCCTGGCGTTACCAAGATCGGAACCTATAGCGACGACCATGTTGACGAAACCAGAATCCATCAAATTCTTCAATCATCTGATACACTCGAACAAACAAAAAATTGCAATCAATTAAAAGGATGACGATCATACTTCAAATATGAAATTGCACCTCGATTCCTCCTTCTTCGTTTTACAATTTCATTCACGAAAAGGTAGAATAACAATTAAATAATCAGAGGAAGCCAACCTTCGATCTCTCGCCTTCGACTATCATAAAGTTTAATTTTTTAATACTGTGTTAACAGAACGTGTGCTTGCTGCAGTTTCGTAACAAGAATATCTTGTCTTAATCGTATTACATTTGATGATAACATCAGTCTGTAAACAATCGTGGAAACTATGCAGCTCCTCAAATCAGTTGGCCAGCAATCTGACGACTTATTATTACGACACGTTTGTCTTGCCTACCCGTGTCTACATCCCATCGTCCACTCGAGCAACCATTCTCAAACAACGTGGTGTATGCCAACTCGAATATTATTCGGGCAAACATTTGGCCTCTGTAGAAGCCACCATTGGTTTGAAACATCGCATACACACGTACACAGAAGGTGCTCAAAAAATCGCGACATACCTGATTTTCCCAAAAATTGTAGAATCGGATAAAAAAAAAAANAAAAAAAAAAAAAAATTAAATAATTTTGAAGCAGAAGCGACGATTCATTTTGGGAAACCGACGATGGAATTCGTCATTAAATAACCGTATGAAATGATACGGAAAAGATTTTTGTAACGACATGAAATGTGTATGCGAACATAGTGAAATAATGGGGAATGAGGTTCCTGCTACAAAACGAGATCTCGTTTTTCGCTTTTCGTGGGAACACAATTGGAAACGGAGAAATTGAGCTAGCACCCCAGGACGATATGTATATACAGTAGGATAATTAAAAAAAAAGGAAAGAAAGTTATTTTCCGTAGGAATAATGAATACTAAGGGTGATGCGAGCTGAAGGCGACCGCGTGGAAGAGCAGAAAGTATTATAAAGAGAACACGCGGGAGCTCACTGTAATGGGATACATGCGAAACGAAAAGTACAAAAGTCGGACTGTACGGTGTGCACGTAGTACAACCTCCTTTAGACACCATTCACAAACCACACAGAAGAGAGTACATTCTGTACAGAGGTTGGTTGGTGGAGATAAGCGCATCCAAGTGTGTATATACGAACGAGCATCAGCTCTCGCACGCGTTAAATAACTATATACTTGTATATACATGTATACATACATGTATTTAGTTACTTCAGAGGAGACTGTACCCTCTGATGCACCACTGTTCTCCCTCTGTGCTCTCGCCACCCGCGGAATTCCATTACCCTTTTTTATTTTATTTCCTTTCTCTGTGTCGGACTGTAAAAGTCAACGTTCCGAGGGTGAGTAAAAATAATTAAGAACGTAACGAGAGCGTGCTCCCGTCTTATTAAGACGAGCTTCGTTTTACGATAGAAAATGGTTACATAAAAGACTATTACTAGCTTAGCATCAGCAATGATTTCTAACCAAATTTTGTATCATTACACGAACTATCGCCTAATTCCTTACGAAGGCACGTTTTACTATTAAATTCTTACGATTGTGACACAAACGCGAATATTTGAAATCCGGAATCTGGAGGAAATATCCTCGCCATGTACCTGCCGGTGTTCGCAAACCTATTCCATATCCCTTTGACCTCACTTGCCTCTCGCTTCACTTACGTTTACGTTTCCGTCAGATCTCCCAAGAGTGATGCCTGCAGCCACTATTTCCTAATGGGCTACGCTATGGCCTTCCCATGATAACCGAGAGAAACTGTGGAAACCCTGGCTGATACTGGCAGCTACATTTTCACTGAATTTTAGCTGGTTATCCCCATGAGAAAATCGGAAAAGCTGCTTCCTACTAAGCGATTGATGCGCAAGGGCGCTGTTACGTATGGCCAAGCGGTTACCTAACCCAGTATTGGCCTCCACTCTGAGCTGCCGGGCTTACGAAACTGCCAAAAAATAACCACCGCGTGTTTATTATTGTCCGAAGGAAATGGTGACTCTGTAAGAGAATCCGAAGCTTTTCAGCAAAAAAATATTGAAACAATTGAATTTTTGATTATCTCTTGATTCGGAACAGCTTATACGTTCCGATATAATCATTTACTGCTACAAAATGCAACTTTTTCTCATTAATCAGTTGTATAAAAAGTTCATTTAGCCAAATAGATACGGGTCGGAATGGGCACCATTGACGCTGTGGCACCGTGCATCGCGTTGCAAAACTCGCTGTTCTCGTAGTTAAACTTTTATTTGCTCTGTTAGTGGTGAGGGATTTGCGAGTGAGGAGGATAGACAGAGTAAGATGGAGAGAAAAAGAGGGTGAGAAGACCGTAATCGGTACTGTCAGAGCCCTTGTGTCTATATGCCAGTGCCCGCAGAAGCACTCGCAGAGAGCCCAAATTAGGTGGGCAGTAGTCAGGAAGGTCCGAAAGTAAACAGCGGTCCACAGTCCACGGTGTAGTCGACGATGGACTTGCAACAGTCTCCCGAATCTGGTCAAAGTTGCTACCCGTTAGCGGAGATCGATTTGGTCATCGTTCTCCTCAGTCAGACACTGTAAAATTTATTTTTCCAACGCTGCCTATAATTAATCCCTCCAGGGTTTGATCCAAACTTTTAATTGAATTTTTCTGCTTTTTGTTGATCAATCTGGCTAAAGCCAATAATGAATCCCATGACCTAATTCGAGTTTTCGAATTTATTCCTCTTTGATTATTTACGTAATTTTTTATTTACCCTGTCAGTGATCATTTGTGTGCTCTGCGTTATTGGTTGTTACGGTATTTCATGGAATGAAGCATTCCGGTGGAGTTTCTACCTCCACAAAAACAATAAAATTCTCTCAGCGTTCGAAAATGTTTTTACATTCACTTTTTCGTATATATAAACGATATTAGTAATCATTGGAGTTGTTTCCGCAGTCACGATTATTTACTCAAACTGAGAGCCATTGCTAAATTGAGGTTGTTGAGGAAGAATAGGCGAGTTAGCGTTCGATATAGAAGATAGCTCGTTCGTTCTGCGTCTCTCATTATAAGACGAGGCCATATCAGTTCGATCGTGATACGTGGGAGGGCAAGGAGATCGGGTAGGGTAGGGTGTAGAAGGGATAAATGTAGGACTTTGGAAGAGGGCCTCAGGGCTCTGAGCAAACTAAGGCTCTAACCTCGTCAGAGGATCGTGAATATAGTATATATCGTTAGGTTGTACGTCATTATGCTGGCGGGGTTCGTCTATTACGGCACGCCCGGTCTGCCTTCCGGCCTTCAATTTGCACCTAAGCGAGCGCGCATCGCCTGTACGCTGTAGTCTCAGAGCTTCAGCAAACTTGTGTTGAGAACTCGGACAACTCGGCAGGCGATGTGCCGCCTCCGGGTCGTGATGCTCACCGGGCTAAGATCCCTTTCTCTTTCCGTCTTTCACTCTCCTCGCTCTCCTTCTCTTCATCCCTCTCTAGTCTCTTTTGTTCCTCATCGAGTTGGTTGAGTCGATAGAGAATCTTCCAAGAGATAGTAAACTATGATCTACATCAAGCTTCGTCTCTTCTCGCGAAGTGGATGTGGTTACTTCAGTACCGCGCAAGAACCATGATCATGCGGAGATGACGATGATGGTTGACAAGTTCCGAACCTTGATATACACCTTGGCTAATCCCACGAGAGACCATAACTACTCTCGACATCAAGTCTGAACCAAAAAACGTTTTAAACGCATGTTCGATGAGTATACACGAAACCACACAATTCCGAGATATAGTTTTCCGGTTAGACAGTTTCATTATAAAAATATTCCCATTTCGTTTGGATTATTCAGAGTAAATACTACTTTTACCAGCAATAACAAAACGCATTTTCTTCGTGCCGAAATATTTCTTGCAGATTTCCCACAGAAACGACGAATCTCGGACAATTTATAGAGCAGTTGCGTGCCGCGGCAAGTTGTTGTTAAGAGTTGCTGAAATAAGTACTACACACGTGATTACTATAAAGCCAAACAAGAATATAGTTGTGTATAGGTTTATGGTAAAGTAGAAAGAAACAGTATCGCGGTAGACGGGAAAAGAATAAGTATAGAAAAATCGTCGGTCGCGAATTAGAGAAAGCGGGAGAGAGCAAGAAAAGTGTATCGGACAGTGTGGTCCTCGAGTCTGTGGGTACGAGGTGTGTGGGCACCGAAGAGCCCGACCCCTGCCGAGTCCAGCGCGGGCTGATCCTCCAAGAAAGAAGAGGGGGTCCAGAGGAAGAGAGGGGAGGGCCTCACACGCGGGGGACCCGGCGATCGAGCAGCGAGAAATTGCCTCAGGGCCCGACGCGTGAGTCCCAACGCGAGCCGGAGGTCTCAATCTCACGGCTGCATGCCGCCGAGGCCCACTGCTCTCTGTCTCTGTCTCTCTCTCTCTCTCTCTCTTTCCTCTCACTCTCTCAATCTTTCCCTGTTTCTTTTTCTCTCCCTCTCCCGGGCATCTTTCTCGTAATATACTTATACGCGAGCCCGCAGCATCCTTCTATATGCCGACTTACTGTCATGATTAATCGGCACAGCCTACTTATCGTGTCGAGACGTACGTTAGACGCTCTCTTTCAGAGCTCCATCGATTCTCTGCAGGACCATGTTCGAAGGTTTACAAGAGCCCCCCGAGACGATCACGTGGTTTAGCCAAAGATCATTCCACTCATATACACATGTAATATTTCTTTATTCATGTGCATATCGATTTATGAAATATGTGCTCTGTTGATTAAAAAAATACACAAAGCCATGTACAACAGCAGGCCATGACCACCAATGTGTATTTAGGGCATAGCGAGAGCCCATCGTTTGATATCATGCACCCATTCGGAAACAAACCGATGATGATATATACGGACTCGGCAATAGAATTAAAAATAATAACCTCATGATAGTTTTGTTGTTGTTGTTGTTGTTTAAGATTCTCTTCGAATGATAATTAGTCCTTTTACAACAACTCTCGCAATCACTGAATCACCAAAAGCTATTGTTATTTCCGAAAAACGCATTATCTTGGGAATCGAAACCTCGAGGCAGCCGCAGCAGTCGATTACGACTATTTTCAGACGAACATTACGCTACTCCTTATAGACCGCGGTTTCGTCCTGACTATTTATAAGATTTATACTTGGATTGTACGAGGATATATGTTCTGCTGGAATAAATATTAGCAACAGGATGTATTCTCGTAGGAATCGCTCTCACCGCCAAAATCCCGACAGAGAGTTTCAAATGATTAATCACCCTTGCGGTCGGAAGATGTATGTGAGCATCCTTGCGAAAACGTACAGCATCTAGACGAGATTCCCCGAATTTCCACCTCATGAAATTCTGACATTAAAAAGATCCGATTAGACAGAAATCGATGAAAAGCAGCAAATTGGGTAATTTCATTATTTTCGGCATGGTTTCCTTTTTAATCTCGATACCATCTCGAGTACCAGAAAAATGGAAGGATTTTCCAGATGAATGAGAGACTCACACGACCTTCGTAAAGATTCGCTCTGCTAACCTGATAAATTATAGAACAATCGTAAAAATCTTTAATTGAATATTTTGTCCCTGCTTATTGGTACAATTCGGAAGAGGCAAAAACATATTGAGGAATCGAGACGAGGAAGAGAGACGTAGGGCGAAAGCAAAAATGTAGGAAGAAAGACAGGAAGCCAGCAAGATTACACTCGACTTTATAACCTTAAATAAGTCATCCCTCTGTAACTCATTTCGAGTCGGCGCCAACGTTCTTTACGAGTGTACGCTTCGCCATGAGGAACTACAGAGCGTCGCGACGTCACGGGACGCTTGTCTCGGATTCGTATAGACTTCTGGACTGTCTGCTTCCCTTACGGCCTACTCAAGGCGAATGGAACATACTATAAAAGACAGTGGATTATATAAATGTGTGTAGGAAGAGAGCAAAGGGTGGAGATGAAGATAGTACAGAAGGGGTGAAGCGGGAGGAAAGAAAGATAACGAGTACGAGTCGCAGGCAGTGCCCGGAAGAGTAGAAGGCTCCGAACTCGTGATGTTAGAAAAGGGGTTGGCTTTTTCTACCCTACTTCCGCGTTAAATACATATATAGCCCACGCTTTATCTCTAATTCCAAGAGACTACTCCACTATGCCGCGGATGCTTTCTCTCAAGTAATAGAAGTTGTTTGCGAGTGTCTCGTTCCGCTGTCTACGTCTATTCTTCTTCCTCTACCGTCTGCTAACCTCTTTCGCCAGTTTCTTCTTCTTTCTGCCGAATAGGCGCCCGCCGCTCGTAGATAAAAAATAGGAAAACTAAATGACGAGCCTGTAAGGCAGTTCCTGGACAGCCACTATCTTTTCGGAAATTAGCTGGCGACTCAAGGCTGCAATCGTATTCCATTTCGTCGCTTATATCATATTACTGATCATACGGATGTATAGCAAAATATCACTAATGACTTATAATTCCGCAGATGCTAATATTTTCTACAGAATATCATGCGAAAAAGAGTAATTTGCTGGACGTATCAAAGTTATATCGCATCCTTGATGACGCAGCAGTGCAGCCCACACTTCTGCTTACATATCCTATCACAGGGAATCGATCCAATTTCGTTCTCCATCGTGTCCGACTATTACTTGGCACGGGGATCGACAATTTTCGAGATTACGTAGGATGAAGATGGAGCACCGCTAACAGGGTGTGTCTCGCCACACTTTGGTTGACGGGCTAACGATTTCTTCGACTCCGGGAGGAGGATAATTGACGCCCGCTTGTTATCTCATTCGTCTTTCTCTTTCCCTCGTGTGTCTTTCCTCTCCGTCGATTTCATTCATCTCATTGATTGGAAATCATTGTGGCTTTATACGTGTTCCGCTCCCTCGAACACCATTCGACCAACGGAAGTCGGCTGAGACAATGACGTAACATTGGTGCACGTCGTTCAAAAAATGATTGGACAGGTCAAACCTTCGCTTCGGTTAGCGAAGCCTTTTCTTTCAAAGGAAAAAAAATATTCAAAACCGCAGAAGCATCCTGTTCTGTTATTCCACAATTGATAAAAAAAAGTTGGAGAGTTGTATCGACAAGTGAAAATTCGTTCAAACTGCAAATAAAACTGCGGACGATGTCATTGTGTGTTACAACTCTTGAACAGTGTTTCAGATGTTTCAGGACAGCAGCATGCTAATACCTCAAACAGGGCGAGAGCGAAACGAAGAAAGGGAGTGATTCAGCGGGTTGCCTGTTGATCGTACACTCGGGAAAACCAAGCATCTCTAAAGGTCGAGTGTTTTTTTTTTTCTGGTTTCCGTCAGAATCCCTTCGGACATGTTGTGAAAGGAAGTACACGTCAGCCGGAGAAAAACGGGAAACGAGATCTGCTCCAAGAATATATTAGCAGAGCTGCTCCTTCGGCAGAAAAAGCTCACCCTCGTTGAAGGTAACGTATATATTGGCTGGACACGTCCCACGGGTTACCCTCGATAAATAAATGATGCCTCTTTTGGAAGTTTTGCACATCGTTGCTATATACTTCCTGCATTTCCCAACGCAATGTTTCTAAGGTTCCTCAAAAGCTACAGCGGCTATTACATTTTTTATATTTTGCATTGTGCAACTCTGGCTGCAAATGCTAAGTGCAACGGAACACTTGGGCTGCTTCTAGAGAGCCTAACAGTGTTTTTATTCAGGTTGACTCTTGGACACATTTTATCTTTTGCTTCCATATAGCTTGTTATGAGACAAAACTAACATTTCACTCCCAGATGCTTCACTGACGTTTCGGAGGATTTCTCTTCATTCGTAATAAAATTATCATCAGCTTCAATCCGTTTGCTTTCCTAGTAACTCGTTATAGTTCGTGTAACGATCGTTGAGTTTGTAAAAATTTAATTCGTCTTCTCTTCTCATGCTGAAACTTTGTGCAACGACATGGAAGAAGACTTTTCGATTATTTCTTTTTCCAAGTTGTGAAATGAATGTAATTTTCTCAACATTTTTTCGCATGCAGCTTCCGACGCTGCAAGTACAATCCCTTGGCGAGTGTCTTTCTTGGTCTGTCTCTCTCTCATCATCGTTCTTCACTCTTTTGCGGATCTTCCTCATTTCCCTCGAAGATTTATCACCTCAGCAAAGAGGGAGGATGAGAGATAGATGCGGAAAGAGAAAAAGAATCTCGAGCGAGACTTCTCGCTATATCCGAATGTGAATGACGTCGACAGGCGGCTTATCGAAATTCTTTTTTGCCCTCGCTCGCTTTTTTCTCGCAAGCCACGACATCTCTGAGCAGCAAGGGTGGAAATGCTACACCCTTTTTCTGTATCATCTCTCTTACTCTCTCGCTATCATTCACGTGGTGGGCTCCGAAATAAATATATAAATATATCACGATCCGCTGGGTCGATAAAAGTGGCTCCAGAAAATACTAAACGAGCCAAGTCTCTTTTCCGGATCGGTATTCCCACCGAATGGACTCATTCTTTTCAGCATCACGCATCATCATCAACTTCCGGTTATTTCCTTCGGCGTCTTTCTCCGAGATTCACATAATGAAACGATATTAATAGAAATATTAATATCGTTCCATCACACTATTCTGCATTGAGCACTTGATCATACGACGATATGAGAGCTCACGTCACTAGAATGCAGCCGTCAAAGAACCTCACGAGCCAATGAATTATTTGTTAGTTAGTTGTTAGTTATTATGAAGAAAAGGGAAGAGAGAAATAAAGAGGAAGGTGAGTGCATGGCAGTGGCGAAAGATTTAATGATTGGGCTGGAAGCTGCATAGAAATGCATAAATGTGGAGGCGTGCAAGCGAGAGAACAGAGAAACGTTGAATTTGGACGAGCGGTTTCAGCGCAGCCATAAATCCGTTTCTACCGTGGCAGCAGCGTTGTGTACCACCTCCCTCGCGCGTAGCGGTGGCTCACCATCCCTTATCAAGAGAGCCACGATACGTACTATAGCCTTGTTGAGGGTGCAAGCAGCAGGGTGGGGTTAGTAACGTCGGTACAGATCGATATCTCGCATGGCTGACCCAGAGGGTTAACTAGGCAATCAGCGATAGTTTCTCGATACCCTGGCGCGACAGGCTTTTGGAAGGAAAGGGAGGGGCGATAGGAGAAAACGGGGTAGCTCGGTGCACCGGCAGAATCGTTGCTGGTCGCGTGAATGGCGCCGGCAAGCAGGCGTCCAACAATCTATACACGTATATACATATCTAGATATAACATCGATGGAAGAGGAGAGAAAGGGGTTAACTTAATTAAGGGTTGTTCTACGACTGGCGATGTCGGAACGGGGATCGACTCGAATTCGCACTGTGGTGGCTTATTCGCGCTCTCAACCCCGCAATTCTACCGAAACGTCACCTCTCTCTCTCTCTCTCTCCCTCTCTCTCTTTGCCTTCAACTTCCCATCTCTTTCTTCGCTGATTTCTCTCTTTCTCTCAGCATTGTGTATACGTACAATCGTGACCTGCAAACGTGAAGTTGCGGGTGTTGCACATGGACGCTTGTACGCTCGCGTTAACGACACCACGTTGGCTAACTACGGAGAGTTTCGACAACGCAAGTAGAAACCTCGGTGCTCGTAGCCCCCTGTGGTATTGTCCAATCCTGCGATTGTCCGTCTATATGTATATGTTTGTATTTATCTATACTTCGCTTCCTATCTCGTTTTTAGGTTGAATCGTGTTGCTCTTGTGTATATACATACTCGCGGTGTAAACATAGGTATTAGTACACAGAGAAAGGGAGCAACGTGAGGACACTCAACACCCGTCATAACGAGAGGGTGTGACATTCGGGACGATCGGTCAACAACAGATTTGTAAACTCAAACTTTTGGCTCGACGTTACTATAACGCTCCTTCCCTTTCAATGTGTATTTTCCATCGTGGATTACTGTCAGTTCAATCATTTCCGAATCAAAATATGCCGCAATAGTCCATCGTGCACTAATTGTGAATTAATTAGCCAATAATTGAGAAATTTTCGAATATTTGTTAATTGAATGAATAAATAAATTATCATCGACAATTGACCGATTGTGAACTATCTTCTCCGATTTATAATGAATGGGCTGCCACCTCAAAGCACAAGTTTAAGGAATTTGGGTCAACATCCTTTGAGTGAATGCGTGCGTAGCTCGATTTACATTTTGCCCGAAAGTGCACCAAGTGCCAGCGATTATTTATGTAGGTATGAGCGTGAGCGATATACAAAGATATCGGTATATCTCCACGGCTGTCTACGTAGATGGCTTGATGCGCATTCGATGTATGAGGCGGAAATTTCTATCGGTGTGCGTTTGTGTGATGCTGTATGAGAGGGTGGCGCGGTGCGGCGCGAGTCCGACGCTTAATCACCCGGTGGGTATATAAAGGGAGGGTCACACGGGGATTTGCATAATTCAGGAAACACGGAGTGGGCTGGTGCGAAAGAGAGAGAGAGAGAGAGAGAGAGAGAGAGAACGAGGACCCTTCGTACCCTCAAGACCGAATCTCGTCTATTTCGATTCGCAAACCTCGCTTCAATGGATCAAATGATTATGTATATATGTATATAATATTTGTGTGATTACACGCACATAATCCAGGCATAACAAATATATATTCGCGTTAGCTTGAATGGACGTGACAAATTTTTTCTCTCGTACAACAAGCCAGCTTGATGTTCTCGCAATAATTCGTTAAATGTTTCATCATACAAAATGTTTTATTATAAATCTACTGAATTCATTGGCTTCCCACGCACGAGCGAATTCGTTTTCACTCACAGTGATATTATAATATTCCATCACTCCGATATCAGTGGTTACAATAAATTACGGATATATAGACAAAAACGAAATCGTACGAATTCGTTGAATATTTTAAAAACCTACTCGCCCAATATTTCGCTCGAACAGCTTTTTAAGAGAAATATTTGTTCATTCCACTGCTGACATCATACACGGTTATGTAATTTTTTAAATTACGAAGGCTTCCTATTTTATTGTTACATATTTTGTTTTCCAATGGAATTGTTTTTGTTTTGCCTTCTTTTTAACATGAAATTGAGGATGGATCGTTTGAGAGTCAAGTTTCTATTTGGAACTTGGGCAGCAGCGGTTGATAAGGTTTTTTTGGAGATCGATGGGGAAACCCTTGAAAATGTGCAGGAAAATTTATAGAATAACGCGGGAAGCGCTGTATACATGCTCTTGAACAATTTCAAAGATCGAATATCGAGAGGCACTTGAAATTCATGGATGAAAAATCGAGCGTACATGTGAACTTTTTTTTTTCAATATTCTCCATTAATGAAAATTGCTAGAGCTCAGAGTACCCTGAAATTACAATTATCGAAAAAATGGTAGATTTCATTTGACGATTTCGAGTCCAAGTTAAAAAGCTTAATATTTCAGCATTCAAAATTTTTGCACTAAGACAAACAGAAAAGCATCATGACGAAACTCGTCAAATTTCTTTGCCGGATATGTCTGAATCACGAAACTACTCTGGAACATTGAGAAGTGAGTAAATTTGTTACGAGAATGGAGGAAAATGATGGAAAGGAGAGTGAGAAGAACAATGTCGGGACCAAAATAAACCGCGTGGTCCTGACGAGTTTCGGGTAAAGCGGATCAATGCACAATTACAGAGTAATTAGACTACCAATTAAAACACCAGCTCATTCGACTTTTTACGTGCCACCCAAATTTCTATCGAAGTAAAGACAAAACTGACGTGAAATGTAGACTTTAGTGAGATCATCGCACTTATATCTAGCGCAGTAGAAACGTGAGAGAGTTAGTGTGTGTGTGTGTGTGTGTATGTGTGTGTGTGTGTGTGAGGGAGAGAAATAAAGCTCGCCCGCAAATGTTAAACTTTGTGCATACACCGAGAGCACATATAGGCAGCTGAAAAGTTGGACTCCACGAAAATTGAAGTTCACCCGAGGGATGCTTTTCTCTTTCTATCGCCATGTCGTCCTGTTCACTTGCTCTCGTTTGCCTAACGCTTGGTTGAACGTTTTCACAGTGGTATAACGTATCGATCTCTTATGCACGCCCTCCTCTCGCTAGAGAAATGTGTGATATTCGTCATAACGAAACACCTGCTCTATATACACTTTGTCCAAAGTAATTCTACCCTGCATTCACCAAAACACCGGTGAACATTGAATAGATGAAAATAACGAGATACACGATTGCATTATTCTTGTTATAAAACTTTTTTTTTTCAAATCCCGCAAGAAAATATTGTAAAAATATTCGGAGCTTACGATCCCATCGCGTACAACTTTGGTGAGAGATTCAGTTGTGATTCTTTTTTCAATATAACAGTTTTCATCCTGTATTCATTATTTTTCGCTACGAAGTTTAATGTTGAAAAATTTCAATATCAATCAATTTTCGTCTCTCGTGAGAATTCAGTTCTTACGAATCTAATTCGATTTCTGTTTCGACAAATAAAAGATTTATTGATATTGTAACGCGCTTGGGAACTGTTTTTATTTTCATTAAAGTTATTGTATTTTCAAATACGTACGCGAATAACAAACATCAATGATTTCTGCTGATCTACATCAGAATAAATGAGATGGCTCTAATAGAAATGGATGTTTTGAAATGATGACATGTGTTGTAATTGAACAGTGCATTATACGCCAAATAATCAAAATTTGTGAGAATTGTACTTGATTGCGTATTGTTTTTGGTTCTCTCATGTGTGACTGTCGACGAAGCTTGTCAGACAGTGACAGGCTTTTATCGCTTTAAACTCCGTCTGGTTAAAAAAACAAAAAAACAAAAAAAGAACGAGATCCTCGTTGTACATCAACTATTAATTAATGGTGCACTGAAATTCGTGGGAAGCCTCACAGCTGATCCACGGGTGGTGTGTGATTGTCGTTAACAATTTGAAAACGCATTTCTACGTGTTTCCGGGTTCAATCAACGTGCATACGATGGACAAACAGCCTGACGCTATTGTGTTTATCGTTAACTCGATGGTTACCGCCGATCAGGGGGAAATATAATACCATCGTGTACTCGTTATTTTGATTGGCAAGAGACAATGAAATAAAAAATGTTATGAACATAATTTGATTAAAAAGACAAAAAAGAAAAAAAAAGTAGTGAAAACTTGATATTAAATTTGGTCGCTTGGAATCGAATTCATTTTCCAATAAAGCAAGGACCAGGGAGCTCGAGTTGAGCTAATATACGTATGAGCTTTTATTATCCCACTACCCTCGTTAAGCCGTAAGCGTATAGACCTTTGTATACATACTCTTCATAAAACGAAGTAATTAATATTGAAAATGAAAACAAACCGCCTAACGCTTTTCGAGCATATATTATGAGCGTCGCATGTGAGCGAAAGTTGTTGGGGAGATTATCAAGTGTCATGCGTGAAAGAATCACTTGTTAACTACTTATGCTAACAGCGAGAGCGTGTACTTTCCATGTACGCCTCTCACGCTAATTTTAATTAGGATTCATTATTCAAATGACAGTTGCACAAGTTCTCTAATTAACAAAGGCGGGTTAAAAGTACTTAATTATCGCGTACTTTCCAATTTTTTTGACGCAATGTCGTCGTAGAGGCTCATTGAATCGCGCGAGACAAAAGTGCAAGGAAATTGATTTTACAAGAAGATCCGATACTGATTTTTTTTCAATGGCAATTCTCCTGGTTGACATTTTTTCCGTCTGTCTGCACAAATCTAGAACGAGTCCGATAGGAAGATGCTTGCAAATTATTGTCACACACATCAGCAGTAACGTAGGTCCATGTATTAGCAAACCCGATAGTTCTTGGTTGGTTGGCAGTGCTGATCGACCTGACTCGCAATTATCGCTCCTAACCGCACGCGCGATTTCAGTCGTTTTGCTATTTATTCATCTCGCGAGCGTTGAGAACCTGGGGACTCTCTCTCCTTCTCCCTCTTGCTTTTTGTCTCTCTCGGGCCGTAGTGTGGAAACTTGCATATTGCACGACATAGTGCAAACAATGCCCGTGCAAATACACAGATGGGACTGTCCATCTGCGAGGGGTGAGTGCGGAGGATGAACGTTCTCCCCATCTCCCTTCAGGCTAAAATTTCTGTCACCCTCCGAGTGGTAACATCACGTTGAGCTCCGTCGCTCTTGTCAACGGATTTGCCAACGTACCACCGACGCGTCATGAGTACATAGCATTGTATTTATAATGGTGACACGGTTAAAGGACGTTGGAAGTACTAACGCGACTTTCGTTGAGAGGACTCGTGCAAATTTGTAGTACACGAAAAACTACGCCGTTATCGTGATTCTTTGATAAAAAAAAAACTGAAATCGAAAAAACAATCCGTTTTCTCACTTCATTTACACGTACTCTGCTCTACAAATCAACGTCGATTCAGTGCGAATACGTGCTGCAGCCGATCGATAAAAATACGAGAAGATTAACAAACACACGCGAAATTGAGAGCGATCTCTGGATTTCCCACTGGCGAGTCGAAGATATCCTTCCGTTCTTTTTATCGGTAATTTATGTGGTACGTGAAACGTTGATGTCGGCATATATTTATATATACATAGATTTGCGTAAAGTACCATTTCTTCCTCAGAACTTCTATTTCACTCTCTATTTTCTGCCTACCCGGGGGAATAAAAGCTCGATCGTGGAATGAGGAAAAGAGAGATTGAGAGAAGACAGAAAACCTCCAGCGAGAATCGAGATAAAGAAGAGAATAAAAAATAGTTCGATTTCCCTTCGAGATACTTACTCTTCGACAAGCCACGTACGTTTTTTATTATTATTTTTTGTTTCTTCTTCGCTATCTGTCAGTTTGTCTCGCCAATCCTGCATGCATCTTTTTTTTCCTCACACTACGGAGACTCTTGATCAAGATTTATCGTAGATTACAAAAGATGAAACGTCGTTGCTATGATGCGCACTATACGAGCTGTATTACTTCCAATACATCGGGGAAAAAAATTCTAAATTAATGGTAGAGGTGGGAATGTGGGTGTTGGGATAAATTTGTTCGAGGCTTTTATTAAACTTTTTTTTCAGTCGTAGCGATACCCGCGCAGTAACGTTCAATTTTACTTGCCTACTGTGCAGGAAACAACATAAATTGTCAAAACGTAAATTGATGATGATTGATGGGCATTTTAACTGTAAGTGAATTATTCAGTCTAGCTATAGGGAATCCATAAAATATTGGTTGTGCATGGTGTGTGCAAGACCCATGGCCGTAGAACATTTAACGATTCGGGTTATATGGTACCTGGGTACTAATATCGAGTTGGGATGTTGGGATATTTGTGCACGAAGGGTTTTATAGCCCTGTCTTGTTTTATCAGTCGCAAACTAGTTACCCTACGTAGTGATCTTGGCTGTTGGCTGAGACTGGTGTACAGAGTTCTTGCATGGACATTTATGCCCATGTTGTTCTCTTTCGGTCTTGCTCCTTCGCTCCTTGCTGTCACTGTCGTTTCTCAAAGCTAACAACAACAACCGCGACCATTATCCAGAGGCCATTTCTTCTCCCACAGTGTGCAGTGCGTACGAGCGTGTATCTGCAGGAGTGAATGTGTAGAATCACTAGTGTAGGTGACGGTAAAGTGCGGTAACGGGATGAGGGAGAGAGGAAGAGGAGCGAAGAAAGCGACAGGGAAAGGCCATAGGTCCCGTAGGAGGAGGCACACTAAACGCGGAAATGGTCGTGGGAAGAGGTCAGAGAGGGTTGCGGCCAAGTCGGTCGTGAAATTCGGACGGTTGCACCCCGAAATGAAATACCTGGCTGCCCTGGCTCGAGAGCAAGCGGGTGAGGGAGTAACGTAACCAGCCCTCTGACGTTCAGAACGGCGGGACTCTCGTACAATCTACTATCTATATGGGAATATCCTCTCGTACTTCTCGCACGAATTCCCACCCTTCCTTAGTCCTTTCGCTGAAGGAAAACACAGAGGATATAGGATCCGGAGTTTATATATAGGTTCTCGGGGCACGTTCAACGAGATATGGCCCGCTGTAGCTCCCTCGTTTCGCGTCCCGTTCCAAGGCGCATCGGACGAATAGCTATACCTGCGGATATATACCATACCTGTATATGCGAGAAGCGTGTATACGGACCGTCGTCACGTCCGGTAGAATGGTAGACGTGTGGGCCGTCTGAAAATTTCGAGAATGCCGTCGAAGTGCTTCGGGGTGGGCATCTCTCCTGTTTGGTCCCCGAACACATTCACATATCACACATATTAATGACAAGCACGGACGGAGGCAGAGAAGAAGGAAGGGAGAGACTAGGCTTCCACTTTTGGGGTTCCCAGCCATACATGACTGTTTTCATCTCACCCGTTGTCCTTCCCACCCACTCCAACTTTATCTCATAGGGGTACCAATAAAGTGAGCAGAGACAGAATGTGGAAAATGAGTGCTTTTTAATTTTCCTGCTTTCCTGTTTTGCGGCCTCCATTCTTCTTACACGTTGGGAGCTTTTCCCCGAATCTGTATCCTTTGCTGACCGCATTATCTTGCTGCGATGATGCCATACCTTCACGACTATATCACCGGCTGGAAAGTCACCTTGGTGTATAAGTAAAGAAGGAACTCGCTCTGGGTAGCTTCCTCGTGGCTTAACAGCGCTTTAATCATGGTTTATTTGCGGTTTAAAGGGGGAGGGCCACATATACTACAGCCCAGCCGAGAAGCAAAACCAAAGGTGAGAGAGAAATAGCGGTGGGAGAGAAGCTTTGTTCGGTAATAGAGAGGGATATAACAAGGGATGGGATAAGGCAAGAATCCACGTCGCCATGGATTCTTGTACATGTATTCTCAACTAGGCGATGTATAATCAACTGCATATATATCCTCTGCATATATGTGTATTCATACGAGGCATACTTGGATGTGGAAGGACACGAGCAACGTGCGAAATAACCGTCTCGAGAATCTCCCGGGCATTCGCAAGCTTTCAGTAGCTTCATGGTATAACCTCCTCTCCGGAAAGCTCTCTGATGTATGATGGGAGTGCAAGGCTCTCCAGTATGCATCACCGAAAAAAAAACGAAAATATGTAATAATCACGTCGATCAAGTCGCTAACCGAATAAAAATCCTCGATACCACTCACGAAAATTGTTTTTTGTTAGAAAGAAGGCTGCAGTTTGCTGGCAACAAAAATTGCTCACACTCAATTTATAGAATATCTCGTCGCACACGTTTCATACATCCACTTACAAAAGCAGCTTTTCTTCGTAAAGAAAAGCTACGTCCTCTTGTGAAAATCGGGACGACATCGCTCTATAGCTCGATCATAACTTGTGGTATCATTACTTTGTCCGAGTTATGTGAAGAGTATCATGCAGCTTGGTGAGCTGCAATGAATGTACTCGCAAGAGTGTCTTTTCTCATAAGCAGCCATCGACTTAAGATCGAGGCGCATATCGTGAAGCAACAGGACATCCTACCACCTTGGACGAGTCAGTAAACTAGAATCATGAGTGCACAGACTTTGCTTAGACGATCCTTTACACTTTAACCGAAAAACGACAAAAGCCAATGTGTATATACTCGATCGATCGTATTCTGCAGTTCCATATATTGTCGCTTAGTGTAACAAGAAAATTTAAGATTCATCAACGTTCCGGGCACCAAACTTTTCATACAGAAAAGTGAAAGCCAATACAGAATGTATTATCTTTACAAAATAAATATATCACGGTTGAAAAACATTCCATCATCCCCCGTAATAATAGCTCAGATGTAACTTGTTTGTAGCGTATATTTATAGCATGAAAGTTTTCCAATTATCGATGGACTCCCCAAAGCCAACAGTCAATTGTGACATTCCTCAAGTTCGCTTATCAACCTCGGAATGGGCCAACAGATGACAGTCTTGGTTGTCGAACGCGTGCAACTGCTGCTACTACACGAGGTTAACAGGGATATACCCAGGTGCGACGAAATGTATGAGGAATGGACACCGCACTTCCAGCCCAATCGAGATGTTCATATACGTGTAATAATGAATACATAATGATAATATCCTGTGGGGTGAAATATGGAACTAATGTTACACACGTGGCCCTGTCGATAAGTACCGTACCGCGAAAGCAATAACCTGAAGTTTATAATTCTAGCATCGAACGCATCATCTTGTGCATTGTGAAACTTGCAATAAGGCATGTTCTCACTGACAGGCGTTGGATCGCGAAAGAAAAGGTTTTTCGTTGCGAAGCGACACGAAATCCTGACTGTCGCATATGCATATGAGTCCGTTGTACCTTCTATCGACGGGGTTGACAGGTTCGTCACTCATGGCCTACGTATCGAAACAGTCCGATTGAAAGCTTCATCTGTTGGTTGCGGAAGTGATTAATATTTTTTCATTCAGTGGATACGTTTCTGTATGCAGCTTCGTCGAATCAATTTGCTTTAATTCAATGCTCAAAACATATACGAGTTTAATCTTATTTGGGAATCGAAGCAGATGAGGTAATGAGCGTTTTATTGATCAGAGATTCGTACATGATTGTGTACGAAAAGGAACAACGGTTGTAGATTTAGTCTGGACTCGTAACGAGGCACACCCCGCGAATTGCATTCAGGGGTTAATGATTCTAGCGGAGATTGCACTTTAGGACGATTCCGCCGGTATATTAATTACTAATTACACCAAACACCATCCTGTAACGAGTTCAATTTCCTCGAGTCTCGAGTTCGTCGTACGCTAGCCCGCAACTTTCTATTCGTTCGTTACATTTATATTTTAATGCGTCCTTTTCATTTTCTTTCATTCAATTTTTACTGTTGTTTGTTTTTATTAATTTTTTTTTCTTCTTTCATACACTCTCTCTCTTTTTTTCTTCGTAATTCGCGCGGAGCTCGATCGTTTCAACAAGAACTCAAGGTGGTGACGTGCCTCAGGCAACGCGAAACGTTTCAGCCGTAAACCCTGATTAGTTTGGTTAAGTGGTTTAGCGCAGCCCTTGGAAAAGCATAGCGAGATCAAGGTGGACCAAGTGGGATCGAGAGGAAGGTCCCACTGCTCGTAAAACTGTGTACCCTGAGCTCCTTCGTTCATACCAGGACACTTCTACGAGAACGAGCGCTTTCCGCATGACTTTTCGCTCTTGTTTTACTTCTACGTAGCATGTATGCAGTAGTTTATCAACATCTATATATATGTTCACTATGTTCTATACATGCGCAAAAAGTCCGTTCCGAGTAGATGCTCGATTTTGACCGGAAGCTTTTTACACTGTTAGAAAGGGTCACGATTGAAGGTGAATCAAGACTTTACGAGTCGTCAGCAACTTTGGTCGCGTCTCCGCATCTCTCTAGACTTAGAGTAGCAAAAACCCTTTGGCGCTTCTTCCACAAAGGGTTTTCGTTGGAGATATCTCGGTAGTGCCGACAGCTATGAGGCAGCTCGAGAATCTTCTTCTAAATTTGTAATATCCGTGACAAATATTTTCGGAAACTGTCAGTTTGATTGTGTCTCCATTGAAATCTACCAAGTGATTTTAATGTTGTTTACGATTTGGAGTTTAGATGTTTGCGAAGGCTTCATTATTACCTCGTAAGCCATGAGAACCTGTCAAAACCTTGAACTGGAGACTAATTACGTTACCCTGCGTCGACTGACCCATAAATCATCACGATTGATGCGTTGATTGCTGAGACAATACTTTGCACCGGCACAATCACGCAAAGAGCGCAGTGCGTGTGCGTGTGTGTATATGCGCGTAGACAACACAATCAAACGGCTCTGGATCCCCAGCAAGACCAATTTTCATGAAGGACGATCTTGAGACTCGGCATTCTCGGCGGAAGTCGATATTCTACTTTACCGTCATAGACGTTTTAATTCGTTTAAAAGATTTATGAAACGAATGTGCTTTTCCGGACTTTTTCCTCGTTCAGGTTCATGTATTTCTAACGGTCATTCCGAGTTCGCAAAACTTTAGAACAACATTTCTCGCTGACAAGGAAAATGCAAGGTTTTAGCAGCTTCCCACGGAGCCCTTTTTTTCTTCGATGACATTTAAAATTATATTCTTGGCAGTATGACGATAGCACTGCGAAAAAAAAAGACGAAATATCTGTCCCGACTTACACCTCATTGCATAAAAAAGGAATGAAAAGATGGAACCAAAAGAAAATCGTTTGACGAGGTCTCGACGCTTTTATAATGGCTCTTTTCTCTGAGCGAATGGTCGCTGTACACTGCTGTATACTGCTATCACTCCTACTGATTCTATGCCGTTACGACGACGACTCTACCATACTAAAACGAGCTTGGTCGGAGTGATGTCTTTCTAAAAAATTAACGACTCGGTCGCAGTGTCCACGATGGCGTCGGAACGACGATACGGCGCCTGCAAATTAGCCTCCCTAGACGGTTGTTTTGCCGTGCACATTTTATGAGATTTATCATAAATATACAACGAAAAGCACACTTTATAAACACTCGTATGTGATTCGCTGGTGAAACGTGAGTTAGATAATTCGTACGTTAGCAATCGTCGAAATATAAACGTCGAGATAAATGTCTCTTAATCTTCTGATAAAAGAAAGAAAAAAATATTCGAGAAACTGAAATGTTCCGCACAGTATCTGAGAAGATTCCTGCAGCCAATCAGGATGTTAATTACAAATTAGCGTACTGAGTGAGAGGAAGAGCTTGATATTGTTGCAATTGGAATCAGAGTAGAATTCACCGTCTGGAATTACTCGGATCTCTGTTGATACAATGTTGTTCTTACACAATCGTTCGTCCAACTGTATGTAGAGTCCTATGTGTGCTTGTACTAACTACCCAGTGAATATCGCTTCATCGTTGAGGGACTCCCACACGAGGAAACATATGCTAAATTATCACGAATGCTCCCTGTGGTCCAATTACTCGCAGTCCTATTGCACGTACCTCTCGTAGATGTTATAAACCTCTCCATGAACTTTGCTCTCCACATTTGTCTCAACGTAAATGCACGCTTATGAACGTTAGTATAATTCAGAAACAGACAGTACCTTTGATCGTACTCGTCGGTGCAAGGAGCAGAAAAGGTCTTTTAATCAAAGACTGACGTTATTATTTTCATAAAAATTGTATGAATTTTAAACATGTGTCATCATATTTTGTTCACTGCAAGTTTTCATCGAAAAATAACGCCAAATGAACGGTCTGCTGGTGCTTTGAGAAAACATGTAATCAGTCCTGTAACTATCTTTGAGGCTGGACGTGAAATAACTTTTCAATATTTCTCTCATACGGACACAAACATATACAAAAAGTACACAAACACAAGGTACGAGCGTTATAAAACGAAAAGCTTCGTACTTTGCACACTGCATTTTTGTGGCAAGTTGATACTCGCATAAACGATCGCACGTGTTCATATAATAACATCACACGGTCATCCGAAGCCGTTGCCGCGTTTATTTTTCTCTGGAAAACCGCTCCTGATCATCGAGCTCATCTCATTCTCTCCTGTACGCATATCCCATATATTCTTATCCACTGAGCGATCGCGTCCAACGGCGAGAGTCTCTCGTGGGTCTTGGAAGAAACACGTTTATTCGGAGATGAGTAACACCGTTAAAACTGATCACTTTGCGCAACGAGGCATATAACAATTACCACGAATTCGATCGTTGACGTACAAACGACTTCCGACCACTGTGCGCATCGAACATTCCAATATAAATTATGTATGGCTCATTTCACGCTAAATTGCCAATCTCTTTATGATCGAGCCTTCGTTTCATCCTCAATTTCTCCGTTGTACTTCTCTAATTGCATTGTTACTCTCAAGGTATCATTCGTGATCGTAACATTTTTCTGCCATAAGGAGAATAAAATTCCGGACATTGCAATCGTTCAGAAACGACGTACTCGATGTGCAGCAAAAACAGAGTGATAAAGGGTTGGCGTCCTGTAACCGAGAAAACCAAAATCTCTCTTCTAAAGATCCTGCGTACATTTTCGTGTGATAATAATTACAGAATTGATGGCTTAATGAGTACGAGATCTTAATGTGAAATAATTAACACGAAAAACTAATGACCTGGATGTCGAGTATCGTCCAAGACGAGTTGATGGAACGAAAGACCAAAGTTCAACTCTGAATCTGCAATATAAACCGATAACCCTTAATGCTGGTAAGGAAAGCAATTTCGTGTACACTGGAAATCCAATTGCTTATCTCACATATAAACTAGAGAAACAGCGCTTCCTACGCCTTGTTTTATCGACCATCCGGTCGCTTCGACTTTAGCAAGCAGAGTAATTCCTTCGGGGGATTAATTTCGCCTTGGAACTGTAGCTCCGTCACTACATTGGCTGCGAGTACTTCTGACTATGTTTTTTGTATTTTTTCAATTTTTTAAATATCCCGAATTCTATCGTTGCTCGTAATTTGTTTGCCGGAGTCCGAAAGATGCTAAGAAATCTAGAGAATATGCGAAATATCGGTGACAGGTTAATGGATGACCCGACGAGGAAGAACCATCGAAATAATACGGATCTCGACGAGAAGAGAAAGAAAGATTTATAGCAGATGCGTAAAAACAAAAGCCCGGTTATTCGATTATTTTTATGGCTGCAGAAGCGAGCTGAGAGGCCAAAAGAAAGACGTTGAATGACTGTCAATAAAAATCAAAGTAGAAATCGAGACGTTTCCTCTTTTCTTTTCGATATAGATCGGCAACATGTACAGTTTATGTGTACATAAGAGACAAAACCGTTTCTGGGTACACAGAAATATGTGTGTGTACATGTTCTATCCATCGAGCTATAACTACGATGATATCAACCTTTGAACCAAGGGATGACAATAAAGAACGGAAATCCCGCTCATAAACAAACTTCTCGGTTGGAATATCAAAGAACGAATGGTTGCGGGTTATCTGAGTAAAAAAGAGACGCATTCGATAAGACAAGAGGAAGAAGAAATAATAATGCGACACGGTCGAAGAGACGCGTGGAGATGAAGAATGGGAAAGATGTGGACAAAACGCTACGGTGATCGCGGAAAAAAACTCCGAGTTTCGAGTTCATACACGTCATTGCTTGGCTCATTGGAAAAAGTTGGTTGGATGAGGGGAAGAGCCTTTTTGGCGGACGCGGTGAAGCTACAAAAAGGATGGTCAAGTTGATGCTCCAATTGCAACCAAAAATGAGTGGAGTCCTGAGTTGGCCAAGTGCATCTATACCAGTCTCCGATTCTATGTGGAGCGTTTTGCAGGCATGCTCGATGTTTATCGGAAGATTCGAGTAAAACGGCTTCGGTCGAAGGTAGAAAGAGAGAGAGAGAGAGAGAGAGAGAGAGAGAGAGAGAGAGAGAGAGTCTTAGGGTAAGTTTGTTTTCCTATACACCGTTCACATATACTACTACCGTTGTGCCACTGCTATCGCTGCTATATAGTTGGAGAGTATCCTTAGGATTATACAGAGAAATCTCGGCCGCTGCACGGAGAAGGAAATTATATGAAAGTTGGTTTGATATCGAATCATGAAAGCTGCGCTAGAAGCTCGTTGCTGTTTGGAATCTGTGCGCCCAGAAGCGCGTCTATGAAAGGATTTTTCTTGCCAACTATACGAAGGATATCTTTGGTTTGAAAATGGCTCCATGGGCCAGACTTACTAATCGGGATTAAGCCCTTTTCTCTGTTAACAGCAGACGATGTGTGTATATACGGTACAAGAGGATGCAGCGTGTGGGGGAGAGGAAAGAGCGAGAAGCGAATAATACATAGAGTCAGAAAGGTGAGTCGACATTCAAGAGGCAAAGGAATAAAGACTAGAGAGGGAGAAAGAGAGAAGAGCGCGAGAAGTAAGCCAGACAAGAGACGACTTGAACTAGAAACTTTATTCTTGGGGTCTACGGAAGGCCGCAGCACAACGCTCCGCACGGCAAGAGGGCGAAAGGGAGCGAGGAGGAAGCAGCGGAGGATGGGCAGCATATACACCGGGAAGAAAACTCGTACAAACCTACCCGTCCTCCGCTGTCCTCAGCTTCTAGTTCCCAAGAGAAGAATAGTTCAGAGGGATAACGAAGCGACACTGTGCACCCTCATCGTCTTCCTCCCCGAAAAAGTCGCATCTCCGTAAGATCTTGTGGAATTGAGAAGATCTTTTTATACAAATCTCATATCCCAAGTACATACATAGTCGCGTGGGTGCCTGCGACTTGGAAGCTCCGAGCTGCTTTCTGTAAAGCAGAAGTGAAAAAGTAACTGCTAAACTTTTTCAATTTTTTCCATCTGCACATTGAATTTTTGTGTCTCGATGCAAACGTCGCGTGGTGCGTAGATGAAAAGATTTCTCTTTCTGGGAATCCAGGTGTGCTGGTCAAGCAAAAGGAGCAACATTTTTCTTGGCCAGCAGTTTATTTTATTCTCATTCTCTCCATTCCTCCGTGATAAGTCCCTCGAAAATATTTTCGTGCATGGTGTCGCTGCAGAGCTCAATAATCTCCCGGTTTATCAGGTTATAAGTGAATACTGCAAATAACTTATCGAAATTCTATTGGGACCTGAATTTTGTCTTTGTTATATGACAAGAGGAGAAGGATTTTCGATTTGATTCGAAATTTCGTTCCGAACGTTCGGGATAAAATTTAGAACGAATTTCCACCGTCGAATGTGCCAATCCAACAAGAAAACGGAGAGTTTCCACGGCAAGATATGAGGAGACGTGGAAATTCGAGAATAGCAGGGACAGAGCAAGGGTGAGAGAGAGAGAGAAAGTGTATTTGTGTGGGAGAGGCAACGCTTTCGGTATAGATATAAACTGGTCGACCAACGGCGATGGATTTACTGAGGAAAAATCACGTTTCTTGTATATTCGCGAGTAAAGCCCGGAAAGAGACTTGGTATACACGTATATACGTACGAAAAATCTTTACCGTGTGTTTGCGGGATTTCCAAAGAGTGGCCTTTGGTGTGATGCTGCTAGTGGATTGTCTCTCTAGAGGAAAAGAGAAGGACGAATCTCGAACGTTCACGCTTCGGGGACCAATGTTTCAGGGCGGATTGGGAGACTCGAACGCGTTGGGAATAGATAAAGAGGGCATGAGAAACCTTCTATATATATATTTATATGCACACATGAATCTGTGTGTGTGTGTGTGTGTGTGTACCTGAGACTGAGGATACGCAGAGTTCTCGCGGAGTAGCTACAGGGTTCGAAAGAATTCGCGAGACTATCCGTCGCTTTCTTTAGTCTCTGCCTCTTTCTCTTTCTTTTCTACTTTTCTCTTTCTCTTACTCAGACTCTGTCTCCCTCCTATTCTTTTACTTTTATTCTCTGTTAGTTTGCGACGCGTCGCGCGGTTTTGCGAATCCAGTGGATTTTCTACGAAATCGACGGAAAAAGTACCAAACGAAAGAAGATCGAGAGCAAAAATACCGCATGAATTCTCCACATTTTGTTTGCTCATTCAGATTCCATTCCTTCTCCAAAGATTTTCGATCGGACAGTTGGGAAAATATTCATTCTTTGTATGAAAATAGATTGTCTACAACGGAGATCATTGAATTTATTCATCGATAATTAGAATGATCGCGAATTCATTTGATAACAAACAGTTTTTATCTACTTTCAATATTTCCAATAAACCATTGAAATCCTCCCATTTTCGACGAAAAAACGCCATTGAAATTTATCAACGCTAAAAGCCTGTCAGATATACTCATCAACAAAAAAACCCACTGCATCGAACAAGCAGAACAAGTTCAACTCAATCTTTCGTTGGCATTTTTGGATCTCCGGCTTTCGTACAACTCAAGCGAATCGAAAATTCAGTCATTTGAAAAAAAAATTGATTCTCGAATGAACTTTGTAAGCTAATAACCCATGGAAATAATGATAAATTTTCGGGAATTCAGAGAAAAACGTAAAAAGACCATGGGAGAAGATTTGTTTTCAAATAATCAACTCGCTTAATTTTTTTTCCGCCACACTTCGTACATGGGCACTTTGAATTCGCGCTCTTTTTTGTGCAACGTATACATTATTCGTGGAGCAGTGTATCGCTTGCGACCTCGTCAGGGGAAAAAATTGGGGAGACTGTGGGGTCCATATGATGAGGAAAGAGCAAGAGCCCTTACATGAGCACCGTTTACATATACAAAGTATGTACACGGTTGAGTAACATGCTTTAGCATGTGTGAGCCCGCGGAGAGAAAACTTCGGACGAGACGAGAAGATCTCGGTCTTATATGCCCTTTCTCCGAGTAGCCCTTTTTTTGTTTTTCTTCGCAGGCGAGTTCGCGATATATATGGTATCTGTTCGTTCCATATAAAGCAACAAAAGTCCTTTTATGGCCAATTGCCATGCAGGGATAGCAAACGACGATAATCGAGACCATCAGTACAAACATATGTATACATCAACGTATTTTAATCCAGGATATATATTGAAGTGATGAAAAAAACGATTTTCTTTTCAGCATGTGTGGTATTTGGTGAAAAAGGATTTTTCCGAAATGTTGTTTAAATAAAAAATAGCTGGAGAATAGACTCTTCAATTTTTCCGTGATTTATTTAAATCCCAAAACATCTACGTCGTCGAACATTTGAAACTCAAGATTTGGACATTTCCAGTAAATTTTAAAAGCTGCAGTATTCGGCATCCTTGACGCATTCCAGTTTTCCAGCAAAAAACGATGAAGAATGATTGTTCCTTGTTTCGTCTGATGTTCGATTTTCTGAAGGCAGCATTACAAAGATCGGAAATTTTACTGTTAACGAGATCCCTGCTGACCCAATTTTCCAAAACATCTACATGTAAATTTATAGACTGTCCAAAAATACATAGATATTATGTATGCTTCTGTGGATAAAGGTAAGAGCTCTGCCAAGTGCACGCAGTGCACTATGACCTCTATCTGGTGCTGTTTCATTAAAATCCTTAATCACTGCGAAGCCGCGGGATACACGAAGTTAACGGACAAAGTAGCGCCGAGCAAAGTGCTTCGTGGCTCCCGTTTAAGTATAAAGGACCACGGGCGGTACACACTCTGCGCCACGGCGCAGAATATTCTCTGCCAATGTGCAAGAAAAGCGAGCGAGTCGTTTCGCAACTATGACAAGGACAAAGATGAACAGCAAAATGGAAGACAAAGTTTTGTCAAATGGGCGAATTATTTTTGTAGATCTGTCTCTCCCCTACGTCCGAAATTTTTCATTTTTTTTTTGTAGATATCGTGAGACTTGTTGGGTGGTATCGGGAAGTCGAGCACGGATAACGATGCAGCAGACGGTTTTTTACGATTTTTTCTTTTCATGCCGTAACACAGAATTCATGCGCGCTTTTCTTTTTCTTTACCTCGCGCGAACGAGAGTGTACTCAGGGATGAGCGAGATACGGAGGCACTTGTTCGACGCACGTTTTCAATTAGAACATTCCATTACCAAGGAACGGGGATAGAGCCGATGTATAAACATCCTCTGGGGGAAGTGGACGGTAACTTATGTGCATGTACGTCGATATTGAAAAAAAAGTCGTTAATTAGAGTTTTTCAGTAGAATCAAACGCCAATAACTCTATCAAAAAGTTGCCTTACAGGATTTGCCACGAAAGTTATTCTCAATCTCATTCCACTTCGATTCGTTTTTCCCTCGTCTTCTTTCTCACGGCTCCTCCTCATGAAAGCAACTCATGCATCGAGTTTGCCCCATTCGTCTGATGTGTAAAACGCCATGCTCGAGTTCGCGAGTAACTCGCGCGACAACGAAAGGAGATCAAACGCTGGGATGAGGCAAGCCCATGTTCGGCTTACACCGTGTGTGTCTGCGTATCGTTTCTACTTCGCCCTCGTCCGTGCTTTATTACCCTTGCACTACTGTTCGCTGGAGAGCTCTCAACTGCACGTACTTGACGTTTTCACGCTCCTTCATCTTTTCATATCACAACATTATGTACAGCGGATTTCATGTGAATTTCCGAACGACGAACACTTATAATTACGTTTTCATTGTATTTCTCCCACAAAAAAAAAATGTTGCGACCGAATTAGAATTTGTCGAGTTGTTATTTTGAAAATTGTGTAAAATTTGCGGATTTCCAACAGATATGTCTGTGCAAGCATTTCTTCATATTTTCTCATGCAAATGCTAAAAAATGCCCTCTACACACTCACACAATCAACCAGTAATCATAACAGAAATACATATTCATTCGCTGTTGGAATTTGTGCGTGCAAGGAGGAAAAACATACTTAACATAGTAGAACGTTAGTTGACGCGACTGCGATCTTACCGCAGTTTCTGTTCCTCATACGACACTTTAACCATATACTTGAGGCACCCACAGATGTGCCTAGCATACGCACTTGGAAAAAGTGCTCCGGTACCTACTTGAAGTCAGACTTTTATCTGGCTCAAGTGTGGAAAGAAGGCGATCGAGAGGACGCATCGTTGCAAACATTCTGCATGCTCGCGGGTCTCTTTCCCAGCATTCAAGCGACTCTATTCACGACCTGAAAAATTGCAGGTCTGGAAAATAGAATGATCTACGAGCGGCTTGACTTTGTTGGTTTGAGTGCTTGGAAAATTAACTCACTTTTGTTCATTGATCGGCGTTTTTTACGTTCCAAAAATATATACTTACCGTCACAATGTAAGTATGCGGTCATTTGGAAGATGAAGAAGTCGGTTTCCGAAGCGACCTATTTATCGAAATAAAATGGAAACTCATCGTTAGCGTCAACCAGAATCGAAAGGGCTTTGTGCAGTGAATTCCCTTTTATACTGCGAGGTTAGTCTACCCATTTGTTTAGTCATATCATGCAAAAGACCTTGTATCAATGATTTAATCTTGATGGGGATGTATATAGCGAGTAATCTAAGCAGCTTGATTGAATCACCCGAACGGTGGTCAGGAAATGGCAGTATTGCGAATACTCCTCACCCTCCCACTGATAACCCATTTAGACAACGAAGAAGCACCATGCATCGTTGGAGCTGCCGCTTGCATATCTTGCTACGTATGTTAATTGTGGGGTGGAAAATTCAGATAAAGGAATTGTTTCAGGATGCTTCATAAAAGCATGAATAAATAACTTCCAACTCATCTTGGACCATAAAACGATTCGATAATCGAGAGACACAAGTAATATTATTGATCATACGTGCAATTGAGATATCGATCGGGAAATAGGAATCGATGACGATCTCAGAGCCCCAACAATATAACGCATCCCCTCAATATGTTACGCAAGGAGACATACATCGAGATAATGTTGCTTCAATCAGAAGCCACTATAGTCACATCTCGTTTGAGGAGCACTTGAATGCAAGCATCCTTGACCATCAGCTTTGTGCTCCTCCATTATAGACATGTGTTTGTAACTCATATTACCCATAGCGTAATGCAACCTTGCATTTTCTTTGAAGCTGTACACAGGGAGGCCCAGACCGAAGCAGGTGGTCCAGAAATTTAAATCACGTAATACCATTAGAAATTTCACGAGTTCGGTTCGCTGGCAGTCCTGTTAAAAATCACCAGTTCAAAAAACTAACGGTTCGACTCGTTTACAACTTTTATTGTATTTATTGAAAAAAAAAATACAAAAGAAAAATCCAATATTATGGAATTGATTTTTGTGCTTGAAATTGTAAAGAAATGTTAATTTCGGCAGACAAAAAGGTCGCGACGTCACATTCTTCGCGACGTAACATCAAGGCAAATTTTTTCAACGGGCCTCAGTCAACGCAAAATTGATAGCCACAAAATGTGTAAGTCTCCGAACTAGACGTTTTGGCATGAAGTGCCTTGTATACATACGATTCGTGAATACATGTATACATCCTCACTCAGTGAACATATCTTCCAAGAGGCATACAGAACGCCTATACGTTTCTGAATAATTATCTGGCGAGTGACTGGCTCTATGGGAGTCCTGACCGGAAGCGGAAGAGATGACCGTGCAAGCCGGAAGACAGATTAGTCAAACCATAGAATCTCAGGATGCTATCGTTCCAAGGATCCGCTACAAGAACTCTATACATCTGTATATGCCTTTTACCTTATGTATACATAAAAGTGTCGTTCGGGGCAACAAGTTCCCAAGTCACTTATTCGTTTGATACATAGAGAGGAGTATAGGCATGAATGAATTTATATGGCAAAGTGCTTTGCAGTATTTAACGAAAAATCACTCCATCAAAAATCAAAAATCACTAATACGAAACAGCGATGTGTGCTGTTTTCTGGTATACCGATGTGCAAACTATAGCACATATGTACGAATACGAATATGCGAAGATGTATATAGTTAGGCGGGTATCTGGCGCGAGAATGCGGTTAGCTGTGCTCATCGCGCGCTTCGCTACCGGTTTATTCGCACGCAGTATCACCATTTATATGTATGTGTAATAATGTATAGCAAAGAATGTATGTATATGGACACACATAAATGCTGTGTATACATATATATTTATATATGGATGACACCGAAGTGCACGCGACTCTCACGATCTTGGGGCGCTGTAACTTTACGAGATCGGGGGACACACGATCTTGCAGCTCGATCTTTTATGAGATGTTGCTGCTACGTACCATTTCGGCATTGAGTTTATCGTATCAAGGTCGAATTCGACCAACACTATCAACTCTACGCAGGGAGTCTCCAACGAATGTTCACCTTCAAAATAACGATCCTTTGCTTTCTCGGATACATAGATTTTTTACGAATGAGGCTCTTCGGGTACTTACATAACTTATAGGGGTTACTCGGACGTAGCGACGATTTCTCGATGTGGAATAAATACACTGTTTCCTCAAAAAGCGGGAGAACATTTTTCCTTATTTTTTGGTTGATGTCGTTGTTGTTGGGGAAGGAAAAATTCGATAAATAATAAAATACGAATTTTCAGTTCCCCCTTTGAATGTGAAAAACGAGTTTTCGTACTTATATTTTTACGCGGTAACCACTTGTTATCATCCGTTTGTCACTTTCGAATGATTCCGAACGCTCCTTTGTGTTTATCGTTCGGCTGGATGGACGTTTTTGTTTTTTTTTCTGTTAGTTTGGTGAATTCTCGGAGAGACGTGACAGTGACTAATTATTCGGGGTGTGTCGAGGCTTCTACTATATTTCCGCGCGGCTACGACTGTTGCCCTTTCTTGCAAGAGACCGCTTCGTTCTCGTTGGTTCCATCTCGCCCAGCATCCACGAACCTTCCCCCTATATCGCTACGTACTCTTCTCTTTCGCTCTCTTTCTATTCATTTATTTTATTTATTTCCTTCGGCTGCATTTCTCCGAGCCAAACGAAACACTTATATGGACTTCGTCAGCGCGAGCGCCTCTTCTTCGTTTCGGAGGTTGTCGCTGCTTGTTTGTATATATATACCGCTATACGCGCGGCTATTGTTTTGCACTGGTACGAACTGCACCGAAGTGGACGAGTAAGAGAGAGAGCGAGAGAGAGAGAGAGAGAGAGGGAGGGAGGGAGATAAAGAGAAAGGAAAGGAGACGGAAAGAGGGAGAGAGAGAGAGAGCGAGAGAGATTCGGTTAAAAGGTAGAGAGAAGCGCAACGGCAGCCGAGCAAACGCCGCCACGTGAATTAGCAATTCAAATTGGCGGCAATTTTTTGAGCGCATTTTTGACCTCCTGGTATCGAGTAGAAAAGGAGAGAGGAAAAGAAACCTCTCTCTTTGTCCAGCCGGCGCTGCGCTCTCGTGGACGCCGAAACTCTCCCCTGCCTTATTAAGCCCGCCCTCGCCATATTAAGGCCCACCGAAGTCCTCTGTAATAATTGGTCAACCTCATCCCCCCTGCAGCCATCGTTCCTCTTTTTCTTTTTCTTTCTTATACTCCTTATTCCTTTTCCCTCTCAGAAGCTGTCCTTCTCTTTAACTTTCCACCGCATATCTATCTTATTTTTTTCCTTTCCGTTTCGACGAAGCCCCGAATACGTCACGTTAATTCCGTACTCACGTTCATGCGGTACTCGGGCTACCTAATGTAAACCTTTGAGTACATAAGTATGACCGCAGATTTTATCGCGAGATATTGTTGTCGAGGGAAAAAAATGAAGCAACAAACATAAATATTTTGGAGCCAAGGATTTTTCCTGAGCAAAAGAAACGAATGCAGCAAAGACCCGCTATGAAATTTCATGCAATCTATAAAATTGTATTACAAATGAAAATCAAGTCTTTACATACAAATCGAAAAAATGTATGAACCAATTGGAATTTTCGGCAGAGTCGAGAACGCGATGGTCACTAAATTTGCATTAGCTATTTGTCTTCAGCTTCAAATACCTCAATAAAACTGTTTTTTTTTTGGTATCAGAAATATGAATATAACACAGGACACCATAGCGAAAGAATAATCAATGCAATTCGTCATTACTGTAAAATACATAATAAATCACAAATCTATATATCGTCTTGACAGCGGAGTGTCTCGAAGTGAAAGACGGTTGTGAAGACTATAAAGAAGGGGGGAGAGGGCTGCGGTGGCGTTGGAGATTGAGGATAATAAATAATGATGGTTAGAAGATATATTGGCACAATCTTTCATCGCTGTTGGATGGGCACGTAGGAAACCGGCGAATTTAGTACGTTACAGATCTACATACGATACATACGCACACATGAAAATATACACATATTTGTACATATGGCGAGCTGTACAAAAATGTGTACAGGGACCTGCGAACCAGGTACGCCCATAAAAATCTCGTCAAACTCGTCTCGCGAGTTTTCCACTTGGTGTACCTTGTGCCCGAGAGCGGGAGATATGAACGATGTCATGGCGTTGAGAACTCGACGCGGCATGCTGCTCGTGTGAACCAGAAGTGGAGGAAGACGCGCGGACCAAGAGGACAAGGCGAGAATTGCGCGAATGTCTGAGATACGCGTTTAGGTGCGCATGCATCTCTATACACGTACCGATCTATATACAAAGAGACGACATAGAGACGAAGAGGAATATAAGGGCGATGAGGAGTGGAGGATCGTTTGGTGGGGAGGCCGGGGATATCCCGAGAGAGGATCCCAGGTGTCGGTAGCACAGCAGCCAGTACGAAGGAGAAGAGCAGCACCAGAGCCTTTCCACGAGGAGGGCGAAAATTTATCAGCGACATCGATACCGTATATACACATCTTGGATGGCTTGTATATCGCGTTCTTCCTCTCCTTTACCTCCATACCTTTCAGCCTCTTACCTCGCCAGAGAGAATTTGCGCGAATTTACGTGGTGACTGCCTGGAGCGAGAAAGGGACCTGAGAGGGAAAATGTAGGGTAGTCATCCAATATTTTTTACCACGTCATCTTAGTATCACGATAGATACGATCGCTGACCCTCTCAATTTCTTAACCACATTGGAATCTTCCTTCTGCTTCTCCTTTCTATAAAATCACAGAAGAACCTTGTGATGCCCGCAATCGTTTGAGGTAAAAAGCTACAGAACAGTGTATTTTCTAACAAAGAAAAATCAAAAGATTCTATACCCGAAGAGTCAAAAAGTTTGCTTTATGTGAATGTCATTGACGTGGAAATATGGGAAACGATAAGCAGACCGAAGATACGGTGTTTTCGTTGTTGTTGAGAGAAGAGCATTTACATATATAGATCGCTCCCTGAATTTTGACGTATAAACATACATATATCTTTAAATACAAATTTGTGAAACAGTCTGCCGGGAGAATATACAGGGATCAAGTACGCGCCAATGGTTTTCGAGCACTCTCGCGTGTTTCGTTTTTTTTTTTTTTTCGAGTAAAAAATAACCTGAAGTGCTCGATCGATCGAGAGCCAACAAACGACGAGAATTCGGTAAAGCACCATCGAGACTCCTATATCCTGGTGGATTTCAATTCTCTTCTGCATGCGACTTTCATTGCATCGTCTCTGCTGCCTGCTAGAGGGAAATGATACCAGGCCCGGTAACAGAACGACGAGTTACATGTGTAACAATTTCCTGAGAAGCAATAGGACGTAAGAATGATTATTCAACAATGTAATCTACTGGGATTACGCCTTTTTCGTTTTTGGATCCGAGATGTAAAGTGCTGGCGAGCTATAGGGATGAAAAAAGAAAAGTAAAGTAGCGAAAAACTGGATGAGGAGGCAGTAAAAAGGAATAAGTATCGTCGCAGACCATTAGACGTAGCCAGTATCGTCAGTCGTCAGATTACGTTCGCTCTTGGCCTGATGTTCGTATTATTAGTAATATATATGAAGCCCATGGATACTTTTGTCTCCATGCGGTGGTGTTTCCCTTCCGGAACCTTTTTCGTGGATCGCCCTGCACGTATGCCTAGCACCAACATTTTATGTGACACTTGCATCGTTATTTTTCGCTCACTGCTCTTTCGTTCTTCCTCCGTGAACGTGCATTCTTGACTCTAGTCTCTGATAATGCTCAGCGATTTTTCTAGTATTTTTGTCGACAAAACGGAGGTTTTTGGGCTTCTAGTGCATGGACCACGTGTACGGAGAGGTTTCCCCATATATCTGCCATATTTCGTGGGCTCCTTATTCCTATAATACCGGAGGGCTGTTACAGCGAGACTCCGCCGTCCCGTTTAGCAGGACTTTCCGCTCTCTCTCTCTCTTTCTCTCTCTCCCTTCTGTTGGCTCACATTTATCAAGCTCTCTCGCTCTCTTGGTTTATCGTATATGTATAACGAACAAAGTTTTCTCATCCCTAACTTGAGCCTCCCTTGTGCAGTCTACAACAAGAGCCACGCGTGACACAGAGACTTCGCATACCCAGTACCCAGGTCCACCGGGAACACTTGATGCAGAAAGCTACGATTCCTCCGGATTCTACCTCGAGTATTAGTTGGAAAGGGAGAGGGAGAGATAGAGAGGGAGAGAGAAACGAGCGAGGCTTTGCTGGCTGCGGCCGATCACTAATGAGCCTGGCGTGCGAGGCCTGCCAATCGGCTGATTATACACCAACACTTTGATATATCCAACACCTGCATCCTGTCACCCCTTCCTCGTCATATCTGTATAGATATATTTATATCTACATCTCTCCCTCCCAGCAACCATTCTCGCAAGTCTGTTCGATGGAATCTATGACGAAGCCGTGCACCTCGCGTAAACCCGATCGGTGAATGTGCTATTGGGCTTTCCCGTTCCTTGAACACAGTTGACACAGATAGGGGAAGAGACGAAGGGAGACAGAGACGTAGTAGCAAAGAAGGGGAGAGGGCCAAAGATCAAAGGGTCTGATACGTGTCAGTGGTACAAGCTACACTCGATACATCGAGACGTACACCATTGTATTACCATCTGTGAACATCCTCACAGCATAAAGGTATGCGTTTATAATCTCACCGTTTCCATCCATATATCACATCGAGTGATATTTATAGGTTATCTTGCTCTATCCATTCCCCGTACGATTACCTCTTCCATATCAACTTTGCCAATTGATAAAATACACCCGCACTGAACGAATAGAGAAAGAAAAAAAAATTGAAAGACATGATGTTCATTTATGAAGCTCGATCGAGAAATTCAATTTTTCTTTCGACTACGAACAGCTCACCTACGAAATTATTCACATCTGCATCGAATGCATATTTTCTAATGAAAGTTTTTCAAGTAGACCTAAGCGACACTCTTGAGCATACGATTCAGTAAGCTCAAACAACCTCGAGGTTCTCGTACTCACCGCGAACACGCGGCTAAAGAATGCCACTTTTGTGGAATGAGAGGGTTACATTTGCACGGGCAGGTAGAACGCTGAGGAAAAAGCACCCTCTTAGCGGAAGGTCGTTCAGTGCCAGTCCGTGCGAAGCGTGTCTACCGATCGTTCGGGGCTTTACACTTTTACCCTTAATGTTTTATACACATATATATGTATACAACAGAAAAGATTCTTGATTCCGATGTGTCTCTTAATCAGAAGTCAATGCTTGGGGGAGGAGGTTCTAGACCTCGTTCTAGACGATGAACACAACTGCGACCACCGCCACGACTTTAACGTGATTAAAATTCAAATCGAGTCATTAGGAACCGAAGGGATGCATAGCAAATCCAACGAATTGATGCCACCCAAAAATCTAGTGATAAGAATTGAATTCAAAGAAAATCAAATTGATTTAACATTTGAAAGGCAAAAATCTCGGCAAAAATGGAACGAAATCAGCTCGTTCGCAAGTTTATTTTTTTATTTATTTATTTTTGTTATTGAGGGAATAAAAACTTTATGATCCGTCGTTTCTGAGCAACTTTAGATGGTGCCGTGAAAATGAGGGAAGAGAAAAGGGCTAGAGGAACCCATTCTTCCAGAGAGACATTAGTCGATTGTTTTTATCGACCTCGTTCTCCGAGACTTTGTACGAAGAGCGATCTAAGCTCCGCTCTTTTATATTTCTCTTTGTCTCTGTATAACTCCTTCCCTTCGGTATATACATCGGTTTTATATATCGCCGATAGAGCCGATCGAAACGATTTGCGAAAAGCCTGCTGCCTCATCGTGTGACGTTATACGACAGCCTCTCTTTCTAACGCGAAATCCCATCTCTTTCACCCCGCGGGCCATCCTAGTTCCGAGACGAGAGGCGTGACACACACGTACACCGAACATCGCTCGCGCGCGGCAAAAGCTTGCAAGTACTGAAAAATGTTACCTCTCAACGATACAAATGGCTCACCCTTTCATCCCTCTCTTTCGCTATCTCCTTCCATCCTTTCTCTCTCCATTTTTCGTCCACCCTCGTTCTTCCTCATTCTCTTATGCTTTCCACCACGTGCGTTGCCGATACAGCGAAACAAAGTAGAAAACAGTATAAAGCTTTCTCGTTTATTTTTTTCCCATCTTTTATCTTTTACGTCTGTGGGCGGTAAACTAAAATCCGTACATCGAGTGGCGGCGAAAGAAAGAGAGCAGCCCACTTTTTTTTCACGTGTTGAATCGTGTGGTTCAAGTCCTTCCGCGGTTGCTATTGGTCACTGAATATATAGATCGAAAGGAAGAGTGAAAGAGTGAGAGCGTAAGTTTTATGACGTCGAGACACGCGCCCGAAAGTCTCACGGACTTCACAAATGGCCCCGAGAGTGTCAGGATATTTTCTCAAGATTCTGTCGAGAAACGTTGCAAGAGGTCTCAGCTAAGGAGACAGGGGGGAGGAGAGAAAGAGGAGAAGAAAGTTGAGGGGATAGTGGAAGGTTGAGAGAATAAAGATCCGCGAGCAGACGCTCTTTCACTCCCTCATAGTTTTCTCGCCGATTCTTTATTTTCCTTCATTTCCTCCCTGCATTTCTTTCTTTCTCCCGCACTCTCTATCCGTCGTTTATCCACAGAAATATCTCCGACAAGTTGCCAAGGATCCATCATCTCGCTACCGCCGTGCAAATCCTCACGCGAGAAGCCTTCATACCAGGGCGGCACGATCCTTCCCGACCTATCTCCCTTAAGGATTCTCGTATCTTGCGCACGGACTTCGCTCCGTCATACGTTCCTTTTTCTTCTTCTCAATTTCAATTATTTTCTTTTCATTTTATTTTTCCTCCACGGGCGCTTGAATACGTACGCTCCACCGGTATCATAAATGCTTGCTTCATTAACGATTTTTCTTTATCTCAACGAGACCAAGGGAAGACTGCGAACCAGGGGTGGCTGAGAGAGCAAGGGAGATTTTTTCATTGTCGCCAGAGCATACAGTTGCTTTTTCTACTTGATGATCTTGAGACCCGGATACTTTGATTCGGTTTTCAATATTTTTTTAATAGTTTCTCATTCCTCCTTTCAACCACGTGTAATCATTATTAAAAAATTAAATACCATTTTAGTGGATTTTTAGTGACGTATGGAAATAAATTGGAACTTTAATAATTCTGACTATAAAACGTTATTTTTCTTTCAATGACAATTTCCTTCGTTTTCGAAAGGAATTCAAAAAAATAAATACGACAGCATACTGTACGAATAAAGTTGGTATCGAGGTCCAATTAATTTGAAAAAGCTACAAGACTTGGAAAGACTCTTTTATCGCTGGTAGTGACCTCTCAATGTTTTCCGATCTTCATCTGTCTTGTGAGTAGTTTGGCAAGCGTCCCGCAAGATAAAAAGGGGTTCGAAAACGAAGCACCCTCGTATTTACGATTATATACTTGACGATACATTTTTCTTCACTCTTTTTTGTTTCTCTCAATTCTCGAATTTGCTCGGAGAATGCTTACTTGCAAAGGATTTTCGATGCCACTTTGTTTCTGCTGTCTCTGGCAGAGCATTTTAAGAAAAAAGCTTCAGCCAGTGGGAAAAGATTTTACGCGCAATACTGAAACATTGTTGCCCTCGACAAATTTATACTTCGTTTTTTTTTAATGCTCCTTCATTTTTCTATTTTCATTGACGAAATATTTTATTTTTTCCTTTTGATCAGTCCACCCAGTCTGAAGATATATACAGTCATTTCAAACGGTTGGCTATTTATATGAGCGCTTCGCTCTATATAGGTGGGTTCCCTTTACAGGGAGATGAGCCGGCGCGCGTCTGTGAACGACACAAGACTCTGAAAACTCTCCGTGGTGAAACACCCTCATAAATATGCAGAACCAATTACGCCACCGAGTTACCTATAACCTTTTTTTTTCTGGTTCTTTGCTTCCAATCTGTCGTTGAACTTCGTGTCCAATCTGCCGAGTTCTTAGCTCATTCCTTAACATTCCAATGTCTTGACAGCTCACCTTGAAATCTTGAGGAAGAAAAAAAACCATTAGATCACCGTCAGACATGGAATTAAAAAAATAAAAAAAAACTAATTTCCGATCCTTCAATTTCGTACGTTTTATGCCAAATTTTCGGAAAGTCACTTTATCAGCAACTCTCGGTACAGAAGGAAGTTTTTCTCCACTCTTTTGGGTCGATCTTCTTTCAATAACGACCGAAAGATATACGAAGCAATGGGAAGACGCTTAGACGAAGATGAGATCAAAGGAAGAACGTTCGGTCAGTGAAATTGAAAAAAGAGAAGAGACACGGAAAGATAAAGTGAAAGATAGGAAGGAAAGAAAACATGCGAGAAGGTGGCGAGCGAGGAAGGTAACAAGGAAGAATTTCGTAATATTTGGTGTTTAAAATTCTCGCATAATATTGGCGTTGTGTGCTGGGATGTCGATCGCTTGAGAAAACACATGCACATACACAAATATTTCGTCAAGAGAAAAGCAGAAGCTGTAGAGAAAGAGTGGAGCAAACGGGCACACAAGGCCCGAAGAGGGAGACAGAGGAGAAGAAGAAGAAGAAGAAGAAGAAAGAAGAAAAGCGTGTATACCGGCGAGGCATGCGTAGCCCAGGGCGTCTTGGGATAGGACCTCGCTTCTTGTTTGTTTTAGCACGAAACTCAAGGCTCGACCAAGCTCGTGTTTGCATTGCTGAGAAAGGGCGTAGGCAACAGTATCCATCCTTAAAGATAATGCAAGTTATGACCTTTTGAAATTTTACACATTATATTTACATGCAGCCACATATACAGGACATATTTATACGTGTGTGGGTAAAAACCGCTCGTGTTACCCACTACGTGCCTCTTTAGCTCCGGGCACGAGAGCGTTCGAGTCCACAAAGCCTCCTCCCTGAAGCCCGACGAACCTCTCGCCCAACCCAACTCTCTATGCGCTCGCCAAACTCCTCGTCGGTGTATTCCACTATATGCTGTCGTTCAGAGCTGACTTCATATTATTCCGGTATTGAAACGGGCGCCTCGTCTCGACACCGTTCTGTCACACCGTCAAGCTCCAGCTTCAAATACCTTGATATTTAATCTAGCCCGAAAATCGATCTGTCGAAAAAACGCGCTTGGCATATAACATTCTCAAGCATAAAAATTGTTCGACGGCTTGCTGGTACCATAGAACACATAGTGTTATACCTTTTGGTCGTTAAATCTTCGCAACATCGTGTGTCGTCTCTTCCTTTATCCTTTCAACCTGTCCCACTTACGGCGGAGCTTTTGTCACGTTCGAATTCCGCACCGATCGTATTCCTCAAAAAAGAAATCAAACCCTGCTGACACTCGAATGAACCGTTTTCATTGTTCAGATTGGTAATTTAGTCAACGCGCGACGAATCTCGGAATTGTATGTATAAATTTTAAGTTTTCATCGTGCGTCGGGATCCATAAACGCCATTTTTTAAAAAGAATGAATAATCATGCGGTAAGGAATTGCTAGGATACGCGGACCTCGGAGAAGACGCACGGGCTGCAAGCCGTGCACGGCAGAGACCGCGGTGCCGAAAAGCACTCTCACTGCCAGAATGAGAAGATTCGCCCATCCATCCCAGGGCTCTTACGCTCTCATAAATTTTCAGGCAAACGGGGAAGCTCGCTTTTCGTCTTCACTTTCTTTTTTCCTCTTTCCTCTCGACCGTCGCCTATTTTTTCCCTTTATCTCTCGTTACTTTGAAAATCGAGAGGGACAGGTAGTTTTAAGGGAAACGCTCAATGTGTGTGAATCGCTGGATGCGCGTGTGTGTGGGTGGGTGTGCTACCGTGTCCGAGCGCGTGGTCGGCCATGCGTGCAGTAGTGCAGGTACCACGCCATTGCAGTAGTAGCCTTTTTCAGTCATACTCTCCCACCGCGAGCTTAAGCTGATGCGAGCACGATTTTGAACCTGCACGCAAGGATAAGAATAGTATTTCACCAATGCATTGCTATAGACTTTCTTGCGGCGACGAAGCATATACAAACGACAAACTGCACTAACTCTCAAGCCATAATGATCACGTTCACGAGAATGCTTCAACACAAAACTTGCAACCCCCTTTCGAGAGTTTGTTCGTAAAACCCGTGAGCACGCACTTTGAGACGTACGAGGCGAAAACCAGTAATTGCAACAAGAAGTCGTTGTTATTGGGCATTTCATTGGCAAAGTTGGAACGAGAAATATATTCATTCGAAGCAGAAACAACGAAAATCAACGCCATCTTTGCTGCACGCTCTAATATTTTGCTGGAAATAACTTCCCACAAAATATTCGGATGGAATAAGGTTTTCGGTATCACGTGATCATGTAACTTTAGCGTTGATTTTTATTTCCTACAAATATGTGCACAGACGTGACTGAAATTCCAGCGTTTTTAAACGGTTGCTAATTATTCGCCAAGGATTGAAAATATCTTGATCGACATCTCAGGATCAAACGAATAAGCATCGTGCTGCAACATATCGCCTACTTACACGGCGCAGTCATCGAAAAAAAATTCTCTATCTCTGTCTCTTGTAGGTATATATACATGAATATTTGCTGCCGCATTGGAATGTGGTCTCGTGTGAGGGACTTGTCGGGGGTCGGCTTATTCATAAAGCGAAAAAGGAATAAGCTCGAGAATAAAAGTATAGGCGCACGGTAAGGAAGAAGATTGTTGTGAGACCCCGGAGCATTTATCCTTTCGGGGTGGTAGAACGGAAAGAAGGACGGCCCAAACAGAGAGCCGGGTAAAGAATAAACGGAGAGTCCTGAGGGCAGTCTTATTTTGGCTCGAACTACTGCGCCGATCACCGCGCTCTCACAACGGTTGCCGAACCATTATTTCTCCAGTGTCGACAACTCGCTGCTGTTCCTTCGTCTACCTTGTGCTCCTCTCTTCGCCGGCTGCGCGGACTCTTTGGTTCCATCTTCTCGCGCTTATAACTTCACGTATATCAACACACAAACACGCTGTGTGCAAAAGAGTGAAACGGGGAGATTTTTTTTTGCAAGTAGCTCTTGCGGCTTATAGCCTGCGGACAATCTTCGGCCCAAATACAGCGAAGAAATGCCGAGGATCAGAGAGAAGGAGAACGAAAAAAGCTTCAAAGAGCAACAAGGAGTGAGACGGAGATGGCAATCACGCAATAATGAGAAGAAAAGCCGTCAAAAAGAATGACAGCTTCGCGATATTCCCCAAAACACTGTCTCAATTCGCCCCACGAATAATTATATAAACTCAAAGAGAAACGAAGCACCCTTCAGCAGTACCTTTGCGGAGCAATAAACAAACTCAAATTCCTCGCGTGAATTAGCAGCTGTTGGAAAAGTCAATTGATCCAATTTCATTATCACGATCCAACGAAATTGTGTCTACCAAAGTTCTATCCTCCATTTACTCGGATTTATACATAACTGTGGCGATGTTCGAGTGACCAAGATTCACCATTCGTTCGGAAAGGACACGTATACGTTCGTTTCCCGAGAGGGCACGCTGGGGTTTTATCCACGTGTGTATAAGAGATCTCTATATCTATATGTATACACAGGCACACACGAGCCATATCTCGGGAGTTACCTTCATGTATAATAAAATATGATGAAACGTGGCCAATCCCGAGGAACGAACCGGAACTTGAGTTTTCTCGTGCGACTCCTCGCAAGATAGTCGTAACGCTTCTTACTACGGTACAGACAAGTTTGCTTCGCGTCTTATATGTATGTGGATATAGAGAGATAGTAAGAGGAGCCGACTTTTCGCTCTTGTGGTCCACGTCGGGTCTAATGTATGTATATAAACGTATACATGTGCATATTACATATAAATATATAGAAATGTATAAAGGAGCCGGACGCAGGACATCGCGGTGTCCTTTTTTCCACACAGGCGCCTAAGTATGAGCGCGTGTGCACCAGGATATCGAGTGACCATAATTCAACGAGCGGGTTGCTCTCCAGAAAGTAGAAAAGGCGCCTCGCAACGAAAGAGAGACCGCGCGGCAGAGCTAGAGCAAGAACGAAAAAGAAAAATAAAGAGGAGCAGGGAGTCAGAGAGAAAAAAAATGGAAAAGAGAACTGCGGTACGAGAGGGCGAAGATTCCATATCCCACTTCAGAGCAGGGCCGATCCTGTGGGACGCGTATGTTCTATATCCCAGGGGAGAAAGGAAGTATTGCCAGGACTGGTAGAAGTGGAAGAAAGAGAGGAATTGCAAACGAAGAACGAAGGGAGAGATTGCTCTCGTATATATAGGAGAGTGCTGCGGGAGAGGAAAATGGAAAAACCTTATCTCATGGATTCGGCATGAGAGAGAAAAAGTAGAAGGAGTAGGCGGCGGAGAGCTAACGCCGACAACGAGGAAATGAGAGGGTAAGTATATATCTGTGTACGCATACAAATATATGTATAGATCGTAGCGAATCAGGGAGAGAGAAATAAAAAGATCGCCACGAGACTTCTCGGACGATTTGTTGAGCGAATGACCGACTATTTTTTTTATCCATTTTTTGTTACTTTTCGCATTTACGTCGTTTTTTTCCTCCCCTTCACGATTACCGCAAAGTACATTGGTTTGGTCACTATATCGAGCTTATGTGTATCTCCTCGAATAAGAAAAAGTGTACCGATTTCCTGTGTGCTCCGCGTCGTCGCACCCTGCCTCACAAAACGACGGGGGTCGTTTCACTCGCAGCGACACGAAATCAGTCTATATCCAGCGAGGACATACGTTTACACACACGAGAAGACAGCACGGGAAACCCGTCAACCAAACAACAACGCGTAAGAGACTACACATTCAGCAAAGATAACAAACTGATGCTGTATCTGACATGCCGAGCAGGAAGGGAAAAAACTAACTAACCAAAGCTCGTAATTCGTAAGAGCAGAAATAACTGGGCAAAACTTCTTTCCTCATGTCGTGCGTTATCTTTCGTGATTAAGGGCACACATGAAAACCAAATGTTTCCGAAAGGAGGATGCATATAAATCATTCCGACGATGGTATGAAATTCACTTAATTACAACTTTTATTTAAAAAATCGCTCCTTGGATTTCAATTCGTTTCAAATTTTACTCGAAAAAGCGATCCCTGGTTGTTCTTTTATGAGCTAAACTCACAACGCAGTGAACAGCTTCATTTCAGATATTCATGTGATCACGTGAAAATATGATTGCCAAGCGATGATCTCTCACATCTTCCATGTAATTATCTGGTTTGCGCAGATCGATACTACAGAAAAGCATGATTACTTCTGTGATACAACAAAATAAGAGTCAGCCATTTCGCGAGGAACGGCTAGATGCACGTAACATCGATGTATATACACATGCACGTGGCATACAGTCTGCACACGAGCAGCGATTGTCCTAATTCACTTTGAGCACCGGAGCTTTTCCCTGGACACGAGAGGTAATGCAGGCAACCGTGAATCGTATATCCGTGGAGTGTTCCAGGTCAAACGGACCGGGGAATGGTTTCACGTATTTATCCTGTTACAAGTCATTTGGAAAAATATTCTGTCGGTATTAAAGTCAAGGAGCGACGAATCAGAGCACCCTCAATACGAATGACGTGAAATTTGCAAGCCTTCGACCTCACGTCTGAGTATAATCGAGAAAAAAAGAATACAGTTCCATAAACTTGGGAATAAAATTGCTATTTTTTGCCTGCTCCATTAAGATGTTCGAGAGACACGAGATAAAAAAAATTTGACACCAATCTTCCATCTGAAATACCCCATACGTAGTGACGTGTATGTATACATGGATTGCCCTGAACGTGCAGTTTGTTAGCTCTACGTTTTGATCAGCGCTACAGACGCGACTGTTCGATCCGGATGGCGGGGGTGTTTGTATGTTCGTGAGCGAGGTTTTCCCTCGATCCTGGCTATACAGACATACCGCAAAGGTAATGTACGAGTCTCTCGTCAGATGGTCCTCTGTGGGGGGTTCAGAATACCAGGTTCGAGTGTTTATAGCGAACGAGCGATGGTTACAGTCAATTCTGGATAAATGGAATCGACTAGTAGCCCCTTGAACATAGAAAGATATATACACGTGTTTTTAACAGTAGCTATACGTTTGATTCGTGCGTTGGCCAAAGTACGGTCCAATGCTCGTGTGAAACCGTTTGGCGAGTGATGATCGGGAGAGGAGATGGAGTTCCAAGTCCGGGGATGAAAGTGGAGAACGAGGAAATTGGTAAATATTGTATGCTTGTAGTACCAGAAGGGTTTACATGTATACATTTTGCAATAGGAATGCCAGACGGACGTGGTTATGTACAACCTTTAGAGGCATTTATATTACAATCGGTTTTCGGCAACCACGAGATGGGTCTCTCCCGTGTTATCCTCTATTTAATTATTTGGAAAAAAGTTACTAATGGTTGAAGCTCGTAGAAAAATGAAAAAATCACAGCTACAGAATGCGGTTAGGAACGATTTTGAACACGGAGAGAAATTTATACAAAAAATTACCATGCCACCATAGTTCCCTGGTGACATATCGTCCCTGTGAGAAATTTGAGCAAAAACATAGTAATTTTTATTCAAATTCTATCAGAAATAGCGGAAATTTGACATTTTTCGACGAATTTCAGATGAAAAATTACTATGTTTTTGCTCAAATTTCTCAGAGGGACGGTATGTCACCAGGAAATTATGGTGGCATAGTGATTTTTCATGTAAATTTGTCTCCGTGAATTAACGAACGATTTAACGATTTTTCATGTTAATTTTAAACAAGTTATTGTTTCTTTACGTACATTTTGCGGCATGAAAATTGTAATTGAATCTTGTGATGTTTTCAAGTCGAAAAGTATTTTTTCCCCTTTATTGAGCATGAAACATGATACATTAGCAACGAAAGATTGCAAAGAAAAAGTTTCTCACTGAAAAATTCGATGGCAGTGAGATTATTGCTACAAGGAAATGATTGATCCTTAAAGTAATTGAAGATTCGGGAGAGATACAGATTAACGTATACGCGCAATGGGGGTTACATCTCTCTAGGTTTGACGCGGGGGGCTTCCATCTATAACGAGATAGTATCGCCCCTACTCGGATAAGTAAAGAGAAAAAGCGAGTGCTCTTGGGAGCGGGTGACCAAGATTATATTGCCTCGTCTTATCCCCGATCGCGAGAAGCCTTGGTCGCGACCTCCGAGATCCTGCCGTCTCTCTCCATCTCCACCGCAACTTTTCCTGTCAGCAGGAAGAACATCCAATCCTTCGTTTGCTCCCTTTGAATCTCATCATCAGTAATATCTCGTTGACTTTTGAACGAGAAAAATAAAATTATTACGTGTCTCTGACGAAAAAGATACCACGGCAATCGGACGTCTCCACGGGAAGCTTTCGAGCTGCGATTTTTCGAACTTATCCTGCTGGTGATTCTCCATCCTGGGAGTATCCTCAGATATTACCGCAGTGATAGCGATGGAAAACGAATATGCGGCGCTGCTTATTTTTTTTCCACTGGCTCCCGGAAGAAGTTTCAGAATTTTGTTGAAATTGTCAAGTCGCTTCTTTGGTCCGATTGTGGAAATAAAATTAATTCAACGGTATATCGTTCGATTTTTCCATCTTACGGGAAAATCTACTTGTGGTAGAATGGACAAAACTCTAAATGTAGAATCATGGGAAACAGCAATAATGGATACGGTGATCTCTTAATCTCTTCTTCTCGCTTTTCATTCTTTTTCTCCGTTTCCTGCTTATATACGGAAGAAGAAATCGTGCACGCAGTTAACTATGTGTCTCTTTTCATTCCCCTTATCTCTCGTGCAGTAACACTGGTCGACATCGCTCATAAAGATAAAGATTGGCGGAAAAAAAGCAATAAGTGAGTATCGATGTCCTTCTTCGACCTTTTCTCGCTCTCTACCGTCAGCCGACTTTCTCGAGAGAAAGCAAGACAGAATCCAACCGAAGGTCCGAATTCGACACACAGGATCAATAACAATTTGTCTCGAGATAAACGCTATCGGGTGAGCGCTGCGAGAGATTGAGATCGATAGTGGCGGGCGGAAAGGGGTGGGCGAAGATATGGGGGCAGAGACCAGCGGCGGGTGGATAGGCAATAGGAACGAGAACTGTAGTCGATGGCGAGTCGGGGCAAGGAGCTGAGGACTGGCGTAGACCCTTTGCGACTTCTGCGAGAGCAGTTAAGAGATGGAGTGGGTCGTTATGCCGAGGAAAGAGAAACGGAAAGGATACGGCGTGTCGTTCCACTTTTACCATGTACGAGAGAAACGCAAATGGCGTTGGCAATTTGCTTGGAAATCTCCCGCTTCCTTCTTTTTTTACCAACTCGATCTTCCCTTTCTCTTTCTCTGTTATGCGAACAAAAAAGAAGCTGAGAAATAAGTGCAAAAAATAAACATTTTTTTTTTTTTTACTTTTTTTTATCCCTGTACACAAGGATTTTCTCAATTCGTTTGTTTCTTGTCGCGCTTTTTCGTGACAAACTCAATTTTCTATCGACCTGCCCAACAGTCGCTGTCGTTTGGTCGTGAGTCTTCGGTTTGTTTTGCGTATTTACTATTCAGTCAATCGTTCAGCGGTGCCTTTGATGTTTTATTTTTGTGTCTTTCTGCCTATCGAGTTGCTTCAAAATTCCACTTTGCGAACGGTTTAATTATTCATCAAGCAATTGATGAAAAAAACATTTGATACAGCTAAGAAAATTGAAACTAATTCAACTTCGTGTAAGAGATAATTACGAAACGCTCAATTGTGCAAACATCCGAAACACACAGCTAAGGAAATTTAGTATAGAAAAACCTTGGCACTCATCGCAGTTCACTTTCTACTCAATTTTAATGGAAAGAAAATGTTTCTTTTTGAGACACCAATTTTGAGAAGCAGGACATTCTCTTTCATAATGATAGTTTGTACGTTATTTTTCTATTTCGGTCTCTTCCCGTATTCTTGATTCTTTCCGTTCGTTATTTTCTCGTTCTATAGTGATTTTGCTATTTTGCTACACAAAAGCGATATTTCCATTTTGTCAACATTAATCTCACTACTGTTTTACATTTTCATCTATTTTCCGTGCCACTGGAATATGTTATTCTTTTAATTTCTAATTTTTTTCGTTCCTTCAAATCTCTCACTTTCCACCCGTATAGTGCAATTTTTTGAGTACAATATTTAAGCTCTCAGCTCGCGCAGAACTCGTTCACCGTCAATTTGAAGTGTACATATTGAATTAGACGGGATGGAAGCTCTTTTGGTGGTCTTAGCACGCTCGGAACAGTATGCATACATCGTAGCGTGGCACAATGAAGAAAATAGTGAAAAAAAATGAGTGTCTACCCGCCTGCGATCAAGCCATACGAGTTTTTTGTCTCAGTGACGCGTATAGCGCGCGCTCCTTAATTATATATGCGAAAAGGATCGTTCGTTGGCGGTAACGGGGAGTGCGTCTATGTATATCGACGCTCCTTTCGTGGGCTTTTATTTGCATGCTTTTCTCGACGAAGAAAGTCTCATCGAGAGCTTCGGACCACGATAAATTCACCTCCCCTCCTCCTTTCTCCCTCTACGCACCTCCAGCATCTTTTCGACATCGGCAAGGTCTTTCCTTTCTTTCCTTGCGATGTCTCCGTCCGTATATACTCTTGAGGATGACGGAGATGGAAATATGCAGGTGAATATAAAACTAAAGAAGTGAGAACGAGACAAACATTGATACGCATCCGCACATCCACACAGACATACACACGTACACGTGAAATGTGCGGATGTTTGGAAGTAACGTCCAGAAAGAAGAATCAAAAGGTCCAACGCAGCAGCCGCTCGGCGAAGCGTCTCTTTCGCTTCACTCTCGTCTCGCAGAGCGAGCGCCCGAAAGGAGAAGTTAAACAAAAAGGGCTAACGAAATTCATTCCCTAATACGTCCGTTCTCCAGAAGGAACCGCGGGCACGATGTCTAGAATTCGTTCGCGCCAAAGATTCATGGTAAAATCGTACGTAAGAGAATTAAACTCGATCTCTTGAAATCGCCGAGCAACCCTCTGCGAATTTATTTATGTAGACCAACGTTGAGACTCCATAGAAGTCAATACAGGACCGTTGAAGGGTTGAGAGTTTGCATTCGCTATTTCACTAATTGGTAAAAATACAACGAGGACAACAAATTTAGACAACTATGAAGCTTATTCCAGCTGAAAATCATTTGATTCGATTAAATCATTTACACAGTGCCCAAGCCTCGTGCAGAGTTTGAAAGTCGAAATTATAACTTCAAGGCCTCCACATTAACATGTAGTTTTTTTAAAATGTTTATTCATGTACTTAAAAAGCGACGGCTAATTAACCGGGAAAATGAAGTTAAAGTAGAGTAACGCGTGCCAGAGAGTAAAAATCGTGAGCAATAAGAGAGTCAGGGCACATGAATAAATAAATTAATTAATGANAAAAAAACACGTGAGGGCAGGAGTACGAGAGAGTCAGTGAGAGAGCGAGGGAGAGAAGTTGCATAACAGCGTCCTCTATGTACCAAGGATCAGGACCAACAGGACCTCTGTATACCGAAAGGTAGTGCGATCGGGACAAGAGAGGAGGTAACTGCAAAATTTCACAAGCCATGCCAGGATAGTAGTCATTACGCCAATTCCTCATGCAAATTTATGATGATTCAATATTAAAACAGGCAAGATAGACTCGTGGAAGGAGCCATCAGACAACTTGTCTATATATATTTTCCCTGCTGATGCTTTTGCCTTCTACCACTCTTGTGTTCTATGGTGCTCGTTGCATCTCCCATTTTCAGAGTGGTTTTTACTCTTCCTCCTCTTTCCCCTTCTCGCCTTCTCTGTTGCTGCATTTCATCGCTGTTCGTCAGCCTTGCATAGACACATATTTCCGCCTGACCTCACTCACTCCCGAGACTGAAATTTTTAATTCCATTCTTCATATATCTGTCGAACGATCCAACTTTTCTATTCAGTTTTGCAAAAACAAAAACCACTAGAAAACGAAAACAAAAACGTTTCTTTAGAGCAACTTACGATCTTCTGGCTCATAGATTTTTTATAAGCATGCAGTAATTACTCTTGCTGCCTTCTTATCGTCAATTTTTCCACAAAATAAGAAAAATCGCAATGAAAAGTTAATTGTCGCATCATTGGAATGAATTTTCGTGGTGACCGTCCAGTAGGTGGCTTGCGAATAAAATTTGCATTAATGAATAAGACACCCTCTATCAGTAGACACGGCGCTTTGTGAGCTCAAGCGCGATATGCATTTTTACAGGCCCATAAAATTCCAATATAAATATCGTAAAATTCTTGTTCTTTTTTTGTGCATGCCTGATGAAACGGAAAATTTGTTCGCTACATAGTTACTTGCCAACAAAGAGGTCTTTCAATTTTTTCTAAGTATGATTTTGTAATTACACATTTTTACACTTTGCTTCTTCGGAGGTGACTGAATATACTTCTGAAATGTGTGATAATCTGAATTTCACGTGTGAAATGTGAAATTCCATTTTGCACTGCGTTTCGACCTTTTCCCCTCGCACTGCATTCTTACCAGAAAAACTGAAAAAATTCTCTTTCATCCCGTTCCATAGTTCTCTGCATTTATCCTCTGCACGATGTACACGCGAAACGATCCCACGCGAGTTTATATAGTTTGCCTTCGATATTGTCAGTTTTTTTTCCCCGTGTGTGCAACGATCCTTTCAGCGGATCTAAAAGCATATAACTTTGTAACGCTTACGAAAATTGAAACGATCCGATTATTTCACATTTTTTTCAACAAACGAATTCTGCAATTTCCATTGGATTAGAGTTTCCAGTTTCGAGTATATTTTCAAAATAATAGCAGTTACCATTCACGATGTTTCGACCTCAAAAGAAGTTTTCCCGGATTTGTGAATTCCGCTTTCATTCGTGTCTGCATATCTGTGAAAAACGAATGAACCTCGTGACAAAAGCTCACGCGTTACCCGTAACTTTATGAGCGAAAATCAGAATAGGCGCTATGGGAACGGGTATATCTGCGTGGTAGCGAAAGCGAGTCGGATGGGAATCGATGCGCGATAGAAGTTGTTTGCGAAGCGACGTGTGCGGACTTTGTTTTGGCGTTTGTGGCAGCAGCTTTTCCAAATCCTTCGATAAACTAACAAGCAGGAAAAAAAGTACAATAGAAAGTGAAAACCTTTCTCTCCGTAGGTACCATTCGTCAAAATGGATCACTGGTTCGCTTTGTTCCTCGACGATACAAATCCGGTAATTATTTTCAAAAGCTTTCCAATTGTCAACTCGAACCTTCAATATTGACGCAGGTAATAAAACGGAGCGCCAAAAGAGACATTATTAAAAATTCATGTTACCGAATGCAGCGACCAACATGTGAAAATAATTATTTCATTATCAAATATGATGTTAATTATTAATGATTCCGTGGTCATAAATATCTCGTTATTGAGGATCCGAAAGATTTCTTAGTTATTCGTGTTTAAGGTTCATGACTGGGTCATCGACTGGAAGGCTTAGCGGCGATGGTCGAAACCTACCGGTTCAATCTTCCGGAAGGTACACTCGTTTAGCCTCGAGCGAGCTTTCGATCTCGCCAATATAGTGCTGATTATATCAGGCACATCAACAGAAGCATGTCAGAAGGAATAATATCTGAGTGCTCTGGGTATAATATCTACGTGACGTACAGGGTGGCATGGAGCGAGCAAAAGAGATTAATGGAGGAAATTAGTATTCGTCGCTGTACGGTCGAATTACGGAAAGTTATCTCAACGAGAGGTGTGGAGGGTGAGGACCAGAGCCAATAAAAGTACAAAAAGAAGAAGTAATTGAGAGGGAATGCTCTCTGTCTGGTCTGTCACAACTCTCGACTTGTTCTCCTTCTTCCTTGGTAAGCCTTTTCCCTCTCTCTCTCTCTCTCTCTCTCTCTCTCTCTTACTATCCTTCGTACTTTGTTCCAAGGACTGATCCATATTCCTTTTTTTTCTATTCCTTTTTGTTCTTTTTTAGAATAACTGTGCCAGATCCATATTACCCAGCTACTTGAATAATACGACGATTTATTTTTCCCACGTTGCGATCGCTGATTAAGAGGACCTCGGGCGTGAATAGAGAGGAGGCCAGAGAATGAGGAGGAGAGATTCGCGAGAGGCCGTGTAGCGTATAGGCAGGAGAGTTGGAGACCCTCCACTGCGACAAAGCCAAAGGTATATCTATATATTTATTTCGTTTGCATATACATGTATATGGTGAAGAAAATATGGGGTGTGAGAGTACGAGAGTGAGAGTGAGGGAGAGAGAGATGGGCAGAGTGAGACGGACAGATGGACAGGCCCGCGTGGAGCCTCTAAGCGGGCACTAAATTTTGGCCCGGATCGTCCGTCCGAGTTATTCGGACCTCGTTAATTCCCGCGACTGGTGGGGCCCCCGGGGTTCCTCCGAACTATGCTTCTTGCTTCTGCTGCTCCTGCTGCTGTTGCTGCTGCTGCTGCTGCTGCTGATGGTCCGGTGTTTTCTCCCGACGAATTATCCTTCTCGCCGTTTTGCTTCGTCCAGTATCTACCTCTCTCACATGGAAATCGAACGACATCGAATTCCTCGACTCCCCGAAAAGATAACGGCCAAACACGCCATTCCCCATATCTATTTTTATCCCGCGATACTAGACTATTTGTTTCGTTGAAGGAGATTCGAAAATAAACATGAAAATAAACTCTATCGCATCTTCGTCGTGTTGGGGCTTTGATCACTCGATTAGAATTTAATTCTTTAATTAAGTATGGAAGATCGTTATTCGATATATATAAATACGGCTACGAAAACGGCAAACGGAAAATTTATAGCGGGCAGTAGTGTACCGTGTACTATACCGTAAGAATAATCAGAAAGTCTTTAAGGGATTCTCAGTGGGAAAATAACGACGAGCCAACCGGCGACCACAAGAACAAATTGAAAACAAATTGTAAGCAAAGCCTTCTTCACCCTTTCTCCGTTCCTCCCTCGCAGTACTCCCACTCCCTCTTCCTTCTCGTCGCTCGAATCTTTCTTATTTGGCTCTCGCTTTGTCGGTTCGACTGTATTGCTTCGCTAGCTGCATGTGAACGTCATACTGTGTGTTAGTCTCGAGAATGTTTCTCAGTGAGAGAGAAAAAACTGTACAGGCGTGGCCAGTACAGGATAATGGAAGGGTGAGAAAGTAAGTGGGTATGTAACGGTGAAGAAAGAGTGCGAGAGAGCAAGATAAATAAAAAGCAAAGGGTAAGAGAGAACGGGGTTAAAAGAGATCGCGGAGAAGCGTGCACGAGCTGTCTATTCCAAGCGGAAGGGTAACAGCCAACAAAAAAATATAAACAGACAAAGTTCTACAACGAGGCAAGAGGTCGTTGAACCAACGAGATTAACGAACTTACGAAGTTAATGAGAATTTGAGCAATAGCATTATATTCTTCAAATTGGAGCTTAATTATAAATCTTCACTGCGACGTTCCAGTGTTATTCTATTAAATTTCGATTCTATAAAACGTCCACCTCACTCCCCTTTGCAGCATTCGTGTCAACAAATTACTACGTTCGAGCCTTTGAAATCGAATTCGAATAAAAAAATATAGAAACTCATTTATTGGCGCTTTGCGAAAATCGATAATCAATGGAATCGTTATTCCGATCGAAGCGCCACGATTCCGACGTACGTTTCAATATTTTTTCCCGACCTATACACCCGTAAACTCTCGCAGTTGCGAGTAAAATCGAGAATATTGCGAGACTTTGAGCAGAACTCGATGTCGCATGACGTTGACTTTTCAATATTGATTTATTCCGATATATTCGTAAGTTTATTAGCGGAATACGTCAGTTTACAGTTGCATAAACGGGTTGGCTACGTATTACACATCAAGGGAATGCCATCGTTTCGTGTATACATTTACAACGGAATTTGTTACGTCGTATAGTATTGCGATTTGATCGTTTAGCTAGAAAATAAATTCTTGCAGAAATTCAATCCATGCCGATCAAACGCAAAGAAACGAAAGCTGAACCCCCGAGCTACAAACACATGTGCACATATCCAAATACACACATACGAGAGAGCAATAATAGAGAAATATCGGAATTATACATGTGTATGTATTATTGAAGCAGAAATAAAAGCAGCAGCAGAGAAAGAGAGAAAGTCCAAAGGGGTATAACGAAAGAATAAGCGAAATCGTTATTCGGGGCGGTGGTGCACGGACCGTTTGATGGGACCGCCCGCGGCGAATAACATTTTAATCCAGCGTTCGCGCGGCCACCGTGCTTTCGTTCTTTCTACATACAAGTTTCTCTTTCTCTCTTCCTTTCTCTTCCTCTCGCTCTTTCTCTCTTGTACACATACACACGGACACCAATTCACGGGGGCAGGTCGCGGGCGCGAAACCACCCGATGCTTCGTTCTCCTTTACCGTATTCACTCACTTCCTCATTCGCCTTGCACACCCATCCACCAACACATACAAAAATCCACACACCGGTGCACGAGCATAACCGTCAACAATTTAACACACTGTCTTTGAAACTTTGTTCTTCGTGTTTTGGTTACACGGAGACGTATGTATCGTCTCGTTTCGACGAGCTGGCCAACGAAATGTTGAAGCGAATCGTGAATGTATTTTGTAGTTCCACCACAATCACTATCGCTCTTAATCTCCTTTTCGATATCCGTGTATATGAAATATCGATCGCGTACATGTTTTTTTTTTTTTTTTTTTTTTTTTTTACAGTAACGAATCTTTTGCCTCAATCGCTTCATCGCACTTTCCCATTTTCATATTCACCGATGTTCCGATGGCGTTCTTCTGAAGTGGAACTCACGTATATGTAATTACAAAGTCGTCATTCCTGTCATCAGATTGAAATAACCCTCGGTTTATTGAGCTTCTAATTATTTCTGGCGAAAAGGAGAGTCCGTTTTATTCGGTACATATAGGGCGAGTGACATCAAATTGAGTTTGCAAATTGAAACGTCCTTCGCTCCTTTATATTTTCGTGTCTCTCATTTACTCTCAATAATTTATCTTCACCGCCTTGCACTTTAATCAGTTTCATTTTCGATGAGAGTTTATGGGGTAGCCTGAAACTATCACTACAACTGGAATTTCTCTGAATTTTTAATCCATTAGTGGGTAGAATTTTGAAAACGTTGAGCGTCGCGACTCTAAATCGAAATCTAATTCAGGCTTTCTTCGAATTTAATTGTTCTCGATTCTACATCGGTTATTGATTGAGGGGAATTTTCAACTATTTCCTGTAATACCGAACGATCTATCGCGCTTACTGAAAATAATTATTTAAATTTGCATTTCACCGTAAGGGGTGGTGATCGCGGTATTGATGCTGCATTTTGGGTTGTGGTTGAAAATTCAAGGGAGCGTTTCACTGTTGACAAAAATGCGCAAGGTTGTGGCAACCGAGTCTCCAAAACTATATCATAACAGCAGCCGTTGTGACTTCCGGTTGCAAAAGCAAAGTTCACACTCTCTCTCTCTCTCTCTCTCTCTCTCTCTCTCTCTCTGCCTCTCTCGCTCCCTCTCCGTTATGACTTTGTCTCAAAATCCTGGCTGGTAGCTAAATCTTCTCTCGTGGTCATGTACTTTCGTAGAGGAAGCAAAAGCTATTGAGCGCAAGCTCCAGCTAGACGCCGCTAGCTGTTGCAGCATGGGACACCATTGAAGACGGAAGTCGAATATGATTTACGATCGACCCATCAGATGGGAGGAGATAAATAGAAAGTAAGAGAGAGAGAGAGAGAGAGAGAGCGAAAAAGAGAGGATGAGGCGGTAGACTTACGAGTCGGTCATTTTACCGCAACCTCGGGACTTCCTTCGAGAAGGAAATAACCAGAATGAACGATGCTACGTGCACATCCATTCTAGACACCACCCAATTTATAGCGTAGAAAAATATCAACATCATTTCTTTTAATCTCGAAACTACATCAGCATAAATAACTTTTCCACATTTTCAGAATAAACGATCCGTATCCGTAATAAAATGTCCATCACATTGAAAAATTGAATCATTATAATCCACGTGATGGTTGCTTCTTCATTCTTCTTCCGATTGAGTACAGAATTGATCATTTTTTTACATAACTGATGTGAGTCATCTCCCTGCTCCGATAGAAATTTGACGAAGAATTCGAAAATACGTTCCCTCCAGATGTTGATGAAATTTTGTTGATATTTTCAAATTATCTTCCAACGTTCTGCGAATTAAACGGTGTGCTCATGCGTCACGTAAACCTCTGAACAATATGTTGAACGATGTACTGAGAAAGGTAAGGCGAGCTTCTTACAGCCGTAGCCAAATTCTCCGCACGCTGGTTTTTCGTTCGCATCACGTCTACAGTGCACTCGGGTGTCAAGAGAGTCGAATGGTATTCCCTCGTAAAATGTTATTATTTCCTTTCTTGCTCAAAGTCAGAACAATACAGGCGACAACGACGACCATGAACAAGTAGCTTTGACCCCGTCTTTGAAACCACACAAGTTCAACCGACACATCTCGCCTTTTTCTAAGCCACGGACGTTTCACACCAAACGTGTCGATATACGAACGACGTGACTCCATTGTGGTGCCTGCTACATTAACGTATGGAATCCGCAGCGATAACACAATTTCTTTCAAATTTGTCATCTCTCTAGTTATCGAGTAATCCAGCATTAAAGCAGAATCCTCATTCGCGGTACTTGTATATATGGAAACGCTATGCTTATATACACGTGAATTTCAATGTTCAATTACTTATGCAAGATCTGGTTAGAAAAAAAATCTGAAAAATTGGTATCGACATGTATCATACTAAAGAATATATTAACGAAATTTCATTGAATTCTAATGACATTTTTGAAATCAAGAGACTCGGCAGAGTCTCGGGATATTTGACAGCGTCGTCTGCTGGCCGGAGACTCGGCAAAATATATTATGTATGATTTTCATTTTCTCAACACGGCATAGCCACATTGTATCGTCTGTAATGAAACATGGAATTTTTTCATGTTCAGCAGTTGGAATCCTGCGAGAATACAATAAGTTTCCCTTCCACCTCACCCCCCCTTACAATCACTATAGAAACTCCTTAATATGGCTGGAAAGCAATCCATTTTGTCAAGGTTTGGTGTTTGGTGAGTTGTCTCGTAGACGCCAGAGTTTTTTGTCTCGCCATATCGAATAGAAAAGTAAGGAAGATAAAAATAAGGAGAGTTACACGTATACAGTCGGAGCGAAGGCGCAATGAAGTTCGGGGGTAAATTCACTTATAAGACCGTAATCTTATTATATGACTATGCCTTCCACCCCCACCCTGCTTTCCGTTTCTTTTTTGTCTCGTCTCTTATCCTTATGCCCGGAGGGCACTGTTCTCCTTATCCGGTTCTGTATATAGCTTCCCTCTCTTTTCTCCCTTACATCGTAGGGTCACCGAGATGATAACATCTTTATCCTTTCCCATATACTTTTACGGTTCCGTCGAACGCTTAACCGAAATACAGTCGTAAGGTGTAACGGATGTTCACAGAGGGTGAGTTATATAAAACAGTCATTATCTGACATAAACGAACCCATATAGACCACGCGATCCACACGTGTACGTCAAAAAGCGTCAGAATAACGAAAAAAACAGCACCGCGTGAAAATTCAGTAGCGGAAGGAAACTCACCGAAAATGGGGGGAGGCGGAAGCTGTTAAGACATTTTCGAAATTAAGGATCGTTTCACCGATCTAAGCAACGCCATATATGCGACGAAAAACAGTAAAACCGATCAAATTCTCGGGAGTTTCTAACAAAGTTTCTTGTCGCGAAAATGCTATTATATTATACGACATCGTTGTGATGGCCCGTTTTCCCTCTCTCCTTTCTTTTCTCTTTTCCGAAGTAGTCTCATTCGACATTCTTCCCGGCGATAAACGGGGATAAGTTATAATTTTTTTCATCGTCAACCTCAACTATCTTTGTAAACAGCGATTCGTGAGATACGAACGACGTATACGTACGATTTTCCCTCAAGTGCCAAAGGAATCATAGCGAGAGCTTTCGAAATACGATGGTGTTAAGGGGGCAAAAGTTTTCCACAGATTCTCGTTCGTCTTGGCTCACTTAACATCGTGGAAAAATCCAGTACCAGACTTTACGACCACGTTGCTTCAGTCATTTCGGTTATCATGTTAAAACGATCAGTGCTATCAAATTTTTACAGTCATGTCTTTTCTACTGAGTGTAATGTTTTGTACAAAAATCGGTTATGGCAGATAAACACTGTAAGCTGTAGAATAAAAATAAAAATCTCAACTTGTGGCGAGCGCTAATTATGACAAGGCGTCGTTGAACAGTTTCTCCGTGAAAATTCTCAAAATATTCAACAAAAAATCCACCATATGGCAAAACTGCTGTTGATGTTATGGGAGAACACCAGCGATCAGAAATTCCACGATACGTGGTCGATCGATACGTTCTTGATCGATGTCACTAACTTGTCTTGATAAGCAGCAAAATAGCAGGGATTGGCATTGTTGGTCAGGTGGGTGGTTGCATGAAACACCATAAATTATAAAGAGAAGGAGATATATGTCAATAATCCCTCACCGACATTGTCTTACAGGGTTGGAATCAGGGCCACGTTTGTCACTCGTTGCGTCCTGGCTGTGCGTCAACGTCAAGAGGCAGAATCGTTCATGTACAAACTGCAAATAGAGATGTATCGATGGTCAACTGATGCAAGGCCGAAACCGACTTGATTTCCCGAATAAAGTGACGCAGCTCGAAGCCTTTTGTTTACGAGCGATCGATAATATACCTAGGCATTCATACACACACACACACNCATTTGAAAACTACCTTAAATTTTTCAAAACGGCTAAGTAGGAATTCTTAGAATATTGCTCCGAACCCGAGGCTACCCGGACGGGAAGTCTTTCTGAATCACCCTGTATACCTATAGGTTGATTTCGCGTTTACGCATTCGAATCGTAATCAATCGTGCTTATGTAGATTCATGCAAATAGACTCGCGAAGAAACGTCCCAGTGCATACCGTCTGCGTGTATGCGTATACCTTGTAATGCTGAAATTTCGTATTCTGAGTATATCTGTAGCTGTTATGCACTGCGGTAAAGGGAGAAAACAGTATGTTGAACATGCTACCGATCTCTGTATACGTTGATTTGCGAACCGTTTCGGAATATCTCTTCTGGTTGAGGGTGTACTACTCGAGGCTGCTTAATTATACGAAGCAGACGGAGTCGTATTAGGCGGTAGGAAAAAATAGAGTTCCTAGGTTGTCTGCACGAAATACCATCTCAACCAGTAAAACGTTATCCATCCGAAATATTGAAGGAACCCTGCAGCTACGGTCACATTTTTCGAGGTGACACAATTTTCTTTCAACCTATCAGCCATATCAAAGCAAATTCTTAAGTGATTTTCGATACAAGTTCGTGTCACATTGGACAATTATGTTCAGCAGCAACAATCCTTTAGCATGGTGCCCTTGGAATAACCGAACGAACCCGAACACGTATAGCTCCGCGTCACGTTTATCAAGTTGTAGCCAGGAATGGGAGAGAACGCGTTATTGGGATACTATGTCGTACCCGAAAGGGTACGAGTGCTGCATGGCAGACACCAGGAGATGCTTGTAGCCAGTGGGTGGCTCGAACACGTGATAGAATTAAAGCACGATACACACTCGAGAGTGAACCAATAAACTGCTGGTGTACTGTGGCATTAGGCGACGAGAGTACACACAATGAAATATTCATGCTTCCTCTTCCACTCGCTTCTCATTCCTCTCCCGACCATGAAGCTCATACATCCGTCTATATACCTATGAGTCGTTGCATGTACCTTTCTTTATGACCCAGTTTTTAAGGGAATACGTCAAACAAATTACAGAACGTTTTCTCAGACACACTCGCTATCCACCTCTGATAACTATTCTGGTTTCTCGTAAACCAAACTTCAGCCAAAGATCATTGCAAAGATAAAAAATCGTAGAAAATTCACATCCAATGTGAAATTTTTCCGTCGAGCCGTTTTCCAGTTGAAACGATTCAAAATTTGTGAGACGTTAGAAAATGCCTATTTTCCTGTATATAGGAGTCTGGCCGGCTCGCGCACTACGCTTTTCTTTTGAACTCGGTGTCGAGCCGCTGCCGCGTTTCTTGATTAATCTTCGTTCATTACGAACGCTTTGCTAAGAACGTTTATATTTAAAACAGTAATTGACATTAAATATAAATTCAGGAACAGTCGGAGCCGCAAAAAACTGCGAAAATTGACCAGCATATTTTTGTTTCGTTGGCGTACTTTAAGCGCCTCTGAAATAACGTATTTCCAAAACACTTTCATGTGGATTTCAAAATTTGTATTGCTTTTTTCAATAAAAACATGATAGACTCAGGATGCACGATTTAAAATGATGAATAAATAAAAAAGCTTCAAATGAAACACAACCGTTCGGATATTCGAAATGAATAATATATTGATAGATTTCGTTATTTCTGTACTCCTCGATCCATACGTTATTCCGATGATAAATAATTTTGGAGCAACACGCACGCGAGCACATATAATCCTCGTCTAGATCATGGAAATTTCAACCTCGTTACTCGTATTTATTCTCGTGGCTGTCGTCGAGGCCAACTACAGCGTTTTGCTCTTTTGGTAGTGTATTTTTGGTTGGAAACAATTCATCAGTGACGTTTTAAATCAATCACGAATAGTTAATGCGTGAATATGTTGCAGAGACTTTACTGAAATGTAATTTTTTCCAGCTTTTCACGCACTCTTTCTCGGAGTGAATGCATATCGAAAACGTGTGGATATTTGCTTTTCGTGCATTGTGGCAATGCCTATGAAGATTCAATTATTCAAAGCGCAACCGAGAGCGCAACTGTAAGCCCAGAAAAGTTCAACGTGTGCCAATAAAACTGCTTAAAGATTCTCGAACGGAACACGTTTCCGCTGGGTGAAGCGAATAAACGAGCAGAAGCGTGACAAACAGCGAGAAAAAAAATAAATGAAGATAAAAATGAGAAGATGGAGGAAGGGAAAAAAGACCGAATAAAAAATTTTACCGAATGAAGCTTGGAAAGTGCTTATTATTTTATAATTATTAATATAATGTAAAATGATATTGTTTTTTTGATACATTATTATTATGATTATTATTATTGACTAAATAAATTGAGCCAAAACGAATATGAAACCAATATTCGTATAATTTTCTAGATCGTTGAAAAGCTCGGCCTTTCCGAGCTTTCGCAACGCTTATTTATCTTTAGTTGTTCAGTCCACAGAGGACTGGGAAAAAAATACCTCGTGTCATCGGAGTAACGGTGGAAGAACGACTGCGATTAAACAACGATTCTGGACTTTCCGGTTCGGAAATATTCCGAAAACTCAAGTCTGCATTATCGGTGGTTAGAGCTGGAACAGCCTGTATAAATAAATACATAGCAGTAGCAATAGGACAGAGGCGTATATGGCGAAGTGTTCAAGTGTGTGTTCGTTGTGCGAGAGCTTTTCACTCGAAAAGGTGGAAAATTCAGTAAGCTTCGCGAGTATCTACGGCACAAGGGAAATTCCCGCGGCCATTGTTATCCTCCGCATTGCATTCTCATAACAGGTGCATAAGATATTTCTTCGTGTGAAGCTTTCTCCCTGTTTCCTCTTTTCTTTCCATTCCTAGTTTCTCGTCTAGCCAAGTGCATTTACTCAATGAAACCCGCCCCCATTTTCTCCACACATATTCTATGTTCGCGTGCTGACGGAAACGCGGTCTCCCTTGTGCCAGCCCCGCTCTCGCTGGCTCCGCACAAATCTCTCTGAATGAGCAAATTCTTATTTCATATCTGCACTTATGCATATTAACTCCTTCGTACTTCTCGTTGACAGATTTAATTCAGTGCGAATGCTAGTCAGCTATACTCGATGGCTTTGCTGAGTCGTTGCGAGTCTTCGTCGTCCAATCAGCTAATTAATGGAGTGAGCTTGGAATTACTTCATAAATGCTACTCTTTCGATCTCTCAAAACCACTGAACGTAAATAACGCTTTTGGTATTGCAAGATGAATTTTGCTTTCATCTTCCATGAAAATGGAAATATACCCGGATACGAATTCTTTGGATGACGTACGGTGTACGAGAAAAGAAATCCAATTTTTCTTGCGCACACGTTTACAAAAACGACGACGAAGTAATAACGGAACGACGCAGGCTACTAGAGACATGACGCCAACGACGAAATAGTATCGATATATATTTTTCGAAAGCGTCTCCATAACGACTCGAATGAATGATTTTCACGACGTCAAGCAATGGCATCGTTCTGTCTCCACACGAAAAAATGAAAACAAGAGGGTTCGAAATCGAAGAGGATATAAAGCGAGCCAGAGCGCAGCCTCTCGTGACGAGGATCCTCCAGAGGATCCTTGAGGCCCTGCAGGGGAGACCGGGGTGCGTATTATTTGCTATCTGAAATCGTCCTCCGTAACATGGTCCCTCCGCGGCCTCTATTGAAAACTTCGAGAAGCGTTTTGGATTTTCCCCTCGCCATTTTTCCTCCGAGCTTCACGCTCCTCCGTAATCCTATCGCGGAACATCTTGGTAATTGAGCTGATTATTCTCATTGTATTGCTCCTGAAGTCTGATCTCTCTTGCTCCGCGGGATATATTTTCACCAGCTCCAAGAAGACTTGGAGTACCTTGCACTTCTCGCAATGTCTCAATATGAAAATAAACCCGCTTGATCCCTAATAATCGAGGTTTCCGAACAGTCGAGATGTTTATTGTTGACAATCGATATTGATAATGAATCCCCCGTCAGAAATCCGTTCTGCTCCTGTCACTTGTCATAGTATTTCCTTGAATATACACGCTGAGAGCCCTGCGTGACACGATTTGTCTCAGGTTGAGACAATCTTGTTACTCATAATTCCTTTTTTTTCCACTTCCATGCACGACCCACTAATTCACTTGAATTTCTACTACAATAAAGTTTATCCGCTCAGTTGAATTCCTTTTTTTTCAATTTGATGAACGAGTCTGTTATCTCAGAGGGAATATTCAACGACAATATACGAGGATGATAATCATTTATTAATTCAATGACCCAGGACATTTGAGATTAATGTGTGCAAAGAGTGATATTAATCCTGCCGGAGTGACGGTGCCAGGACAAATGGAAGAAACAAATGAACAAACGAGTGTGGATAATATAAATTTGAGCGAGGAAAAAAAGAGACAGGGAGAAAGAGGAAGATCTTTAATGATTAAAAAAAAAAGCGATTCTTTTGACACACCCAAGAATAATTTTTATTCCACAAGAATTGGAAATATGACTCGGACGCCCTGTCTAGAGTGGTACTATGTGTGCGAGAGATAAAAAGTGAAAAAGACGATAGTTTGAGTCGCGGTGAGGGTATCGAGAGGACGGTATGGAGAATGAAGAAGAAAGAAGGAAAGCAGGTTGTCACCTGATGCAGAGCGTAGAACTCATGGGGGAAGTTACCTTTGTATAACGCGGAAGAGGTTAGTGGAGCCCTCTGCGTGCTACGCCGCGAGAAAACACACCCGAAAGGACCCACCCTCGTTTCGCATCACCGCATCGTGTGCTCGGCAATTTTAAAATGTATTCACTTCTTTGTACGTACACACAAACACAGACACGCACGGCTGAGTATTCATTTATCCGTGTTTGTGTGCATAGAGCGGCATGCGGGTGGCCACCGTGGTTTCCTAAGTCAGCGCAAAATTACACACTGCCTACTTCGGGTAGGTACGTCAACATATACATATACACGCTACGATCCTCTTGTTCCTTACGGGCCTACACCACAGTCGGCTTCTTGTGTTCTTCTCACTTCAGAACTCGCGTATATTTATATACCAAGAAGAATGAGAACGCTAGAAGGAAGCATGATAGGAAGGAAACGAAGGATAAAAGAGTCGAGGAGAAAAGGAGCGAGCGACAGAGTCAGTCCAGTGAGGAAAAAGGTAGGGGAATGAAAAAGAAGGAGGGTGGAGGCGAAAAGGTGAGCCCACACAGCCTTATTTTTTCGGCGGTTCTTTTATAGAACCCCACCCACCAAACCGCCAATCAAAATCGAGTAAAAGGTGAAAAAAAATTACCGATCGCAGCAGCCGGTGGTGGGTCTTTCGGTGCGAAAGCACGCCGAAAAATTATTGTCCTTTCCCGTCATTCCACCGTCCATGCAGTTGCTATATACCGCGCGGATATATATCCGCTATCAAGAGAAATGAGAAAAGAAGGTCGCAGAGGAGAAAAAACAAGATGGACGACGAAAGTTCGATTTAGCGTTCGCTTCACCACACATTCAACCACCGTCTCACCTACCTGTTCAAAATTGTCACCAACCAGCAACAACACCGACATACAACCATCCATATTCCACCCACAAACTTTCCTTTTAATTATTTTCTCTCTCTCTCTCTCCTACTTATACCTTCTATTCCGTTTTCCATATCCAGATATTTTGATCGTTGTTATACCTTGTTCCACTTCGTGTATCATTGGTCCTCGCTTTTTGCCTTCAAAACCCATGGAACCATTAGTCATTTCTTCGACAATTCAATCTGACGAGTCTCTCATGCCGCATGCTTACTTTGAGCAACTCCTCTCGGAATGAATAAATTTCATAAAACTTCGGCTACATGAATAATTTATTGCCATATATAACAAGAAATGTTTTTGTAATCTAGAATTTTACCATTTTTATGTTTCTTCTGTAAAATCATTCCGTTTGACTAAAGAGAACCCTCTCGTACGCTTGAAAGACTTCAAAATCTTCCAACATGCAGCTAGGTCACGGTTATTTTTATGAGAATTCAACGAACATAAACAAATTTCGAGCACTTTCCAGCGATGACTGTCGAGTCAACAGAAATCTTCAGATTACGAGTTGAGCAAATTGCCCTGCCACTTGCGTCATGATGAGTATCGATACTTGAACGTGGTGTCATTCGAATATCGAAACGCGTTTCGATGCGTGTATTTTTTTCTCAAAAAAGGTAATTCCGTTTTCACAAACTGAACGTTTTAGAGGACACTAACAAAATGGTGGTACATTCGTAACCAGAGAAAAGCAATAGCTATCGATAGAGATGGAAATTTGATGAAAATTTGTCGCTGGACTGTTAATATTCTAGTAATTTTTGCATCCTTTCGCTGGTGCATAATTAATTGTAAAACAAAGTTGTGGTCAAATGAAACATTGAACGACGCGGTCACGAATTTCCATTTCAACTTCCACTCTTCTGCTCCACGTTTTCTTTTTTTTTATATTGATATTCTGCCATGGATATCGAATAATCCACCGGAGGTATAATTATAAAGTCAATTTTGCATCGCAACTCACGTGACATATTTTTGTCTGACATTGCAGCCCGGAAACCAGTGTCACGCGTGTGGAACTTCAAGTACATACATGCACGCCGTAATTCTTTGGATAGCCGGTGACGGTGATGGAGCAAAATATAAAAATCGGACTGCTGCAAAAACTTGATAAAAATATTTGACACTTTACGGCCAATTATTCGAGGACAATCGAATTTCTAGTAACATAGTGCATACATTTTGGTTAAACTGCTCGATTGTAGTAAAAGTTACGAGGCAGACTGGTGTGGTGAATCGTGTTTGAAAGAGGCCGAGAGTCAAATATGTGCCGCCGAGGTTAAGAGGCATAAAATGCGTGTCGTTAGAGAATTCACGTGAGGTCAGAGGTAGAAACAATAAATCGTGGTGGAAGAACGGAGAACAAGATTTTGTGAGCGTTGAGAGGGCGAGTGAGTTAGAGGGGGAAAGAGGGAGAAACGATGGCGGAGAAGAACTGAAGGAATAAAAAGTGTGCTGCGTAAAAGGATTAAGGGAGAGCGATGAAAAGAGAAACCGGGAGATAGATAGTGCGAGGCGAACCAAGTTGGTGTTCGGATCTCGTTATCGTTTCGTGCATTATAGTGGATCGTCCGTCAGTTTGTACGAGCACATTTTTGGGGTAGGGGTAAAACAAGGAAGGAAAAAGTGAGAGAGAAGAAAGAGAGGGTAAGGCAGGGGCAACGAAATTGGCGAGATGCGAGAACTCGCGAGCCAGCTCTATACACGGAGACGTTAACGAGGCGGTAAATATGTTGACTACCACATCGCCGCGTTTGTCTCATTCCCTCTCTCTTTCTCCCTCCATGCCTTTTCTCCTCTCGCTCTATTACACGCTATTCTATTATAAACTGCGTGTGTGTGTGTGCGCAGTTTACATATACCAGTATACATGAATGCACACATATTTATAGCTGTAGCAAGGACCCGATCTCGAGCAACGAAGAAATGATTATAATAGTTGGTAAAACCGAAGAGAGCTGATCATTTTAGAGCCTGTAGAAGCCGCCATATAATTTTCCACCCACTAAAATAGCCATCGTAACCCTTTTTGCTTTATTTTTCTCCCTTCCCCCCGCTGAGACTGATCACTCGTGATTATCGGTAAATAACGTATATAGCCATACGATGAGCCAAGTTTTTTATTCTCGCCAATATGAAACCAGCACATAACCGCAGCACAGCTTGTTGGCTATAGTACGTAATAATGTATGGGATGGTATCTATACATGCGTATGGCATGTGTACGTGTATATTATCGATATAGAAAGTCTTTTTTAATCTCAAGTCTGGTCACTTGGCTTATTACACACAAATTCTCAGTTTCTGTGTTTACTTTCGTCTTTCTACGACGTGCTATTATAATGGATTACATATGCGAATTGCGAGAAAGAATAAACAATTCTTTAGTTTACTTCGATAACTTTGTGTGTGTGTATGTGTGTGTGCGGTTGTGTGTTGCTGACTACGTAGCATAAGTAATATTCCCTGGAAGCATTTTATTCATGGATAATGTAACACTGAAGTGCACTTGAACTCGGCGAAACTACATAACGAATGGATATTGTATCGATCCAAACGTGGTTAGTATCAGACTGAATATCTACGGGTGTAGAACGGTGAGATACAGTCCTTGTTTTCTTTCGACCTTGTATAGATATATTTGAGGAAAAACAAGCATTTTCCTATTCAACTTCTGAAGCAGCAGGAGGAATGCCGGAATATCGGAAAATATTGCCGGACGTAATTCGTTCCTTAACTGTCTCGGTAAATCATACAATTCTCCGTGTGGCACGCTCCACCGGTCACATGCACATACACCAAAGCGCATGAATTCGAGCTTTTCGAGGGCCGACTACGACCAACGATTACCATCCCTTTCACTCGGCGATGTATTCACCCTCGTCTGATCCCCCGAGACCTCACTAGCGTTTACCAAACTTACTCATAAATATTCCTTCGAAGATTTTCCCCCAATTGTACGCATACACCCGCATACACGTTTACCCAATCCACACACACACACGCACACATACCTTACCATGCGTGTATACAACCAACAAGAACATTGTACTCCGTACCGGGTGCTTAGCCGGAAATTTTCGAGACACCTTAGTTTTCGCTTGAGTGAAAATTCGTGATTTGCTTTGGGAGCATATGCACCGAGCGTAATCGCGTTTCCGTGAGGTGCTGCGTAGATGCGTATGCATAACGAATACGTTTTCAGTCACCATTCTTTACACCAAGTGAACGCAATAATCTGACACCATCGTTTTTCAAAGCAAAGATGATTCCCTCAAGAATCATCTTTCGGTTCTTTTTTGTCGGTTGTCAACTATACGAGATCTGCACAAAGTTTGAAGATATGGAAAAGCTTAGATTAAAGTCGATCTACGATTTTTCATTTTGCGTGAATGGCTGCCGCTACAATTTTCGAGAAGGCAGTTTTTTTTTACTTGGCATCAGCGTATCTACGTTGCGTTATATTTAATGCATATGGGGCATACTTGTGCAAACGTGTGCGGTAAATATACAGGATTTCATCGACTTTTGGCACTTTTCCCAGTACGAATCTGTTTGAGATTCACGCGGGCAAGATAATTTGCTCTGAGACCTTTTTATATAAAAAAAAAAACAATTTTTTTATTGTTTTATTTTTTTATTCGCTTACATTCTCAACTTCACAAGTTTTTCTTTTGTTTTTCTCAATCGCCAACATTTATTTTTGTAGAATCGAGGAAAAACTCCGAGCCAAGGTACCGAGTACCCGCGTGTAAGGGAAAACTCAACAAGCCCCGAGGTTCCCTCATCCACTTCAAAGCAAAAATCATCGATCCCAATGAACATACGTAAATGAAAAAATATTGGATTGAAATTGAAAAGTTGTTGGCGAGCTATCCGAAAGGTTTGGCACTGAATCCACGTCGTCTGACCGCATGTACACTCGCTACGTAGAAATAGTGTCTGTGGAGAATTCTCGAATATATCGAAGGGGAATGGAAAGCAGCAGACTTGTATCGAACGAAATAGTTGGTATTTTCTCAGAGTCGGGATTTAATTTAATTGAATTATTTTTGACCTGATCAGAAAGCAGGAATGGAGGGAAACGGTATTGTTTTTGTTCGGGAACACAGACATCACATGGAAGATTTAATCCGGAATTGCCCATGTACACGTGCACATATTTATAGAACTTGCCGAGTGGTTTTAGGAGAGCACGCGATCATGTTTCTCTTATGGGAACTTGACCTTTCGCCAGTTCACTTGAAAGAGAGAGAGTCCAGATCGATAATGCATCGAGAGAGGTGTACTGTAACCGAACGAGTGAAGGTGATACGAATACCTGGTCTGGGCGGTTCTCCGGCAGGCACTAGTCTTTTCTATGAGCAGCCGTAAATAGATCTCTACATATATATGTATTTTCGTTATTTCATGGAGAAACGTTAGCAGACTGGGCGTTTTATGGGAGCCGTATACACGTTGCGAAAAATAAATCGTTTCTGCACTTTTAAACCTGAGGACCTCTTATCGGATACTAAAGAGTGGAATAAACAGCAGTAAATTCGGTGTAAAGGCAATTTGGACGGTAGTATGTGCGATAGTACGTCTTTCTTTCGTGTTATTAAGCTTTATCTCCATATTACGAAATGAAACGTATACAAGGATTAATAAAAAAGCTGAGATAAGTTTGGTGTTGATGAGGGACTAAAATAAAAGCCCGTCGAGCTGAAAGAACCGATCGGTCTCTAATTAAAAACGCTGTTCGCTGCGCCTTTTCAAGCTGATAATAATCGTCAAAGCGAGTGTGATCTTTTGCATGTTGGTTATCACTGGGTGGCTCGAAAAAGGAAGGTGTCTGAAGGATCAAAGATAACCTTCCTCGAAAAGTCAGCTCTACATGAGAGCATCTCTTCAAGGACCCACATATGTGCAGTGTATGAGTTGAGGCGTTCCTATACATAAATACGATATGTATTCATACATTCATATTCGAATAGCGATTCTTTGGAGAAGGTAGGAGAATAAAACATGCTTCGGCGCCTCAGCTCTTGTCTATTTGATGTTAGCGCCTGGGTCAACACGCGGCTCCGCGCGTTGAATCGATACGTGTAGATGAAGTTACGTGTGGGTGAGGTTCCGTGCGTCGTGATGGAAATGCCGCCTTCGTCCACCAAATTCTGTGTTGGTAAATCGACCCCCCTTACCCTTTCCACCCTTATAAGCCTATAGGTAACATGATTCAGCGTGGTATAGGTCAGATTTAAGCCGCCTTTGATATTTAAATCGAAGACCGCAAGAAAGAAAGAGAGAAGAAGGAGAAAGACACAGATAGAAAAGGACCGCAAAAGACAACGCGACCACACAAGAATTTACACGTCCTGCACCTTCTGCATTTGCGGTTAGGCAGAAGAAAAAACGATCAAGATGAAGAAAGAAAAAATTAGGAAAGAAAGGAGGCAAGTAAGAGACGAAGGGACCTGTTTCGATTTCGACCGCCTCCGCGCCCAGTCGCAGCGGCGTCATTCTCTTTCCATCTCGCCATCGCCGTCCTCACACTCCACCCTCACCTTACAATCTTTCCCTTTTGCTATTTTAAACTTGCAGGTATCCGACCTAGTCGATTTTTGTTATAAGATTAAAGTAAATCTCGCGACTGAAATATTTTGATGCTCGTAATTTTACAGTCCATGGTTCACATGAATCACAACGTATAGTGAATCTCAACGTCTCAACAGCTGATTGCTCTTAATTCACTCAAAATTACTTGCAAATAGTCTGAACAAAAGACGAAAAGTCGACCTTCAGACCACGATCAAGTAGAGACATCATGAGAAGACCAGAATTAGAAACAGACGACTGAAGAGAATTTGCTCTCTATTCCCAACTAATTAAGGTGTCATCGAGCATATGTTAAGTCGAGCATTATTATGATAATATGTATGAAATTAAATATGTTCCGAGTTGAGCACACCAAATGACCAAGTCCGATGCAATACTTAATCGCTTGTTCTGGTAACAAACCGCATAATATACTTATATGGGGGTTTATAGATGCATGAGCGAGTTCGTGTATAGGTAAATGCTTTTGAGAGTCACGAGAGGTGTTAAAGTGGTACCTGTAACATACTCTAACCCGTGTGGCTCGGTATTAGCCTCGACTCGGCCAATTGCGACGTGGGAATGCAATGCCAGGTAGGGAGAAATACCAAAAGGGAACGACGAGTACGAGCGAGAAGCTGCAAGTGAGAAAGAGTGTGTGCTGAGAGAGGTTTGAGGCGGCAGAGCTACCGCGGTAATGAAGTCCTCCGGAGTGTCGTTAACTTCTGCAGGTTTTTTACGCTCAACGCACAAATGCCATTCGTCGCCTTCCTTCCACGGCACACTTCTACTTTCCGTATACATACATATACACACATACACATAGATACGTAGGGTTACGATAGTATATAGTATTATGCTTGTTTCGTTGTTTCGTTTTATCTTCCTGCTGGATATATATGTATCAACGCCGCCGTACACTCTTTTGGGGATCAGAGGATAAAAGAACATGTGCAGCGTCGCGATGCTCACATTCTTATGGGTTTATGCATACAAAAGCTAATATGTGGTCAGCGACGATAAACAAAGCCGTCGAAACTGTGGTACAAATGCTTTAGGAAAACTTGGCTCCGTTCAGCCCTTCTTCAGGATTTCATTGGTATATGTTAACGCGAACGATAACCGCACCACATCTAGACAAGTATTACTATGTGCTCCGCATCGTTCTGTACAATGGTAATGAACATTTTGGCGATTCATTTAATACGCATGTGAATCCCATGCTTCGGAATTAGTGGCTTCTGGAATTTTTATCGTTGTAAATGTGAAAATACACGAAAAACGGTTTCATGCTTTGGGCAAGAGAGGGACATGAAATTATTGATGTTTTGTTGTTTTCCTTTGATCGTAGAAAAACGATTAAATGTCCTTTGCAAAAACTTGTCCTGTTCTTACCGCCGAACGTTCCCCTTCGGTTTATGCACCGTTGAGATAAAGCCACTATGGGGAAGGTTTGCGTGGCGGTGAGTAAATTGCGCGCTGGAGTAGCCAATGAACGTGTGCTCGAGGCAAAATTAAGAGGTAAAGTGGTCGTGGACGCGACACCTACAAGTTGATAAGACAAGAAGTCTACGACTGTCCGCAGTCGTTTCACAACCGTACAACGAAATGGCCATATACCGATAGCGATTGCAGTTAAGCCTCGTCCTGCTGTTGTCGTCCCTGCGCTTGTCTTTTGTACGCTCTACTTTGCGAATTTTCTTTTTTTTTGTACGTTTGTACTTCGCCACCTTTTCCTAACTCTCGCGCGCCGCCGTTTTGCATCTATTTTTATCGCGTATTTCAACTTTTTTTTTCATCTTTTTCCAGCGCCAACTGACTTCCTAGTGATAACCGCAGCAGCGAGAATGCCCTCGGGCCGGCAATTCGCTCCCATCTACGAGAAGGCGGGCATCTCGTCGGGGATGTTTCCACCCTCTTGAAGCTACTTTTTCATCCTCCCGCGAGCTGCTATCCAAATCGCATATATGTATATAAAACGACTGGGTAAGGCCCCTCGGGGATGAACAGAGTAGGAAGGATTCAATAAAATCGTGTCATTTTTTTATCGTCGAAAAAGCTGCGAACGAAAAACTAAAAAAAAAAAAAGTTACGAACCTATTCCACATTTCGAAGCCAGACCTTGCCTTGCTATTCCCTTTTCTGCAAATATCGATTACTTCGATACATCACTATATGCGCGTTCATAAAATACTTTCGATCGAAAATGAAGCTGCGTCGAGAAGCGACAGATTTGTTCTCCATTTCCCAATCACCCTAAAAATACAAGGTGAGTGGACTACATAAGTTTACAGGAAGAAAATTCGCCCCTTTATAAGTTGATGGGGTGCAAAAATAAACGCAGCATGAAGTAGCATCCGGACCGTGACTTTTTATTGGTTGGAACTTTCCGTATACGAGCATTTGAGGGGAAGTAACATAAAAAATAAAAAAAAAAGAAGAAATGCTTGCACTCCAGGTTTCATCCGAACTTGCAGGAAGTGCACAGTTATTTTACGGATCGGTAACCAGCACGGCCGCACAAAGCTTCAAATTCACTTTGGATTAGACATGCTCTTATTGGCTAAGTGAACTCAGCATCATGGGTTTTACATGCTGCTACAATCTCTATAAGTTTTTTGTTGCCGCTTTTTAAGACCCGACGTTTTTTTGTACTCAGGGCGTTGCGGCCTGGTTACATCGCCGCATGCTTTTATATATCAGAATCGTCGGGGAGCTTTAACATTTGGCAGAAAAGCTCTCGCGAATACAGCAGGTGATTCGGCACCTCGTGGATTTTTTCCCTTCCTCTTCACTATGGCTTTATGAACAAAATAAAGGCAGGAGCGAATGCGGTAGAGCCTGAAGGAGGAAGAACACACGTTGAGGATTCGAACGAAGCTCATTACGTGTGTATGTAGCGAAGCCTGCCCAACCTTAACATACTCTTTGCTTCTTTTTCTTCGCCCTCGTTACCTTCTGCCTTCTCGAGTTCCGCGAGAGAAACCATCTCTCCTCTTCCCTTTGCTACGAGCAGTTTTTCTATATTTTGCTATTACAATATTTTAATAGGAATTCGGAGTCTGCAACCTGAACTGCTCATCCTTTCTTTTTTCGTTTGTTTGTGAAAACAAAAGAAAAACAATTGACTTAGTCAGAGAACGAAATGTATGATGCGAAATCCACTTTCACAAGAAATTCCAGATTAAGAAGCCTCGAAACGTTCTATTTCTATCCTGGCAAATAAATGTAAAATTTCTTTGGCCCATAACATCGACCGTTAAAACCAGGAGTGAAGATAAACGTTTTGAATTGCTCTATTCCTACCACCGTTTCGTAATAAAATATCCAATTGATTGTTTTCCTAGTTCGAGGAATGCTACACGATGATTTGATTGAGGGTGATAAGCAAGTTTACGCGTCCATTTACGATGCTCATTAAAGTAAGTTAAAACAATGTTAAAAAGGATAACTGTCAAAAGATAAAGTTTAAGTGGCATTTACGCGAGTGCGCAGCTCCTCTGGCTCGCACGTAGATGCCTACATATTCCAAAGCTCTTTCGTGTAATTGAATCTATATAAATGAAACAAATTTTTGTCAGCAGCAAGATCGATTCAATTCTTAAATAACAGTTGTATAATATTCGCAAGTCATCGAGCGTCCACAACGCGATCTTTCGCGACATCGTATTCTCGATTAACACATCACCAGCGAGACTGGGTCCACGACCCGATAATCTTTCCCCGCCGAGCGTATTGCTAATAAGACACACGCAAAGCAGGTAGTGCGAGGAAGAGAAAGATGTAGTGTGTGTAAGGGAAAAGGGAAGCTGGAAAGAGAAAGAGAGAGAGAGAGAGAGAGAGAGGCAATCGGGAGTGCGAGCAGAGATGTGTGAGATGATTGGTTCACAAAGCTGTGTGTGGTAGTTCTCGCCATGGGCATATATACTATAGACAGCCCGTGGTCTCTCATCTCGACGAGCACGAGGAACAACAAGCTGTGTCGTATAGCACCCTCTCCGTTGAATAATACTCAAGAGAGATTCGCGCAATCGACGGAGATGGACCGAGGTAAAAAAAAGTAAGATGTGAAAAGGACTGAGGAGGGTATATAGATCGAGAATACTGTGCAGCCACGGAGAAGGAGAAGGAAAGAAAAGAGAGACAGAGGTAGCGGAACGGAGATGAAAAATAATATCGCTGAAAAGAGGATGCTGTTACCGTCGTCGTCGTCGTCTTGCAATCGCTCGCGCCAATAGCGCGGAAAAGAGAGAGAAACTAAACATCGAGGAGTAGGAGAAACACGACAGAAGGAGAGAGAGAGAGGGGGAGTTAAATATATACATATACCCGTGGGCTGCTACGCGGCCACGCTGGAGAGAAGACCACCCGAGTTCCGAGGTGAGTGCCGGCTACCCTGTAATCACGTGGCTATGCCGCGAGAGCCGACAAACCAAACGAAAAGAGATAAAGATAAACAGAGATTCAAGAGAGGCTACGAGCTGACGGCAAAAGAGAGAAGAGGAAGCGAGCGAGAATAAAATAGAGAGAGAGAGAGAGAGAGAGAGAGAGTGAGAGAGAGAGAGAGAACAAGTTGTAAGGCAGGCACGATGAGAATGAGAGGAAAGACCCAGCAACCTGCATACGTATATGTATATTATGTATATGTGTGTGCGTCTCTCAGTATAAACATATATGTGTATAATGCCACTTGGAAACGCCGGAGGCTGTGCGAAATGGGCCGGTGGGGGCATACAGGAGGAGCATCTTTTGCTGAGCAGCAAGCAGCAGCGACGACGAGAGGTGAGTTCGACCTGCGGCCGGCCGCTACCCCTCGTTAAGTATGACGTGCGATCGTTTTCTTCTTTTCTTTGGTGTGTACCCATCATCTCTTTTGAGCTCACACATACGTTTATTCGTAGAGCTCTATCCACTTGCGCCTACTGCTCAAATAGTGATAAGTCGGAATAAATTGTGTGTTTTTTTTCTGATTGTTTGTTTTTTGCATTCACTCATCAGGATATTTGAGAAGGCAAAAATCTAGAGAGCTAACTCCCCTGTGCACGACTCCTCAGAGGAATGAAACATCAACGTAATTATGTTTTTTTTTTTTTTTTTCATGGAGCAGGTGGAAGAAAGAAATGTTAGTGGCTTCATATAGAGATCGTCATTCGTATATATTCGAGAAAAGTTGAATTTGCCAACGTGGAAATAATCAATGAAAGTCAACGTCGATTGAAATTGTGTTTCAACGTGTGACAAGTACAACTTGATAGTCGTTATACGAATACACCGAGTAATACACAAATTTGGGAGATTCACTGAGTCATAAATTTCCCCAAGGGATATGTGATTATAATAAGGATATTTTTAAGCAAACAGATGCAGAACCCTCGTGCCGGTAGATTGGGATAATTTATGGACTTTGTGTGTTTATGGCTACAGGGATTTTACTCGTGAGACGGATAGAGAGAAGCTTCGCTGTGAAGGCGACGTGTGTTTATAAAATGAGGCAGAGAGAAAGAGCGAAAACGAGACGTCGAGGTCCGAAAAGGTTTCAAATAGCCGCGATGCGGCCGCGCGGCCGCGTTCGGATTTCATGTCTAGAGAAAACGAAGGACCATGAGGGCGCTGAGACGCGAAGAGGGGTTAACGATAGGTCGCGTAATGGCCCCCCGGGAGTGAGACAACACGCGAGAAGAAGAAACGGACAGAAAGAAAGGGTGAGAGCGAGGCAACTGCTTATGCCTGAGTTAAACGAGGGAGAAATGAGGGGCGAGAGAAAAAGACACGAGCAGCTAGGGAATTGGGACGGTATGTCTGCATATATGTATATACACATACAAGCTGTAGAAAGAGAGATAGCACACCGGACCAAACTCTCTGGTACCTTGGTATAATGTCTTCGTTACGTTCTAGAGCAAAAAGCGAGAAACTGCAAGGGCCAACTCAGAGAAGCATGACTGCGGTGTTCGTGTGACTAACGTGTGGTGATGATTAATGTCTTATATATCTCAATCCGTATATAAATCCTAGAGGACATGTAGGGGTGGCTTTTTTCTGAGTAGCACCAAGAACCCTATACGACCTGCAACCGTGCCCCGGAGGAAATATAAATGTGCAAATAGGGCCAGGGAATATAGCACGAAGTCCATCCGATGGCCATAACTCTCGTATCTGCTATAATCGATTTTGGATGAAATCTGTGAAATTATTTATTGATTGAGTAATATTCAAATGGTCGATCAAAAAGGCATATATCTGATTTTGAGAAAATCGCATTCAGTAGCTGCTCGTGGGAATATTCTGGGGAAATGAGTTTTTTATGGGGAACACGTTATTATAATTGACAATTGTTGATCTTTCATTTTCTTTCGCACCGACGTTGATAATTTGCTCATGTTTAACGCGCCCCCCGCTTTAATCAAATTTTCTTCACGCAGCGTCAGAGAGACAGAGATCGAGGGAGAGCGAGAGATGCGACAGACCACCGTGCTCGGCGACAGGTGCTATGAGCCACCACATACGCCAGATACCAACAAGCTTCAAAATTCGCCGAATTCAAGCGCGAGAGTTGGTCTCACACCTCCGTTTCGTTTGATTCCGCGAGACATAATTTCGTATCATCATTCACGAACCGATAGGTGCACTTTTTCGGGGAACATGTTTCGAGAAGGTAATTCATGAAGATTTCACAGAACGCCGAAAAATGCAGATTGATTTTGCAAACTGAATCTCATTGTATTGACATCTTCGATCGATCGTATGACGTACCAGGTATTTCAACGAAGAAAAAGCTCTTCCAATAGTCTCGGAAAGTCAGTTCGACGAGGTTTATTCCTGACGAACGAATAACTTGTGTCTGAGACCGGAAAAAAGTACAGAGTGTTGCGTTTCGAGTTGGTGTGACTGTATAAATTTATTTTAACATCGAACAAATGGCTTCTCCGAATGTTTATACTACCAAACTAAATTCCGGGTGTGCCGGATCGTAGACGATATAGAATCGCACACTTTTCTCGGAAAATCATGGAAAACTTTTCAACGGCAGATAACCGCGGGAGTCTATTATGGAGTTTACCCCAGTATCCACTTTCCGTTCTAACCATTGTATTAGTGTATTCTTGTAGTGCGTGTGTATGCACATAGAAAAATGTGAATGCGGATAAAATGGCAGCTGTTGCCTCCCTCTCGGTCGTGTCCCCACTTAATTTTTCTGTTTATCCCTTCCCAACGCTACTATGCCATATATACACACTACGCCCTATGTTTTTCTGTGTTATAAACCACGAACACAGCCATACGCGTCTCAAGCTATGCGTACAACATATTTTCGTATTTTTCAAAAATCCTTTCGTCCTTCTTTCTATTTTTTTTCTTGTTCGAGTCTATGCATCTTTCACTATTGGTTCGATAATCAATGCAATAGAATTGTTTCCCCGCTTTGCCACATGTGCAGAAATTCGCCAGCCTATTTGCACGTTCGTACTCATATATATTGCTCTTTAATTGTCCCGAGTGGATGCGAGCATCATATTCTCTTTGCGAACGGTTATCACCACATACATTTTTAAACCGTATGCTGCTCGTTTATTGTTCTCGACATCACTGACATGACGTGGTCAGTCGAGAGTGTACCGATCAATAGTCATTCTGATTCCCGACACGCGAATTCATCAATTTCCCATATTGTGCAGATATGTAATTGTTCATTTTTGAAAGTATTTTCAAATTTACTCATTTTTGTCCATTAGGTTGTGATAGAGTTTTCGGTCGTTTGGTTATTTTTTATGGTATCAAGGCGTTTTTTGACCAGACCGAAAGTTTTTTCAAAAGCATTTACGATGCATTCACGATGCTATGTTCGCGCTGTTTGCTTTTTGCATGAAGTTGGTGCATGTACTACCGCTGTGCACATTTAATCCGCCGAAATTTCGTCCCATCGTTTTTTCATCATTTTATCCATGCATGACGCTTTTCATCTACATGTATCGGTGGCCTCATGGGTCATATGAAAAATGAGATTGTAGACACCGACCGAAAAGCACGGCCGAGAGAGGCTGACGGACGCGGTAAATATTAATTTTATTAAACTTCGGTTACCCGGTGATACTTGTTTTCCGAAGAACTTTGTCGGTTTTCAATTTTCAATGAAAATACACGATCTGCACGGGTAATACGAGTAAAATGGAGAAAAAAAAAACGTCGTTAATTTGCGCAGAATCCTCATTACCGAATTCGTATCTTCTTGTCTCTGTGTATATATTTATGTTAATGAAACGTTCATTAATGATGAGCATCAGCTAACAAGATTCTAAGATTTCGGATTGCAATTCTAATTAAATTCTGCCCTTTATTTCTGTCAGAGGATAGAACAAAGTTTTTTCAGACTCACTGGAATTTTCATTTATACATGAATTGAAACTGCGTCAAGCATTAAATTCCCATGGCTCATGGTTCGGGTAGCCGTGCCCACGTATTCTCTGGCCACAAGAAATATCATCGTTAATGCAACACGATAATATTAATAACGAACATGCACTATTTTACCGAAATACAGAAGCCGAGAAAGACGGAATTTTCGAATTTTTGATGAGTTCGTGGCAAAGAGCTGTAATTTATTTATATACAACACGCAGCCACTGCTATTTGTCTTCATTTTTTATGGATCTCCGAGTAGGTGAGTCGTGTTTCTAGTTCATTTGCATTTTTCAGTTACCGGCGAGTTTTCAAAGTCGATTCCGATGAATTCAGAATTATGTTCGAATCGAGGTTTATAAATCGAGGAGATAAAACTCACGCGAGGTCGAGTTACGTTAACTAGAGAACATAGAGAACGCCACACAAAACTGTGAAATTGATAAAAATTACTATTGATCGAACGAGATCATAATTGAAAATATTTTCCTATTGCAGCAAACAAACTTTGAAGCAAAATTCTGTGTACGCATGTACGTTTAATTTGTTTTACAACCAAGGCTGACTGTCACCAGCCAAACGATGTGGCATCAAAAACGTTAAATTTTCGTCCACTGTATTTTCGTTCAGTGAATGTGTTTCCCTCGTTAACGAGCCAACGATTACCACCCTATGATGCAAATGTGAGAGCGCTCCCGCGCCCCTGTCAAAACATCCCCAGGGTATAAAAGTGCCGCATACTTTCTCACTCTCCCGTTCTCTTTTGCTATTTTCAAAAGAGCTCCCCCGACGTACTACACTGTACCGTTCGAATGGCTGATACACGTAACAATTCTATAGCACTGTATCTTTCATGTACGCTAAACAAACTCGCATTGTTTTAACGAGCTGCGAATCATTCCACAGGGACAAGAGCAAAAGGACGCAATTTGAAACAAGATGGAGATAATCCGTCACGCATTAACAGCTGAGGGACAAAAAGCCCTTAAGCAGTATCGAGGTGAATTAAATGAAGTAATTTCCTTTTTACGCGCCAACGACTATGAGAAAGATCATTACACTGGATCCAACTTCAGTCTATGCATTTGCTCACAGGAAAATTGTTAAATGTGGTCAGTGACGTGCATATTTTTCAGCGACATCGATCGTCACTTCACGTAACGAATATTGAACGGAAGAGTAAACCCTCCAACGTTATATTTACATATTTTCTTTCCACGGTATGAAATATATATTCTTAACGCATTTACACTGCGATGCAGATATGTTTGAATCTTATTCGTGAAAACTGCACTACAAAACAGATGAACCAACGAAACAGCCTGCCGACAGCTCTCTGTCTGTCTCTCTCTCTCTCTCTCTCTCTCTCTCTCTTGCTCCCTTCGCAAAATAACCGACAGCAGGAACGTTTCGTTGCGGAGCACACCGGCTCTTGGCTGTTATTATTCATCGTCGATTAAACGCTCGTACCCGGCAGGTGCGATTGAAATTGTATATGAAAGTGGATTATTGATGACCCCGTTGTACAAATACCACAGGGTATTTGTGTGTGGGCCTGCGTACTTGTGTACGTTGACGCAGATAGGAACGCGTTCGTCATAAAAATCATCGTCGGTCGAGAAATAATTTTGGTAGAACGATCGATCGGTTGATTCGTAAATCAGCCCAAAACGCATTGATCATAATATTCACACATTGGAGGATCAATTGAAAAAAATCGCCGTCTCTGTTTGTCGTAAAATTGCGTTCTCGAAAATTCACAAAACGATACAACGGATAATGGGGATAACAGAACAGGGACCTCCAAGGATGAAAACGAAAATAATGGGAACATATATGACCGGGCAGACGAAAAAAAAATGGAGGAAAAAGATTGCAACAAGTCCAAACGTTTCTCTCCGCGAGAGAAAAAAAAAGAGAGGGAGAGAGAGAGAGAGAAAGGGTGGCCACAACACGTGAAATCGCAAATTCAACGTAATCACCGCCACCCACCACGTGACAAATCCCATCAGAGTCTTGAGAAGAACGAAAAAACAGCAAACACCCCCTCTTTTGGCGTCGAAGCGTGCGAATATAAGTTTGTCTCGTAGCCACAGCGGGGATTCCCTTTTTTTCGTCGCCCCGTTGGATACGTCCTTTTGAAAAGAAGAAGAGAGAGAAAGAGCGACAAAGAGGTTGAATCTCGATGATTCCCACGGGAGAGAGAACTGCAACACGCGAGACTCTCGTTTCGTTACACCCGCAGGTAGTCAGGTACGTATATCGGTCCAAATGAAACCAACGACGAAGAAAATATCGCGGAAGGGCCGAGACAAGAGAACGAAGTGGGCACTGTGCGATCAACGTTCGAGTGAGAAAGAGAACAACGGGAAAGTGGACATTCCGACAGATAGCCGCCTTGTTCCATTGTATACACACATATATACGTATAGTACGACAATTTTACACCGTAGGACTTTAGGTAGACAGTTTCTCGAGTGGCTACGCTCGCGGAAGCAAAAAAAGATCGTCACGCTCTTTCTTTTTCGCGATCTGCTGCTCCCGCGAAGGTTGTGGAATTTTTTACATGATGAAATTACGCTCAGCTTCTTATTCTCTTGCAACAGTGTAGACGCCTCGAGGGTTTTGCATGAAACCCATTTTCTTTGTGCACTGAAAAAATCCAAGACTCTAACATTTTTGTCATTTGAATTGCATAATGAAAAAGACAATAACAGCGAAGCGATTAATTACCAGATTGCATAACTCTAACGGTGTAGTAAATACATTATCGTATTTTCAATGAATATCATTGTTGCGATTGATATCGTTGCTCTCAAAAAGGAAACGAGATGAAAACGTGAAATAAAGAAGGATAATTGGGTCTAACTCATTTCCATGAAGCATTGTGGATTGACGGATCTGTTCAGTGATCATGTTCGCGCCCATACCCGAGTCTCATTTGTTATATGTGTATAAATCTTTGGTTCATGATGGAATCATGGGAATTTGGGACATTAGCCGATGACTGGTGCAGAGGGCGCGCAGACCCGTGCACACCTCTTCCTGTAATGCTCTTTTGGCTTTGCCCAGCAGCTTCTCTCTCGCCGCTCTTTCCCCTTTCCTTCGTAAATGTTATCGATCAATGGTCAATGAGGATCAAAACGTGCTGAGTTTGCTGTCCAGCGCTTCCATATATATAGGGCTCTATGTCTCGAGAGAGCGAGCGAAAACGATAGACACAGACAGACAGAGATGAGAAAGGCACGCTACCGTCGCGCCCTGTCCATTCAGAGTGAAAATTCACTACCTCCATCTCTCTCCCTCTTGCTCATCTAACAGAGAATCGGGGATTGTGGTGGCCCAACAGCTCACGAAGCGATTCTCTCCACAGGCTGGTAAATTTATCGAGGTCGATGCCAGCACGCGGTTGGCAGTAAACCATTCAGAGGGAAAAGAGAGAGAGAGAGAAAGGATAAAGCAGAAAGGAGGAGGGCATTAATAGTGATAAATAATACTTAGCTCTTTGTGCTTGCCAATCCTTGGCGAGATATATTTATACAAAATATAGTTCTCGATTTCTAGTTGAGATTCTCATCATCAGGTCTATTTTGCCTGGTATTTAGTAGCCTCAACTGTTGAACCAAGTCTGAGGAATAATGAAGTCCCAGACGAGCATCTTCATTCATGGAAATCCGTATAGATCTGATGCAAAGCTCCTTCTTGTCTGGTCGCACTCAAGTTTGCATTCGGTCATGGTGAAAAGTAAATTCTTCGAAAAATAGAATTGGTTTTTGATTTTGTCGATTAAGAGAAAAGTTGGATGAGTAACCTCCAGAAGTTGAGCAGCTTGTACTATTTCCCCAATAACACTTGTTTCAAATTATTATCCATAACGTTGGAATGAACAAAAAATTAAATGAAATTTACTTTTTGAATCACTGTAAAATGTAAATCAAAACTTGATCTCTGATTACCTCAAAAAATTCTCGACTCTAAATTAATCTCAATGGGAACTAGTTGTTCGGACAATTTTCTTCCCTGAATCTTTTCTTTCACCTTCACACACGTTCGTCGATGACAAAGTTGCACAATTATGGATCTTACAATGTTGTGTAACTGAAGCCTCTTATTTTTGGAATAGTTTCGGTAAATTTGAACTTCCTCTGAGAATTAGCTGAACCTGGATCTCTGGTAATGTTTTCATCCTGGATATCGGGTAATGTTTTCAATGTACTGCGGTTTCTCCTTATTAAGATCGGGAGTTTTGGAGTCAAATTATTCTCAGCCAAGCATTGACGATTGAACGATAGAGTTACCTTATTTATTACTATAATTGAGTACGGATGTTAGACATTTATTATGTAGAGAGCTCTTCCTGTAAGGACGGTGTAAGGACACTTTTTGTCGAACTATTAATACCTACATACGATGGGAAAATATCAAACGTCATGAAACTTATATGCTCTTGTTAGAGCAGTATAACGCGATTACACGCGAGACTACTATCGATATTTAAATTCTGACTCATCGATTTCTAGTTACGTAAAGCGTCGTTGTTTGATCGAGCAAAACGACTTACCAATTTCTCGCGAATTTCGCAATACGCTGAAAATAGTATAGACATAAATATCTTTTCCGGTTTAGAGACGAAGCCATTTGATAAGAGATTAAACACGACTTGTCATCGGAAGCGGCGAACCTTTGTCGTGAATCGATCTTTTGACGGAACGTTCACCCGATCAACGACCGTGATATGAAATACGTCTCGAGTGTTATTCTGAGATTTTTAGATTGATTATAGCTTCACGGGCCAGGCGCTAAGATTATAGAAATACAGGATTTCACGGAAAACATACGTCATCTGTGATAGCGGTTTTATCGTAATTCGGTCTTTAAGAATTTTCGCTGCCTCTTCGGTTTCCTACGTATGAATAAATCACAAATGAAGGAATTAAGTCCATCAGAAACACATTCCACGGATCATATTTAAACAATGACGATGACTCCCATTTTTATTGTGCAGCCTGTCAATTTTTCTTCTGGAATTTTTCAATGATTTTGTCAAGACGCAAATAATTCTCGCAGGAACCAAACTATTGGATGAACCCGAAAGAGATTGTGATTGCTTGATAGTTTATTTCCGGCCAATCAAGCTGAAAGGCACTAAATACCGAAAGATGAATCACTAAAAGTGTTTCGAACAAGTATAGAAGGAAAAAAACATACACACAAACGAAATCCAAAAATATTTATGAAACAAAAAAAAAATGTAATCCATGTAGGAAGTGGGAATGAGAATAAATTCTTGTAGTACAATAGGCATAAGAAAATCATATGGAAGCGCAAGAAATTACTTATCTCTCTCTAGAGAGAGAAAGAGAGAGAGAGAGAGGGTGTGTGTATGTATTGGCAATAGATGAATGAAATGAAGAGTGCCAGGATTGAAATTTGTCTCCATTCTCGTAAGGGTCTTGAGGCACGTGCCTATCAAGTTGGAGTGTATTATACGATATGCCTGACGCACTCTCGAGGCAAGGGTTCTTCAGAGTTTGAGTTGGTGTGTTTTGACAGCCACGTAGGACGTATGCCGTCGTCCAGGATCATGTGTCGCTGCTTATACGCAAACGTATACACATGCGTTCGAGCATGCGTTAGTGTATACACGTTCAAGATCAAGAGAGATGAGACATTCGAGGGAAAAGGGATGAGATGAGAAGACATGAAAATCAGTTGGAACGTTGTGCATCAGTGTTATGTAGGTATGGAAGCTCCGATCCCGAAGTGCCTAAGCAAGAGAACGAGACTTAAAAAAAACTACTTTCCTGAAGATTCGTTGATGATACTAGGCAGACACGAAAAAAGAGGGACAGGACAGCAAAACCGTGGGGTTACTGGATATCAGGAGGCAACAAATATAGAACACAGACTACACGCATAAGACCCTGAAGGGAACTATGAGAAAATGGACGGTATGAATATACGTAGACAACGAACAAAAAACAAGAGCAAATTTCAATTTTTATCTGCCGACATTGATTTCACGAAGTGCAGTAAAGAGCTAGCATGAGCAGACAAAGTATAGTCGGGGTCATGGAGACCCAGATACCAATAACAGAAGCTTAACCGGTCGGTAGTTCCTCACTATTCATTTTTTTTCTCTTCCAACACAGATACCAATTGAATTTCAATATTTAATCCATCTGCATCGTCCGATGCTGTATCATCACTGCATCATCGTTAGCCTCGAATTCGTGGAGAAAGATGAATCACGTAGCTCCGAGTGATAAATAAGCTTATCCGAGGGCCTACCCACTGGCCATTTTCCCACCTGATAAATTCGAACGTGCAGAGAGATATGTTCAAGGGAGCGGAGATATGGACGACAGGTGCACTGCATCCAATGTGAGTGTATAAACAAGCGATTAAATCCAGGCCTCGTATAAAGCACATTACACCTTTAGATCTCGTCTCGTTCAACGCCCGTGCATAGTTCTTTTTCACGCATCGTAATAAAATATGAGATGAAAGCAGAAAAAGAAAAAAAAATATCAAAGAAAACAAAAAATAGAAGGAAACGAAATCGTGTACTCCGCTTGAATGAACGACGCTCTTTTATCTCTCGTGCGATACCGGGCTAGGAACAAGTATCCGGTGTTGGCACGTGCAACATCGCTGTTGGTTCTCTGCAACGTGCTTCAGCAACCTTTGTATATATATCTACAATATTATGCTATATATCCACATACACTCATGTGCACCCTATATAATAATGTACATATGTATATATGTATAAGTGTGTGTCTTGCCGTGAGCACCCAACGAAAGCAGAAGCATCAGCTAATGCAGCAACAGCAGCGGCAGCACGCCAGGGAAGAGTAGAAAGGTCGGCGGCTGTACATAAAGACGGTAGTCCGAGTCCGAGCGCGTGCCAGGTGCTTCGTGAGCGCACAATGCTCCCAGTTGAGCTCGCCGCAGAAGAAATTACGAGTAAGGAGACAGAGCGGGGCTTCCTCGCTGACACCGGAAGTCGAAAACATATAAAGAGCACAGAGACTCTCTTCGCTTATTCGCTCTATCTTTCTCCCTCTCTTTGCAATCTCAAATGACTAATACACCCACGTAGACATACAAAGTTTCTCGCCGTGAATATACATCGGAATTTCCCTCTATACAAACCCGCGCATCCCATCACGTCGGAGAATCTTTCAACGAGCAGAGAGAATTTGCCGTGGCTCTATGTATAGTCTTATTCGATTAGTCACAAGACGTGCCAAGTACCTAGTCGTATCTATCTTCATAAATGTATAGATATACATTTATGTATACCGCTCAAGATAATCATCGAGGGCATTAATACGTACGAGAACTTCCTAATAGCATCAATTACTTCTTCGAAGAGCAATATACACAGACAACTGACAATACGTTTGTACTATACGTTATTATATCTTGACACTTTGTCGCGATTGTTACGTCGATTACTCGGTGCTTTAACTCCATGCCTTGGAATATTATTGGACTGAATATGCTGAATATACAAGAATGTATTCAATATTTCGAGCCTGATCGCGTGCTGTTGCACACAGACCTTGATAGCAAATTAGTAGATATCGTAAACGCTGAAAAAAAAAATAATAATAATGAAAATTACAGCCAATTACCAAACAATTACCCGTCCGGTTGACCAGCATCCCGACAGGCTGAGCTCCGTCCAATCATCAGGACACAAAGCAGCTATTTGTCAGTCCGGGGTATTTACAGCCCATCGGTTTCCAGTTTCAATTGTGAAAAAGTGTCGACGTGCAGCCGGACTCTGGAGCTCGTTTTTGGCTTTAATAAAGTGTGCCAGCAAGAGGGCAGAAAGGTCGAATGATCGCAGTCGCGTGCCGTTTGCCGACCTTTTCCGGAACCCATGAATAGATTCGAGGGGAGAAGTCGAGCATTGTGGGGCTCGGCTGCTCCAAGAGACTTGGGAGGACGTTGAATGTGAGAAGGAGAAAGACACTAAGTGACGTGCGGGGGAGTCGACATCTTTCTCTCGTACGCTGATATAGTTTCAGGCACCCCACAGGCTTCTGCTGAGACTACACAAATTATGCTGCATTGGTTTTCTCTCTCTCTCTCTCTCTCTCTTCGCTTATATCTGCCGCTTCTAGCCTTCTCGCGCCCTTAGTTGAAAGGGAATGTCATTCCACGTGTCTGTAAATTGTCATACAGCAATATCGTAATCCTAATGGGCTTGAGCTGTCGCTCGTTGCCTACTTTGCAGCTCCCTACAGAGCAGTCAACCGATCAAATCAAATACATACACTTATACCTACATCCTCTCGTTCTTTTTCATTTTCAAGCCCGTAACCTCGGAGTCATCTTTTCTACAAAATCCTATTTTTTTCTTTATTATACTAGCGATCCCACAGCTGTTGGCAAGTTTTAATTACATGATAATTCGTCCTCTATCCAGTTGAGAACGGGAGACTATTGTTGTTGACGGAGGTTTTCAGCATTTCATTCACTGTAGCTGGATCGTTAAATGTAAATTCTATTCTATTTTTGTACCCGTTCGATGAGATATAAGTTTCCGAATCTTTACGAATTCGAGTGATATTTATTCATTACGTTCGAAACTTTGTAAATTATTCTCGTCCGTTTTGTCCCGACCTGAAATTCGCGAATGCTCAGTCAATATCAATGAACGAGATGCTCTTACAGACATTGTAGCAACAGTAGTAATAATGGTGAACGTATGTCTTAGCATTGAAATTGCTTCGTCGTTCATTCAATGCTTCAAGAATGAATAGGAGCAAACGAAATTGTCGTACGTCTGTTACACATAGTTGCACACACAATGGCGTCGGCATCCTAGAAAGGAAATTCGGAACGAAATATACCGAACGGTAATAAAAAGTAATATCCAGCGGAATCACTTTTTATTTGTCGAATTCTCAAGATCATTCCGTACGAATGAAATGACACGACGTCTGGTGCATTCGTATTAAACTGAGTAGTAGATTGAAATCGAAAAATTGGTTGAATGAATTTTTGCTCTGGCTATTATCTTACCCGACGCCCCAATAATGATAATATTTATCATGCTAGCCATTCGTTTCGTTTGCAAAATACAGGTCAACTATAGTTTGTGGAATTTTCCTTTTTCATTTGTATATCACGGACTTTTCGACGGAGCTTGCTGCGATGACGTGAGTTTTGGTAACTTTGCTCGAACTGTATGAAAGTAACGATTATAACTTCGATATCGAAGCACCAAAACTTGTTTTCAAAGTTACGCAACACTCCGTGTTCTCCTTTTTCCGCCCTTATAGTCGATTTTTGCCTCCCGACTGTTTACCTTCACGAATATATACATAGACTTTGTATACCAGCTCGTCTGTACCTGCCTTCCGTCTTTTTCTTGCCAACTTCGTGTCCACTTTCCTCCCTTAACTTTTTCCCGCTCTCCCAGAACTAGCTTTGCTTCTTCTCGATTTCTCCGTTTCTTCTACGTTCTATTTTCTTGTTTGCCTCCGTTTCATCGCTTCCCTTCGTCATTCCCTTGCTCGTTTAACAACACGAGTTTCGTAGCGTGCACCATCAACACCATCATCATCCCGGCACCCATATATATCCGGGGGCTCTCGTTGCACCTGACTCTTCGGTCAAACTTGTATCCGTAGAGATGAGGGAGGGAAATTTCACCCCTTGCAAGCTTTACGCGACGAGCGGGGAAAAAAGCGTGTAAAAAAGATACGGCGAGGGCTGTAACGAGCCCTTGAAAGGTGCGATAACTCGAAAAGTTTTTTGCGTCTCTACCCGCACCCTCGCTTCACTAGTTGGTTTCTTGTTTTTTTTCCTCCCTATTTTCCTTGTCCAATACGTTTTTTTCTTCCTCCTCATGTTTTATATTTTTTGTGCTGAAACACGATCGACGTTCCAATTGTTTGTACAAACTGCCCGGTCAATTCGCCCAACACTCCACCTTCTAGGGAAGAGTCCGATCTTAGTGTAGTGGACTTTTGCGTAAGTGTTATCCTTACCTCTCAAATATGCTTCTACATAGAACACGTTACTCTTACATGCTGTTATTCACTCGTATGTATTTCTAGGCTCGACGATGTTTCTCGTGAAATTCTTTCCCCCCATCATGCTTTTCTTTCCCTCTCGCTCTCTCCTACTCTCTGTTTCAATTTCGTTTACGTCCACGAACTTTCACTCTCATTCATTTTTTAATGTTTTCCTTGGAATATATTTTTCACGACACCATCGGCTTAGGGAATGAAAACATCACCATATAAATTGATTCGAAAGACTAGGTTGAACAACTCACCTTGCTCCTCCTTCACCGTCCTCTTCTGTTTCGTTCGCTATGTGTCCTTATCCCCTTATCCATTTATGAAACTTTCCCCGAAGATTCTCAGGATGCCTCCACGATGAAAGATTCCTGCAATGGTGCGCACGCTGTGCAACTGCGATCTCGCCTGCGGAAATGCCCCAAAGTATAACGTTTAATAATCTTTTTGCATTCTGAGCGTCGCACGTTTTTTTGATAAGGGGAAAAATTGTACCATTTTCATGATTAAAGTTCACAATGAAATTGTGAATTGAATCAGCCATCTGAAAGATGACGGAACTAGCCGGAGCGATCTAATTTTTGAGAATCATGGCGTGTAGGTTTTTTTGAAAAATTCTCCGAAAAGTTTTTCATTGAATTTATATTTTTAATGTCTACAAATTAATATCGATTCATTCCGACACCGTACTATATTATTCAAGCTCGCCATAAGAATCATAATAATTCAATAAAAATAATACACCGATAGCACTATAATATGTAAACCCGGACCTGCTCGATTGCTCTCACGGTCTCACGGCGGGATCTGTTTCACAGCAGCACGCAGCCCGGCAACCCTTTCATTCCTTCTCTCTCTCTCTCTCTCGTTTTTCTCTTCATATCGCGAACTCTACTAATCGGGCTTGTTCTCTCTCTTTCTCTGGCTCTATCTCGTTCTCTGCTGAATCGGCAACCGCTCGTGGTCTACGGATCTGTACTATAAACGTGGTAACTCATGCAGGTATATACTGCCGATGTAATACCTTCTGCACCGGTATGCATGTATATAAGACTGCAGAACCTCTGTTTTGTATCGACATTGATCTATCGTTTCGCTTCACGCTGTAGCTCGTATCGATCCACCATTGTTGACAGATTCAGCTCAAGTTTATTTGTTTCCATTAATTAGGACAATCATTCTTCTCGTTCTTGGTGAATGATTTTTGTCAAAATCGTGAAATCGAATTCGAGTCTTAAAAAAAAAAAAAATAGAAAAATAAACAATGTTCTGTTCGGTAAACGTTGGAGGATTAATTTTCCGTTTCAATTAGACTTGTCACAAACTGTCGTACCATTTGCTTTGTAGACTCATTCCCTGCGTTGAGTGACGGAGAAAAAGTAACACGAATAATTCCGGGTGAAAAGAAAGAAAGAGACGTGTAAAGGAAATTGCATGAATTTATGGAAAAAGCAACATAAAGTCGGATTTGTCTGCTTCAAAGCCCTGATTCCTGAATTGGTTTATGATTTTTTTTTTTTTCCCGGGATACCCAACTTTTGTCTAGATCCAAACATAACAGAAGCGCTCTCGATACTTTTGGGGAAAGTTGTATGCATGTGAATATAACATATGTTTATATATAATGTGCAGATATGTATAAATGTGGACTCCTCCTTCTTGTGCGAAACTCTTTCTATGCCGCTTGAGCGCCTAGGTGCGCGAGAACTCGCTTCGGTCTCAGCAACGTCGAAGTTAAATCGAATCCGGTAACTGCAGTCGAAGAACCAACAGTAGCTTCGCTGTTGCTCCCGGTTTGTCTCTGCAACATATATACATGTATGAATGTACACAAGCAGACCCCGTTCTCAAGGGCCTGCTGCAACGATACTGGAAACTTGGTGGGCACGAAGTTTGATCCGCCGTCGAATTAGAGTGGCCAGCATCGGCACTCTTGCGCGGCAAACTCGTCGGTACTCTGTTTGCTTGGCTTGGCAAGGGAACGGTAAAATTACCTCAGGCCACGTGGTTCAACATTGTAAATCCCGATTCGTCATATGCATGAGAACTTGGCAATAATTTATCTATTTTTCGAAAACGGGAATTATCAGCTGGACCTGAGAATCGGGCAAGTCTCACCGGTCAAATGCCATAACCGTCGATCCACGTCTTAGGCTCAAGAGCGAAAATGCCTATTTTTAGTCTTCCAGAAAACCGATTGTTTTTATTAGAAATTATTTCTGCAGTCCGAGCGTTAAATCGAAATATGCTGACGACGAGAAAAAAAAAGCGAGTAGGCGCCGTGTTTGTGGCGAGTCGTCGAGTGGGTGTGCACGCTTCGTTCTTGGTTGATTGGCAGTTGGTACTTTCAAGCTTTTCGAAAGCACGATCAGAGTGAGCAACGCAGGCGACATTTCGTTGCAAGCTCTCTTCGAGGCTTTCTCTCGATGCTCAAAAGCGATGGAAACCCGAGGGATTATGCATTTATTTTAGTGCGTGAGGAGCCAGGACGAGAGTGTTGAGATGTCGAAAGTAGGCGTGCCAAAGAATGATCTGTAGATCAAAAGAGGAACAAGACAAAAATGACAAAAGATGATGAAACGTGGATGTAGGGTTATTGCTAACAATTTGCTACACCTTTTGAAAGTCGGTATATTAATGTGTAAAAGGATGTGCGCAAAAATATTAGCGCGCTTTTCATCAATGAATTGATTAACGTGCTAACGTGGAGAATTGGGAAAAAATCGGCGACACAGAATTCTAGAGCATAACTCACACGTGAGTAAGGCTCGAGGAATAGGGCGATGAGTGAACGAAGCGTTCTAAGAGCGATGAGGGAAAAAGAGGGAAATGAGAGCGTGGAGCATATACTGGTAGTAGCGGTGGCGGAAGCGAGGAGGCAGAGGCATGACTGAGAATGAGAAAGAGGGAGCGAAGGCAGAAGAAACGTTGCCGGTGATGTGTATCGCGAGATAATAGCAGTGGGAGCAGAATGCGTGCGCGCGAGAGTGTAAGTGCGTAAAGTGCATAAGTACTCGAGCGTGTGCACACACGAGTGGACCGTGAGCGAAGAGCAAGCAAGAGATGGAATGAGAATCGAGTAAATGAGTTGCGGTGACGAGGGATAGAGACAGAAGGATAGTCGCGAGATATCGGGAGGGAGGGAGAACGAACAATTCGCGCGGAGAAGGGAGTATTAAGAGAGTGGGTGAGTGAGAGAGAGAGAGAGAGAGAGAGAGAGAGTGAGAGAGAAGGGTAGAAAGAGAGCAAGTACGAGTGAGGCGGAATAATAAAAGGTACCAGTGGGAAAGAGATGGAATATTAAGAGGGGAACACACGCGAACGCGGGTGAGTAGGAGAAATCACGCGTGCGGTTCTTCGGTTGTTAGGTCGTTGTTACAGCGATTCTTGAAGACGTTCGTCCCTCGGGGGCCGGGCGTCCATCGCTCGCGTCGCGAAAACCTCTTGGTTGTCTTCGTAGCCTCCTTGTCGTCGTCGTCGTCGTCGTCGTCGTCGTCATTGCCACCACCGTCGCCGTCGCCGCCGCCACCACCACCGTCGTTGCCGCGCCGCTGCTATGGTGTGTGCCTACTGGCTTTCGTATGCCTGCGCGCGCAGAGCCTGGACCGGCGTCCGCCAGGAGTCACTGCCTCTGTGGCCGGCCTCGGTCGCGTAAGCGACCCCGCTCAGTCTAATTTGAACCGCCGCGTGCGCCCGACTTCGCGGGCACGACGATCTTTTTCGCCCCCTCCCCAGTCGGCTGGCGCCCACGGTTTACGCCACGAGCCACGAGGCGAACGTTTGCCGCGGAGCATCCACAGGCTTTTCTAAAACTCGGGTTACACATTTTAGCGTTCTTCGCTCCTTTTACTCACTTGATTTTTTATTTCCCTTCACTGTACGCGCGATCTTATTCCGATCGAGATTTTTTTCTTTTCGCGCGTTTTGTGTTCCTACAATATTTTTCTGTTAAATACCTGTGGCAACGTCAACAAACGAGACTTCCAAACACTCGTCCACACGTCATACGATAATCTATCTTTGACTTGACAATTCAATTGCAACAACTGATTCAAAAAAGTCTCTATCAGTCACGGTGCGAACGACCTGTCCCACGTATTTAAAAAGTGGGAGCGACGAAGAAACGGGCAAACCTGTCGCAGCGAGTATCGACACGTCGAGTGCGTAGAACGTTTCGCATCATCGGGGTTACCGCGAGTGTTTCATTCGCGAACACGTGTGCAGTGTCGCTATGTTTTTTTTTCTCAGACACAGAAAAGTCAGTTTATAGATCGTGAGAAAAGTTGTAGTGTATCCAAGTTGGAGAATTGAATGAATTGGCAATCATAGCTCGACCGAAAAAAAATCAGTCGAGTAAATCGTATTGACGTGTTTCATCCGCGTGAGATAAGCTTTTCTGTTTTCTTCTCGTCTGTTCGTATCGGTAAATGAAAATTGTTGAACATTTGATTGATTCGTCTGATATGGTTGATCTGCTCATACTCAAGTTGTTATACTGAAGTGAAGAAAAAGGAATCTCCCGCCCCTTGGCACATACCACGACACGTCCCACGCTTCGTCGTCAACACGCACGCGGTGGAAGCAGCCGGTGGTATTTAAATAGTAGCTGCGCTGCTGCTGAGAAGTACGAACGAGTGAGAGACACAAACACGCACGGGGCGGCAGTAGCGACGACGTCGGGTCCTCCTCGGGTGTGCAACGTGATACCCCAAGCGGGACAGCAGTAGCAGCAGGCGTTGAACGCTCGAGCAGAAAGAGTGGAAACGGCAGTTCATTGCCGGGACACCAAAAGTCGAAGAAGACAAGCAGAAAGGCGAGAGAATTCGTGAAACGTATCCGAACCAAAATCACGCAGTGAATAAGAAGAAAAAAGACGAAGAAGGAGAAGAGGCAGGAAATAAAATAAGACTGCAAGAAACCAAGAACGAGACCAGAGCGACGAAAATCTTCATACATTTTAGTCTCTTCTACCTTCTGTTCTTCCCCTATTGCGCCCACGTTTGTGTGTCTCCTCATGCGTGTAAGTGTGTGTCTACGTTTGTGTGTGTCCGTGTGTGTGAGTGAGCGTGTGTGCTAAGCTTCCGAAACTTATTCGCGTTAGAGCTTCATCACAAGTACGCGAACCGGAGGCACCTTCGAGTCGACTGATTCTCTTGTGCTGTTGAGAATCCCATATAAAACCGTGCGGTGTAACGAAGCTCCTTTAGAAGTTCGGTCCTGCACACCCTTGTTCTCCTCGTCCAGGTGCTCCAAAACTTTGCAGGGGTTAAGTGATCTTAGTGAAAGTGTAGGGCGCGGCAAGAGGAGACGAAAGGCGTCACGTTGGATCACTCGCGAGACGAGATAAGACTCATTTGCGAGACATTTTCTTACGCGAGCCAAGGGAGAAAACTCATTTTCACTCTAAAAGTTGATCCGCATCTACGTATACCGTGCTAACGGGAGAGCAGCAGTGATTGCGAAACCTGACTTCGAAAAAGTAGAACACGCGCGTCTCTTTTTCCGGAAGTTTGGCGAGCAACCGAAAAAGAATACGACTCTGTTTTCTAAACTAGTTCGTCTTATTTTTCATCTGTTCCATTCACTAGTTAGAACGTGGTGATAGCGGTGATTAATTATTCACTATTTCACACAATCAGGAGTATTTAGGATTAACGTTTCGCAGATCACGTGTGGTGGTCATCAGCGTGAGGGAAGAATGATAACGATGACGGTGATTGATCCTCGATACGATTATCGTGGCGAGTAGTTGGACTCGCCACGTAAGTCGTGGAACAAGCGCTCAAGTAGTGGCGGAGGTGTAACGAAGAGTGACGTTTGTCAGGACAGGGCCGATAATTCGATTTCGTGTCGTTTTATTAGGCCGATAGACTTGTGACAAGTCCTCAAGATTTTAGCGACACGAGACGCGCAGCCTTTGCAGCGCTCTACGTCAGGATGAAGTGGATCCTACTGCGTAAGATGGAGACGAGAGACCCACGCATTCGATTCAACGAGCTTGCCACCTCCAGGTGGTGGAATACTTCGTGAACGATTATCGAAAGAAAATCAATTTCCATGTTCACCGTTAATGAGGCATGGACATTGAACTGAGATTGAAGAAAACTGAAAGAGATAATCTGAAAAGAGGTGACAGCCAGGATACGGAATCTTGAAGCGATTGACGTACAGAAAGTTCGTGTTAATATGCGAATATTTAACGAAATGCTGTCAAAATAGCACATCCTAACGAAGTTGATAACCCTGGTGTAATCTCGTGCGAATTCAGTTTGGTTTTCTATAGAATTCGAAAGGTGGTAGCCGAGGTCTTCGATTTGAGCCTCGAGCCGAACCAAAACCCTAGCTATCAGGTCGGATGATGTGGGCGTCTCTGCTTTTGGCCGGGATCTTAAGTGGCTGGTGGGGCGCCCTCGCTTTAGCTGCGGCACCCCCAGCCAATTCGGCATTGACAAGGACCATTGACAGCGGGAGTAGTGGTAGAGAGATAAGTGATAGCAGTACAATCAACGAACGAATTCAACACTCGATGACGACGATGACGATGATGATGATGATGATGACTCAAAATTCACGATCGATCGTCAAGAGAAACGTGCATGATGCTCATATGTCAACGAGCTCCCCGCCGACCATGCAGACTGCTACGCCAAAGTGGGACTTTAATTCTGGCGAAAACGATTTCCTTCCAGGATATCGGAATAACCAGGAACCACGGCACATCGGAGAAGGTGGACAAACCGAATGGGAAAAAGTAGTCGAACCCATCGGGATTGAAAGTACGAAAAAATCAAACGATGATTCTCCGATGAGTCATGACAAAGCTATCGAAAGAAGGAAAAGGAGCACCAACAGACTGCAAACCATGTCGATGGTTCCGCTGTTGGAAACTTTTGTCAGTTATCAGGTCACACCAAACAGCTTTCAAGAGGAAGGTCAAGCCACTTCGGAACAACGTGAATTAAAAACATTGAAATCGATTCCGGAAATTGATGAATCTTACAACTTGGGCTCTGATAATGATAACGTTCATTTCGAAGATCTCAGTGAATTACAAGATTATTCGTTGGATGACGAGCAATGGTCACGAGATCCGCGTAATTCGGAAGCTACTAGTGCAGTTGAAGGATCTATCTATCCCGCGTTAGATGTTGCAACGCGTTTGCCGCGTTATGCTTCGTCATCAGCAGGATCGACAACAGTTTTGTGGGCAGAAGCATTCGGACCAGTTTTCGACGGCTCCATGGAACGTCTCCGAGTCTCGAGGTCTACGGAAAAGCAACGTGCCAAGAATCGCACGAGGTCAGAATCCGCCCGTGAGCAGCGTCGAAAATGTCGTAACAAGGGTTGCCGCGGTAGAAACTGGTGTCCTGACATGGACATCGGCAACAGGGCATTTCTTGCACCTACAGTGTTCGAAGGCAAAGCGAGAAGCATGTCCTCGTTGAGGAAACCTGGCTCTAATTACGCAGTGACTTTCGAGGTCAAGCAGGTGTACAAGAGTCAGTCGGGCTTCCAGCCCCTGCAGAAAAACGATAGTGTGAGACTACACTTTCGCGACAAGGCCGCTCCCGGTAAGTCAACGTTGTGCAACAACGTTGCAAACGGCAATAATGCTGGACAGCCACAACGAGACAACACGAGTGGAGTGGTGCGAGCTAATATTAAACGAGGCAAAGTTTATTTAGTGTTTGTGAACCGCGTTGGACCCAGAAATTTTACAATCCTCGGTGAGCCAGTTGTCAGAAGCAAGAAAAATGAACAGGCGGTTCAAGCCGTCATTCGACCAGACTACGGTAAGCTAACATCATCATTACAATTCCTCATTTGTTGCCACATCCTGGATACTCTTAATGTTATAAAATCCTACCACGTGGTTATCTCACTATAGAGAGTGTGCAGCTCGACAATGATTTTTTGGAAAAACTATAGCCCAATTATAATATGATGATATGGTACCATGATGATTCCCTCTCTCTCCCTCTCTCTCGTTCGCTCGATCTCTCTCCTTGTACTTTCCGTTGTGCCCTAAATTCGGAACAAGAGCTCAAACAGAATTGAACGGAGAGTGAGATGGAAAGAGAGCTGAGGGTGAGAATCAGAAAGACTGACATTTAGATGGGCAGGTGGAGAGCGAAAGGGAGGGACAGAGACAGATAGGAATAGAGACAGAGGCTATGCAAAGTTTGATACCCCACAAGGGTCCGTTGAGAACACTTCCACTTATCCGGCTCGGCACAGCACAGGCGTCGCCGTCGTCGTCGTCGTCGTCGTCGTCGTCGTCGTCGTATTCCTCCCCGCTGTCGTTGTCGGTACAGACACCTCAGCCCTCTTGGTTTCCAACGAGTTACCAACTCGTGCCAGCAAAATCTCCATGCTGTGGGGATCTCGTGGAGCTTTGCGTACGGTATACTCAGTATTAGTTTGCGGGGGTGCAGGAAGAAAAGAAGAGAGAGAAGCAGCGAGAACGGAGAACGTTGACTGCCGTAAGCTCGTTTCCCACTTCCCTCTTGACTCTTCTTCCTCGTTTCCTCATCTCTCGACTCTCGCGTGATTGCACCAAAGTTGTTTGCGCCTTATCCCATTATCGTTTACCGCCCAGCCAGGAAACGTCACCTGTCTCCTTTGCTACGTGGGTGATACACAGCGAGATGCCTTAGTGCACCCATCACCCAGCTTAACACAGTTTCTATTGCTCTCTCGTTTGCTCACTTTTTCTCTGCCTCTCTCTCTCTCTCTCCCTCGCTCTCTTTCTTACCCTCTGTCTCTTTTGTTTTCCTCCATTCTAGGACACGTAATGTGCCTTCCGTCTGCTCACTTTATAGCATACAGCACTAGGAAGCTGAGGATTCCTGCCCCACTTCTGTGCCACCCACTTGTAAAGCAGGTACTTTCCTCGTTATTAAGTCATATATATTTCAAGTTCCGCATAAGTGAATGCATCTATTCATAAAGGTAGCAGCAAACGATGAAAGACATGGAGGGCATAAGAAAACGAGGAGAGAGATAGAGACAGAAAGTAAGAGAGAGAAATAAAGAGGAAGAGATATATGAACAGGGACAGGGAGGGGCAGAGAGAAGGAAATAGATTGCTATTATACAATATTATATTCGCAGGCCTTACCACACGCGTGAATAGTTTTAAAATCAAACTCTTTCATCTACGCAACTTAAACATTTCATCAGCGAGGTGAATTACAAGCCTGGACCAAAGTAGTTGGAATTTGAGACCGAGAGATGAAAGATCTACCGGACAATGAGGAAATGAGTGAATTTTCAAAGACAAAAGGGAGTAAAATGTCAAGTTTACTGGAAATAGCAGTTCATTAGAAATCCGTCAGATGTATATTATGCGTGGTCAGGACGACAAAGCGAGAGTGTTCCGTGCCTATACAGGTCGGGACAGTTTGAATGTTTCTCAGCGCGTATAGGCTGCTTGCACAAAGTCAGTCACTCCGGTGACTAAGCCAGACGGGAATATACGAGGCTGTGTGGTACGACGCTCCGAGTAAAGAGGAGGGCAAGAGGTGGAGGAGGTCCACGACGTCAATTATAAAGCCTTAATCGGAAACCCGTCTTTACTTCTGTTGCCTTTATTCCCGATTATACCAAGAGAGTAAGCGAGATGCCGAGAGAAACGAGGAGAATAATAAGACGTGCAAACAGGCGCGCGACGCCTTACTATTTCTCTCTTTCTCCTCTTCCTTCTGTGGCTTCGTCTATCGCCATTTTCTTCCTTTATTCTCGTTCCCTTCGTTATCGCTTTTATGTACTCAGCAATCATTTTCCATCTGTAATATTCGCAACATTGCCTTTAGCCGCTTGATCGACGAAAACGATATTTATTTTTCCATTTTCATGCAGTAGATAGTGCCAACGTTTGTGACTCGTACAATAATATTGACGCAACAATTGTGCAGAGTTCTGCAATAGCAAAAAGAAAATTAAAATTAAAAATACGACAATTATTTTCCAAACTATTATGAATAAAAAATTTCACGATAAATTATCCAACGAAACAGTCTTTTGGCAAACCTGACGTATATACGGCATTACCAACAATGCATATTTATGTTTAAAATGGGGCGAGAACAAGACCGAGACAAAGAAAGAAAAACATGCGTTTTGGAGAAGGCACGCAACTGCATGTACTGTTGCTGATTGGCTTACGTCACCGTTCGTTTCGTGGCCGTGTTCCCGTGTCCTCCTCACCCGGCGAATTACTATCAAAATTAATTGACGCCAATTATCGTTCACGTTGCGTTCGACGGGCTATTTTCACGTTGTTCCTTTTGCCAATCGAGCTCGTACATGTAGGACATTTCAGTTTCTCGCGTCGCCTCAATTTCCCATCGTCAATGAGATCGTTACACCGATATATTTATCGAGCTAACTAAGACATCGCGATCGGGGATACAGCAGGGACGTAGAACATTTCGTTCACACTATGAATCTCCAAACAAGCAATCTCAAAGATTTTCACTGTTTATCAATCAAATTCATTTGCTCAGTGTCATGGCGTCAACATCCATTTTTGTATAAAAACTTATACTGTTGATCGCGCTAGTAGAAAATCCCGAAAACAGTGGTCAAAACGTATTGAATCAGACGTAATTAGATCTCGGAATCTGGACCTCGTACAGACATTAAAAGGACTTTTGCAGCCTCGTAGTTCATGGAAGAAGCGTGTAGAAGGGTAACAGCGAAGGATCCTCACGTTGTTGGTAATAGGAAAATGACTAGCACTAGCAATCTGTAGTAAGGCATAAAACGGAGGATTTGGAATGAATGCGCGGTGTACGTGTAAGTCGTGGTGAGAGAGGAAGGTAAAACCGGTGGTTAGGATTTTTCACGGGGTTACACGCAAAGCCAGGGGTTCGAATCAATGTTCCGGAAAATGCTTCCGGGGGTGAGCGGTTGATGGTGGCGCTCACGGTCGTGGGACGGGATATTATCGGCGACTTAGTGAGGAAATAGCAACGAGCAAAAGCGAGTGAGAAGCACGCACACGTATACCAACTTACCAGCAGCTATGAGGTGTACCAAATAGCAGATTGGCCTTAAGGGTGATTTTGTAGAACACTGAAACGTTTTATGCTCCAGCTGCTGCTTCTATATGGAACAGTCCATACGTATAGTACACATAAGCGTTCGTATGGATAAGGAGCGTTTGTGTGAACGTTATTCATGCACGTATAGATCTTTATATTTGCACTCGTGTATAACACACATACGTACAGATATTAGATGATACATGGAAGGCGGTAGACGTGTGTAGTGATGGTATTAGCGTCTGTAGTGGCCAAGTAAGACCATATGTACATATATCTATGTGTATACGAGAAGAACTCGGTAGGGTGAGGTTAAACTGTATGGCGAGGAAGAGGGGGCTGAAAGGGAAGAGGAAATCGCCACGTACGTATCCGAAGCACGTACGGCCCCGTGCCCATACTCAGCGGAGAAGCCCTCAGGTAACTCGCTCTATATACTCACTGTAGAGGCTGAGCTATGCTTACTTGTGCCGGTTACTTCTGCTGGTTGCTGGACGCACGATGTATATATATAGTATATTAAGCAGCCAGAGCACACCGGACCGTCAGGGAACACAGGCTTCTCACGAAGGTGGGAGAGCTCGTCTGAGGCCGACCGGCTGCGGGCACGTGTGTCTACCACAACAGCACCGTAAGGATCCCAGGTAGACTGCTGGGCGGCCAGGTTCGCAATTCTCATATGCGAAAGTCCAGAAGAACCTCCTTCTCTTTCTCCCTCTCTCTATTTCTCTCTTTCGCGCGGGCTCTCACATTCCACGTCTGAGAAGGAGATCTATTGATTCTCGTTCTCTCGATCATCGATCTCTCTCTCTGACGCTTCTCCACGGCCTGGTGAAAGTAGGTGTTTGTACCTGGAGTATACGCCATCAAAAGATGCAGTACGCGATGTTGTTTTTTATTTTGTTTTTCAAATATTTTCATTCTGTTTTACACCTCGTTTTTTTATTTTTATTCTTACCCTGCTGCACTCAACTCCAGAGTGGAAAGTTGTAGCTCAGTTTTCACTAAAATGCCAATCGTAAAGTCTCTAACGTAGTTAACAACATATCTGGTGAACGGTTTTAGTGTAGAAATGTTATGCTGAAAGTTTTCCGAACTTTCCGATTAAAAGTCAGTTAAAAGTTTAAAAATCAACCTATAGAACTGTGAACTTGTTCGAGAACGCTAACGAATTGATTCTGTTGGATATTATTCTCATTCGCACGTTGTAATTTTGTAATTAGCTTCGCGTTAATCATTGCTGAACCTAGAGATTATACGCCGGCATCTTTTATTTTATTCATCGTTATAGTTTTGTTTAAAAACCCAGAGGACGCGTATAAATGCATATACGCTACATTCAAAAATGAGGCATGGTTAATCATCCTTCGACCTTTACCTATTTTATCTGTATAGCATATCTTGACAAATACCATCGTCGTTGGGCTCTGTAGTAACTCCGTATCACCACCAGGATTTATAAATCACTTTAGATTACTGCGGACGCGCGCCTCTCCAATATATACATACATATGTGTACACGATGTACATATATAACGGCGTGCGTATATAGTAAGCTCAGCAATCGTAGTGGATCGCAGTAGCCCGCTATTATACTTGCCGCCTCACAGTCTTGCCGTATATACGCCAAGTATATCACTCTTTCTTTCTCTTTCTTTCTCTATATTACGCGGTGGCGTCTCGGCGTTAGACCTAATAAATCCCGACAATTAGGTAGACAGAAAGGAAGAGCGAGAGAGAGAGAGAGAGAGAGAGAGAGAAGGAGTGATAGAAAGAGTGAACGAAAGGGGGAGAAAAAGATTGAAAGAGAGAAGAGACGAGGTTGGAAAAATAGCAAGCTGTCCAAAGCGTATTATTGTCCCCGTTGGATTTTGCTGCACAGTTGAAATCAGCGAAGCTGTAGCCATTCTCCAACTAGGATTTAATACATCTGCAGCCCCATTTTTCTTCACCGTTTCAACGAAGTGAGGGACACTCGAGAAAACTTGCCACAACTTATAAACTGCTTATTTTTGTATTATACGTTAAAGCCTGATGTTGAGTTTCCAATTTGAAAATGAATTTTGTTCCAAATCAGTGAAAACTCAACAATTATTTTTCGTGTTGAAGTACATTAGTCGAACAATTATAAAGTTAGAAGTTGAATGTTCAGTATTTCGAAACGGACTGGAGAATACTATTGAAAAATTATATATTTCTTGTGTCTATACAGGACCTCAGGAACTTGCCTCATTTTCTCTTAACCCATATATTGGTGTAACGGTAACTCCATATAAATATACTTATGCATATAAATCGATATTTCACTCGAGTTTTCTGGCCTCGATAACTTCGGTTTCGAAATGCGTGTTCACCCTTTCCAAAGGATTGCAAAGTGGACGACTGATTGGTGAATAAAGCTCGTCCGAGTGAAACCGCCTGCAACCCTCGAGTACACTCTTTTATCTCGCCCCTTCAATTTTCGCCTTCCTATATATCATACAGCCGCTCTTCTCAGTACCGAGAAAACTTGCCGGCACATCTCGTTAGAAACTCGGCAAAAAGTTTTTTCTCGCACCTCGGTTTTTCATCCTCCAATCTTTTTCCTTCATCGCTATATTTTTTTCCTTCTTCTTGGCCTCGTTCATTTTCTCATCGCAAGTTTTATGCAGCTATTCTTCGGCACTATGCCCTTATCTCTCCTTCCACTTCGACATTCCACGTTCTTTAATTCTACGTTAAATTAGTTATCTACAGCTTCTCTGATTGATCGTCGCATTAAACTACAATGGAATAGTTCTTTTGTTGTCGCTCAATAATCAATCAACCGCAGTCTTCAAATTATTTATCGCTCCACACGGGGATTTTCAATATAAATGTTAAAATTAGTTATGAATAAAAAGCAAAATGAAGCTTTGCCATCGGTATCAAAAGGTCGTAACGTTAAAGTCTCTAAATGTTATAGCACTCTCTTTTGTTGAGTTTCATAAAACGACGGCCAAGAGGGTGTTTCGATTTAATCGAAAACCTTTTTTGGTAGCCCCCGTAAGCCCAAATATTCCAGTCAGTTTCACCATTCCGGCGGTTCCGAAACGGCGTTTACATAGCAGCAGATTGAATATAACACTAGGAAGATAGCAGAAGGTCTCTCCTACCAACGCGGTTGTAATATGGCGAGAGCATGAGGTAAAGAGTCCAAGAGGGAAGGAGAGAAAGAGAGAAGAAGTAGAACAGAGGAACTTTACGCGAGTTGGAGTGAGGTTAGCGAAACGAGGTAAATGAGAGGGGTCAATATGCTGGCAAATTTGTATGCACTGCGCGAATGGCTATTCTACGACTCTTCAGGACTCTCTGGTTTTACACGCCCTCTCGCGTCTAGTGCACACCGAAAGCAGATCAGAATAAAGAGGAAGAGAGAGAGAGAGAGAAGAAAATCTCGTTCCCAGTTTCGAGCATATATTCCCTGCCCAGTTCGCCCCAAGCGTTCGTGACAATTTTACTTTTATAACATTCTTTCAACTTTTGCGGCTATAACTAAAAATAAGGAGTCGTTCGCAGACGTTTTTATTCCAACGAACTTTCCTTCGATATCAAGTTCAATTCTCGCATGTGCTAAATCATTGTGAATCCATAACCGTAGAAATATATTTGTTTGAAATTCGAAAAGAAATTCGTTGGAAAAACGAGAAATATTTACTGCCATTTTCGTGGAAATGGTAACGAATTTGTGCAGCTCGTCCTTACGAGAGTAAACTTCAATTATAACCGAAACAACTCATCTCTGGCGAAACCGCAATCAATAGTGCCTGCAACATCAGTCAGCCGCATATATTTTGCTTTATTTGCTAGATGAGTGAATCTTTCAACGTTAAGGGGGGGGGGGGGGGGGGGGTATGGTTAGTTTTAACCCCGCCTTAACCTCGTTTGGCCATTAAACCGCAACCGGGAACTTCATTTTTCACGTCAGAGATAATATTTTTTTTCGAATTCTGTTCAAACTAATATTTCCCCAATTGTTGCGAAACTTTTGAAATGTTGCTACTCAAAATTCCAAACTTTTTTGGAAACGTTATTCACTTGAGATTCGTTAGGAAACGTATTTCATTGAATTCCCAGACTCCTCAATGAAAATGCTCATAGTGCATGCACTTCATATGCATGAAACATAGAGACTGGTCCAGGTCACTCGATGGTGGTCCAGTCCTCGCGAATCCCTCTAACGAGATACGAGAGTGAAGTACAGAACAATTGGGTTATGTGCAACAAGAGAACCTGGGCAAAGGCCACACCACAGAAATTGAAGCTTTATACATGTACAGGGGCGAGTTCAGGGGCCGACTACGAGATTCAATAATTAACAGAAGCGTCACTCGCTCAAACTGTCGATATACATACATGATCTTTGTGTACATAAATCTATTGGCAAAAAAGTTTCATCATTTATCATTCGGGAACCATTCAAGCGAGCTCGATGAATCTTTCACGGAGAAAAAGCTCATGACCCCCAGAAGGTTGTGGGCTGCTGTGCCACATCTCGACAAATTGTATTCGACAAAAATACGAGAAAACTCAAATTTTCATTCAATATTCAAATTTCAGAATTAAGTGATGGCTCGCGTTAGCTGCAGTAATTGGCATATCACAGCGAGAACAAGATTTTCATTGCTGTCGCATAAGTTTGCTTCTGTTCCTTATCATCGATGAAAATTGCCATTTTCTACGTCGCGCCGATGCCCGAGTTTTAACTCATCAAGAGCAACGAAAGTTTCGGTCCCGCCTCCGAAATGAACTCTGCGGGTGATAAAGTAAGGAGGAAAATAACTTGTCAAATGATTTGATGGGTAGATAAGTCCGGCGTTCTTTTTTAATTGGCAATGAAACGAATCTCCTACGTACTTTTGGGGCGGCTCATGGCGATTCTGTCTTTTAGGTCCTCTCGGTATTTATAAGACAAATTCGCAAGCGTGAATTTAAGAAACGTTCCTTTACTCTGAGTGCCTTGAAATCTGAAGACGCCCTGGCGGGGTGAAGACACTTTATAGGTCCACGAACTCGACATCTATACGTGGTTCGTCATTCGGGGGATTACGGAATGAGATGTGCACTGCGCGCACGATATACGCGTGGATATTTTTGCTTTCAATATTAACACCAGCTGCGCCATCAAAACTCATAAAACCTGGAAAAGTACGGAGATTCGAAGATGGTGAAAAAAATATGTCACGAATAAGCGTTGATACAACATTTGAGTGTGATTTTTTTTTTTTTTTTTGAGCAAGTGTATTATTACGAATGTAAAACGTGGGCGAGAACGAGCATGATTTTTCTCTTTGTCGGCTCGAGAATAGCACCGAGCAGTGGATAATTCGGTCGTCAGACATGGTGAATGAAGGTCGTTCAAGGTCGTTTAAGTAGACTCAGAGTCGAGACTGTTTTTTTTTTGTTATCTTTTTCCATGTTCTCCCACGTTTTCCAGCATCTCTTGGGAGTGTCGCTCGTTTTGATTCGATAGCGTATTTTTTGTTCTTCTTTATGTTCGCTAATGCAATTGCAGAGCAGTTTACCCGTCGGGAGGGCCATGAGATGTTCGATGGGAAAATTCACCATCATAATCTTTAGAGATTTTGACGAGAAGAAACGTGGGAGACGAAGACAAGGAGCCACGAGGAAAATTATTAAAGCAGCCCGAGATGAATTCGGCTCCTGTGCAGCCTTGAAGGCAAAGCAGCCCGAACCTAGAGAGCCTTGGAAGGAAAATAAGAGACCTAATTTAGTTAAGCAGAAAAAAAAATCTCATGCAGCAAAGAAACTCATTGGTATTCCTTTTATTTTAGCTAAGGCGGCGTATCGAGGCCCAGCTCTTTAGCCTTGATTTGCTCAGTTCGACAAAGTACTGGACTCCCATATTTCATACCCGAAATCCACCCTGTTGTTCAGTGATGAATTTCAGGGCCTTTCCAAGGCCCTGATTCAACTTCGACAGAAAACTTTCCACCAACAGAGCGAGAACTGCACACACAAAAGCATGTAGGAGGCATCGCGACCAGCGGTCTGGCCGTCGTCCCGTAGTCACAACACGCTGCGAGTTATTGCCTCGCAAGTGCGCGCCTTCGTCTTTTAGCTCTGCGCGGTGGGCTCCTTCACGGCAACTCCCTGGCTCGATCTTCAACATCGTCCTCCGACGTTTTCTCTCGATCTACGTTCTCTTTTTAATTCTGTCGTTTTGACTCTCTTTCTTCGTCAACTGTTGCCTTGATTCCGCCAATTCGCTGCCAAAAAAGTAAAGGGCGTTCCAATCTCGCGATTTTCTCTCAGTTAGAGTCCCTTAATCGCGTCAGAAAGATCGACCGATGCTACCTTTTCGAAATACACTCGTGAGTCCCCATAACGACAAAAAATAACGAGAATGGAACGAGAAATCGAACAAAACCTTCAGAGACAAGTCCAAAGTTCAAAACGCTCTCCGAGCAGTTGAAAAACGGCTCAAATCTCGATGCAATGTTCACCTACGAATAACAGAAATTTGAATCTCCATAGACGCTGGGATCTTCAGACAATTCATTGTTTATAGACTATTTCTTAAAAATAAAGTATTTCTCGAACAAATTTTTCCTTCCTGTTATAATTCTCGAATCGAGATTAAATAAATCTTCAACAATTTATCTTGTTTGGAACCGAAGAGACTTGAGTTCAATGGAAAAATAAAAAACAAAAAATCAGCTTTCAACGACGGTTGAAACAAAAATGGTGAGATCGAGTCTCGGTGTTTAACGTGATAGCTGAGACAGATTAAAATATAAATTAAGCAACGAGAGTGATTGAAGGCATAAATATGGAGGAGAGATAACGAAGCTTGAGTGAAACAAAGAGAAAAAGGAGATAAGCGAAAGGTAATAAAACAGAAGGGAGGAGGCCAATTCTCGTCTCGGTAACAATCGAGACAAATTTAAGAGGAGAGTACCGTGACGGACTTCACAGGGATACTGTGGATGTACCGACGTTTCGAGAGGCGCAAATTCGACCTACAGCAATAACTATATTACTCCAGGGCTCCGTGTAGTATACACTAAAGTATGGAAAAAAAAGGAAGTAAGCCAGAGAAGAGAGAAAGTCTGGTAGAGAGATAATGGAGTGGTGCAGTGAGCATCGTCCTTCGTTCTGAGACGTCGGATGAGAGCGTCATCGTCGCTTTTGCGCTTTATCAACACTTTGCTGTTGCTGCTACTTCGTCCTACTGGGCTCTACCCAATTGGACGTAATATGTTGCGAACGACGAGATAAAAGTAACGACAAATAACTACTTCATACAAACGCATCGCGGATTTGAACGATTGTGTATGAACAATGAAACCTTTTATGTTGTAGAAAAATGATGGAATGTGGTAACGAGGCGATTACTTCAAGAATTTATATTTTCTTTTATGTATGTCGAAATTAATTGACGCGGAATTTTACCGTCTCATTATTAGGCAGTATTTTTAGTATAATCGTGAACATTCTAGACATTTAGTCATTTCCCTCGATAACAGCATCGTCGACATGTCTACGTCGAATTATTTTGCGTCTTTTTTTACGTCTCACACGTACCTGTCAACTGAAACTCGTTTCTTCTGATCTTTTCAATGTTTCCGGAAATGAGCTTCATCCACGGTGTCTATGTATAGCGGTCATCATCTTGCAATTTCCACTTGAGCCGGTGGAACGGATCAAAGTATAAGCTTTCCAACGTTACCCCCTTATCGCGTACGTCGGATCTAACATTTCTTTCATCGTAACGAATAGGACGGGCCGGCTCGTACGTAAGATATCTTTCGGTGCCTTGAGCAAAATATCAGTCTGACAGGCGTACCATGTGTGGTTTCTGCTTTTGGAGAGATGTCGCGGAAAGCTCTCGTAACCCATGAAGAAACTATTCGCTTTCCCGGAGGAGATTCTTTTCCTCATTTGCTTTTTTTTCTTCTTTTTTTTCATCGCTTTACGTTAATCGCAAACGAGAAAGCTTGACTTCAGAATTCACCTTTGAGTCGAACCCAAGTGCGCTGGCATACAAGTAAGCGATCGCGTTGGTGTGCTATCGTTGTGCTATGCGAGAGATCCGTGTTCACAGCTAAAAGTTGGAGAGTTTTTAGCGAAGATCAAGGTAATGCGAGGAATACATTCGTCAATATCGATGAATACGCAATCGACATTAATTCGGCATTTTTGTACGGGGAACTCTAGACAGAACTTGGGTTCCCTAATTAATGTGAGAAAAGGCGAGCGAGTTCGCTTGTGCGATTGGAGCTCGATACCGTCCGAGTTCTAAAACGAAAAAAGAAAAAAAAACCGGATATTCGTTCAGAGTTTTCAAGTACTGCTGTGTAGCAAATCACGTATCAAATATTTCACCTCCCAAACCGATATTGATGAGTTTTCATCACGTTTTTTTTCATTCTTACCATCGATCGACAGAATTTTCGTACAGAAGAGAAAAATATTTTATTCTCGACAAACCATTGGGGACCCTTTTAAAATTCTCGGCAATGAGTAGATTCGAATCGAATCCCTATTCTCGAAGATATGAGTATTTTGCCTGTAGCTGTTCTTTCATCCTTTATGTGCACGTTTTTCCGAGATCTTTTCTCCTGCTTTGCTATAGAAGATACGCGTTTGGCGGGCCTTGCACGTCTTTACTTTCTTTGCATCAAATGTAGTGGTCAATACTGTGTATGCCCGGCGTACACACTCTGGTTTTGCGAGTCGTACGATGTGGTGCTGCTGACTCTGGTTCTCGGGGGCTCACTTGCTTATGGTGTATAAATCGTATAAGGTAAGAGAACGAGCAGCCGGATCCCTGGCGTCGACGACGACCGGGATTCTCTCTCTCTCTCTCTCTCTTTTTCTCTCTCGGTATATTTCTCTGAGCAGCAACAGCGAAGGTTCACACAGAGAACAGAGAGTACCCAGAGAGTGTAAGAGACCACCAGGCTCCAACGGGTTCGCCTCTCTTTGGACTCGCGGAACTGTTGCCCCGGTGTTTATATGGTGTCCTTACCTCCTGCCATATACCGTCTACGTACGTATCTTTCTATACAGGCCTTAACCATCGGTAGTGCAGCTCCCGCGCACACTACACTGTTCCGTGTATCGCCATGTTCGTTGTGGGAAAATTGTAGAAAACAAACTCGTTCGGTTTCCAGCGCGAGAGAGCGCGTGCAAACTAACCGCTATTACACTATAAACTATTCAACCCATACACACAAGTTGATTTCAGAATGTAACAATATATGTACTATGATCTCTGGCTATAAGTATAACTATACGGTCGACATACTTTATTCACGTACATACAGAGAAAGGAGTGGTAATTTCGAGCGCTCGCTAATAATTTCGTATTTGCTATATCTAATAGAGATTTGTTCTCCACTTTTTTTTTGTCTTCATAATTCTTGGCAACGTATTCAAACTTCTCGTTGCAGTCAAGCCATATCTTTCAAGATGAGTTGTCTTGGGAGTATAAATACGCTGCAGCGTGTTCCGTTCAGCTGTATGGACGGATCTCGTCGTGTATCTCTTCCAGCAAACTCAAGATCTTTTCGGTTTTTATTTCTATCGCGAACTTGTTAATTTACGAATATATGTACTTTGCAAATTAATAGGTATTCGCCTTGGCACATACGAATTACACATGCGCTCATAGATATGTGTGTAGACGTGTAGATGAAGAGAACGAGCGGGAGAGAGGCGATACTCTCGCGAGGCACGTCCTCCGGGGATCCGGTATCAACCCGATAACGTGCTCTCTTTTCGACTCTTCCCGCGGGATTACCCTCGAGCGATATTCGAATTTCAGGGTTCACAGGAGGTCATGACTAGCAAATGAGAGAGACAAATATATCTAGCAAGAGGTAGATAGAGGGAGAGAGAGAGAGAGAGAGAGAGAGGAACATGTGCCTGGTAGAATTTCTCGGCCTCCCCTGCTCCCTTCCTGCTGCTTTTCATCCTCCAGCAAATTCACCTCCGGAATCCCTGTCGAAATCAGTGCAGCATCGGGATTGTATGTTATAGAGCCTTTGGGGAACAGTCGAACCGCACCTGTTATAGATAATCGGGCCCCGGAGCACGATTATATTCCGAATCTCGACGAGATCTCTCCACGTGCAGAAGCACCAGACGTGTATACCGAAACTGTCCAAAAGCGCCTGTATTCTCTTCCAGACACACATACATCCCAAGCTAACAGGAGACACGGCGCACATATACGTTAAGTATAATTGTGGCATGCCTCATTTCTACCAAGGTTAATGGTACAGCGATATTAGATTTGCTGTGTTTCCGTCATCGTGCTACGTTCAATCGATTTTCCGCATTAATGATTCTCTCAAGAGCAACTGACAACTCGTGAGAATTCAACTCTGGAAGCTTTATGATTCTTCAACTGCGCGTTTTCGCGCGTTTTGGCTTGCAATTTAGTTCACCAAGGAAGCTAGTGAGAACGTGTTCAGAGACACGCTGAAACATATATTGTGAGCATCGTTTTTTAAATTTGCGACTCGAATAGAATTTCGAAATCTGTGTAAAACGATAGTTTGCGCCTCAAATGTCCGGTACTGTGAATTATATTCACGACTATTGTAACGGTGTTTTTTGTTTTGTTTTGTTTTTTCATTACTTGTCTTTCCTTTATTTTTCGCCATGCATCAGTGCAGTTCTGTGACGCTCTTTCCGTTTCTGTCTCTCTTAAACTCTCGATTTTTCGTTCGGCCGACGACTCCTCTCGCATCGTGACTTTAGCTGGTAGCACACTCAACCAGCACGAGAGGCCAATGCGGTGGCGCAAACGCGAGACGACGAAAATATTAGGTCTATTTCGAAATTCTATTTCGGTTCGCGTCGGGAATGGCAGAGCCAACACGAAAGACCTGAGAAAAGGAGAGAAAGAGAGATAGTACGAGGGTATATGTGTATACATGCGTATGGGAGAAACGAAGAGACAAGGTGCGGGTAGATTAAACGAGGGAAAGAGCCGAGTTATATGGAGAGTCGTCGGGAGCCCCGACAACTCTGAATGCGCGCGTTACTTTGCGCGCTCACAGAAGAGTGCGCTGAATCTGGATACTTGCTCGTATTCGATTCGCTCCGTCCTTTGCTCTCACGTGTATTCCTAAACGTGTGCGTATATCTGCTCCCGTTTATCTTTTTTCTCCGTTCCTCTCGTTCGGTAACACTTCTCGTTAACCCCGAAGGGATTCATCCGTCTCAAGCACATGGAAATCCAACAAGAACATTCTCCGTCTATCCATCTCGCTTTTCTCCCTTTTTGCCTTGAATTCACCGTGTTCAACGTGACAAACAAAATTTGTTTAACGTAACTCTCTTAGAAACGCGTCAACTTGTTACCTACATACTTTCCTGTATACGTGTAGCAAATGTTACACACATTTATGTAAAAGGCTTTCGTCTAGGGAACGGCGAAAGAGGAGAAACGAGTAGAGTGCATAAAGCAGGAGACGGGATTGAAAATTCTCATGGGTTACCGTGCATTTTTGTTAAGATCATTAGGGAACTTGAAAGGGAACGGAAATTTCTATGATGAATTTTACATCATTTTTTCCAACATTTTTTTGCGAGTCGCGTTATTCAGGCTAATGTTGTAAACGGAGAAAGAGACCTAGATCTAACAGAACTCGAATTCCTTGACCATCCACGCGTGTATGAAAATGTCTCTGCCTCGATAAGGATGCTAGAAATCTCGCGCTACGAGATATGGAAAAAAAAAAAATGTAAAACTTGAAACAGTTTATGAAATTCCCATTCCGATTATCTCAGTCTTTCTGGTATTTTCACTACTGCGTTTGTAAATAAGCAGGTATATCTATAGGCGGAGAAATGCTGGTTTTCACGTTCTGATATGACCGCGTGGCCATATCGTGATATTACAAATCGATGGATACGATGGATATACGTCGGGATGAGGATAGAAGAGAAAAAGAGAGAGATGGACAGTGGTGTGCCGGGGGCCGTTATTGTCGCAGCGTGCAGTCCACATCCCAATGGGAATAGTTGCTCGTCGAGTATTGCTCTTGTGTGTGGTATACGGATGTATACATTTGCACACTCACGAATACTCGGAGGTCTTTATCTATGTGCGGAAATACGCAGAGGCTCGCGAAGTATCTTCTACTACACACCGACGGTTGGAAAAATCCATTGGGAAAGCCATGGAACGTCGAGATCGACTGGTGCCCACAGAGGTGAGCGCAGCATCCGATCATTCTGGCTTTCGTCGACGTACTTCTCCATATCCATGCGTATCGATGACTCGAATATAGTCAATGGGACTTATGGTCAACTTCTGCAAATCGAAAATCCGTCCTTTTGACGTTGCTTTGTGGATTTGCATACTATATATATATATTTTTTTTTTTCATTCGACGACATCGCTCTATAAATGGGGGAGAAAAAAACTGCCCATCTCTGGTGACGACAGTCCAGAGTATACGTGGCGCATGGCGTTGAACGAACGAACGGAGAAAAGGGAGAAATGAACAAGCCACGGCGGCAGTTGAAGCTCACTCCATCTCATTCAATACTTCAGTGCAGGTGGACATGTGCACATCATTGAATGCCCATATGCACCTTCGAGATATATTTTCTCTCATGCTCAATCTCTGTGCGCGTTTGTGTTCGCGACGGTCCTTCAGCACATTTTTATTGGAAAACTACAACTGTATTCACACACAACTTTTGTTTGTGCGGGGAAGATAAGGAAGTACGCGAGTTGTACTCTTTTCCGGATACTCAATGTTAACGGCTGTCATGGTGTCACCGCGTATTGATTTTAATGAACTGCCATGTAAACTTCTATTTTCTTTTGTAATTATTTTGTATGCGCCTTCTCGACTATTTTTTTATTCTCGTACGACACACGCGGCACTCTCTTCGCCCCCCTTGTCGCTTCCGACAATCTTTTCTTTTTTATTCTTAGCGCCGTCGAAGATTCACGACGCTGTAGACCTTCCGACTGCTTTTCTCCATTGAGAGAGTAATAGAGAGAGAGAGTGAGACTGAGAAAGTGGGAAACAGAGCGGGAGCAATTTTTGTGAGTGAACGCGCTCATGCACGAGACTCGCTCCGGTGCATAATTAAAAGTTTTAATTATTTGCCGCTTCTTGGTGCTCTACCCCGTTTGTTAGTCTTGTCGCTCCATCTCATCCACTCTTTCGACCATGTTTCCACTTTTTTACTTCGCCATTTTTTTTTTACCAATTTTCCTGCTCTCTCCCTTCCTACGACGCTCTTTCGTTTTCACCCTGCTTCAGTATTTTTCTCCCGATCCATTCGTATCTCATTTTTTCCGTCGTACTTGCCACTTGCTTCATCATAATATGAGACGTCGGAGAAATAATCGTCGTACTGATGTCACTGTGTTGCTTTCTATTTCTCACCGTCTCAACCAGCCTGTAAAAAGCCGTTTTATTTTCTCCCACTCACTATTCCGTATTCTTCATTTTATGTTCGGCATCCCATCCCATCTGGCTATACCGTCGCAGTTTTTGTTTCGTCTCGCAACAGCCGCATTCAAGATCTTACTATTCTAGCACGAAGTGATTGTTGCTCTGTTAAGGATCAACTTACGACAGGGGCTAAAATCTACCCTCTTTAACGCTACGTGCCATTGGCAGTCACTGCTGTCTTTTTCAGTCCGACGTCTCCTTCTCCTTTGAAATGGAAAAATACGGAAAGTTTTAACGCGAGGGGACGAGCAGAGTCGTTCACTTTGGTAAAAGACAAGCACAGCACGATTTTCCCCTCAAATTTATCTTTGCCCATTAAAAATAGAAATACAACACAACTGGTAATCTGCTGACTAATTCTATCCCTTACCCTTGAAACACTGCTGGCAAAAATAGAAAAAAAAACGAAAATCAACGTAATAAAGCATCGGCGTTAGCTCGTTTCGGAAGATTCTAAAACTTCAACAAGGAAGCACCGCCTCTTTAAGACTTTACCAAGTTAATTAGATGATTAAATTTGCATCTGGTAGACGGTGGACCCGAATTTATTTCATGGCTCAAAGTTTCGGCATAAAAAGTCTCGAATGGTTTCAGTCAAACTGTCTACATGCTTAACCTTCGAAATTCAACGTTTACAACCAGCTTAATTTGACGTAAAGAATTTCACGCCAACGTATGTTTTTCCGTTCGTCAATTGTTATCGGGCGCCTTAGGCATTTAGTACCAATTAAGCCGCGCCAATTAAGTCTCTACGCCAAGTACAACGAATACAAGTAACGAATTCGGAAATTCTCGCACCGTTACGCATAAGTAGGTAAAGAATGGTAGTGTTACATGGAAGAAAATCGTCAACAGTGAAACTACGGCTTTATCTCTAACGAGTTGTGTGATTGTGCCTCTCATACAGAATCGGCGAGCAAGAGAGAAACAGAGAGAAAGTAGAGCCACACATGTGCGTGCGTGCATGGTTCGGTACTGTATAGCATCCATCGCTCTCCACCGTTAGAAGCTGCAGCACTATGTGTAAACAAGCGCACGTGCGTAATACACCGAAACGCCGGGTTCCAGACCTTTCCTAGCTATATATACCCAACGTTTACTCACATAAAATCATACCCATACGCGAATGCATTTGCATGTACTATTTGAACGAGATCAAGTGCTACAGTTTCCATGGTATATGTGTATGTGCATTCTCAACAAACTGGTTGTTCTATTTGAAAGCCACCCTTCTGTGTTTCGAGCTGTACGCACGATTGTCAAGAGTGTGCCTTGGCATATAATACATTACTTGAAGTACTTACATACGTACGAGTCCTTTTGTCCCAAAACATTTGGTGTATTTTCTAACGGAACTTTAAACACAAGGGTGCAAGATGAATACAGAAAATAAATGAAACATCAAGTTCCGAATGAATAAAAATATCAAGATTTCATTGAATATGCAGACATTCCAATCATACGAGGGCACGAGGAGAATATCGCACAAAGAGATCGTGTAATTACATATAATTCGGTATATTATTCACGATATTTCCGAAATTTCTCGAAACCTTAAGCATGTTTCTTCACTTGGCCATAACAACATTTCCGCTTTCGCGAAGGGTAGTATTTTTTTTCGCATATCGGATATGAGGAATCTTATGAGGATTTAATTATAAGCTTAATAATACGACTTAATTCGCGTTTGACGAGCACACACGCGACTCAACAGGTCAGGCATTGCGACAGGGGTTTCTTCACTGTTGGATAGGTATGTAGTCGCTATGTGCGTGCTGGAAGCTCCACGAGTGTACACACGTTTCTCCGGATGAGTGTTCTTCGAGGGGTTTTTTCTTTTATGTGTGCACTCGAGAATAACATAAATGCATAATACAGCCATGATCCACCTGCAAGTACATGTGTATACGTCTAAAACTAACGACACGCATACTATGGACTTGAGAAAAGCGCCGCTGCTCATTTATTACAGTTTATTTTTACGGTTTCTATTTTTTTTTCCTTTTTTTTCTATAATCCTGATGAATATTAATGAATTTGTGAAACATTTTGGAGTTTCTGTATTCTTTTCGCGTGCAGCTTAGTCACCGCTCTGGCCATTTCGCGCTGTTGTGTACCATAGACATTTGTATGCCTGTATACACAGAAACGCCCGCACATTCGCACAATTTCGCCTGCTCGTCGACGACGGCTACGGGGAATATCCACTTTTACGTGAAGTATTCAAATTCCTAGTCAGTGTGCCTGGAATGAAAATTTCACCACGACTATATCATCCCACCGACTGTTGCTGGATATCTCGATGCTTTTCATGTCCGTTCGCCCTTTGCACAACCAACGTGAATCAACTCGTATCGTTCCCTCTTTCCCCGTACAAGTTTTTGTCTATAGTGTCCCTATTCTGAATTTTTCTGTACAAAAGTCGACGATTGGGTCTCCGATTTGAAGTGATATTCATTTTACCCTTCACCATTCACATCGAGTACTCAATATTTGCTGAAAAATGTTCCACCACTAATGTATTTCATGATTGGGCTTTAAATTTATTAAAAGAAATTTTTTCATATTATTTCAACACCGATTGGTCGACTTTCTTTTTTTATCGCATCTCCTCAATCTTCCCCGTCGATATATTCGTTACTCGCACAAGTATTTCGTATATACGTCGGGCAGGCAAGTTCCCACGGAGTCGAGAGTACTTCTTGCAGCAGTCGCTCGCGTACCAACGAAAAACAAGATTCGATAGTCTCCGCGGTGTCTCTCAGGAGAGTCCTCGGTGTACGCTGGGCGAGCACGAGAGCAAGTAAGATAATATATTCGTAGAATGCGAGATATTCGAAGTAAAAGGCCTGGTACTCAGGGTCCGGTAGTAGGGCAGTGCGAAATCGACATATAGTATACACGTCGGCAAGAGCAACTATTGTGGCCATAGAGAGGTGCACATTTACCGACCAGTTCTACATGTATATATGGCGCAATACGCGAGCTCAAATAATCGCGTTTATAGCCAGTGCGTGAACACGTTTGCGTATCTATGCAAATGCAAAAAGACAATAAAAACTTGGAATTTTATTGCTGTCATATAAAACTCCTAATTTCGGCCTAGAATGTTGTGAACAACGGAGATCCCGTAAATAAACTCTGAAACGTCAAACATATAAGCGTTGCAATTACATATTTTTTTCAACAGTTGAACATCATTATAGACTTGCTTTGATAAATAATTTTGTATACAATGCTGGATATTGTGAAAAAAAATGATAAAATGGAGAAATGTTTCATTTCCTCATTCGAGACAATCTTGTAATTTCGAGGTCCCTTGTTCATTAAATTGTGAGAACGCATACGTTCTGAGTCTGGATTTGATCACTAAATGTGCATTGAATTGTTGTGAGATTCCGAGATTGTTCAAACGCATTATTCATAACGCTTTGTTTCTGTAGCGATAAATTCCGCCCGAATTCACTAATAATAGCTTATTGAATAGTCGGAAATCACATCGCTGGGTATCGAACAATTTAGTTACGCCAATTTAGTCCAGAAATATTTAGTTGGCAGTATTTGTTTACAAATGAACCGATATAATTAGTTTTTGAACAACGGATCCAATTGAATCGCTATGGTTGTCGGTACTCCATTTCAAAACACATGATTGATCATCAGCAAAATACTTGGGAATTAGTTTGTAATTTAATCAATCGAGTTACTGACAACGAATTACACTGAATGGTGCTATACGTACGAGGATCCCCGTCGATCATTTTATTCGTTAATGGAATGAAAAAAATTATTCCTTGGGATTAAAATCATCGATCATCTATTGAATTTGTGGTATTCTCAACTAGTGCAAACTAAATGCTGCATGGTACGTTCTTCATCAATATCACTTACCGGCTTGAAATTACGGAATTTTATGGTATGTAAAACACAGAGAGACAATGAGTGAAGGAGAAGAAATGCCCGTGAATCAGCGGCGCCTTCGTAAACTCGTAAGTACCATACTTAGAGTGCTCGCATACGTACAGTCTCGAGAATCGTGGTCGTCTGACCATCCAAATTGGTATACTGGGGCATCAGTCTCCGCACACATATGTATTACATAGATGCCCATACAAATGATTTTACACACATGCATACACGTACGCGTATCCACGTCTTAGAATAAACTGAGTTTACTTAAGCATGACGGGCACGCGCGAACAGTATGCGAGAGAGGCAAGCCAAAGAAGAGCCGCCAAGCGCCATCTACCCAGTGACCAAGAATAATTGTCATTCTACAACGTGTGCCCTTCGCCTTTTTTTTTCATTTTCTCTCTTCACCTCTCGATCCTTTTTTCTTCAGTTAACGAGCGTTCTTTGGACCGGAACTCGTCCGCGAGTGCGTCTTGTCAGACATTTTATCATCACCGCAAATCTTTGGGTGCTGACCAACTTATATGGGATTTATGCATGGAATCACAATGCACGTGTGAATTCTTATTTCCGTTCCTGGATAATATTAGCCCGTAAGTCTTTCAAGATTTCGATCGGTTCTCGTACAACGGACAAAAGCTCAAATGGCTCCTGGCAATAATTTGCTGCAAGGAAATGGACTGGCCCTGATTAAATGTTAGAGCTGTAATTTGATAGGTACCAATCGTATTTGGTGTTCAACAAAAAAAACTGCCCACCAATATCATCTTAATGAATCGGTAAACACGAACGGAACCATCAGGTTAATATTACCGGAATCAACCAGTCAACATTGCCGAGCTAATTCAATAAAATTTCAGCATGTTTGCCGTGAAAAATGGACGATTTCAATATCAGCGTGCTCCTTGATTGAGCAAACAATAGCCGTGATTATTTGGCAATTCCTGTAAAAGCCCGCTGAATTTTCAACTGAAGGACTTTTTCATATTGTTTATTTCCCAATGACGCTCTTTTGGAAATTCAGTCATCAATATTCATTTCCGAATCTCTCTGGTGGATTGAGCTGGGAAAACAATTATTTTGATTGGAATTCAATTATTAGGGGAGCATTCACTTATCATTTCAATTAAAATCGATTGAATATGACAACGCGACTAGTAAACTAGACTCGTCTGCCACAAACACTTCCACTTTTGTTTACTCTTTAACTCGGACCTCGAGACGATACTTGAATGCTTTTTTGTTTGACTATATCGCGGATATTATTTAGATATATTTAGCACGCGTATTCTTCTCAATTCGTTCTGCTCTTTGGTAGCAAACGCTTTTACCGTGCTCGATCAGCCACGACTGTTTTGACTTGGATGTTTCATCCGGTGTTAGATTACAAGCAACTTATCAAGTCGACACGAAGCAGTTATTTGTATAACATTCCACTGTGTCTATTATTTGAATTACCATTCTTGCCGAGGCTCTCGAACCAGACTGAATCATCCCGCGACGGGTGCGTAAAATCGATGTAGTGCGGGAGAGGGAATGAGGGAGAGAGAGAGAGTGAGAGAGAGAGACAGGAAGATTTTCGTCGATGCCATACATCAAGCGTACAGATACATGTGCAAACGTATCGCTGCCAATTATAGCGATTACGTGCAAGCGCATCGGAGAGAATCAAACAAAAGCTCCTCGATTTATAGCCCGCTGTGTTCGACAGCTTTTCGAAGAATTTTGCGGCTTGAAACGAATCAAACCTGATGAAAGCCCTACTTCCAGAAAGCGAAGACTGAATCATCAGTACAAATTCCCACCGAAGACTGTAAAACATGTGAATAAACTTTCAAGCGTTGCTCTAAATAAAAATCAACAAATTTATTCAAATCTTTTTGTAATCAAATTATCGATCACCAAAACCAGTTTGAACACACTCCTCATGATTCGTTCGACCCTTGAGAAATGACAAGCGTAGAAAAGTTCCCACACAACATTTACCTCAATCGTTCGTCCAATATTCGAAATCCACATACACACTCGATGTCGCAGCTTCCACGCCGATTGCCATACACGAGTACGAAACGACGAAATATATAACGTGCGTTCAGGAGCTGGATAATTTATTAACATAGTTTTTCCTCACAGGAATAAAACTCTTCTAATTTCGTTCCTGCAGAATAAGTGCATGTGAGTATAATTGTGTCTACGTAGTCTGGCTAGCTGCACAATCGTATGTATATGTAATGGATTGGGAGCTCTATGTAATACCTGGTATGTCAGGTAGCAGGAGTAGTGCCACAGTCGCACGATTAAAGCACGTATCAGGTATCTCTCAGGGGATTTACCGTGACCGGGATAAATAATGGAATCGAGAGTGTCCTATATATACATGTATAAACATGTAGAGAATTTCGAGATATGTATAGGTATATAAAGCGATATGATACATAAAATATATACAACGGTATCACCGCTTTGGTCTATGCTTTGGTAGGAGTTGACTGCGCTATCGCAGTTCAGCAACCGTGCGACAGCCGCAAGCACGATTTCGTTCTTCCATATCGGAAATCCGGGAGCTTAAAGCAACCGAGCTTCCTCAGAAGCGGCTTTCAACCCTGATCCTTGTGATGCGAGGTCGAGAAGACTACTCTCTGTTGAAGCGCCAGCTTCTGAAAATCGCGATAGTATGAGGGCTCCGATCGTGATATATACGTATATGTGTATGTACAGAGCATGAAATTGAAGCAACAGTATCGATGCGTACACACCTCCCTAACTTCGAACGGTGTCTTGTTATTAATCACGGTATTTAGACAAATCCGTCGTGAGATTGATTTCCTCCGGGGAAAAGCGGCCACCGACATTTTGACTTGATAGAAATGTCATTATAAATATATTACGATATCGATAAACATGCTGGTAATCCGAGCTCGATTCCAATCGAAAAATGATTGGACAAAAGTTTGGCTGCATTGAAGCATGAGCTTAAAAAAATTGCTGCTCCTGAAAAATTGATATATTCGAGAAAAGTTAATCTAACTTTAATCAGAGAATTTGAAACAACGTGTGAATCTACGGAGTTAATGAGTTCGGAATCGTTTGTCGATGCCTTCTTTGTTATTGTTGATTTACAGCCAGGCAGAAGCCATCACTCGGGCGGTGATCGATTTCACATCCGGCTGTGAGTGAGATAGACGGGCTGGGGAACAAGAATGGGGAGCGTGTGTCCGCGTACGTAAGCAGGAGAGGGCAAAAGGAAGTAGGCTCTGTTGGAGCTTGAAATCAATCCCTGAGCCCCGAAATCATCATATGCTCTCAACGTTCGGTGCATCCACATATAGAAATACACATACACGAAGGTCTATACAAGGACAGATGGATATCCATGCTTCATAAGCGAGACGAAGAACGTTTGCACGCTCGACGGTGCAGCGCTATGCTTGATCGAGCTCGGAGAACGTTGCAGCGCGAATTTCAGAAGTGTAATGTTCCGGGGGCATCACAGGCGATACGGCACTATTGGTGATGCTCACGATTTTCATGTGAGTCGCTTCGTCGCACAAAATTTCACGTAAATTCTTGAAAGTAACTTAAAGATAGAAAACTGCGGTATGAATTCCTTGTCAATATGAAAAATCCACCAAAGAGTTTGCAGGATCTGTTGGTACGTGCATAAAGAAACCATCTAACCAATAATCTTTTTGCTTCGTTGGACAAAGCTCCGCAGTTTTCTTCCACACACAAATGAATCCGAATCTCGATTCACAACGTTATTATTGTTATTCGTATCTGAACATTCGCTCGCATACTTGTAGCAATTATTATTCACAATGCCTGAGTACAATAACTATGACGACATGTACCCTAAACACAATCTACACATGACTTTTTTTTTTAAATATAATAATGCATGTGTACACACATGAGAAACCGGCTCCGCGTATGTGGTAAGTACCTGGGTGGGTCCGACAATTCCAGTATTATTGCTCAGACGCCTATGTCATGGCCAGGGACGAATGTAACACACAGCGAGTGGGAAATGGATCAAGCGTTGTGATCAAGATCGAAATCAGTTGGGGGAGGAGTCACGAGTGCCGGTTCGGAAGGTTTATGGAGATCGAGGGCCTCGGAGCAACATATAGACGAGTAATATATGCATCGATCGCGTTGTATGAATTGACATGTGTGCGCATTTGTTTGCATCCATTTCAGTGAGTGAACGAATGAATGCTCACATCCGGCAAAGAGAATGACGCCTCTGAACGATCGCGCTACATGGTAATCATAGACTAACGATCGTTTCTCTTCGTACACATCGTTAAACAAAGCAGACGGTTTGCATTATTTTGTATTTTACATTATTCTCAACGAATTGTTTGCCAAAGAGCGTAGGAACTGGTAAAGCAATCTGTTAAAGCCCGATCGCATGTATTTCGAGAGTTTGTAAATTTAGAGTTTGTAAAGTGCCAGAGACTGATTAATTCTCATAACTATATGACGGTTAATTATTCATAGTGCTGAAATCAAAAAAAAAAAATACAGAGTATATTGATCCATACTATTGCAAACGCAATATAATGAAAACTGTTTAATTAAGCGATTAATCGCGGTACCAAAAAAAGAAGAGGGAAATGTGGAAGACAGAATAAGCTTTAACGTTTCGTTGCATACATGCGTATTGTTTTTTCTATAGCTTCGAATTTCACGGTTTAGTGAATTCCCACCTAGGGGAACAGGTCGGAAAATTAAATGGCGAAGATTTGTTGACGCATTCGAATTGCTTCCACAACGTTGCATACATGAGACCGTTTACTGTGGTGTATATCGATTATTATACACTACAAACCTTTCCTATAAAGAGAGTTGGAAAACCGAGGGGTTGGGAAAAAGATATAGAGAAAAAAATGCCGTCTGGAATATTGTGACCTATAAGACCAGGTCATCGAGAATGAATGGTTACCGATTACCAATCCCGGGGGTATCGTAATGATCTGAATTATTGGTCCCGGCTATCGTCACTGGTTTCTCTCTCGCAACCGCACGCTCTCACTCCGATTCTGGATACTGTCAAAACCCCCAATGATTTCTGACGACCCACCGTGATAACGGATTCGCAACGAAGCAATTTTCAAACTGCAAGTTCAGGTTGATTCGATATTTCCCTTTATTTTCAAGTTCTTTCCGGTTGATTGTGAATCTTTCGACCATCAACTATGCAAAATCTACATTTTGAAGTACATTCTTCTTTATTCAAACTGCATTTCCTGCTTGTCTCCCGACTCTGTGTCAAGTTATGTTATTCACTTATTGATTCTAACGTTCAGCTCTCGGTGGCAATTAATTCAATGTTGCTTGATCGTGATTTTATTAATTACTGTCTGGCGTGAAAACCAATGACTACACGCCGGATATTGAATGCTTCGAATGATAAGCTCGGTTCTGGCATTGATAGAAACCACTGCATTTATGATTGAAGAGCTTTACGTAACAAACAGCAAACAGTATTAAATGATCGCCGTGACCATGCCGTAGGCCTTGTCAACACACACGGTCGTCTCGTCACTGTTGCTGTTGGTCATGAGAATAACCGAGTTTGTCAGAGCTCGTATATGGATGTCGACGATAAGGGCATCGAGAGGGATGTCGAAATCAAGTTTCCTCTGAAAACATCGGCGTAAAACTAACCTCATTTATTCATATCAAAGCGAGGTGGCGCAGCTGGGTTAAGTCCAGTTGAGAGAAACGAACGACCTACCGAGGAGCGAGAGTACACCGAGTACCAGTGGTGGCTGGAAACGCAAGATCAACCGTCATCGCGTGTGGAAAGTTGGCGGAGTAAACTGAAACGGACGAGCATAAACGTATCACTCATATGTGGCCCTTTTATAAATCTGGCGTCGATAACCGAGGCAAAACTTCCCTTCTGCCTTAATTTTTTCCCTCACTGTAACATCCAGCCATATACGAAAAAGAAACGCCGCCATCTCAAAATAGGTGAATAAACGAGGTGACAGAAGTCAATCATGCATCTTTTTCGAGTGTGTCGTTGAGTCTGGCCGTTTCATATGCTATCCGTTCGCATAGCTCCACAAACATTTCTTCGTGCATGTTTCATATATATGTATTAATTAATTTGCATTACTAGCCGATCGTTCGAACTGAGAGTGAACCAAAGGGGTGAGCATAGCCAATAGTGGAATAGTCTAGTGTGGAATACTCGATATTTGGCATCGGCGGCTCTTGTATTTATTTCTGTGATTCAATTTTCCCCCGCCCTGAAAGTCACATCCTGTAAATTGCAATTCATCGCTTATTGACGTTTCACTACCACCAAATGGGTAAAAAATGAAAATCAAGCCCTCTCGTTATGTTACATAATGTACAATGGCAGAAATATAGCTTTCACTAATTTTTACTTTTTTTCCACGCTAATCTCAAATTTTCATGTGATAAACGAATTTTTACCCCGCAAATTCGAGGACTAATTTTTTTTTATTTGTAGAGCAGACATTCTGCTTTTTGAATGAATAATTTGCATGCAAATTCCTGGAACGTACATCAAAGGCATTAGTTCGGAAAAAAAAGCTTCGAAAAAAATATTCAAGCCACTCCATAAAAAAATATTTGAACGTTGTCGAATTTGGTAAATTTTTTTTATGCATTCCTGGTACCTAGGATTTCCACTGTCGGGAGAAAAAAAATTTCCGATAAAACAATATCTCTCCCCTGCTACTGTAGAAATTTTGAAATGATTGACATTAAAATGCTTGGAAAATTTGGAGGGAGAGTCATCCGTCGGAATACCAGCTCATGAATAAACGAAATTGTATTGAACGAATGACCTCAAGTGCAGGCTCCTAACTCAACGTTTATTCGGTAACTATTAAAGCTGCATGGATGCATCATTGCGATAGTGCGATAACCCTCGAATGCCATACGATCAAGTTGACATAAAATCGAACGGAAACATTTCCTAAAAATGGTGAAACTTGATGTCATTACTTCATGGGATGGCGGATGAGAGCGCGACACTAGATATCGATGAGGTTTCAAGGTTTTCGCTGGTCTTTGGCAATTGCGTTGATTCACTGCGATCATCGGATTGCGGTGTACCAAAATTCAACGTATGCGTATAGTTAATTTCGCCATTATTATAATTATTCGTGTAACGCAATTCGCGGGAATCATAGGCTGCACCGCCAATATATAGTAATAGTGATAGGTAAGGATGAGGAATATATAGAGTTCAAGCTTATAACACATCGGAGCACACAAAGCGGCCACCCGATTCGCTCCACTTGCTGGATTACACTAGCATCTGCGCGACTCGTGGCGCTTACGGAACGAGAGTGTTGTACAACGTTCTCAACAGCTCTCTCTTGCTCTTTCTCCCTCTTTCTCTCTCTCGTTCTCTCCTGTTGGATTCTATATAAGTGTAGGGAATGAGAGCGTAGTATTGTGATGTGTGATGATTTAACCCACCAGCAAATCGCTATGCTCGCTATAATGCATCTGGGTGAACGCTAATGCAGATGTGGGTCAGATTGCGTACTGGTATTACGCACGGGTATATACACGAGGACAAGTGGCGGGTGTGCGAGAGATGTTAGTGATTCTTGGAATCCGCGAGAGTCTCGCTCGTATGTGGTCGTTATCGCCATCGTCGTCATCTTCTTCTGTGATCATCATCGTCATCATCATTGCAAATCTATGGCGAAAACAACAGACTGCGAATACATATGAGTACGTGTCGGAGCTTAAGTAAACAAATTTGCGGCACGCTCGTTTATTCATTATACATACGGTTGCCGGATAACCGTTGTAATTGTACGATGTTTCAGTTTTTGCAGCAGAATTGTGTACATTTTAAAATGCTTAACGACCAAATGAAAGACGTGGAAGTACTTATAGATGTTTGTCGAGGCTAGCAACACTTATGCCAACTTTAATTGGGCAATCAAGGATAAACACTTGATGGCTATTCAAAGATGGCTCACTCAAAGTTACAGATAAGACTTGGACGTTTAGTTAGGTCGTTTTCTCTCGTGCTGAGAGAAACTGTTGGCTCGTTGAAGGGAAGGGTATAAGCCGCAAGAAGGAGGCTATACGGAATAAAGGAACTAGACGAAACTTTTCAATAATTGCAACCTCGCGCCACAGTCATAATGAAGCGAATGAACGTGAAATTACCGCTTGCACGCGCGTGTCTTCTGACCGCGGGGCTATTATTCGAAAAGTTTTGAGCGTTCTAATGGCATTTGCAAAGGCGAGGGTTTGACTCGTCTACCCGTTACCAAAAAGTCGTTACAACTCCCCAACGCGCAATCTCTGACGATGGAAACTCCAAGACTTGTGAAAGGGTACCGCTCTTTCGCACCAGCCGTGTGCTTTTTCCCATTTCACCTCCCATTTTTACACCAGTTTCTATTACTCTGGACGTCTTTCTCTTCTCGATACTTAAATCCAATGTATATATATATATATGCATGAATTCATACTTTGCGTCTTTACATGCTGCAGCTTGGACTCCGTTGCACCTCTACTTTTGACAATAACTCGCTTCAATTTATATCCCGAATTATCGTGCTACCTATAGCTATTCACTCCGAAGAGTCACGACTGAACCAGAAGTGAATTTCAGTGGCTCCAGAGGCAATTGCATTGGAAAGACAACGAAAGCGATAAGAAACCCGGAACAAGAAGAGACTTTTCATTGGTTCTTTCTCGATTGCTCATGAGAAACGCGAGACGAAACTCGTATAAGGTGAGATGAGTCTGATACCAAATCACTACTTATCGAATCTTGAACTAAATTTTCCTACAAAATGACATTAGCTAACCGTCGAAAGAAGAGCGCTTAAGCATTTCACTGTGACCTGATACCCACTGTCTATTGGTCCTGACTATTCATCGTGCTTCCCTGAAGTGTTGTTTTTTTCGCTATTACAAATCAACATGTATATAAAATATATACGACCTACATGTATGCTGGTCCATATTTTCATACGTTGTTTTTTTTTTTTTTTTATANTTCCCTGAGTAAACACACGACTGTAAATAGTACTCAGCCCGGGGATGCACACAAATATGTTCACATTCCGAGTTAGAGAGAAAACAACATAAACGGCTGAGTGTAAGCGCGGGGAGTGGCTGGAAGCACTCGCTGAAAGTGCTTTCAAGCTTCATTCCGCGAATCGATTAAATGTGATTTACCTTACCTACCAAACTACCAACTATGACCAACCTTCCCTCCTAGCATTAACCACCCATTCACCCTTGGAACGCAATTCAACCTGGCTCAATATGAATATTGGTATGGTACGAACCTACACATAGATAAGCAAAATATAGTCGTTCGTATATCCGTCTGAAAGGGTGCGAATATCTTCAGATAATNTCTTCTGACCGCGGGGCTATTATTCGAAAAGTTTTGAGCGTTCTAATGGCATTTGCAAAGGCGAGGGTTTGACTCGTCTACCCGTTACCAAAAAGTCGTTACAACTCCCCAACGCGCAATCTCTGACGATGGAAACTCCAAGACTTGTGAAAGGGTACCGCTCTTTCGCACCAGCCGTGTGCTTTTTCCCATTTCACCTCCCATTTTTACACCAGTTTCTATTACTCTGGACGTCTTTCTCTTCTCGATACTTGAATCCAATGTATATATATATATGCATGAATTCATACTTTGCGTCTTTACATGCTGCAGCTTGGACTTCGTTGCACCTCTACTTTTGACAATAACTCGCTTCAATTTATATCCCGAATTATCGTGCTACCTATAGCTATTCACTCCGAAGAGTCACGACTGAACCAGAAGTGAATTTCAGTGGCTCCAGAGGCAATTGCATTGGAAAGACAACGAAAGCGATAAGAAACCTGGAACAAGAAGAGACTTTTCATTGGTTCTTCCTCGATTGCTCATGAGAAACGCGAGACGAAACTAGTATAAGGCGAGATGAGTCTGGTACCAAATCACTACTTATCGAATCTTGAACTAAATTTTCCTACAAAATGACATTAGCTGACCGTCGAAAGAAGAGCGCTTAAGCATTTCACTGTGACCTGATACCCACTGCCTATTGGTCCTGACTATTCATCGCGCTTCCCTGAAGTGTTGTTTTTTTCGCTACTACAAATCAACATATATATAAAATATCTACGACCTACATGTATGCTGGTCCATATTTTCATACGATGTTTTTTTTTTATCCACTTACTTTTCCCTGAGTAAACACACGACTGTAAATAGTACTCAGCCCGGGGATGCACACAAATATGTTCACATTCCGAGTTAGAGAGAAAACAACATAAACGGCTGAGTGTAAGCGCGGGGAGTGGCTGGAAGCACTCGCTGAAAGTGCTTTCAAGCTTCATTCCGCGAATCGATTAAATGTGATTTACCTTACCTACCAAACTACCAACTATGACCAACCTTCCCTCCTAGCATTAACCACCCATTCACCCTTGGAACGCAATTCAACCTGGCTCAATATGAATATTGGTATGGTAACCTACACATAGATAAGCAAAATATAGTCGTTCGTATATCCGTCTGAAAGGGTGCGAATATCTTCAGATAATGATCCGAGCTTAGATTAAATGTTGAATCAAATGTGCATGAATGAGTATACATTCTAGGGATTAGGGAAACTAAGCCTGCAACGAAAATCAAATGATTATCATTGATGGACTATTCACTCTTCGATATATACAATAAATATATCCAACACCTTGAAGCAGCGTGTGCGGTACGAAGTAAAATGGTAGACGTTTCTCCGAGTCCTGTATACGTAAAGTGTAAGCCTCGGAGGCAACTTTGAAAAATCCACGAATTAAAAATGCCATGTGTACTTTGACTGAAATTTCGGTAGTAAAACTACGGCATGAGAGACGGAGTGGGTTCATGTCTGCATTGGAGTAATATCTACCAATCCGCTTCAGAGACCCGTAATAATTCCGTAATCTCAATTTTTCAAAAAGCTGGAGCTTCTCGACCACAGCAGAATCGCATGTAGCATGTTGCATGTACAATTGGTACGTATATTGAGACGTTTGCTCAGAGCGTTAAATGAGAGATTTTGAAATGAAAGGTGTAATTAGAGTCGCCAGTGGAGTTCGGGAGAACGCGATTAAATCAAACTTGTTAATTAAATCTGAGCACGACAAATCGCTGAAATAAGCCCCGTGATGCTGAAGCGAGCACGGAATTGGTGGATATCCCGTTTGACTTGGCCGGTTCTACTCTACCTGCCACGAGGGCAGTCAGGGGCTTTGCACACATCGACGCTTTGCAAACAGCACGAGCTTGTTGACGGTGCGACGACCCACGGATCGTGAGAGTGAATGAGATGGTAAGAGAGCTGATGCGAGTAGGGCGGTGTGCAATTAAAGAGAACCTTGGCTCTTGCCCCTGTTTTTACCACTTCTCCCACACTCGGCTCTCATCTACTACTGCCACCCCTTCTACTTCTCTCGTTCTTCTAGCCTTCATGGAATCTTTTTCTTTCGCCTCGCGACCGAGTTTTCTTTTGCCTTCGTCAGCTACTCTTTCCTGCCCGCTTGGTGGTGCAAAGTCGTTCTTTCGTCGTCTATGTATTTTTCTTCACCAGGCCGTTGCGAGCAAGCCTGCTGCACCGGCCAATCGGCGTTAGCACTCGTACTTCCGATCTCTAATTAACTCTTGGCGTCGAAAGTAACCACGAGAATACTCTCTTCATCGTTCGGTACATCTACGTACCCTACCACACCCTTTCTCTGCTTGCGGAAGCAGCGTCGACCGACTTCTATGCTCACGGTTTAAAATCATCAACAACTTTTGCTAAATTGATTTTCTCTCGCTGTGTGATTTCTGTATAATGGTTGTCTGAATGGTACTGCTGGAATAATTCATTCGCCAAAATGTATCTGATTTGCATCTTGTTATTCCGAGTAAACTTGAGTTTCTCTTCCCTTGATTTCTGTTTGTATTATACGAGAGTTAGTTAAAGAATGCCATACGTAAATATAGAAATGTACGAGTCAATCGTACTCGATATGTTGCGCAATCGCCCGATATCTTCGTAGCAAACGAGGAATGTTAAAGTGGCGTCGGGCAATAAGACAGTCTTTGTCGAATCTTTCCGGTCGAACGAGTACCATCTTACGCTCGGTAGAGCGCGGAAAATATGGGAATACTCAATCCAATACATCGAATGTCCTACGAGTAGAGACAAGACGTCTATGTGGCTGTTGGTACATTGCAGATAGGCCCATTCAGGTCTCACGCTTGGTTTACCATTCAAGGCACGGTCCGGCTCGTATGTGCCAGACTTCGGCTCTAACTGAATCTACCGAACCGTGCTTTTTTCGTCTCTACTGCTTTCGACTGTCCTATTGCACGTTCAATCCTTTACTTTTCATTCTGTCTCTTTCAGATAACCAACGGCCCTCCATTTTTCCTGGCCTCTTCAGACCTCTACGGCGTATAAATTTTCCTGACAAAGCTCTAACGATGTACCAATACGTTTGGTCCTCCAGTCTTTTTTATCCTTTGGATGTTCAGACTTTCAGTTGAAGCCAAAACATCGCCCATGAGCATTTGAAACGAAAAAAAAACACACACACACACAAAAATGACTGACCATTAATTTGGGACAATTTGCTCAATGGACAGGAAAACATTTCGTTGAAAAATATTTTCAGACTATTGGTAGTTGATATAAAAAAAAAAAGAAGAAAAGACTGACACAATGTGGAATGCAATGGAATACTTTCGGCTGTACGAATGTACAGCCGTAGGAATGTACGGCTGTACATTCGTACAGCCGTTGTATCGTTAAGGATTTCGAAGAAATGTGTGTTTCAGGACTCCCTAAAAAAAAACATATATAAACTCAAACAAGCTTTATATACTGGAATGCAAGTTGTATATACGTGTTTTCCATTAGCTGTACCTGCAATATAATTTCGGGCAGTATTATTCCATGAATTTTAAACTCAAGAAAAAAGCAGCTTCCGCTTCGTTTGGAAGAAAGTTATATCGCGAGACTCGCCGTACGTTCGCAACGTGGCGATACGAGGGGTTTGCATTATACGTAATTTCGGAGTATGGAAGTCGTTCTTATTTTTTTGTTTGTTTGAAAGGATAAGACATGGAAGGCAGAGACTTTCTAGCCATTTTGTCTCTGAGGAAATTCGAATTTATATGCGGGTATTTAAAAATAAAAATAAAAATGAAACCATCTCCGTGTTTTTACGAACTTCATGACGCAGTCAGTTGCTGGCCCAGGAAATAGTTATTTCTAGCTCTTCTATTTATTCTAGACTAATGACGTTAGTACCGTAGTCGGTGCAGAATGGACGGGAAAAATCGGTAACTCTTAAAAATGCACGCGCTCGTCGAATATATTGGACGTGAGGTTTGAGGGTGGAATGCAGAGGGGAACCCGCTAAGGAGACTGCTCGTTTGGCAGGTTCTGCCTCATGTACGCAACCGCGCTGTGTACTATGTATTATTTATTTACTTATCCGATGGTGAGCTCCAGGAAGTGTCCGAAAGGGGAAATCGGAAGTGGAAGGAAGGAAGAAAGTGTCTGTGTTGGAGAGAGTGGCCATTTCAAGAAAATATAGCGCCACATACTGCCTCCAAAGTTACGTGCTTGTCTTACATAATACTCACTCTACGAATAGCTTTGCCCAGCCCTCTCTTTTACCATACAACGACTTATACAACCCAGAGGGAACGTATTTTACCATCCACTACTGCAAATTATCGTGGACCCGTAGACGTTTATGTTTGCATCGTTCCTCCATACCACAAGTCATGGGCGAGCATTCAATATATATTCTATAGTTTTCGGTATGTATCTTTATCATGTATATTCCCTGGACTCTCACTATTTTTACCCACAGAAGAGACGAGAATCCAATAAAATTTATGTATTTGTGAGTTTTCGTTGTGAATATCCAGGAATGAGAACGAACGATGCGAAATATCGAGATACGATACGATTCGATTAAATTGAATTATTTTGAGATTTCCCAGATTCATGCGGAATGTGAAGAATCGTCATAGCATATTTTTTTCTTCCCGGTGCTCGATTCGACGCTGCCTGGGCGAAGGATAACCGTCAAGAACTAAGAACACGTCACCGAAGATGTAAGAATTGGCACGGGCAAGCATCGGTACCATGAGAAGTTGTTACGTTTTGCTTCATTCCGATGATCCCTATCCTGCAAAGGCTGCGAGTTTATAGGTTGATCTGAAAGAATGTGAGACGAGGATCAATACTCCTTTCTGAAAATCGTGAGAATCACGTCATACTTGGATTCCTTGAGAGTTGCTACAAAGTTCGAAAGCAGTGCAAACTTCATTTGCGTTGCTATTATTTCAACAAAGTTGATTTACGGATGTACAAACATTTAGGTTGAGTTACACGATGTATACCACAAACGATGATGCATGCAATATACGAGCCGGAGAGGGGCACAAAAGTGGAAGAACCGTTGGTGCAGGCACACAGGTGAACCGGTTCCCGTCGCCTCGTCATGAACCTTATCATCCCAAGTGTTTGCATCGCTAGAAGCATTTGTGAGCCCTTGATATAGTCGTAACGCACGGCTAGGATACATTACAATGCATGCATGGGTATTCCATAACATGGAGCAGCCTAAGATGTTAGAAATCTATGTTGGAAAATCTATAACACAGAAATAGCTTTTTCAGTTGATGACTTATTCACAATATCACGAGATTAATAGGTTCGGTCGAACGAATTGCGAATATACGGTTCATCGATTCGGAACATTCCAAACGACCCTCTTTGCATGAAAAATGTACCTATGGGGAAGTTGTAAATTGAGTAGACGTTGGCTGTTTAATGCTTTCTTCTGAAAAAGAATGAGAGTAGGTGCGAATTGATAGCAAGACTGGAACCAAGTTGAGTTTCTCAATTACAACATTCGTGAAGCTCTGTTGTGGCCGAACAAGTTGGGAATCAACACTTGACATCGCTGATTTGTTTTTTTTTTTTTCGGTTACGAAGAGGTTCCTTTCTATTTGAATTTCTTTGGAAGGGGAGGATTTTTTTTGACAGTCTCACGTACAACTTGTTCGTGCGATACCACCAGAGTGATTGCCTACATCAGCAGGTCCCCGACACGGAATAGACAAATGCATAGCAAGTTCAACGTAAACTGGTTTTACTGTTGTGGCCCTGCTCGCTGTTTAATGATGGTGACATAGTCTCGATTCTTGGGATGCCGCTTGGTAATAATGGTGTGGTTCAGTGGATTTGGTGTTGCAAGAAACTTTTTGTCGATTCCGCACAACTCTGGTTCGTGACAGTGTTTTCCCCTATTCTAGAATTCCCAGCTCCGCCATGTTCTCAACTTGCAATTCCATCATCGTGGCGGCCTCGTTCCATACTTCGCTCGAAACGACTCACGTGAGCTCAATATTTCTCACTTTATCTCTTCTGAATTCCTTCGAAGCGTTGACCACTTAATGCCGCATTAAGTCAGGGCAAATCAGGGCAGACCCCTGTCTGCCTCGATTTGAACTTGCCACCTGGTGTCCTACAACGTCCGTAACATTCTTTGCGACGCTTAATTGCAACGTTCCGTCATTTAAACATAAAAAGTTCGACCAGTGGCAGGGGCGTTATTAGCGGAAATCGTCGTAATTTGATATCTCACAGGCTGTTGCCGCTAATTGGCAAAACGCGCTCCAATAGTTAACCTCAATCGAGCTTTGCCAGTTTTTAACTCTTACAGAGGGTGAAACGAGCATGGAAATGAATGCAATCTGGCGGTTGGAAATTCTGCGAGTTAGACCTGACATTTATACGACCAACTACTTGGAGAAAAAACGAAAAGCAAACAGACGTTTCATCTCGAAACTTGAAAGGACTTTGAAATTAAAATTGCACAAATCTATGAGATGGGAAAGGAGATCCGGCAGCTTATTATCTTGTTTTTTCATATGCTCAGCGGGTTACTCGAACGGTACTATGACACTGCATTATCCCCGACATACATAAAATACCGTGTGATCGAAAATCTATAGTCGTCGAAGTTTGGGAGACGGTGAGCACGTAAACAAAAGCGTGTTTAAACAGGAGCACCCCGTGAGAGGATTGACTATGTTCGAAAACGGCATCTTTATTCTGGCGTGGTCAGGTACGATCAGGGATGATAAAGTAAGAGCGGGATTTAAAGGGTTTTGAACAGGAGCAATGAAAACATAACCTCGATCCCGTGGATCAACAAACTCGGCGTGCATTATAATGTCTATGGTGGAGGAGCGTGTGTAGAAAGTTGAATATAGAGCCTGGTCATGTAAATGTAATCCATTATCAGGTGTTCGCAGAACCATCCGGAATATTTTACACATCGGAGCTTGAATAATGTCCACCAGGAGATATTCGCCCTAAACAACTAGACTCGATATCTGTGAGGTTCATTCTTCAAAAGTCGTTAGATTTTCATTGCACGTTCCAATAATCAGCATGGGCGGTGGGATTACATAGTCGATATATAGTTGCCACGTAGGCTGATTCCTGGAGCTCTCTGGAACGGGACCCGAATAACCCCAAGAACATTCTAACCTCTAACTCTTCTGGCTAGAGGTTCTCTATTGGTGAACTGACTATCTGCCTGATAGTAGATATATAATGTTAGTGTCCGACACAGTTGCCAGAACAGAGGGTTGGTGTGGGCATCAACACGCTCTTGCTATACGGGGTAATCAAACTTAGACGAGAAAGTTCATGGAGGCGGATGCAGCATGCCGACAGCCTCGAGCATACAGTGCATACCGAGACGTGCACGGGCGGATCGAATTACCAACGATTCAGTGGTTTACCGCATTCAAATGAAGCATGGTTTGTTAGTTCTGGTGTCGTCCGTTCGCACAGTGGGACTCCGAGTTTAGGTCTCTACGGAGACGATGACGACGACGACGACGACGACGACACCGACGGCGACGACTGGTTCTCGTGGTCATCAAGATTCAGATTCCTCGATTAAACTAATAGATATGGGATCTAGGCTTTGCAATCTGAACGCTCTGATTTATGAATATTGAGTGAACGGGTATACAACGATCGAAAGGACTACGACGCGCAAATTATTTGTGACCGAGAACATTCGGTGATGTTCAAGCGAAGCAAATAACAGTGTTTGCTCGAAATTATCTCATTACTCCGATATAAATTTCTCCGTTGAAACAATTGAATATAATATTATTCCTAGTCCAGTTTAACATTCCGCTTCACCTGCAGCTGGACTTGGTAGACATCCTTTGAGAGATGCTTGGGTTCGGCTCTCTTATTTCTACCTCTTGTGATACATGTCACGTTCGTCGAACAATGTGTGGCCACAAAGCTTTAAGCTCGATCCTACTTGCCTCTTTAACTAAATCGTCCAGCCCGCAGCACCTGCCAAGGCAGCCTTCGTTCTTTTTACGAGTGTTGAGTACAAAGTGGACACGAAAACACCCTGCAGCTTCTGTTCCCAGCATGTAAATACGTCAAGGAACTTTGCAGTTGGTAATTTTCTTTTGCCTCCTTTCCTTCACTTTCTCGCCAGCTTCTACACCACGATGTTCTCATTATTCAAACGAGGTATTAAGCGTCGGCGAATCTTTTACTCACATGTGTCGTACGGCTCCCACCTTCCAGCATAGCATTCCTCCTGCTTCAATTTTCACACCCCGCGTCTATATTTGAATCGTCCTTTGTAGCTATGACTATGACTTCTAACTCTCGGCTTGCCTGGATTATCCAACCGTTAATTCCCACTCTAATCTACAGCACGCCGATCTCCTCATGGATCAACCCCCGACAAGTTTGACTTTGGATTGCGCTTCATGAAGCTTCTTTCTCGAGAAAAATGAACTCGAAGTTACAAAAACCAGAGTTCTTAAGATCTTCACAGTTAAATTCATCTCGAACACACGTTACACGTCTTGCATTGGTTAGGGGCTATAATACGGTGTGTACTTCTTCTTTCTGCACCGATAATGTATGCACTGTGAGTGCATGTGTGAAAATTCACAAGAATGTGGAGCCAATCGTGTGAGTAACACCGAATCTGCTCTCTGGACGAATTTCGTAATTAATTTCAACTAGTCAAGGTGCAAGAGCACCTGTAACGTAATTTAAAAAAAAAAAAAACTTGCGACTTGCTATTCTCAACTAACTCCACAGGGCGATCGCCCCGTCAAGTAGAGGAATGATCATTCGACAAATAAAATTTCTGGAATGTGTTTCAGCATGCGCACTACCCTGGGTTTGCTTTCCACATTTATTGAACGTTGGTCTTCCAAAATTGGGCGGATTTATTAATTATTCAGTAGATTCGACTGTTTCTAAAATCAATGGAGAGATTTCTACAAGCAGGACAACGAAATAGAGGCAGGAATAGAGAACGGCAATGAACAAAATTGCCGGTTCCATGAGGTACGATCCCTTGGGAAATCGTATCAGAATACTGTGCCAAGCGATCTCTCGAAATTCATGATAGTAGATCTCTCGAGAGAGCGAAGACACGGTTAGAAGTGACGGCTTTTTGTGCTAACTGGGTGACGTTGATTTCTGGTTCGAAAGATATATTTACCACAGTTTCACGATTGTTTTTCCCATTTCATTGTTGGTTATCACCGGCGCTCGTAATTTGAGTTTCCACAGAGGTAATCGTTGTGATTCTAAATTTTCGAGTCAATTCAATTTCAAGTTGAATATCAACTGAAGTTCAAACTTGTTTACTAATGAAACGTACTAGTGACAAGAATTTCCTACATAACTGCGCATGCATAAGTGATTTCGAGAGAATAGTTGAGCGAAGCCACTGACAGTAAAGAGGATATTTTCATAACGATTAAACAGTTGGCTCATTATACGTGGCTAGGATATAATGACCATTGATCAAACACTCTCCGCGAGTAAATAACGTGGGATTCACAGCTCAACAAAAATTGGAACGTTGAATATGTTAAAAAAATGTTGATACAAAAGATCGAGTGCGCGTGCATTGTTTTCTGGAAGAACATGTCGAGCTGGAACGGTAAAAATATGAGGGGGAAAAAAACTAATGAGAATGTGAAAAATGAGAAGAAAAAAGGCGAAAAATGAATTTTATTAGAACACGTATGTGGTTAAGGGAGCTTGCACGAGCCTCTGCTTAATAGCAAACTCGATGCAGTTAACTATCCAAACGGCCGAGCCACCACATAAGTACGATGAACGCAAGCTCGCAACGTATGCACCCATCGCAACGCTTCCGTGGCATTGCGTTACTGCTTCTTGCTATTCTGAACTAGCGCGTATATCAATGTTCCTTTTCCAATCCCTTCCTCCCTCTGCCACCCTCATTTCTCTCTTTCTCTCTCTCTCTCTCTCTCTTCCTATCTCTCTCGCTTTCTCTCTTTCTCGGTCTCCCTCACACCCTTAACTCCATTCTCTATCTCTCGCTCACTTGCTTTCTATCGAATTCCCTCGACAATTGTAACCAGCAAGTGGGTAGTCAGCCACTCCAGAGGCCAGGGAGTTCGACCGTGCACCAAAGCGAAATTGCAACTAGCCACGCTACTGTGTTAGACTACCTCGGATATTACCGTCCATCCATTTCGTCCGTTCTGGTCATCCGAACGGATGTCTTCTGCTCGTTGGCACCGGAAAATTCATCTTTGAATGGAAACGACCACGCCACATCGACAAACAGAAAGTCCTGTTGTTCAATTTCTACTGAGCTACAGTGGACTGAAACCACTTGTCTTCAATTACTTGCCACTGATCGATAAACATTTTAGTATGACTGATAACCATCTTACTGTATTTCAATGAATACTCATATTGTTATTAAACGACGCACTATCCTTCGAGTATAAAAACGCATTTCATTTTTAACCCTAGAACTGTAACCTAGGATCAAAAACGACCCCAGGGGATACTTTAAATCCCGCACCCTTTCTGCCTTCGTTCTCCCGTTTTATATCGTTTCCCGGCATTTTCGACCAACTTTTTGACTGCAAGAAAAAATGCCCTTGGCTCGAGTAATTCCCTGCATTGGAAAATGAAAAGAATGAGCCTAAGTCGAACCCTTTTCGTTAAATTTTACCGGAGATATGAATTTTTCAAAATTGAGGTCATTTGTGACCCGGAGTTGCGGGAACAGGTAAAAAAAAAAGAGGTTAGTGTTCTAAGGTTAATATTGAGTTATACATTTATAAAACTTTTAAATATCGTTGAATTTGAATGTACAGAGAACTGGCAAAAGCTTGTCTGCGAAATCTCTTCTTAAACTAGTTCTCCAAGTTCGCTGATTCGTGAAATATGTATTTCCAATCCGGTGGCTACAGATTCAAAGTTTCTACATCGAGGATTTGGGAGATCGTGACGAAATAAAGCCAAGACTATGTTTCGATACACATGGAATGTCCGCATGTGTATATTGAAGTGGATGAAAGTGTGGGTTTGTCGCAAAATGTACAGTAGTGGAAATGTAGTAACTGCATGGGCGAGGAAGAAAAATGAAGTAGTTCTGAGGTGAATCTTGTCGTAGATCTGGTGACTGAAGAAGTTGAAAGTAGACGGATGGAAAGAAGATTCAGAGGATGAAGAAGAGGGTCGTGCCGGTAGAGTTTTGTACAACCTGGTGCGGAAGGAAGAACGCGTACGTACGGAAACGAATGGATAGATTGGAAGGGGTGAGGATCGAACCATGCTGGTAACACAGAGCATACGATGTATAGGGTAGACTATTCGGTATGAGGAAGAGTTTGAGGAGGAGAGGACTGGTGAGCGCACATGGGAATGAAAGCAACGTAGGCAATGTACAGTCGGCAAAGGCTTGAATGTGTGGTAGGGCGTGTATGGAAAAGGCAACCCCCGGCGGCGTGTACGTGACGCCGGTGTTTGCCGAACTCATGCATTCGCATTTTCACGGGTCACTGGGCATTCCGTAGAACCTCGGTGCGCTACCATAGTCATCCCTCGCGCACTCTTCGTACTTTCTCTCCTACTGCTTCTATACGATCCCGGTGCATCGTCCGCACTCCCGTAGGACCATCGTCCAACTATACCGTTCGTCCACCTACGGACACTTTTTGTCCCCACCCACCTCTGTGGCTCGACCGCCCCGGGAATAGGAAATCAATTTGGGCAAACGGTAATAAACGGTCCGAGATCGAACCGTCGCAACGCTTGATGGCTACCGCGTTTTTTATTTCGAGAACACTGTACTTTTTCTACTCCATCCGTCTCCAACCTTCTTCTCTTTATTCGATTGTTCGAACTCACTTTTCCTCCAATCTATCGCTATGTTTTTACCATTCGTAGAATAATCAAGCTCTGATTCAACATATTCACGAACTACATTATTTAACCGATGAATAATTCTCTGTCGTCTTGATTTTAATGACCTTTCATAAATCAAGATTCATCAGAATTTCAACGAAACTTCTGTAGCATCGAAGCCACGAAAAAATCGAGTCAAATGTTTTGTTTTTCTGAATCCAAGTTTTCTATGAATTATTGCTAATCAAATTGAAAACGGATGAAAAAAAAGCGTATCAAAATTGAAATCAATCATTTCAAATGCCGACTTTACTATTTTCCGATTAGCTAACGAAGACTCGGTATGATGGACAGAAAACGTTCATGTTGTTTTATTTTTCACGATTTATTTTTGGAAATTTGTCACTTTACTCGCGGTTCTCGAAAGATACTTATCTATTGCTGCCATACGCACATCTCAGCGAACGATCGAATACGAGTACATTGCAGAAACATACTATTGACGTTTAATTTGAAAAAAAAAAACATTATGTTTTTTAAGAAAAAAGTTCCAAGTGGATGGTTCCGAGACGAATTTGTCGAGACAGATTTCCAAAAGATATTCGAAGCAGTAAGTTTTCGAGCGTATTCGCCAGGGTAGCGTTATCGACAACTGAGTCATCTCTGTTTTTTCAGAGAAGAAATTCTTCTCATGTTGATCTGACGTGTACACCCTTACAATATAAGTCGTATGTTTGTGACGTTGCTGCAGCGCCATCTCACGCGAAAGAGTCTCGACGTTGCTCCCAAGTGGCGGAGCGCAGGTCTAAAAATATCGTGTTGCGCTGACGAGGGAGCAAACGAGGCCGAGGGCTTCGTGAAAGTGCAAGTGGAAGAGACTGATTCGTATAGGCATGAAAGAGGAAAAGCACACGACGTGTAAATGGCCTTTGGATATCTGCATCCGAGGTACGTTTATTGTTTTAACTTTCAGACTCGTCGGGCCTTTCCCCCCTCCTCCTTCTCGTCCGCCCTCATTCGACTCGTAAAAAGCTTGATCTTGTCTTTCCTCTCCATTTTCCGTCTGCTATTCCGGCTTTGTACCTAGCTTTTTCTCATAACGCAACTCGATCCATACAATGGTTATGCGTTAGTTTCGTTTATATTTCAAATATATCAAGTGATATAATAAAACTCTTTGCGGTTAGCATAGAACAGTCTACTTAAAGCTTACAGCTCTTGGCAATCAGAATCCTGGACTATTACTTTCCTATCTGTGTAACGGGCATATCCAGTAGTATATATTTTTTAGATTACTCTGCAGCTTCAGCGTTCTGCATTGCGTGGTCTCCCCGTTGCACACTCTGAGCTTGAAAACCATCAGCTATCTCACGAGTTTTTTTTACTGCTCCGTAGCCGCAAACTAAACAAATATTCAAGCAATATTATTGGGACAACATTTCGTACGTCACTCACTAGAGTCTCTCTATGAAGTTCGGAAAAAAATCAGGAAAAAGGTAATTTCCTCCCAAATTTGAAATTCATGATATTTTCGAAAAAATTTCTAAAATCGCGTCGGTGAAGAGCCAAGAATTTTGCAAAGTTGGCAATACAAGCTCCGCTATCCTGTTATAATTCGAGTGTGTCGGTTTTGAGCCTTTTTTTCGTTTTTTTTTTTGTTTTTATCAATTCTTTTTAATTAACGCCCTGACAAACATTTTTCCATCAAATCATCAAAGTGAACCGTTTAAAAGCCCCTGGAGTTTTGATCGGAAAGATCTGTTTAACGTCCCACACACGGAAAAGTCTCGATTTTGATGTGGTTGAGCTCTGCAGCCCTCTGGTTCTGTTGACTCCAGTAAACAGTTCTTTGTCTTTCGGTCGCAAACCTTTTCGCCGAAGCGTAACTGAACTTTTTGCCGGGAGAGTTACTTGTGCGAAGCACGAACCCTGTTATCTCCGAACGTGTCGAGTTACCTCGTTAACTAACAATTCTGGTGCCGTCCTCTATCGCGCCACAGCGTGTCCTGTCCCCTCGTTCCACCCCTTTTTCTTTTTCCTCTTACTGGCTAGCGTGTTTCCTCTTTGCAGCGAGAAATCGCAACGGTCCTCTCCTCAAACCCTGCAAAACTCTTTGCCAGCTTGTAAGCACTGGCCTGCTTCATTCTTCCTTCACTTCACCTTCAATGCAAAAAGGAGTTGCTGTTGCGTAACTTTTTATTTTACGGCAAAAAGCAGAACTAATATCTCGCTTCGTAAAACGACCGCCCGCCGTCTTGGTTGTCAGTGCGGAGCACGAAGTTATCTACGAATTTGCCTCGGATATATTTTGGTTCGTAAGTATAGACAGGAGGATGAATCGATGTTAGAAAAGTGGTGGCGGTGTCGACGTGGATGTTATTGGGATTACCAGTCGGGGGAACGGGGATATTTTCGGGATGCTCGTTCTCACAGCCTCAATGAGTTCATTTGCATGTTTCCCGATTGCTTCGGGACACAACTTTTAGACGTACACTGTTTTCGATCGCAACACACAAAGTACAGAACGGAATGGAGGTTGATGGAGGATAGTGGGGTGGGACAACCAAGTAGTGTGTACCGTGTACGGGGGCCAGAGTTAAATTCGCCTTTTGTCTCTAACAACTCTTGTGTTTACAGACAAATACGTATATCGTGAATTCTTATACGCACACTCGGTCCCACAAGAATTATGTTGCACATCGTTTCTAGAAATAAGCGACTGCTCGTTCGATACTTGTGACACGCACAAATACAACTTTCGTGCATAATCTTCGTCGTTGCTCTTGGGGTAGCTAGAATGGAGCAGTCATTAATGCTGAATTATAGTGAATTGAATTTTCTCTAGAGTAAATAAACAATATTCTTTCTTGGTATAGAGAAATTTTGTCAATTAAGAAGTTGATTAGTTTCTTGTCAGCAGTTTTAATTGTATGATTGTGATAGAAGTAGCAAATTTCGGAACTTTACTCAAAAGTGTCCAAATCTTACGAAGACTCACTGAGAAACCCCAGACTTGCATGTGTTTGAAGGTAACAGGCCGTACATGAATTTTCAATGAACTTTGTCGTCGTAGATGCTATGTCAAGTGGTTGTGAATGCCGGTACTACGCACACATATACAGATACAAATTAAAGCTGAGGGTAAAGAAGACGCGTATTATGTACTCGAAATTCGCCGACACCCGCATGTGCTGAAACGGTCTACGTAAACTTCGCAATCTTGAGGGTACGACGAACCGCGAAATAGTGAGAAGCTCGACGAGGCGCGACAAATTTTTTAACGTCTACCGTCGCTGTTACTGCTGGTGAGTGAGTGAGTGAGTGAGCAAAGTAGTCTCGTCGGGAAGATGGGTGAAAGCAAGGGTGGGCGGGAATGATGCGAGTGAGTCCGGATGAGAACAAAAACGACGTGATGGGGGCACGGCGGGCCAAATTTAGGGGGTGTAAGCGACTCTTTACACGAGCTCTTGTTGGGCGATATACGACAGACCTCACAGCCCCAAGGCTCATTTGAGAGCAGTTAAAACCCAGTATTTCACGGTAGGGTCCTCCAGACCACTAGACAGACAGAAATAGCTCGGACATAGCTGCAGTTGAACCCTTTTCGCTTGTACATTACCCGTCGTACCTTTTTACGCTCATATACCGAAGCGTGTCTTCATCTTGCAGTTCCGAGATGCCAAAACTCGTCCTCAGGGCAAGCAATAATCTACTCATAACTTTTCTATAATATATTTAACTCGATTAGTTATGTAATCCTTTTTTTCTTATTAAAGAATAAAACGTGAAGAATGAAGCAAAAGTTGAAAAACATTCAGGATCTCGCATGAGAAAGAGGTTGAGCCTAATGGACATTTTCGATGTTCACGTTTTTTCAAAGATTTTGATCGTAATTAAAGAAATGGCTGAATATAAAATAGAATCAAATTCAAGATCTGAAGTTTCAATAGAAAGATACCACAGGCTTACAGATGAAGTGGTTTCTTTGTGAAAATTCTCAGGAGCTCTAGGACGCCTCTCTCGAGACTGGCTCGAGGACAGGGACTGCTCAACGACGGACACTTTAGCACCAACATAACGACCCGATTAAATTCGAAGTGGGTAAGCGACACTAACAGTATACGACAGATATAGTAACGATGCTCCACGAGAAAGGTTGCTCTTGGCCGTAACAAAATCGCTTGACTAAAGAGTCACAGTGGTCTCGAGGTGGAACTTTAAAGATGCGCTAATAGAAGACATCCATTTTGCAATGGAGACTTTCGCTCGAAGCTCAAACATGAAAAATGGCTTCGAATGTAGGCCGTCATCCCAGAAAACTCTCGAAATATTCACAAGAAAAAGCAGTACCGAATGTACTGCGCGTGTGAAGGGTACACAAAAATTACGAGAATCATCCCTGAAGCGACGAAAACAATAATTACCGAACCTATACACGATTCAGAAAAGACGACATAATGCGAGGGGACAAGGTGCTAGAAAAATTAAAAGTTCCGAGTTGGATTTCCAAAGAAGAGTTCATTTCCAGTGGGTACAATTAAAGTGGCTCGCTGGCTATCTCGACAATCGTTAGTCGAACACAGTACGATAGACTCTGAGTAAGTGACTAACGAAGACACCCCGGAATCGTTCCGAGGTAGGAACTGGCTTTATGTAACCGCGATAGCTTTCACTGGGTCTAATTGATACAGGAAAAAGTCGCAACTGTTGCCGACAGCACTTGAATGAACGTTTCTCCCTAGTGCTCCGAAAGGGTTAATGATCCCTCGGGAATCGGGCTCCGTCGTCGTCGGCATCGGAAACGACCTTCTTCCTAGCTCGGGGGCTATTCACAGAAGAAAGAGACATTCACCAACGAATTGTAAAGCTCCAAGAGAGATGTAGAAAGCGTGCGCATCAGCGGCAGCACCAGCACCTCCAATTCTACACCAAGCTCGTATAATACATAATTTGACAACCCACTCATTCCTGTATCTATACTCATAACTGTTCAACACATACTACGTATTCTGACCCCGCGATCAACCGCTTCTGCTTGCAGGACTCGAGAGAGGGTTTTCGATTACCAATCAGCCACGTATTGCTTTTTCTGGTTTCCCACATGTGTGTTTCCAAGTCCTTTACCTACAGAAAATAGAAAAACCTATTTCCTGCTTGTTTTTGCTTGAGAAATGATCAAGCTTGTCCAGCGGGCATGTTTCTTTGCTGTTTTTCTGTTTGCGTGTTTTCCCTCGTAAACACTATGGTAGGAAAAGAGATTGTCATTTCAGGACGAAGGGAGGGTGGAAGCAAACGAGAGACGGAAGAGACGGAAATTCTAGGACCACGTGTGTGAGGCCAACAATTCAGAATGACGTAAACGAGGACATTCGTGGGCCGCAGCCAGGGACACATAACTGTCACTCTGTGATTTTCCTCCATTCATACGTTTTTTTTCTCCATTGTGGATTACAATGCTTGTCGTATTCTGTGGAATTTGGTTCCACAGGTTCGGGCTTCTTTTTTTTATCACGGATGAGTTTGTATATAAGATGATTGCATTTCCCAGGTCCCCATGTGTCCATCATCCCCATATGTAAAATAATCGTAATTGGAAAACGTAATTACATTGGATTGACAGTCATTAAATTGGAGAGAAAAACAGGTTAAGATTCAGGAAGGAAACGACGTGAGGAATGAACAACGAATAGAAATAACTTTATTTATTTGAATGACACGAGGTCCGGGCTACGACTGACGAGATTCACTTATCTCCGAATATTCTAGAAGAAAAAAATACGAGCACGATAAATAGAAACGCGATGTATCCCTTTCTCCACCACCTCAGTTTTAATACGAAAAACAAAATAACTTGAATAGCGCCGACTTGAAAAAGATGTGTCGAACTATCTCGATCGTTGTTAAAAGTGATGAGTTATCAATTTCTACTGGTCATTTGTTTTGAGGACGAGTGAGTTGTGCACAAAAAACAGTATATACAAATGCACAGTGACCTTGATGCTCATACGGATTCGTTAAAGTTGCCGAACAACCTGTGTGATTAAAATCGTTAGTGCAGAAACCTTCGCGTTATTTGGATGATCATACGTGTTCGCATAAAAACATAGCCAATCACCTTAATGATAATTTACGATCAGAACATAAACATGTCGCGGCCGGAATTGATTTGCTTAGTCCCGAAGGATCCTCACGCGATATCACGTCGGGCCATATACATTCGCCTCGGAGTCACGCTGAGCACGGGTGGCCACCGCCCATTGTGCAAACGATACTCGCTTCCGATTAATTTTTTGCTTTGTTTTCTCGTCTCTATTTCGCACCACTGTGTGATGTCTTGTTTCTACGGCTCATGATCAATGTGTTATTGACGTTGGGTTCTTCGCTTGACACGAGCATCTTTGATATTAGGTTCGAAGATTTTTCCAACAAATCGAACGTCCTAATTTCGAAGCATTTTTTTTTTGCGCGAGAAAATTAATTATGACAAAATCTGTATTCGTTGTGTCTCGCAAATATCTCTTCGATATTCTCTCAGTCATTTCTCAAAGGAACTACGCTCCCTCTATGGCAGCAATCATGTGGCTGATATTACAAGAACTCCCAGTACTGAATTATCCAGTTGAACTGAAAGCAGAAAAGCTCGTTTGTCCTCGTACTACGTAATTAAATAGGCAAACCACTGTGCAACATCGTCGTGGATATAGGCGGAGACGTTGTCATGAAAAGCCGAGGAACAATGTTCCAGTCAATTCCAGCAAAAATGTGTCAGTGACGAACGAGCCGAACCGATCGTGCCATGGTAAATCTCAATCTAATTCAAATGAAGCCACGCTATGTGGTTACGCCGGGCAGACGGTGTGACGAAGGGTTGAGCTATGCGACCAAAAACGAAGGCATTCTCGTGCCTAGTTGATTACAGCAGAACTGAATCGTCCCCGCAGATTGATTCGAATTTGGTCTTACCCATGTCTTCCATTTTTTGTGCTTGCTTTTGCCGCTCTCGGATATACGTGATTCGTTATTTTTGCCTTTCTTCGCTCTCTGTATTCTCCTGATTGCTTTTTCTCTATTGGAAAACTCGAATATCTGAGACCTCTTTTATTATCGGAGTCTCTGCTTCTTCCTTATTCTTTGATGCAGCTGTCATATAATGTAAGCATCGAATCACCAGCTGACACGAATAAACAGAAAACCCTATAAAGTTAACGTTCGGAGGGAACAAAATTACACCGGGAATACTTGACATTGATAAAAGGGAAATGGCCAGTATTTTACAAAATTAGTTTTCCTTCGAATTTGATGTTATTATTTATCTCGAAGAAAGAGGAAATAAATTGAATGTGAATAGAATATACCGAGTTCAATTCAATGTTTTTCTACGGGTGATAGACCGGAAGTAAAAATAAGTCGTGGAAATGGAAGGTAGAAAATTAAAGATTGACAAGGCGAGGAGAATGAAACGAAGAGAGGAAAAGATATACAGAAACCGATTGAATGAAAGAGGATAGAGAAAAGCCGAGGGAGGATCCAATGAAACTTTACCTTTTATCCGTCGAGACTGAGGTCGCTGTGCGCTGTTCACGACATTTCTCGACCGTCGAGCGGGCATAACTTGGTGCGCCTGAATCATTTAGGTACTGCTGAACGTCACGTGTACGTTCCCAGACTATTCAAGGGGAAACTTTGCTCGAGGTATCGTCTCGACAAATTCCCTTTGGGTAATCCAGCAAGCCTTGCGCAGAAGAACGATTTTTCTTAGAAAGAATAGTGGAGAAAGAAGGTGACGGAATATCTCAACCCATCAGTGGTGAAAGTAACGAGAGCTCGAAGATCTTTGACAAGATCCGTCGAACAGCGCTGTTTGATTATATTCGAAACTATAAAGACTCACAGAAATTATGCCATGATGATGAACGAAAATTCATTGCTAACGGTTCAAAAAACCGGATGGGACGTTAATTCATTGCTGAAAATATTGATGTTGATTGACAAAACGTTGACGACTCTCGGATCATTTGCTTCAACATGTTTGTCGACGATGCGCCGCCCAATTGCACGACATTTCTCTATTTACACACGAAAGACTCTCTTATCACTTAATTAGTCGCATCAAATAATTAAGCCGAGTAGCAGTGCTCAACACTACCGGGATCGCGTGTTCAAATACATCTTGAGAATGTCACTCTTCCGACAGAGATAAATTAGCACCAATGAATGCCAATTGCTCGTGTAGGGTTAGAAAGCAGAATATAGCAGGGAAGACGCAGAACCCGCACATATGGTAAATCAGGATTGTGCACTGGCGACATCTCTCTCCGCCTCAACTGCAAGAGATACGCGCTAGGTAGCAATTAAGATTCTTCTGGTTTGAAATATTCTACAGTGCCATGAACTATAGTTTATGCAAAGTCAGCTCAATGATAAAAACATGCTCACACTTTTGTCTTTACACTCCCGCCCCATGGCGAAAAGACAACACGGAATTCTATATGTTAATTCCAATAGGGATCGAACGGTCGTCTGCATTGATTAATAACGTGTAATGACCCGGAAATAAGCTTCGGGCAACTTCATACATGAAACTCTTCTAAGTGAATATGATAGTTGGCAAAAATGTTGGTGAATGGTTTCCATGGGCTATGGGATGGGACAAATTATTTTGCAAAATGAACGACGGATTTAATAAAATGCCAAAGCCGAGGATTCCAAGCTTTTCGGAATGGTTTTCAGTATTGAAAAGAGACCGTGACGTTTACTGGGCAGACCCTCGGATGCTTACTTTCAAGTCCGACCAACTTCTCAGAGGAGATTTATTTACTATAATTCCTTGCTTCAAACTGCACTTATTGGAGTGTCGCTTTCACGTTCCGCTTTAACTAATGAAAGGATCTATTTGACGAATCTTTAGTTTTATTTACTTTGGAGTGCAGTACGGTGCAGTGAAAATTGTAATGAATTTTAAGAACGTAGACGCTCAACTTGAGAAAGTCTTATCTGTTCCTCCTTTAGCGTTTGTTCAGTGAATAGTTTTTCCTGACTACAAATTCTTACAGATTAACTTCAGACAGCCCCGTAAATATAAAGCGCTTGCTACCAATGCTCGTGATATCAATCTCGGAAGGTGGTTTCTTGGATTGCTACTTGGGTCCAGGAATAAAGCTCTACCCTGGGAACTAAAACCACGGAATAGGTCCAACTTATCATTGACCAACAGCTTTCAATAGCAAATGACTGTTCTATAGAGATGTTTGGCTCTCGTGAACTTCATTCATGGTGGCAAGACAAAAGCTATTAGAATATACAAAGTTTTGAAAATTAGAATGAGTAGTGAAGCTGCCGAAGACGATATAGACAATGGCAATACTCTTGAACACGCCGCACTTTAAATTTCATGGAAGAACTCAGAGCAACGATTCAATGAGACCTTCGGAAAACGAGAAGGGATTCCGGTATAGTTGCACGAGTATGTGTCGTAGTTTCACCTTCCACCCGGAAGCTATCCACGTCCACTAGGTGGGCTTTTATCAAGATCCATAAATCCTATCGCTCTCGAAGAATTATCAAGAAAGTCTCTCAGACAGGCAACCATAAAATAGTTGCGGTAATAGTACTCGGAGTGAATAAAGAGCGGAGAAGTGGTGCGCTGGAAGAGCTGCTATATTTGAAGTAGCGAAGGCATTTGTTCCCAATTAGCGAAGTAAGCCAGAGCTTTGTCCGTCTAATACGGTCTCCCACTATATACAAGCAGGAAATAACTGTTCGCGTAGGTTGGTACTACATTAACTGTTTCGCAATATCAGTTGCTATGTACTTCCAAGGAAACTGTATCGTTGCTACGGAGACATTGTACTTCCAAGTCTATTGTCGCGGTTATAAACACCGAAGTGGACTCAGGGCACGCGATCGTTTGATACTTCCGGTGGCAAGAGCCCCATGCCCGTTCCTTTGCCCATGCGGTTCATGTTCAAATGTACCGGAGCTTGCCGCATTACGCTAGTGCAGGCGCTTGATGTATGTCGCACGCGCCTCTCGTAGATCGCACGGCTCTAACCGGCATTGGTACATGTACGTGATACACTCTGATACATCTGGATTATTCTCTTCAGGTCGTGCAGTTCCAATGCCATTAGCGAAATCTCGGTATACTATTAGACATTCGACACTTCGACAATGCGGTAATTCCTCCTCGTATAGTATATTCAAGTCGTACGCATTATCGAGGCAGCAATCCCGCCGATATAGCATCGCCAGGGTGAATAACGCGCTTGCTATGGCGGAAGTGTCTTGGGTCATCTCGTAGTTGGTGGTGGACAATTCCATGCGAAGTGGGTCCAGAGTTGAACGTGCATCGGGTACGAGCGGACGTAAGCACGGAGCTTTTCGTTCATGTGACTCCTTTGGACTCGAACACGTTGTATATTTATCACTGAGGCATTATAGCGAGGGTAGGAGTGCGAGAGGATAGACGCGTGCCTTGGAACAGCGAAGGCTGCTTACAGAAGCGACGTATTGACACTGTTCTCTGCTATGTCGTTGGTTAGTTTGCGACCTGGTGATGTACGGATGTTGACTAGCCAGGCCGCAACAGTAAGACGCAACGTAAACGTCCTGGCTAATAGCCCTGTCGTATATTCATCGACACAAACATTATACGTTGTTGATACGTGTCAACCGTGCATACCACCCGATGTTCTTACTACGAACGTATCAGACGTGTAGTATTGGGATGGAGAGAACGCATAAGGACTATACGTGCGAAGCACTATCGAGTATATGCACAAGGGTGTGCCACTCTACTTTGATGCTTGATAGGTACTTAATACTATCATGAGAAATAGCAATGGCACAGAGAGTATACCTTCTGGTCCTCTCGGTAGAAGCTCCACCTTCGTCCCTCCTTCCTACAGACACAGGGACCTTCTTCCATCATACGCCCCTTTGCTCTCTTGTTGTGGATTTTGCTGCATTGCGCTCAAGCCTTGTGCTTCTGCAACGTGTCACGTCTAACGTACCGTTAATGGAGAGCCTTGTTACGCTGACGATGCATTTGGAATGCCGCTTGGTAACGCATCGTGTCGTGGTGAAGGCGGACTAAACGCGAAAGGGGAAAACCAGTTACGGTACCGACGTAGAGAACATTGCCGCCGTCGTCGTCGTTGTCGTCCTCGTCTCCGACGTCGGCAACGTCTACAACGACGAGGACGACGTCGTCGTTAGCGTGCCAGCAGTCGTTTGTCTACTCGGTTTTCAACATGTTCCGTACATTGATTTTTACCTTCTACAAGATTAGTTCGCTCGTCGCCAAATATCTGGAGTATTTTCTTGATAAGATGGATATTACGTCCCAATCAGGATTCCGCTGCAAGTGCTAATGAGAAAAAGTACATGAATAGGCTACGCGGCTATTTCATTGAAAAAAAGGAGTACTGAACTGTTAGAGTTTGATTGAAATGATTCTGTATACAATGATTTGATGCAATCAAGATGCGAAGGGCTTCAGTTGCATAGCATCGGCCCAGGCTTCGGGGAAAATCATTCTATTAAATATAATATGTGTGGCAAAGTGAGGTACTCGTAGCAGGCAGCAATGGTTATAGAAAGCCTCCGTGCCCAGTAAAGTAACGTGCTCTCAAGTGGACCGCGATAAGCCTGTCCTGAAATTCCAGTCTCTCAGCGTGCGTTGAGGCTTCAGTATGCGCTCGGCTATTTACGAAGCTCTTTGAACGTCATGTACTAGGCGTATACAGTTACCAGTGAAAGAGCACTTCGGTCTGTCTTATAACTTTGTGAATGTCGTACGAAAATTCCACTCGTCCCGTGTGCTACAACCTCCAACCGATTGAACACGAACTACCCCTGTTCTTGGTGCGACAACGTAAACGTTTGAGGATGACTATGGAAGTTTCTCGAGCTACTTACCGATAGCAATTTTGAGAATAGAGATTGGAGTTCTCATGAGCGTGGAGGAAAAAAAATTAATGGAGTGAATAAAAACGAAGGAAAAAGAGAGAAACAGAGGTGGGAGAGCACGGAAGCAGGCAAACCCAATTCACCGGAACCGTTTTCATCCCGTTTGAATATATTCGGATAATTAAGTGCCACATTGTATAACTGTATTGTCTGTATCGATTCAATGGTTTATACAGTTTTTGTAAAACGCATAACAAGTCCTCCTTTTCCTTCTTTTCACTCCATTCGCTCGAAGCTGCGAGCGAAATCGGTCCTGCACTATGGATGATCCTATATGCAACCACTTGAAGAGCATAGTATAGAGGACCGGAAACTTTGGTGGCGTCCGGATTTTCACCACGATCCCAGTTCGAAAAGAATAAAATCCGGTGGTGGGTGGAAACTACGGATGCCGTCACGTTTCCTCTTTTGCTTTTCCCTCATTTCTATCGCCCACATTTCGTCTCTGCCGCTCCACCTCGTTCTCAATCTATCCGGTTATTTCGCTAACAATACGCCAAGGGAGGCGCACTCGCAGGGAAGCTTACGGCACTAAACAATGATACGATAAATCTCCCTCGGCTTGGGCCGGTCTCTATGCTCTGTCTCTTTATTTCACTCTCTAGGAAGGCCGCGCGGCTCTCGCTCTCGAGGGAAAATCGAAGTGAGCGCATGAGGGTATGAGAGACAGTGGTCCGAGCCTCGTTCTTTATCTCACTCGTCCTCTTGCTTTGGAAGAAGAAAAAGTGGATAGAGGAACCCTCGTCTGTAGTACTCGTTGTATATGTATATATCATAGGCACGAAGCAATTAAAAACTGAAGCGCGCGTCCCTCGAGAGAGCTTGTTACGACCGCACCCAACCTCCCCTCATATTTATCATTTTTCCAACAGTCTTACTACACTCACCCTTCGCTATTCTGTTCCCTGTTGCTCTTCGTTGCCACTCCGTATCCAATAGTGTCATAACCCGACCCAAAGATTTTTACGTAAATGTGAGTATACACGGGCCACACAGACACAAACATTTTTTCACCATTCAATCTCTTTATATGCCCTACCTTCGCTTCGATATATTCACCCATACGAGAACGATCCGTGTATTCATATTTTCATCCAGCTTTTTTTCAATTTTTTTCCTTGTCTCACCTTTCCTAAACAACAGTAAGTTTATAGAGATATCCCAAGCCCCGATTTATTCGGTTTTCTTTTAACGCCAGGCCCAGAACCCTCAAGGATCTGTGAACCGCAGCAGAGCACCCTATAAGTCATTTGTATTCATAACTCGTGATCGGTGGAGCCCTCTCATACACAAAAAGCTCTAGAATCTCAACCCCCTTCTCGCTATGTATATTCGATAAATAAATAAATGCTCAAATGTATACGGCTATGCCTGCTTTACGCGCTTGTGTGCAATTCATATTTTGATTTATCTATCGCGTTCCATATTCAACCGGTAGAGCTGAAAGCGATTTTCTGTATTAACACAATAGAGAGAGAGAGAGAGAGAGAGGTGATCCCGATCACTGCGACATTGCCAAGAAATGACGACCGAGAAAGTAGCAACCGGAAGTCTGGTGCCACTTAACATCATCATTATTCCCTCATTGTTATTTCTACTGTTATTAGATCCAACAATTCAACCCGGACATGAAATAAAAAAATCGCAAATGTTAGGGTAAGAATCCAAAGTTCCTTATAGGAGCGATCCATTAAAATGAAACCCCAAACGAACGCGGGAATTCATTCAGATTAATCAAAATTTGGATTGAGTGAAAAATGTTTGACAACTGAGAGCTTGGAAATGCTATAACGTTCAATGATTAAATTTTGTTTCTAGCGTATGGAGAGATACTTCGGAGGCCCAAAATTCAAGATATATAATGGTAGAGAATTAAATAATGTACAACAATGAGATAGGCAGCTGAACCCACGAGAGCGGGATTTCCATTAATCCAGAGAATTTGATGGTATACGCGGTTTACCGAGTAATGAACGTTTAGATCGCTACAATCAATCGATTGACACATGTCAATTCACTCTTATCGAGTTGATGCTATATAATGCAACTACCGGGGTGGAAGAATCGATCGAACACTCGCACGCATAATCGAGCCTTGGTCACTGATTTACGGTAAATCCGGAGGATGGACACTATTTAAAGTTTAAGTATTTCTAGGCATTTGTTCAACTTTGAATGATGTCAATTTAATCGAAATTACGTGTCGTCGATATATAATCGGTTTCGAGATTGGCAAATGAATATCTAGACAGAAATTCATCCTCGTTAAGCTCTCAAAGTTTCGAAATTGAATTTTTACACAAAAGTTAATTGGAGCTTCAAAGAACCTTATCCAGAGCGGGTAAACTGAAGATAGAAAGTTTCATTATCATTGGAGACGAAACGCATGCACCAATTCAATGACGACTGTGCTTCACCAATTACAAAATGATATCGCTGCCACGCAGACTCACTGAAAAGTAATGAATTAATTAAATTCACACTGAAACCAAAATATTTACACGACTGACTTTACTTTGCCATGCAAATATATCTCGGTGTGCACAACGCACAGTGTACTCAAACGTTCTACGAAGTATTCATTCCCTCGTCGAAGAAGGGAAGCATTTTCCTCGTTGCACTCTCCAGAGCTCGAGGTCTGCTCTCGTGTGACAGGAAATGAGGGTACACAGTTCGGGGTACGAGCGGAAGGGATGGGAACGAACGAGAGTTGTTGGAGCTAAATTAATACTCGCGGATATGAAGCTCCAGTTATGTCGACGCTTGCGTGGTATCTCTATCATCCGATGCTACAATCGAGCAGGCTTCTGTCTCGCTGTATTGCATGAGTATTCAAAATGTGAATTCACCACGTATTTGCAAGGCGATACGCGGATCATTGTCCAACTTCCTCGTCAGGTTTTCCAAACTCTTCAGTTCATTCAAAGAAAAATTCAACGAATACTATCTCGATTATTATAAAGTTCCTAGGCAATTTTTCCAACAACGAAGCGACCCCTGAATTTGAAAAGTCATCCACACATTTGATAATGAATCCGGTTGATAAACATGAGTTCTGACGTTTTTTTTTCAAAAACAGTGTAACATGGATGTGAATTTTGCGACAAGAAATGACCACGATTGTTCAGTAGTCTTCGCTGTATTTGCATCGTTTTGCTTCGAAGAGAACACCCCATAGGTGGAGCTGTACGGAGATGTGAGCAGCTGACACTTCACTGAAGGGAGGGGCTGACTTTCGCATACATTTGAAATATATTCAGATGACATCTACAAGGGAAATTGGAGGGAATAGTAGGGAAGCGGTTGGTGTTGCTTCGAAGTAGAGCAAACGCTTTTGCAACAGACAAATTGATTCCGAAATGTTGGAAGCACAATGTAGGCATAGGTAGAGTTGTCGGTGCTGTTGCAATACTCCGCGCCATTCTGATGCTGCTATGCACTTTCGTTATGTGTGTATATTTTAAATAAAATAGATAGCATGCTAGGTACGATGAGAGAGAGAGAGAGAGAGAGAGAGAGAGAGAGAGAGAGAGAGAGCGAGAGATACAGAGAGGGAAAGGGAAAAAGGGAGAGGGTGTACCTATATAAATATGAACAGACGGATGGACAGAAAGGAAGTATAATGGGTTGAATGGAAACCACCGCACTTATCCTCCAAGCGTATAGCACCTCGTGCTATTAGCCTACATGTATTTTATTCAGAGTAAATCTATTTTGTACCCAGCTTCGTTGGCCCTTAACCCATTTTAGTGTACAGTACGTATGATCCAAACACGCTCTGCGCACTCAACACGATTATCCAAAAGCCTCAGGCGCGCGAATCTATTTCGATGATTTCGCGCTGTTCCCTGTAAGCCTTTACACTTAGTCTGTGTGCACGGACCAAACCTAGTGCGCATATCGCCCATGCACTGCTTCGTTTATATTATACCAGCTGGATCCGAGTGTGCGCAAGGTCATAAGTACTCAACGAAATTTGCTGTATTAAATCTACAGTCAGCTTGCCCATACCTTCGTGACGTTAAAGGACTAATTGATTGGACGAGTGTGAGGTTGATGGTGGATGAGTAGCGAGACCGAATGCCGTATGCTCTGCCATGGGGCAAGAGAAGAAGAAAAAACAGAATGGCGCGCAGGAAAGAAAAAAGAAACACGACACTTCGTGGGAATACTATCACAGCAACATGTCCAACATTTTGTAATCAATGGAAGGACTATTCCATTCTTTCAATGTCTCTTACGGTCTGTTTGGTTTTCACACGCTATGCCTAAACAGAATATTCTGCAACTGTTCGTCGATTTATCTTTCAAGTTTCGTATCAAACTATTGCGGAGAAAATGTCTCGCTCTGCCTTCCTTTCGGTGAAACAAAATTTCTCACAGTCAATACCATCCACAAATCACAGCTCTGCTCTATACGAGGATCGATACGCTCGAGTCGTCACTTGAATCAACTCGTGGATATTTTGTGCTTCTCCTAGTACACGAAGTTTTAAGCCAAACATTTGTTTTCCATTGGAATTAACGAACTTGGCGAATTCGTTGGAGTGATGTAAGTTTGGAAAGATGTTCATTTACTAATGTGACGGGGCACCAATAAATAATCCCAATCGAATCAGTAATTCGAGTATCTTTACTGGTTAGTAAAGTGTTGAGTATTTTTTCGCATTCCATTGCGACATGAAATATTTTTAGGCACCACTTTGATGACCGCAAATTCAGAAACAATGTATGGTAAGCCTTAAGTTTATCTCTCCACTAAGTCCCGTGCATATGTATCTCATTATCTACCACGTAATTGCTTTTCCGAGTCACCAGGGCGAGGGCGGATGAGAGCCGGGGCAGGGCAAGTGGATATTACGGAAATGCAGGATCTCATTTCAAATCTATACACACGTATAAATGAAGGCAGTAGTTGGATTATAGTATCAGTATAACGCATATAACGTACCAGTGCGTCGACCACGATCGGATCGGATTGGCCTCGTTACGTTTCGTTCCCTCGCCAGCGCCTGATAGATCGCTCAACGCATGCCACACAGTCCACTGCACTCATGCACCGCCAATGACCCAATACAATTCTCATAAAGCCGTGTAAATCCATGAGGCAGATATGGCGACGAAGAAAGTTGGGGGAAAGAGGCGAGAGCGGGCAATGCAATTGATCGACACACGCATGCAGCCACTCGACGAGAGTCCGCGTGCTTTGGTCGATGCATCGTGCGCGTTGGAAAGCTCGTTAGAACGTCCGAGAGGATTAGTTGACGGTGCGAACAACAATTTACATGCTTCGCGTACTGCGGCTGCGTGCCATGGCATACCAGCACGCGTTGTTCTCCACTCTCGTTGTGCACCGTCTTTCGCCTTTCCTCTGGTTTGCCTTCTTCTCTCGCTTTCTCCTTGCCTTCATCACCCACTGTGCAATATATACCCGAGTCGCAAGAATGGGCACGTGCCCGGACTTTCCTAGCCGAATATCTCGTTTCACTTATTAGATTCAAGCAAGTCCTTACATACCATGTGAGCAAAAAAGAGAGACTAAAAGTCCAGAAATACTAGAAAACAAAATACGCTCTTTCGACAAGTTTTTTAATAAAACGGGAAATGCATACTGCCAAGTTTTCGTTCGAGCAACCAAAGTAAATGTTTTTTTTCTTGTTTTGTGCATCGTCAAACAGAAATAAGCTTCTCGGTTTCCTTAACCGTGATGGAATGTTGAGCTGTATGGAATTGGGCTTTGCATAAAGTGAAAAACTCTATCGAACTTTACCCAGCAATCGGCGCCTACACAATACGCTACAAGTATGCATGCGAAAACGCACGATCGAGAGGGGGAGCCCGTGTTCAGAAGGAAACTTGAATAATTAATGCGCGACACATGCACCAGCCATTAATCCAACGCTTCTGTGAGTATGTACGAATATCTACGGAGAACTGTGTGGCCAGGGAGAAGAAAGACACAAATATATAACGCTCTTAGCCCCGGCGAGTCTTTGACGAAGTGGATACAGCGAAGGTATACACGTTCGGTCACATGATACACTTGTGTGTGCCATCGTACCTACCATGTAGTCATACGATCATCGATCTTCTCTCCACGAGTCCCAAGCTCACGTGTACACGAGAGAGTGAGAGAGAGAGAAAGCGCCAGAACCACGGCTCAAATCGACTAAGCACACGCGAAAGTTCTTCGAGAACTCGAAGATACATAGCAGAACGGAGATGAGGAGAAACGGAGCTGAGCAGAGCATCCCCTCTGTCTCTCCTCGCTTATTCAACGTTCGCAAATCATGAGGTGCCAGACGTGTTTGTTCTTTGTTTTCGTATGTATGTATATATCCTTATGTACTATATTACACATAACTAGGTATGTATTCCACAAAACATTGCTGCTAATCTTGCCTTGTTTCCTCTGTGAACCACGAGCATTTATAATCCATCGTGACACTCGGGACATAAACCTAACGCCTTCCTTTCACATTTCAACAATAACCTCATCAGTTTATCATACATTATTGAACTTTTGCAGGAGATTACTTTCGTTAATATACTATTTCGATGGATTCATACTTGCGTAGGTAACGTATCGCAGGAGAAGAGTATTTTAAGAGATTATCTCTAGACTGATACTTCGGTATCCATATACGAACCATATCGTGAAAAAGTCTTTCAACCCTTGGCTACGAGCACATGAGAGATCTTCGTGCCATCCCTTATTCGATCTTTTTCAGAGTTCGGTAGCTATTGAAACCAGGCGAGACTTTATTTCCCCCCCGTCAGAATAGGGCAGAAAAGCTGGCTGAACGATGAGGGAGACAGTGATCAGACGCCCGAGCCGCCTTTTTCCTTCGTTGGAATACATTTTTTCCGTTTTTTTCATCTCAATTTTTTTTTCTGCCTCTCAACAGATTCGAATCGATACCTCGGCTGAGAAGTTATGAAATCTGTATGACTTACGGGTTAAATAGCAGGGTGTAAAAAAACCGTGGAGTACCGAAAGAAATTGCTTACAGAAGAGTCGAGCAGCTGAGACGATCCTCGCCCACAGCCAGAGCTGTAGAAGGAAAAATGAATGGGTCGTACACAGTGATAAACTGCCCGACTTTGTCGACTTCAATAAAGTGTTTACTAAGTAGTCGCCACCCGCTGTTTGAAAATTTATTCTTAGCATTTGACCCAGAAATATTCTGCATCGTACAATCTCAATTCAGGAAATTATTTGTAGGTTTTTAGGGATAAAAAAATTAGCATGTCTCGACACATTTCGGAGCAACTTTCGATCGAGACAAGGCCTGATAGAAATACCAATGCATAGTTTCTTCACACCGCTTACCATTGAAATTTTTAATGAGAAATATCGAATTTTCGTAAACAAAGCTATCGACATTTGCAAAAGTCAGTAACGAGCGGTTTTATCTATGAAACGCCTTTCCACTCTTTTGGAACAGTGAGATTATAACAGACATCAGAAAGGGAAAAATGACTGTGAGATGTTGAGAATAAGACCGGAGGCTAGAAGTAAGAAGCACCGGCATCTATATCGCGGCCTCGTTAAGGGAGACAGACTGCGGATTACGAGAATCTCAAGGGGATGAGAAACTAGGAGGTAAGATTGTCGTAACACTGGTGAATGCTGAGGGATGCTCGAAGAATAAGGGTAGGAACTGAAACGTACCGATAACATTGGCGCCGTGATTCTTTGCTGTTCCTAGAATCGATAAGTCTCAATATCGTTTTACAGACAAAATCACTGGATCGAGTTTCCTTCGATAACGTATAAATCTTCTCAAATTAATCCCTTTTCTCTCTGGCTGGCTAGCTCTCTGTTCCTCAAATTCGGGACTACCCTTTCTCATAGCTATTATCAACAGGATTTCCTTGCAATTTTTCATCGGCTGCATCTCCTTTTTTCGATAAATCTTCTTTATACATCCGACTCCAACTGCTCTTTTTTTTCAACTGTTCTTCTTATTTTTCAAGGAAACTTCCTTATCTCATTTTGCCAAGCGATCCCTTGATTATAATGACCGAATAGTTGAGCGATCGTAATCGACTTTCATCTTTTTGATTATAATCTTGGCTCGCTACGATTTCAAGAACACTATCTTCGTTATTCTACATTTTTCCAACAAAATGTGAAAATCATAAGCTAAACAACAGTTTCACTCAGGTTGATGAATCACGAGAAAAATTATCTTTCCCTTTCATAATCCAACCCTACGGTACAATCATTCGAGAGCTCTGCTCCTTTGTGAAAACGACTGATGAAACTCGGCTGGACAATTGTTCCTCAACTGGAATGAAAATGGCGTCACGTTCGTTCAACAACACACAATAGTTCCGATATCCTTCGAATTCCATTAGTGGTCGAAGAGGGATGGTCTATTCGAACACAACGTATGTTGGTCCTAGGATGTGGTCGTTGCAGCGATTAAATACCGACGGTGCTCTAACTACCACGATTTATGTCGACTGTTTCGAGTTCGATAAATCACGTTCAACATCCTGTTTAGCATGAATAAATGAAAAGTATCTATATCATTCTCATACAGCCGTATATACTTTCGTAAAGGATTTAATATCAAAATTTCCTTGATTAATGTCACGGGATTTAATTTAAGGATCGATTTCCGAGTCCTAGAGCTATACAAGGTCTGGATGGAAATGATCCTGGCGAGGACACTCGTGCGAACGATCGTTTGTTCACCGAAGCGTGTCACCCGCGACCCCTCGTTACTGCTCCAACTTCCTTGTTTTGCCCTAGGTCACTAAGAAAACTGCCTCGATGTGTGTGAGAGATAGAGAGGGTGGTAGCGCTCGAGAGAAATAGGGGGAAGAAGCAACACGAGTGCACGAGACCTGTTCACCGCTGACATTAATAATACATAACTACCGGGCGCCAGGCTGCATGTAGGGCCCAGTTATGTCAGCGTGAAAGCAATATCTTGGTCCATTAATATCTGGAAGGGGTAGAAAGAGGGTCGCAAGGAAGAAGACGATCGTTCGAGCATACCGTTCGGTTACTGGAATGCATTCTCTGTTATATCCCTAGCCTAGTGCAGATCCTTACTGTTGCCTTGTACTACATCACGAAACAGTCTTCTGTATAGTTGGAATATCTATCGCTATTTCAACCCCTAAATTTGCACGTGAAGTACCGACCACCTAAAAAACCTGGACTTTTTCACCTTTCTCGTCATCTTACGTCATCTGTCCCTTGCTCTGTTGCTTCCTCAGACGTTTTTTCTCGAAACCTTTTTATGCATGCATCTCTTTTCTCGTCCTTATCTTTGCGTCTGGGATACGTAAAGCCCATTATGAGAGATTGAATTTTCCTTCGACTAAAGTACTGATGTCCCAATCTCCTCGAAAGAAAGGCAAAGAAAAAAAATTTGAATAAATTAGGAAAATAGAATTATGTAAAACTTGTCTCATCCTCGTCTTTTGTTTTTTACACGAATAGTTATTTTTCTAATTGAAAAATTCTACTGATTAGTGAAAAGGCAAAAAACCTGGAGCCCGTAATAACCGTCGTCATAACAACAACATGTTAGCGTGGGTGTGCAATTGCGTTCGAGTTCATTAGTAATGAATGTACGTATGCTAGTGTATGCTAGTTTATGCAGCGAATCTCTCGCCATGTCAACCGAGCAATGTACCTCGACCACTATTTAGAGGAACAAATTGGATCCTCCGTCGATGTGTTTAAGGATTTATGTCCCGTACAGCTCCGACTAGAAATGTAGTTCGATCAGAATTCAAAATGTTCCCGTGCGAAGTTCCTGCTACGGGTCAATAAAAATGTGCAACTCTTGTTTCTGCAAACACGACAGCGTTTCGAAACTTTCAAGAGTAACACTCGTAGAAAATTAATATTCCAAAGTCAATAAGCGTATAAAAATACGAAGAAAAAGTAAAAGGATGTCCGCTCAAATAACTGCGCGATGGGGAAATGTCTTCAGCCAACCGAGCTGCGTTCAATTAATAAATTCCGGGCGTTTACTTCAACGGCTACAATCGGGTTTACGTACAGAGCACACTGTATTTTTATTTCTACAAATTCCTCTGAACTTTCATCGACAATTATTTTCACTTGAGAATGTACAAGTCGTACTGACTCAATTAATGCTCGCGTCGTTCACGCAATCGAACACGTACATAAATACGACTATGTATAGGACAAGATAGTGCGAATAAACTCAAATTCAAGATGCATCGTTGCAGTGACATTTGCGAGAGCACTGCAAAACGTATCTCGTGCATCGTTAGCATATATCGCTCGTCTGAATTGTTCATTAAGGTGTAGCACAATTAATAGGCACAAAGAAAACTCGGACGCACAATCTATCGTCCACAGAAAGAGTGTGAACATTAGTAAATGATTTTCTTAAATTCGATATGGACCTGAATGGACCATGAATGGTGATCGGATCGTTTCAACCGAATGCATAATTCAACGTCCATGAGAAACTCGTTAGAATGTATTACACAAATGAACGCAAATAAGATTTTTTTTTTATCAACACGCAACCCACACCAGATTTTTCATGATGACAGTGCTAAATCATAGCTCAGCAATAAAAGTCTGAGCATTCGTTGCAAGTACGCAATCGGCAACGGAGAGAATAGAGTGGAACATAAAAAAAAAAGAAAAAAAACCCAACGCTGGAGTGGAAAAAAATTGCGATTTATTCCGTCCACACAGAGGGGATCTGATGGGAGACAGCCGGTGATGAGAATGAAACCGTATGACGCGCGGTGCAAGGAATGAGCAAGTCCACGGAGTGAGCGAATTGTGCTCTCATTCTCATTTAGAGTTTTCGCCGTCCGGTGAATATGCGTCCGTCAAACGACCAGCACTAGCCCCGGAAATGACGATACTCTCGTGGCTTGGACAGAACGCCGCAGAGAGCTTCGCTCAAGCTATTAACGGTTTCAGTAGAATTCCCATCGATGCACTATAAACTCAAAGCACTTTTGCCAGCCTCTTTTTTCAACCCCCTTTCCTCGTTTCCTCTCGCGCTATCGTACGCCTACACCCGCACCTGCATTCGTACTTGGATGGTACGCTTTTCCTCTCTCCCTCATTTCTCTCTATATTTTTTCCCCATTCCATGCTGTTTCGTGCATTCGCAATCGTTTCGCCAATAAATATACACCGTTTATAGGTATACGTTTCGCTTGCACCTAAACTGCACGTACAAACCATCTTCGTGTGCTCAGTCGGTACAAGCCCCAGCTTGCTTCTCGATTACCAATTTAAATAAATGATGGTGCCGGATTAAATGCAAACCATTACCAATGCTCAATGGTACAATACGTAAACGGTAGAACACCATTTCGACCGAACCAACATCACCACGCGAAATCTTATCCTGCTCTACTTTCTCTTATTGTTTTTCCTTTGGAATTCCATAGTTATTTTTCTTAGCTCACGAATTTCTTTCCTCCCACACCTTTTTCTTCATTTTATTTATTTTCTTTATATAGATATACTCGTCCTATCATTGTGTGAAATACACTGAGAATAAAAGAACTGGAAATCTAGATGCAAGAGGTTTTTAGTTTTATTTTGTTCATTTGGGCGTTCACCTTGGCGAATTCTTGTTGGGAATTAACGAGGATGCGATTCTTTTTCTCTTCATTCTCTCTCACCAATTTGCCCGTACCGACAGCTTCGCTATTTTTGCTTACCATTTTTTGCCCCAAACTCTTCCAGTTTGTGGACCTTTTTTTTCTCACTCCTCTTTCTTATCGCTCAGACTTACCACCCACCTTCAAATCCCTATGTGTTGCATGTCATCCTACCCGGGTTACCACTTTCTGTTACCGTTTCAGACCATCACCTCGAACGAATATGGAAATAGGAAACTTCTCCATGTCTCCTGAGTTCTATGAGGTCGTTGTCCTTTTGTTCGCGACTCTAGGAGGGAATAGGCAATGCATATTTTATCGCCACTTTCTCGATGTCTTGCTCTTTTTTCGTCTCATGACATCCAATGTCTGAGCAGTCATTGATATACAAATACAACGTGGAGAACTGAATTTTCGTTGAACGAGATGATGACGAGATATCCTTGCCTGGCGTGTTGTCTCGTCTGGAGTGAAGTCTCTCATGTATGAAGCAGTTTGGCGAAAATGCATGTATATAGGACATAACACAGTGGTATGTCTCATGCTGGTGTCTCGAAGATGATCGAGACGTACCATGTCGCTGTTAAATCACTAGCAATAAGTGGAGTAGAAGTTTTTACAGGACTAAAAGCGTGTCCTCATTATGACAACCGGAAAAAACTCGATTATCGAGGTTACTGAAATCTGCCGAACAGACAGATAGGTAATGAAACAATTTCCGTAAATTGAAGGCATTTTGTTACGAACGATACAATTTTGCTGTGCTAAACCATGTTATGGACATACGAATTTTCAGAATTATCACAATTTCATCAAATTTTGCGAAAACATATTCTGTACTACATTCAATGCAAATTCTTTCAGATTTTTCTTCCAACCAGTTCTCAAATAACTTAACATTGAAGTTCTCGTGTATATAAGCATAGTGTTTTTATATCGATAAACAGACAGATGAAAAACTTGAAAAAATGTTCGTTTCCACACGTGATGTTGCAGAACTTTCCCACCAAATTTGATCAATTTCTCGATATATGAATTTTTCTATTGAAACTCTTTCATAAGTCAATGCTTCCGGGACTTTTAGATCATCACCCATCAGCGCCTCATCGATCCACAACCATGTACTCAATCTCCTCATACAGGATCATTTGAAAGTCACTTTCGAACCAGTGTATTGTAAGAAAAAATAAAAGGAAATTGCTCAGTGAAGCAACATTATTGGTTGAAAAAAGCTGATTTAATAATTATCATTAAAGACGTCAACGGAAATATCGAAATCGTACGGTATGAACTCCGAACTTACAGTTCAACTACTTCAATCGAAGAGAACGAAGCCGCAATGAGGAAAAATTGCTTGGAACAATTGGTGAGCAGGAAACGGTGTTGAAGGTGGGATGAGGACCGAGGAGCAGGGAAAAGGTAGCATAGGAACGAGATGAAAAAAAGTGGTGTGACTTCCCAGGGTCTACAGAGACTGCTGTAGCACCCACGTGCGCTATATGAGCGGAGCTTAATATTTTACGAAAGGATTTCTACAAGACAAAGAATAGCCTTGGATAATGATTTGGACTGCTCTTTTTCCACGCCCGTGAACCGTAGTAGTCGAAACGTACGTAACTTTCGAGGAAATAGAAATCACAGTGCATTCCGCGTGTAATTACTTAATGAAATGGGCATTCCGGCGATTAAATAAAAGTACGAGCGGCGAGGTATTTAAATTACTGTTAACACTCAATTCCAAGAAAATTACGTTGCTTTCTTTCTAGATTTTTCGTTATCACGCTCTACACCTACGTTAAAGAATCATGTTCTACAAACTCGAATTCCGGTTGATCAACGAAAGGAAAGGAAACCCAATATTTCATTTTTCATAATTATGCTCGGAATTTGTTTCGTAGACTGTAGTTCAATTTTTTTCCATCTTTGTTCTTTCTTTCATTATTTTCCATGCCCCTAAAAATTTTGTTTTATTTTTGAACGTAAACCGAGATCGGTGGTACACAATGTTCATGAATGTAGAACGGTTTGTGATAGCTTTCTCATTTGTTGCGAGAGTGGAACACCTGCGCCAAAGTCTTTCTTGCCGGAAGCGTTTGTAGATGCGACAATATTTAGCCAATGCACTACGTAAGAGAAAGAATGGGGAGGAGATCAAAAAAAGAGGGAGGAGAACATGCCAATAGAAGGAGGGGCACAGCCGTTGCATATACTGTAACGAATATATCATAAAATGGATAGAGAACGAGAGCGAGAGAGAGAGAGAGAGAGAGAGAGAGAGAGGGAGAGAAAGAGCGAGCAAGCAAAAGGGTGAGCGAGGGCGTGAGGTGGTGAAGTAATGGAGAGAGAGTGAGAGAGACAGAAAGAGAATTCGTGCTTCGCTCCGGGACATACGGCTGTTTACAATTCATTAACTGCCGGAGGTTTTGATCAGCGAGCAAACATTTGCTCATTTTGCTTTTTCGACGCAATGTTTGAATGAGGTATTCCGCCACCCCCCAAGTGAGTCTCCTGCTCTCTAACACGTCCCTGGTTACGAAAACACGGTTGAGTTTATTGCAAAAATGTTATTACCCAACACCATCGACGATCTTTACGAGCATATTTCGTCAACCAATCAACCGTCTTTCGTGAACCCTAGAACATCAAAGACAAAGGCAGCAACACTCAATTTATTTTTCAACAACAAAAACATTGATTCTGCATTTCGTCCTCAATTTATCGTGTTCTGAAGAACCAATCGCCACAACATGCGCAAAACTCGCCATGGTTTACAAGGCGAAGTCCAAGAGATATTCCATTCAACTGATTTGTTCAGAAAACATCATGCTCCGAATAATTTTTCTATTGACTGCTTTTTTTTTTCAAAAATTATCTTTTGTTAAATTCAATGACTGGGAAGCCTTTTCTATGCGAGGACATTAAAGAGGAATAGTTGAATTTCATTCACCCGGATTCGATTGTTCACGGCGATCTAGCTTCCCAGCATCGATGCTCTACTTTGGGTACACGTAACTGTGAAAGGGATCCACAGCGTTTCTCGTCTTATCGAATCTTTGCCGTGCTTCGCACGTCTTGGCCATAACGCTGTCGAGTAAAGCCATGCACGAAGCGCGGCAACCGAAAGGTCCTTTGTCTGTAGTGAAATTCGATTTCGCACTACCGGTTAATTAATCGCGGGTTCTGTGCTTTGTCGTGAGCGCATTTTCTGCTCGGTATGCCGCGAAACTTGAACGTATAACGCGTACGAGTAACCGGGCATTAATAAACGTGCTTCACGAGTGAGTCAGTAGCCATGAAGAAAATTGAACATGCAGTCTCACGTGACCCGCAAATTCCAATTTACCGTTGCATCGAAATTGAATCGATATGAGAGAATTCGCATCACAGAAAAAATTCAACAATGGAGCTTCGACGTGATTATGTAAGCAACAAAAGAAACCCCGGTGAAAGCATTTCCACACAAAAGTCTTCATTTTCTTTCGTCCTTTGCTTTGTATATACTTGAAGGTGTAGTATGATTAACCTTTGGAAAAAGTAGCAGAAATTTTATGAAGATTTTAATAACAAGAGTAACCCAGTGGCTTCGACTTTGCAGGCATGTATCGGAGTAAATATTTTCAGTGAGAAACGACAAATTGATGATCGGAATCCTATGAACACGACTGCTCGCTTGCTGAAATGCAGTAAAATCGCGAGCGAAAAGAGATTTGAAGTTTCGAGCTCGTTTTCCAAAGTCAGCACGAAAAATAAATCCACGTTTACCTTTTATACCCGAGCTGAATTGAATTAAACGCTGAAAGCAGAATTTCTAATATATCCTGGAAATCCTTCCTCCTGTACGCAACTTTTTTTAAGATTCATTTTCGTTGATATAGAAGGACACACTATCATGATGTTGGGAGAGTGAGCACCTTCTCGCAGGTTAGGATGTAACCATGTGTATTCCTAAACCGCAACGCACATTGCGCACCCTTGTTAGAAGAATTACAAACCTCTTGTCCCACCATACTCAACCCATGACCTCATTCCCTTGCCGGAATTGAAGATAGAAGGGAAGGAGAGCGAGGGAGGAAGAGATAGAGCCAGACCAGCTTCCGGTTGATACATAATGCGAAGTTTGAACCATGAGGTTGTTCGTAGGGTGCAGCAGCCACTCTCTTTGAAATATTAGTGCGGCAAGTACCGTTCATTATTTAAGAGGCTGACGGCAAAACCCGGAGACCTCGGTGTACCACCTTTCTCCCTTCATCGCGCTCTCTCTCTCTCTCTCCCCTTCACTCGCTCCCTTTCTTTCTGCTCCTGTTTCTACTCTCTGCTTAAGACCCTCTCGGATATTCCTCTCTCGCGGATTGCTTGACTCGACGTTATTTTCATCAAAATCCTGCGCGACGAAAATTAAATAAACAATTCAATACTTTCCATTGCATGCTCCAACGTACTGGGCAAATAATAGCCGTTGCACTAGATTTGACGTTGCATCTGTCAGCCACATTTTGCAAAAAGCATCTGGCACCTTTCGACCTCCGAGTTTAATTCCAATAATAATTCGAATCGTTGCAAAATAAGCTCTACATGCAGACAAAATATATAAGAGAAGAATGGGATACCAAAAAAACACTTCGTGCCATACCGAGTCTGAAGCGGTCCCGCGAGGGCAATCTGTTACCGATGGCTAAAGTGCCACACCATTCGTTGCAAATCTGACGTAGCAAAGAAAAAGAAAAACTATTTTTTCCGTTCTAATAAGAAATTTTCCCAACGATTTTTACAGGAGAATTCTACGAATTTTTACCGTCTGATGATTCAAAAACTACCTCCGAAAAAGTATACGAATTGGTCGGGAATCAAAGGAGTTGAAGAAAACTGCATGTCAGAAGAATTGGCGAGAAAAATATAGCAACAATTCATGAGTTTTGGGAAAAGCTTACAGATCACTGACCAGTTGATTCAGAATAGAATACTGTATGCACGAGTTTCCTAAAACGTATGGTTCCAGTACACCCATTCATTCGTTAAGCACGCGGAGAGGCTGCATTTATATTTAAGTCTTTTCGTATGTAGAGGTTGGTGGAGATCTTTCTTTTGGGAAAGACACAGTGTGGTTCGCAGAGGATGGGAGTGACGGAGAAGAGGAGTACGTAGGGATGTGCACATTAAGATAGATCGTAAAGATAGAGAGTGCAAGACGAATAGGATGAAAGTGTACAATGCGATGTAGAGAATGTGCGACACGTAAACGGCAAGGAGAGCAAGAGACATTGCAGAAAAAGTCAGACTAGAATGCGAGAGTGTGGCAACTGGTGAAAAAATAAAGCAAGAAAGCCATTTGGGCAAAGCGAAGAAGAGAAAGAGTAGAAGAGAGAGTGGAGGTCGAAGAAGAAAAAAAAACAGCCCGACAAGAATGAGGGTTTCGTGAGGGTCTCTTGAAGAAAATGTGCGACAGACGATTCTTCTTGGGTGCGCTGTGTATATTCGACGATTGCGCCCTCTGGTCGTATGAGCAGACGCGCAGCACGACCTTTACCGGGTTCAATGGGTTCCTTCTCCTTATCCCTCGGTTCACCTTTTCTGCTTTTCAATTTTTCTTTTCTTTCTGTCTGCCTGTCTGCCTGTCCATCCGTTTGTCTACCCTCATCCCCCCCTCTGCCCCTCTCTGCCCACCGGCTTCTTACAACTGGCTATTATTCGTTTTCCTACTTCAACAAAACCATTTCAATCCAGAAATCACCTCCAACTCCCTTCATCACATTCTCGTGGACCACTGCTTTTCTTGCACCCTCGACCTACCACGCGATTCTCTAGCATACCTTTCGCCTTCTCTTATTCTTTAATGCACACGTTCACACACGTCCACGGACAAAGATAGGAAAGCCCAAACTCACACATACGCCAACTCTCGACGTTATCATTATCCTGGATTCTCCAGGCAGACTCATGCGTTGAAAGATTCTCCGAAAACGTTTTCATTGCTATCACTGCGTATCAGTGAGGACCCAATATAGACAGTCATTGGCAGATACTCGACGTTGTATTCGCGATGGTTCGAACGGTGTGGCACAGAGTCAAATAATTGCCAGTTTTTCTCATATTCTTTATAGTGTATTAGTCGACAGTTGTACCCATACTATATTTTCACAGCTGTATGTAGAAAAAGTAACATATACGCAAAAGAGACAGAGAACTGCCGAGTGTACGGTCGTAATACTCGCTGCAAGGCCTTAATGGGATTCTATTTACGGGCAACTCTCGAGCTTCCCTTTTCCTCGCCCCGCCTGGCTGCGCAAACACTTCGACATCTTTGGCTCTTAACCTTCTTCACTTCTCCCATCTTTCTACCCTCACATCATCCCCACCGGTTTCCTCGTCTCAAGTCATACAGAAAGCTTTGCGCCAGTGTTGTCACACAACGTTCAAATTTTGCAACCTTCAAGCTCAGCAAGTATACCACTTTTAGTCTTGAGAATAGTATGCAGAACCCTCCTTTGATAAAGTCTCGACGTACCGTTTCGAAACTGTGTCAAAATCGTTCTATGGCATCTTATTTTTTTCCTTTCTCTTATCCTGCTGTTAAATGAATGTTGACTCATACGAAGAACGAATCATTCCGTCGCCTATGAATGGACGACTATGACATTTTTCATAAATAGCTAATGAATTTACGCAGAGAAGCTTGAATAGGAAGGATAACGAAAAATAATGGTCAATTGCATTTCGCAGTCCATTCGAGAATTAATCCGACGCGAACGTATTCGTTCTTAGAATGTCGTTTGCTCTGGCCTACGTGTGGAAACTTCATAAATCTAATTACACCTTGCCAGCGGGACTCCGATAATTAAATTCAACGAGAATTTTTGTGTTTGCAAAACAAATTCCCGTAGCTCGTGACGGATAATTCAATAAGTGTTTCAGTCATCTTTCTCCGCTGTAGCGGAGGTTTCTGTACTTTTTTTTATTATTCCGACAGTACCGAGGACAGTACTGCATCCATTGTCGCATACTCGAGCTCCGTTCGGCCCTGTCTGACTTGTATGGACGGACGGGACTACTACCACTTGGCGGTGACCACAATCACTTGGACTCACGCTCAGCGCCACAGTATAGAAACGAGTACGTTCGACCCAGGCGTTTCCAGTGAAGCGCCCGTACAACAACACACACGTGGACACACTTAATATCCATACGTACAAAAAAGTAGTGACTTTTTACCTCAGCGACCACTAGCCACTGGTGCAAAATAAATACATACAGACTTCCAGGAACGTGAAAAAAAAAAAACTTCAGCGAAACGTTTTGCACGTCGACAATCGTACATCAAGATAGACTGGAAACTCGAGCACTTTGACACGTTTGCTTCGCAGGAATATTAGAAGGGAGCCGTGACAGAACAGGGAAAAAATGTAAATTGTGAAATGTGGAAATGGAACCAACACACGACTTTCCAATCACAAGAATGAAGTTTGCCATATAATCGAAATTTAAACTGATTAGAATTAAATTAAGGGGTCTTAATAGGAAACTAACGAATCATTACTCGAGATGAAATGAGAATCAAGCAAAGAGTATCCTCAATGTGCACACTTTATAGTAATTTCCGATATACTGCGTTGTCGGTAAATCTCCGCGTTTTACAAATTGAGATGAAATCGTCAATTTTCAGGAGGCCAATATGCAGCCGATACGCTTCGTTGTATACTAATGATGCTGACATGGCTGTTATATAGTATATATCCATACACAACACGAATCACCCGAATGACATTTTAATTTATGCACCGTGTTTACGTTACCAAAATATATGGGGTAGCGATAGCGTTCTCTCTCAGTTCCCTCTGGCCGCTCCATCGTTTGTTATTAATTACTTGTGGCGACGGAATGCGTAATGACGCAAAGCTCGACGTTTAATTTGTGATTTGGTGGATAAACGGAAGTACGGGACAAATTCAATTAAATCGTTGTAGTTCGGTCTCCGAGTATGACGATCTATCCACAATATGTTTATGACTATCGGTATTCATAATAATAGCCATCGGATGTGTGACAAGTAGAAATTTATTCGATGTAATACGCGATTGAATTGCTGACGCAGGATGTTAATTTTTCCGTCCAAAATCCGGGGAATTGACGAATAATTATTGATCCAAATTGAACGAATAGTCACGAAGCTCGAAAATAGATAAAGCTTCCACATGACGTGATTCATTTTTCTAAATTTTATCGGCTCTTGAGATAATTATCTCGAGGGACATTTCTTCATTTTACTCAGGGATTCGATTGAAAAGATTCTGGACCAGTGCGCATGAGCACAAAGTAATTAATCGAACGCGATCCACTGTTTACCAATCCCAACAAGACTACGAATTATTTTTCCTATTTCCACCGACTATTATTATTCTTGCACCCTATTTATATTGAAGAAGTATTTCCTCAGGGGCGCATCGCGGGAGATAGAATATCCTTATGCCGGTTGAAATCTGTCTATCAAGCCTCTTTATCTCGCTGTAGCATCGAGGGAGATGACAGATAGAACTCGATGGCACAGTAAGATGACTGATTAAGCACAGCCGTTGAGGCTGCGTGTATACTTCTTGATTAACACTCTTACTCACAATTGATGAGCCCGAGTTTCCTATATTCCGGGATAAACTGAACAGAGAATGAGATGGAAAGTGGAAACAAGAACAAAAAAATGTAAAAAAAAAAAAGATAGAAAGATTGAGAGGATTCGGCGTCCAGAGAGACAGTGAGAAGGCAAGTTCTCTCGAAACGATAGAAATGAGTATGAGGAAGAATAAAATAATGAATGAAAAACGGGTCAGAATATTGTAGTAGTGTGGCAGAAGGTTCCACCAGGGGTTTGGAAGGGAAGCAACCCCTGGGAGGGTTCGATACTTTGTCCGTAAAACCAGAGAAAGTCTCTGGTTTAGTCGTGATTTAAGCGAGTAACCCACATAAATTCATGGCCACTCCCATGTACAACCTTCTTGCATTATCTTTCACGAGACATACGCTTCTTTTCTTCTCTGTACCGACTAAATTTTTTTATATATTCCCTAGCTACCGAATTCAGGTTCATATTCATTCTCTCTTTTTTGCATGCAATCTCATCAGACGGTTGATATTGATCTGTCAAAAGACGAAACAAAAGTTTTCACCGTGCACGCGATTCAATAATCAGCGATCGAAAAATAACTCTTCGTGCACTCTTGTGAGTTACGTTTTGCGAAATTCTCTGTTGATTGAACGTCCTTCAATATTTTTTATTAATCATCGCAATGATATTTGTACTTGGTAGATATGGAAATTACGAACATTCGCAACTGTCGAAAGACTGCAGGGAGACACAACTGCAAGGGCATCGAATGTAACAGCGGTTGAAAAAAAAAGGAAATAAAAGTTTCCAGAATCCATGCACCTACAACGCGATGCATGGGGAACATATAAAACGATCTGACATCTCTCGAGACCAGATGGCAACGAAAGAAAGCAGTTTTCTTCGCTTCTACTGAGATATTGACAGGCATCTTGACGATTGAGAAGTGATGATTTTTCCGAGGAACTCGTTTCGATCGTTCACGTTTCGTTGACGAGAAAGCAAAAAGTGTAAATCTCGAGACCTCGAGAACGGGAAGTCTTTTTGTCGACAAACTAAATCTCACACACGTCGAGTGCTTGGTATTTGTTGTCCAACGGAATGAACGATAAAAAAGACTCCATAGACTTTAAAATCTGGATAACGTCGAATATTTAAAACGAAGAAAAACAAACGTGTGAACTTGGACCCATTTTTGCAACTGACGGTAGCATGGAACGGTAGTTTGGAAGATTGTTGAACTAGTTTTCGAAAAGGAATCAAATCTAAAAAATCAATAACTCCGGTACGATTCTCGAATAAGCTTGTTTACAATATTATCGAAAAATGCTTCCTGCGTCCTATAATTCGATACAATCGTTTCCTATCAATTATTTCATTTCGTTGATTCAGGCTGTGTGCTTAGAATTGTGTCAAGCCAATATCCAATCAGCCCTCAGCATGCTCTCTCTCTCTCTCTCTTTCTCGCTCTGTACTGTTCGCCTTTGTGTTCGAGGTTCTGCAGATAGCCTGATATTATTACCAAGCTGTATAGATCCGTTTGACTCGTGTTATAAGATCACGTCCACGGGAAATGGCAAATAGGTCTGCCTTACTGAAGCTTTCTGCCTCTCGTTCCAATACTCAGTTTGAAAACTATGTTTGCAAGCAATTGCCAAAGTCGTATATAAAGTTACAGCAAATCCTCTTGAACGAATGAAAATTCGATGGCCCAGTAACTTTTCACTTACACGAGAGTTTCTTTTATAAATTTCGTGGGTGGGGGTCGTGGGAAAAGATACAACAAAAGCATTTGCAGCCTGTTATTCAATGTCATGCAATTGTTCTTTATCTGCACGTTCAGTTGATTTGGTGGTTCGTCAGCGTATAAAATGATGGAGTATGCGTTCGGCGCAAAAGTTAATAATAATTCACGAAAACAAGTCCTGAGGCATGATTGGCCTCAGGAGAACACAAGCTTCGTTTTGGTTCGAACTGATGATAATCGCGTATATAGAGGAACACAGAGATATTCGCTCTGGTCTCGAGCGCACGAGGAGTGTGCTTTGAGATTGGTGCGTGCTTGCCCTCAAGCTCACGTGCAACGTCTAATTTTCCTGGTGCACGCTTTGCACTGCTGCCCGGATAACTGCATGCCCGTACTTATGGTGAAAACTTTCTCTAACGAATGCCCGAACACTTGGTGTATATTTCTATACGAGAAGAGATGAGCTCTAGTTGCAGCCTTCCTCTCTGCCAATATGAGGGAGAATTAAGATCGTAATGCTCGAGAGACACTCCTTCTGAGAGAATGATCTCCGTTACTGAGAATATCCTCTTTCTTTTATTATTTACAGCACTCCCGAGTGCAGGCTCGCACTTCTCTCGTTATTCCCTGTTCCATCATTCACGTATATATATCATGAATTTCTATAGAAAACATGAATTCCTACTTTGGTCACCTCCTCTCCATAGCAAACGCATTGTTCTCGCAAATGTTCTACCTGGAATAGCGATAGTTCCGCCTTCTAGTTCTCCACTGTGGTCTACGCTTTACGATCTCATTTCGTCTCACTCGTCTGTCTCTCTCCTACTCTCTTTCTCTTTCGTTCGCACCCTGTCTTTCGGTTGTCCGCCTTATCCTCTAGAATCATAAATTTACCGTATAATACAGTAGTCCGTGGCTACTGACTACTCAATCTTCACCGAGAGTGTTAATTCTCTATATACCCCCGCAGCGTACGTATATCTCAAAATCTAGATTAATAACCGCCTCCGGGGATGTTGGCCCACAGAGAGACCACCAACGAAAGAGTCAAGATCGATGCACGAGTGAATGATAGGGCGGTCGACTCTCTGTTGGAATCCTACACTCCGTATTCATAGCTGTCAAAACTGATATCCTTGTGCATCGCGCTGCAAATCTCAATATCGCAAAATATTTTGCTTTTTTGAGACATCGCGCGCAGTAAAGAATTTGGGGTAATTAGGAAAAGTGATTGATAATCTTCCAGTCGTCGTCAATGACGCGTCTTCCCTTTAATGATAACAATGTTCACCACGCACGAGAGAAGATTGAATCTCCTTGGAATGAACAAACGAGTTAGGAACAGTTGGACGTCTCGCGTGCCATATTCGTGTCTCGAGAGTGATACTTTCGAGTGAGACGAAAAAGCACTCTTGATATAATTGTCGGTCTAGAAAACCCTTCGTTTTTAATTCCGCCACCTCTCTTCCACTATCTCGCTTTCTCGACACACTCTCGTCTCATTGAAGCTCGCTCAAGCTGTGGAGTGATAATCGAGTGAGTTACTTGAGGCGCTAGTCCAAGAGGGCGTAAACATTACGACGGCTTTTCACTCAGAGTTCTCTCCTGAGCTACTCGATTGCTTAATCGACGCTACTCGAGATAGTTGGCTACACCAAACGCGTGGTCTTTTATTCGGTATCTCACAAAAACGTCTCTCCAGCATCGTGCTGCTTAATTTGATTTTTTCAATAACCTGATTGTTCCGCGATCCTATACTTTTCCCCACTTTCCGCAGCAGTTTTCCTTTAGCAACGGTAGCAGCCTCGTGAAAGAAAAAAATAAAAGCTAAACAGTTTCCGTTTAATGTGAAATAAAACAAAACACCCAATATCCCAGAAAACTAGTAGCGAAAATTTTCGAGACGTAATCGGAATGGTCGCTCGAAAAACCAGTTCAAGCGATCCCATTCCATTTGAACGATTCACGACTCGGGGATTAAAGTCAAGCTCTTCAATGTGTGACTTGGTCCACTGTGAAGCGTCATCCTAACGAGAGCTAAAGATTACGGTACGGTTGAGCAAAGAATGCAAGTGTGTACGTCAATAAATATTTTCCGCCAAGTATAACGGGAATTTTCAAAGACACATATAGCTTCGAAGAATGTATTATTCCTCAAAATATGATTGTAATAAATGTGATTAATTATACACAAGTGGTTGGTATGAACTGGATTACAGAACGAAGTGAGGTCGTGTAGACAGAATCGTTTCTAGAGATGCAAAGACAACGAAATTAACATTATGATTGATGAGAGAAGAGAAGAGCGCATAGGATTAAATATATACAGTTTCGAAGCATAAAAGCAGCCGCAGCAGAGCCTCGAAACTCTATGGCAAGATAAGTTTTAAAGAGCGAGCACCAGTCTTATACTCGATTGGCAGTCTCGCATTCCACCCTCTCTGCTGATTCAAGGATGAATTTCCTCTCTCTGTGAATTGTCGCGCATGGTAACGAGAGCTACGTCGAATCCCATGCAAACGCTCTAGCTCGAGATTCCCACTCGAATCAAATTGCTGTCTCACTTGAACCCTATGTTACTCTCTCTCTCTCTCTCTTGCGCTTTCTCTTGGTTTACGTCTCTCTATTTATCTATCCCTGCCGTGTGCTTTGGCATTCACAGATCTATCTTATGTTATACATCGTAGTTGTCATCGTTGTTGTCGTTTTCGTCTCTCATCGACCCCTTCTACTCGTTACCATTGTAGAACTTGGAACGTCGCATTCTTGTCGTTCGGTATACACCGCCCTCCACTTCATGCCGTTACAGTTGTGTTGCAAAGTGTTTATTCAGTCGAACACTTGCTCGGTGCTTCTACCAAAACCTGTCGTCTCTTCAGGTACAATCCTCGCGCATCTCTTCATACGCAAGTAGCTGAAGTATTTGAGGGTTCAACGGTAAAGGCAAGGAACAAAAAGAAACGTCAAGTACATCCTGGTAAAGATAAACTGTCGTCAAACAGCGCCTTTATGCCAATTTTTCGCCTTCTGTTGAGATCCTTCATTTCATGCAAATGGCGTAAAAAATGGATCATGAAAATCGAATATACAACATTGCTGTATCGCTGTTACGTGGATTTTCCGAGTTTAGCTAATCTTCGAAAAGGTGCACTCCCGGAGAGCTGTGTTACCTCTGATTGGGCTCAAATTTGGTACAAACTTTCTTTTCATCAAGAAAAGGAAGCAGTGTGCCAACGGTTTTTTGGCGCACCGCAATATTTTCCGAGAAATGTGATTAAAAAAAAAAATTTAACAAATTTAAACAAAAAAGAAATTAAATAAATTAAAAAACAAGAAGATTGGTATTCCCCTAAGTAACTAGAGGTTCATCAAAAGTTTGTCAATCTATCAATAACATGATAATAGTCTATGAGATTGCAAGACCGAAAGGTAGAAGCTCTTCGGTTCGTAATACTCTCTTCCAATTTCGTTAGGATTGGAGCACGTCATAAAGGTAAACTTCAGTAGTACGATCGTAAAATGTCATTAATTAGCTCGAGGGTACCACACGTGTAGGTTATTAAGTGATTGGCTGAGGAACTATGAATACAATGTGATCAACAGAGACTTCATATTCAACGGGGTTCCGGATAACTAACGAATGCTTGAAACTCCATATGTCCTACGAGTGCTTGATCAATTATTACCGACAAATATAACCTGACCAAACTCCGAGTCCAAATGTTATTTCAGTTACTAATTGTAGTGGTCACAAAGGAAGCCTCTGATACTCAGAAATAGTAACGGTTCGCTAGAGACGCAGCAAGTTTGGAAATATAATACGTAGAGAAGAATAATAAAACGTACGAAGACAAAAATGTGTTGATTCGTTCGAGATCCTTCCTCCAAGAGAGAATAAATGATAAATGTCAAGCAAAAATCGTTATTACTATCTTCTCTTTGCGAATGTAGAACGTGGCTATTTAAATGTTCGGTCATCACGATTACATGCTTCTAAAAGTTGAAGGGTCGATCGGGAACGGCAATGAATAACGGGTGGGGTGAAATGACGATTCATTAATATCAAATCATGTTAAGTTGAGTATAGTTCGTATCTATCTCTCAGTGAAAGCGGATACAAAAAGTCCGTAAGCTTCTTAAGAAGACTGTGCAGGTCTGGGCTCACTGCTACTATTCCGTTGCTACGTTGCTGTACCTCGTGTGGTGATAAGGGGATGAAGCGGAGCGCGGGTTTTGGAGTACGGAAGTTGAGATCGATTTTTCCTCCGCTAGTTCCGCCACGCTCTCACTCTCTCTCTTCCTCTCTTCCGCCCCGACTATGGAGCACACGGTAAAACACGACGATTGGTGGATATGATATATATATATATATACATATATTGTCAACAGCCGCTGCTACCTACTACACACTTCGTTGGCACCGAGAATTTCCTCGTGCAGTGAAGAAACCTCCCGGGAATCCGACGATGAGTAATAACCCCTGCGAGGCTACCCCGACCTCTCTCTTCTCCCTCTACGAAATGGGGTTTACGACATTCGCGGATTTTCACCCTCTCTCTTTGTCTGAGCTTGCGACAACCACCACCACCACCACCCTACCATTTATTCTTTTTGCTGTTCGTACTTATTCTCCCTAATAAGCAATTTGAAATCCCGAAAGTTAACCTCTTGGAAGAACGATATCCCTGATGACTCATGAATTTTAGAGGCCCACTCGCGAATCGGAAACTTTCACCATCTTCAGAGGCATTTAAAAATCTGTACCAAAAACATACTTTTCGTTTTTGACTCAATTTCTAAATGATGTGTGCATCATATCACATCGTTGGCGACAACAATTACATTACTCACACAACACTGACGTCGTACTCATCGCGCATAATGTACGATGTTTACAAAGACGACATTCACTCAGTTTATCACAATTCGTTCCAATTGCATTCATTCATTTTTCATGGATCCAGAACTTCGTTAAATTGCAAAATGCACTTCGTTACATTGCGATTCTCATTCTCAATATTTTTTGTAATGAAAGTAGACCATCGTTCATACATGAAATCCTTATTTTTCACGGCGGAGAAATAAGAGCACGAATAACAACGAATTTTGAGAAAGGGGATGGTAGCATGTACTCGGATCCGAGAATTCCATCACGAGACACGACTATACTCTAAGAAAGAAATTCTGGGTCATCGTTCTTCCTCTTCGTTGGCGAGTCTACGAACGCTCCTGAATTTTGTCGAGTGACGTTCAGGCAACAACAGCAGAATGACACACTTCTTTTCTCTTGCATGACTATGAACACACACAGACACACACTGGCAGCTCATGCTTATATACAAATATTCATTTGTACGAACTACTTACTCAACAGCCGTTGGTTTGACGTCGCAATCATCAATGATATTTTTCCAATGGAAATTATAATCTCAAAAACTGAGAACTCGAACGGAGCATCACGTAAAAGTTTACGAAGATTAAAAATCACATCGGAGGGCACAGCATTCTCGAAAATGTCTCTGTCGTGTAAAATGTAATGCGAATCCCATCCGGAGGATGCTGTATCTGTAGTTGATGATAAAAGTTGAGAATGGGATGGAAAACGCCTGAGAAGAAGAAGTTGGAATCTCGCGTTGGCATTTGAATCCACAGTTGGAGAAAAAATAAAAAGCCATTACTTCTTTCGTTCACGTCTCGACAATATGTCATCCGGAAAAATTACCCTCTCGCGACGAAGGATGTGGGTCATACGAGCAATGTTACTTTTTCGGTTTTACTCCGGTGGATGCAGCATGAAAGAACCTGACAAAAACGGCGCACGAAAAATTCTTCACGGTGGAAAAGTTATGGGTTCGTAATATGTACAGCATACATAATATCATACTGTATCACACATATGTATAGAGGGAGGTGGAGAATAAGCAACTGGGCTTAGAACTTGATAAAGTAAGGTTGACTGTGAGAAACAAAATACATCCAGTTGTATTCTTCGGTCTCTGCATGGAGAACCTGTAACTTGTTTTATAAATTGCCAATCTTTTGCTCGTTTTTCCGGTGTCTGTTTTTTCATGCATGAGTTAAAAAGCTATGGGAAAAATAGGACCCTGAGATGAACACAAAGGAATTTCGTTGCATTCCAACGATTCGAACTCGAATTTTATTTGTCGCTGAATGAATAATTCGTTTTTATGACTTTTTGTGAAATCGCGAGGAGTCAACGTTTTCTTTCTAATGTCGTAAACTTGTAGGATATTTTACGCATGAAGTAGAACCAAAAGTCGTAGCTGTTTTTCCACGCGTAATCATATTCCTCCCGGCGAAGAAAATAAGCCCTGTGTCCTGCTTGTATCATGGTACATCGCCTCAGGAAACTTGAGAATTTCTCACAAGACTCAGGGATCGCCAGTTCTATAAACATGAACGTCCAGCGGCAAAGCGTTCGCCCCTGTTTTATGTGCGGACAGGCGGAAGAACGACTCGGGAATCGGGGATAAACGCGAAAGCTCTATGGCACGAGAGCGGAAAGGGACAAGGAAGGAAGAAAGAAAGAAAGAAAGAGAGAAGATGATAAAAAGAAGTGACGGGGATGTGATGGGAAGCGAAAAAAAAAAAAAGACGGGGACGTTTCTCTCTTCCGGGCAAATGCGTTTGGCAGACAGTACTGCATGTATATCTGTGGCGTTCGGGAGAAACATGATAAAAACTTAGGAAATGCGTATAACGTGTCATGTTTTTTCCAAACCCCACAGATATATATTCTCCAAAAATACGGAGCACCCTTTTTTCCTCCCACGTCTATCGCGTGTCTATGTTTATTCGTGCGTCAAATTTTTACGCCATGGTCGGCAAAGTTTTCATCTCTTTTTTCTCTCCAACTATATTCTCGCCTTTCTCCGTGCAACATACAGCTTATTTATATTAAAATATTTACACTTCGGGTGTTGGAATTCATTACGATCGTATAAGCGTATTTATTATCATACTTGGCTCCTTTTTTTAAACAAGTCCACCCAATAACCTACGATTCGCACGGTGAGAGGATGAAGCGAACAAAAAAAAAATGATTAAAATATCAATAAATAATCGACATCCGGGGGAAACATTGATTTTCAATTGCGGCAGGTCGTGGAAAGTTTGCATATCCAGAAATAAATAAAATAATGCAGATAAACGCGCTCTGCCGACGCGGTTTATCGAACGTTCTATTTTTTTTTTCACGTTTTTGTCACTGCGGTCCTCTATCCGAGCGATTGCCAGGCGTCGAGCTTTCGCTCTTTCGTTTTTTCTCTGTTTGTCTCCGTGTATCTCTTGGCTAGAACAGTATATCTACGTGCTCGTAAATCGCCGGATGAAAAAGGGCAACCAGGATATTATTATAAAATCGTCGAGGATGGTTATGGCCATCCAATGGACGAAGTTTCGAACGAGAATACGCGCAGGAGTTGCTGCTGCGTTACTCGCTTCCCTTCTTTCGCAGACGTATCTCTAAACTGCAGCAAAACGATGCGTCAGGCTCACGTACACAACCACCGCGATGGGACTCTCTTCCTTTTTTTCTCTTTTTCCCTCCCTCTCCCTCTCTCTCTCTCGTTCTCTGTTCGATACACGCTGCTGCTGCTAGTATTATTTGCATGGCGATGTGTGTATGCAACACGCGTGAATTGCAGCGTCGCCCTGCCGAAAGAGCCGGGCAAATGGTTTAACGTATGCTAAAATCGACCAGGAGGAATTAAACGGGCACTCGAAATCACCAGCGCATTTTATATGCAATTGCTCGTGTTCATATATGCCTACCTATTTTCTCTCGCCCTCTCTCCTTTTCTCTTACTATCTTGAACCGACGGGCATAATTTCGTGCTCGACCTGTATATCCATGTGACAATTGTAATGAAAAGGCGTAAAATACTTCAACGAATAAAATATTTATAATAAACTTTTCCAATGTGTATTCTATCGTGAATAAAACTATTTGTGGCTACTGTTCGCCTGCGCGTTCATCTATACGAGTGTCTAATATTAACTTAAAGCAAAGATTCGAAAAAATGTTTCTCCTCTCATGGAAGAAACAGTTCGATTATCTTTGAGATTTTCTTAGAGTGGTCACGCTGTTAAGCCAATTATCATATGAGTTCCAAGACGTTAACCCTGGCCAGCATCTGCGGAAAGATTGAAAACGACATCGATGGGAAGTGAAGATACGAAGGAGAAGTCCATGTAGACAACGTAAACACAGACACACACCTCACGCGCACAGCTACACGACCGAGTATTTTATCTCGAACGTTGGAAGAAAAAGCTTTTTCTGGCGATGCCACCAAGCTTTTGCTTCTCGTTAACTCTCGTACCCAGGTCCACATAGAAACGATTAAAGAAAAAAAAACAAGGAGTAAGAAAATTTCATTTTCTTCGCTGTTTCGTGGAACGCGCCAAAGCGTGGCGCATTGTACATTCTCTCCGTCGTGCGATATCGATGCTGTTCTTTTTGCTATCCCTCGCCTACTTACGTGTATTGTGTACACCAATGTAATCTCCTCCCCTAGCAAACTATTGGAAAAAACGGAGGAGACTGCATCTCGAAGATTGTATTCACGAATAGAAGCTGCATGTGTTTGTAAATCTGTGAAAGAACGAAACGAAAATACGGAAAGGAGAAGAGCGGGAGGTTTCGAACGCCATTTTGAATGTTACGAGGTGCAACGAAGCGTTCTCGCTCTCTCCAACTGTTGTCCATTTCCGTTTTATCTCATTTGCTTTCTCACTTCTCAATGTTTCTCGTCCCTTGCATCCATTTTTTCTCTCTATACTTTTTCCTTCGATTATACCGTGTATAATTTTGCCATCACACCAACCTCAATTTTCTCTCAAACTACAGATATACTGTAGTCGCTTAACTTATGTACGAAAAACCCCGCGGCCGTGTATACACTGATTTTATTCGCCCGGATGCCTTTGGAGATTATCAAATCGTATATTTTCAAAAGCGTCAAGCTCCAAGCGAAAAACATTCGTACGTTACTCCAACGAATATCTACTCAATACAACGGTAAAGCTTGCGATGTAAATGTGGACAAATTAATAATCTCTCATAATTCTGTTCCAGGAATTTTGATACGTAATCTCTATATATCTATAAAGCTTTACCATAAAATTGTGTCTGTGCACTTTTCACGCAAAAACCAGTGAACCAATTCTGATGAATCTTTCACAGGAATGAAGCTCACAAATCAGAATAGGTTTTGGGTTGTCCTGCATTCCGATAATTCTTTCTTCTTTGGAAACCCAAACGAAAAAATCACATTTTTCGTCATATTTTCCTCTTTCAAAGTTTACAAGCAAATAAAAAATGATAATAAATCAAAAATTGCTCATTCCTATTTCAGAGATAATTCGAAAACGAATGTAATGAGCGGTAGTTCGAGTGCCAGTTTGTAAAACAAACGAAAGATTCAGAGCGATTTTCGTCAAATCAAAGTTTGAAGATCTTGAAGAAAAAAATTAACTTTCCATCTCAAGCTATCTGTACCCTTCAGCGCCAACTGGGTGTTTTCGATAAAATGCTTGATAGAACCGTTTTCTGCTTTTTCGGAAAATACTCGTTCAAATCAAATTGGTTTCACGGGCCACAGAAGTCTGCATCTCGTTGTGTTTTTTTTTTCCCGCAACAACAGTTAATCCGAAGCTAACTGAGATGTGTACATGAAAAAATTGAAGACAAATAAACAAGAAGAATAGCAACAAAAATGGGAACAAAAATAAATAGGCAAACAACGATTCTCATAGCATAGCCCTCTAATGAAAAGCAGAGTTTAATTACTACGGGATTACTAGCGTTCGAGAGAAAACAGGCAACTAATTTATTTCGTGATATATATATATGTATACATATTGTTGTAAAGACACTGACATCCCTTGGGTTTGAGGCAATTAAATAAAGATACGTCATGTCCGTTGCATTTACGCGAATTTTTTACAACAGCAGGGGGTTGTCTTTTTTCTTCTAAAAACAGTATCCGTACCTTTGGGAATGGAGGCAAAATGAAAAGGATCAAAATGAAATCTCCCATTTACAGAAATGGGATCATACAAAATTTCTCAAACTACTGCGGAAGCACGGTTTTCATATGCACACGCATAGGATGCGGGAAAGATTGCTCCCATGTCAATGAATTTATTGTTTGTCAAACAATTTTATTATTAAAACTAAAATCTACATTTTTACCAAATAAGAACAAGATCAATGCATGCTATAGTGTTTTTATTTGCTTCATTTTCGGAAAACCAAAGCCATTCCCAGTCATATTCTTTCATTACACAACATTCCTACTTTTCCTGCTGCGATGTTCTCATTTATATCTCTTTCGCGATTTAATTAAACGACGTCATTTCGCAACTGGCAGCTCGGGTTTGTTTCTATATTTTTATGTGTCATTGAGAGTTCCAAGCAAACTTTTCTTTTGTATCGGCACAGACCTCGCAGCCCATCATAAATATAGGTCAGTCAGCAGGAAAGCTATTATATTCGGTTCGAGACCTGCTACGTAGCTGTCACTATATAATATTATTATTATTCCTTCTATTGAAAACTCTCTTGACGTATGAAATGAACTATCTCAATCCTGCAAGTGCCGCTGTCTTTGCCTGCCTCTTTTTTCTGTTTTCTTTCGTACAATTTGTGACGGCCGTGCTGCAGTATGCAATTGTGTGCTGCAGGAGAGAAATACTCTTTCATAACCGAGCAGTACAAATTTCACTCCCGCGATGCTTATATTGCCGTGAGAGTATATTTATTATGTACAATACTCTGTGCTCACTGTGCTCACAGAGTTCGAAAGGGACAGTATGAAATGGCCAATGGAAATGCTCACTCAGATTTCTGTCGATGAAGTTTTTATAAAAATTCATGTCTCGCTTAATGCTCATTACGCGCAGGGTGGAACGAGAAGCGAGTTGGAAACCGGAGCAGCCGGGAGAGAGAAAAGGAGGATGGAATGAAAAAGAGAAGGGAAAAAGTCTCTGAGTGTACGAAGCAAGCCCCGGAGCGCTGCGACCCTTCCATCACTCTCTTACCACGCTAATCGCCGAAGTAGGCTACCAGCGAATAATTAATTTCACGACGACGCGCAAAGTCCGTTCGCAAGCGCAAGGCCAACTCGGGGAGACGGGGGAAAGGGAGTGGGGTATAGAGGCTTTCTTTCCCTTTTATTTTTCCCGGACTTCTCTCGCCGAGCTCTTATATACATTCTTTTTTCTCTATACTATTCCTTAGCCGAACTAAGTTAGCGAGATTCTCGTCGTGGGTTACTCAGGATGAATAACCGCGCTCCGGATATTAAATTTTTTCAGTATTACAGCATTCGCGCAGTTAACTGAGAGCAAGCGGGCTATAGGGGAGAGTTTTCTTTAGGAAACATTTTATTACGCCAATCATGACCGACATGTGTGCATAAACATCAATCCCCTTCGCTTACTTATGAAATTTGCGGAAATTGAACGCCCATACAAAAGTCCCGAACTACACGAACAGCAGGATCAGCAAGGATCTGGCAATCACGGAAAAAAAAAACAAAAAAAAAACCAATGGAGTGAATATTTTGATGCTCATAATTCATTTATATTACAACATGCGTAAATCACAAGAGGCAGGTAAATATACAGGTCATAATGACGATTTATATTCATGGCAAATCATACGTGAAGCGAACGAGAGCGAGAGATGCTTATCATTTCGGTAGTTTAATGTGAATGAAGGGGTTGATCGGGGGTTTGCATATCTCGCTCCCCGCGGTACAGTACGAGGCCCTCGTTGTGTACTGTACTGTATCGTCGCATGCATATCTCCCTCGCAAAAAGTATTTTGCCGTTACGACAGTGCGCATGGTATCGAACAATGCAGAAAATTTTGCATCTGTGCTGTACGGACGGTAGCGACGCTCTTGTATATTGAGTAAGGGAAATATAGAAAGGAGAGGATAGAGCTCGGATGTTAGAGCAGCACAGCGTTGACCAGCGGCGAGAAGGTTTGACGTTCGGATACACCAACGTCGCGTGCCCCGTCACGATACGATGGCATGATACCGCGATGGAACACCGAGCTGACCTGCTCGCCTTTTTACGGGATGTATGCATCAGCCCCGCGGTAACAACTATACAACTATACCCACACCCAACTACAGCGCATAAAACCCTTTCCATCTGCCGCCCCTTCGCGTTCTTTTTTCCCAAACACCCNTTTTTTTTTTTTTTTGCGACACCGTGACAGTTAGCATACTGCAACAAACCCCACCGTCACGAGGCCAGTGTCCACTCACCTACGTAGCAAAAGCTACTATTTGTTATTTCACTCTTTGGCCCTACTGCCATCCGGGCTTTCATTAATCAAACCGACCGATGCCGCTCTTTACTCGTCACTTGACATTTTTCATGCGACCCGACAGACACATACTTATATCCACATGACACACATATCACACACGTATAACAAGACCGAAGAGACATTCCTGCTTTGCCCATACGATAGCGGTCATCGTACCGTTGTACGAGGCCAGCAACGGTCACCGCTCTTTTCTTAATCGATCCCTCTTCCCGTTATGATGACCGGTGGCAAGATTATATGTCGAATCATTCAAGAGATGAATAAATGTCTAATATTATTTAATCGAGATTTTTTAATCGTTGAATTTTAACTTCTTGAGCAAAGAAGCATTCCTACCATTCCGACATCCAATCAGCCGTGATTGGATGTCGAAACAGACGAACCTCGGCGTCTTATGAAACGGATATTCACCGATGGCTCCCCGAGCGATACATGTGATCAGTATCGGGGTTGATATGATGTGAGAAAAAAAATCAAATCACTGTCCAGGCTACACTTTTATTCCGCAAATATTTTTTAGGTCGTGCGGCGTATGCGTGATTGCAAGGAAACAAGCAGATGGCTAGAACGTGACAGGCAGATCGCGTCAGTCAGAAAAGCTACATTTGTCGTTCCTCGACACTACACTTTTTACAATATGTACTCTTTGGACTGTAAATACCTTTGTATATGAGGTTGGAACACACAGAGAACGAGTTTACAAAAAACAAAGAAGAAAGGGGTAAAAGGGGATGATGAGAATGAGGATATGGTGCACGATAAGCCCGACCTAGCTCTGCAATAATCTTGTCGCTTTTTCTCTGCTTTACGTTCTTCTCCTCTCTCTATACATATATACATTTCTCGAAGGACTTTGCTATAACGCGAACGTTATTTCTCACACTCTATATACGTTCTGCTGCTCCTCGTGGTCGTTATTCTATGATGACCAACAGCAGAATACGAGCTTTCAGACTGAACTCACATTTTCTCTCTGGGAATCGGCATATTTTTATATGACATACGAGCTTGTATATTTAAGGCCGATCTGACTTTCCGAGATGTGCTTTTGAAATTATGATACTTTGCGAACTACGCGAACGCTACGCGATGCTGTAGCGCGAATTTCTTTGTGTCCCTTGCATATTTGTATCATCATCGATCGGACCCTGCTATAATGATTGACACGGTGCCGCTGTTCCGGTGTTTCAATCCCAACTTATAAAACACGATGAAAATATTACGTTGTATAATTTTTCCCGAGAAATTCCCTGTGACCATGTTTCATCAAAAAGCAAACATTACATTTTACGCTACGACAGTTCGTTCAAAATTATCAATTATTTTCCGCCTGACAATGCTTAATTAATCCGAACAACGTCTGCTGTACTTTAAACCCACAAGCATTTCGTGTTTACACGGAGGATTATCTTTTAAATAGCATATTCATATTTTTGTTTTTAAATCTCATTACAGTGCGAGAAGTAACTCTGTCCGAGCTCAGGGACTCCGTAGCGAGGTTACGTGACAGAGTTAAGCTGGTGTGCAGGACAAGGGGCTCACCACCCCCACAAGTGCACTGGCTCAAGGACGGTGTACCTCTGCATCCGCGCAGAGGCCTGAGAATTCAACACAAGCGGTGAGTCTGACATAATACGTACTCGTACTACTTATACTTGTTCAGTGATAATACTGACACACACTCCACAGAAATAATCACATGTGCCTTTGAGTTGCCTGGATATATTTCTGTGTAAGCGTATGCGCCGCTACACGCGCGCATTTCTGTGTATGGCGAACATTCTACAGAGGAAGAGGATAGGTCTGTGTTATATCGTGATGAAAAAACGCTCGTGCCCGCCGCCCTCGAGCACCTCGAGATGCATGATAATGTCTTTGAAACGCGTTGCATAATCCTCTTTTTATTCTCCATTTTTTTTCACCCTCATATTAACTTTCCGAAACGCGACACTATGCGCTCTTTTCTCGCCAACTTTTTCGCACTTTCTCGGTAACTCGTAGGTAGAGGAACGACGGAGTGAATACAGAAATGAACTTTCGTTGCACGCTCGTCGTACCAGTTTTTTTTTCGTATACGAGTATCTCAGTTCGTATATGCGTTTATGTGCACATGAAATATTGTGCCACGTGTGTGCATCTTCAATGCACACACGTGGCAATGGAAAAAGGGACGCGTATGATACGTAACAAAACCTATGGCTATCACTTCTTGTCTGGCCTTTACATGCCGACGTATAATTTGAATGCAAATAGCACTTTGAGAAAGGAACTGAATTGAAAAAGTTGGAAACAAAGTTTCATGTCCTTTTAACTTGTGTCGTTAGACTAAATTTTCATCGTTCATCCACACGCGATTGAATAATCGAGAGCCAATCGTTGTAATCGTTCAACAGCAGTCATTCAATTCTCCGCTCAACTCATCCAAAAAATATACTTTATTGTTTACACGCTTCCCCGAACTCGTTTTAATCATACCAAGCTGCACTGTGCAAAACGCAGATGTTAGTGTGTGCGTGAGCTAAGCCGACGCATATCTGGCGCGATGCCCGTGTCCGTGCAACTACTTTTTACACGGCGCTTCACGTGTCAAACTTTCCGATAACGGACCCTCTGTAAATTGGGTCACTATAAGCTACAACGGACTCACCGTTTCAGCCCTCGAAGAAATAAAATGTTCGATAAAATCGACATACATTTTGCATTTTATTTCCACGATTGCATTGACATTTATTATGACAGGGAAAAGAATACAGATGTATAAAATTCTCGATCGGTACAGCCATTAGAAATGAAAAATTCTTCAAAATCAGATCAAGTTGAAAAGTCGTTCGTAGAAATGAATTTTTAATAAATTTTTTGACATGCTCTGGAATACTCCATATGCACGAATATAAATACTTCAATGTACCGTAGAGAACGACAACATGGTCTCGCCACCTCCGTGTATTTAATTATTTCGCTATCACGCTACACGTCTCGTTCATGTTGCATAAAATAAAGAGTATAAGAATAAAAGAGAGGAGAAGGAGTCTTCCGGAGCGTACAGTTGTGGGCGGTGCTGCATTAGACTTAGAGATGGAGAAAAAAGTGGTGAGGTTATTACAGAGGGAGAAAGACAAAAATACTTGTTGGCTACTATCCTTCGTCGTCACCGTCGTAGTCGTCGTCGTCGTCGTCGTCGTCGTCGTCGTTGAGGGTGAAGCAAGAAAGAGATCGAGAGAGAGCGAGGCTTCCCCTTGGTGTACGTCGACGATTTGCACTCTGTAAATCTTATCTCGCAATCACAGGCTCTAAACAGAATCACATGAACGGATATTTGTGCTTTCCCTTTATAATTATATTACATGTATATAATATTTATAACATACAAACACGAGGGTATTCCTCTAGAGTTACACGTACAAAGATTGAAAATTCTGATAGCGACGAACGAGATGTAGAAAGACACAATTTTGAGTGCTTTCCCATTCAGTAATGTAAACCTTTCCATATACATCGAGAGGTGTGAGTTGTCAAGTTCTACGTCAGACATTTTAACACGTAAAAGTATTTCGCAATCCGCGATCATTTAAAGCGAACGGTTCATATTGATACGGAGAGCCATTGCCCTCGATCATTCATAAACATATAGGTTTGTTCTTTCGAAAAATTCCACGATAGTTTCGAGAACATTGCCATTGGACTAGCCAAGATTCTACCGTAATAATTCTGGCAAAAAGCCTGTGGTCACACTTCTCCCACATCGTATGTGTACTCATACATTGCATGGACACGTATTCGTATTTCTTTACTATATATGCCTGCACTATAGATATAGAACCGTATAAATATCTTATGTGTAGCCGCTTCCTGAGCCAAAAGTTTCCCCGAGAAAGAGCAAGAGATAGGAAAAGAGAAGACTAGAGTTTCCTCCGGATTCTCTGCTATTCCACTGTAAATGAGTTTCTTCATACATATAGCGAGCAGGGTTGAGATGAGTCACTCGTGGTTCATGAGAATACCAGGCGCCTCAATCTTCTGCGACCAGCTCTCGTGAAATCTTCACGCATCGCTTATGCCAAGAGTTCCAAAACGTGTGATACACTGCGTTAGATATCACATTGTATTTAACAGATGAAACGTGCGCAAAAGCTTACGCGATTATATTTTACTTCAGATAACTCGATAATACAGTAAAATGTTGTTTGCAGCATCGTTGCAAAATTCATTTTCTAATTCTACGTCCTACGTAAACGGAAATGTTAACGAACAAGATATTCGCGAGTTTGTTTTGTTTCCGAACTCATTATGGAAAGAAATTCATGGAAACAACGTAGCAAAACGATCGAAATAAAAATGATTTTCCATTTATCGAAGTTCGTCTCGTAAATAGAGATACGACGAAAAAATTCGTATTTCATTTCCTGCCCTCGAGTATACTTGGGAATGGGCCAATCCCATCATCGAGTCTGTAGGGTGTTTTTTTCTTGTCTTGATTTTATCTCTTGGGGATAGCTCGAAGGGATGGAATTTTTCCACATGTATCTATACATATTAATAGACCGTGCCAACAATAAATCAATATCTCCTTGAGCTTTCTGCCTGATGACAACCTTTTGTCGGTCGTATTATTCGTACAACTATTGCCTCCTTTTTTTATCTCTACTTTGAGACCTGGCAGGATTTATGATCGACCAAGGACTTGCTATCTTCTTAGCTCGCCTCTTTCTCGCTCGCTGTACTTCGTCGGAGCTCTCTCTATCGCTCTTCGCTTATTGTCGTGGTTTATTGCTCCCAATGGTGTTGAACTGGCTCGGTGGAACATGGAAGGGTCAAAACGAGGCTGAGTCTCGAACAGTCTCCGGTAAAACAAGTCCAGACAACCAGACTGCATATTCTATCTATGTACACGTGGTTATATAAATATATAGCACTCCAGGAGATTTGATTCTCTGGCGCAGTGTTGCAGCAAACGTGCATTATGACTCCTAAGAATTTTACACCTTGCTTAATGATCTTTCCGATACCCTCGTGAGTACTTCCGCTCGGTAACTAAGAGTACATATAGATATCGCTACTACGAGATACGTTGTCAATGAACTATGCGATAAAGTGCAAATAACTTGTTCCCTCTGAGCTCCGCAACCCGCACCCTCCGTTCCTTGAGTTGTAAATACAGTGAACATCCTACAAGACATGCATCCTCTGCAGCTCCGTATTTTCGTTTTTCATGATAAAAAATGATAACAAACACGAGTGTTAAGTAACAGTAATCTCTGAATTATAAAACTCTGCTACAAAAATTGTGTTTGTGCCCTTCCCACAGAAAAACCAATCAACCAATTTTGATGAATCTTTCACAGGAATGAAGCTGATGAATTAGAATAGGTTTTGGGCTGTATTGCACTCCGATAATTCATTTTTGCTGGGAACCCGAACCAAAAAATCACATTTTTCCTCATATTTTCCACTTTCAAAGTTCATGACCAACTAAAAAATGATCATAAATCAAAAACCGTTAATTACCAATTCAAAGATAATTCGCAGATGAAGAGAATGAGCAGTAGCTGGAGTGCCAGTTTGTAAAAAAAAAAAGTTACAGTGATTTTCGTAAAATCAGAGTGTGACGATTTTGAAAAAAAATATTTGAACTTTCCATATTAATCTGTACCCTTCAGCGCCAACTAGGTGTGCTTGCGGGGCGAAGCCCGCAGGCACAGTAGGATTTTTATAAAGTGAATTAATACCCTGAAACCTCCTCACCAGGAAAATTATTAGAGATGAACCTTCGAAGAAAGCTGTGCGCGAGCTCCAAACGAGAGATGATAACCATTTCGAAATCGGTGCTAGAAACTCGAGTGCTTGGGAACTGAAGAAACTTGTTGTCATACGTAATTGCTGTTATTTTTTTTTCTTTGCGGAACGCGTTGTTCTCTGGAGATATTTAAAAGGCGTATACGCTCTAAACAAATGAATACCCAATGTAAACGCTCGTTTAGTTTTCGTCACAGTGCATAGACCGTGTAACATGTAGTCATCTACGACTTTATTCCAACGAGATATTTTGGCTGCTTTGATGTCAACCGAAAAGAGCTTTCCGCAAGATTGGTGGCAAAGAGAAGGATGGGGGAGGAGGTGCGGTGAAACGAGAATACGCTATTAAGGACATATATAATGCTAGTACACGACGGTACCCAGCGAGGTGTTGCAGAATAAGGCCTGGAGAAGGAAAAGCGAGAAAATGGAAGTGCTCGCGATGAGATCGTGTAATGACGTCCCTCTCTGCGGTCACCAAGCTCTCTCTAAGACCTTTTAACGACGGTTGGGGCTTTTGTCCCTTTGAGAAAGACAGCGTGTTAATGTGACGCTTGTCGTAGCTCATAACGAAAAAACTATGTGCTCCGTTTAATTAATTCGAAAGTCTGTCCGAAAAGCTGTGAGCCATTACGTGGGCTAAGAAAATCATGAACCATTCCCATCAGACAACCCAATAAATGTCTTGTTCCGGTTATAACCCCCAAATTCACTAATTTCCGCTGTATTAATTCTTCCATTAGATTTGGTCCATTAAATTTTCATGAATGATTTTTCATTGCGTTAAAGATTCCATGCTTCCTCCAGGACCAACTAAACTTTAACATCCAACTATACTGTGAGCCCCAAAGAATCCAAAGAACACTTTTCTCGAAGGAAACTACAATACGAATCGGTAATTGAACCAAAGAAGAAAGAACTCTGTCGCCAATCTGTTACGTGTTCTATTCCAGACGCCCCATACCTCTATACCTCAAGAACTGTACAGCGAACCTCAGGAGGAATGACTATTGTTTTCGATTTTTTCTCTCTACGTCAACACTGCAGTGCTTTTGTTCTGGTCGTGTTGTACATAACGCGTAGATATACGATAGTTTAAGTTTCAGAATCGTATGTGTCGGCTTTGAGAGTACTGAACAAACATTAAGGTGAGTAAGGTCAGGTGCGAAGGCAAAGAAGAGATGGGACAGTGCACAGAAGGATTTCTACTCCCTTAGAAAAGAGAGGATGGAAAAAAGTCTCTGAGGAACTCGGTGTCGCATCTTTGCTGGAACCTCTCTATTCGCCTTCTTTTAGACATTGCGCTCGTGTGGCAAGCAACTGGGATTGGGTCGGATATTTCTTTTCTAATCCTTTTTCTTGCTCGCTGGGTTCTTGGAGCTTTAGCAATCGCGATTGCGCACCAACATGCCGTAACACTAACGCTCGTAAGCGAAAAAGGGATTTTCTTTTCACCAAGTGCTCGGTGTAAAGATCGCTGTACACACCGTCAGAATCACCACCATCACTTCGTTGTATACTAACTGGCACTAAGATTGCACCAACTGCCTACAAAGATATTTCATTAACTCTTGCTACTTCGAACCTTTCACATGTTCGAGCTTCCACCCTTTTGTCACACACTATATTCACCATCTGAAACCTTTATATATAATATATATAAAACCGTTCTACAAAATTGCGTTTGTATCCTATTCACGCAACAACCACTGAACTAGTTTGGATGAATCTTTCACAAGAATAAAGCTCATCAATCAGAACAGGTTGTCGGCTGCATTGAATTCCGATAAGGTTTTTTTTTTTGGGAACCCGAACCAAAAAGTCACATTTTTCGTCATATTTCCCACTTTAAAGTTCACAAGCAATCGAAAAATAATAGTGAATAAAAAATCGCTAACTATAAATTCAAAGATAATTCGAAAACGAAGATAATACGCGGTAGCTGGAGTGCCAGTTTGTAAAAAAAAAGTTATAGTGATTATCGTAAAATCAAAGTTTGAAGATGTAAGAAAAAAAAGTTTAACTTATTTTCATATGAAACTAGGTAAGGAAAATCTTGCTGGAGAGAGCGCCACTGGGTGTGACGTCCGCATTCGTTATCGATTCTTCGAAACAATATATCAGGTATAATTATCGTAAAGAAACTTGTTCGTTGTCTTGTTAAATTAGACGGGACAGCAAGCTCAATATCCGCGTCAAGGTTTCCGAGTTTTAATTACTGGAAAGTCAGAGAACTCGTTGTTCTTTTTTGTTATGAAAATATTGAATAAAAATGTATCTAGGAAGGAAGGGTGGTTCGCTTTTTACTCCAATCATCTCAGCCGTGCGAACGCTCGTCGTTTATTTTTCCTTATTATATCCCAGCAGCCTATAACCCTCCTTTTTTCTCACGTACGGAGAAACTTCCGCTTGGTCGATCTGCACACCGAGATTAGAGCGCGAACCAGCCGGAGAGAAAAAGATTGGTGATAATAAAATTTTAATGGCTTAACTAGCCGAGAGACCGTTAAAGCCAAGTCGGCAATCGGCGTAACGGAGCTGAGAGCCATAAGAGGGTGAGAAGAGAACATTTTACTCGTTCTTTGCGCTTTTTTCATTGCGATCCCACCGGCCGCTCTTTCAGTCTCTCACTCTCTCGCTCTTCCCCTCTCCCTTGCCTGGACTCTATCTCTCTCAAGCCAAATTTAACTGAACCACTTTCCGCCCGCTTTGCTGAAGGAGAAGTCGTTCGAGAATAGGTACACGATAATCCTTGGATATTCCACCTTCAATGGGTGTTTCGGCACACTTTACTATAGTGTCGGAGGTTCCATGTAATACAATCGGCATTATTCATCGTTAATGAATAAAAATAAAGAGCCTACTATTCGGAAATACAAAATGAGATTAATTAAATGCAATTAAGACGAGCTTGATCCATCGTTCTGGCTTTTTTAATACTATCCTCATATTCAGTGACCAAAATTCTACAACTCCTTTGTAACGGTATTCATTAACGCTGATTATCTTCTATAAGTGTCCCGCCACATACTATTGGATTTCAATTGAAGGTAGAAAAATTAATCTAGAATTCGCCAAAATAAACGAAATATATTGGAAATGTTAAAAATAAAGCACGAATAAAAGAGAATTGAAGGGTCAAATGAAAATGAAAGTTCCGAATTAACACTTTTTCGGGTAGCTCTCCGAAGCAACGATCATGATTTTATTCAAACAGTGGCAATCACGTGGTTTGTAATTTGATAATGTTCATAAATCATTGGAATATCACTATCTCTATATTTGTGCCCTTTTCACACAAAAACTACTGAACCAATTTTGATGAATCTTCCACAGGACTGAAGCTCATCAATCAAAATAGGATCGAAATCAAAACCGCATCCTGATAATTTATTTTCTGTGGCAACCCAAACCAAAATTCGAAGGTGATTTGAAAACGAAAAGAACGAGTAGTAGCTGGCAGGCCAGTTGCATTGAAAAAAAAGTTATAGTGATTTTCATAAAATCAAAGTTTGAAAATTTTGAATTTTTTTTTTTAACTTATCATATTAAGCTACCTGTATCTTTTAGCGCCCAGAATATATGGTACATAAAGACTTTGACTATCCAATTACGTGTTTTATGTATTAATAATTATAATGTAATTTCGTAGTCTTCAAATACTCCGCTTTTATATCCTCGAACACTTTTTAACTTGATGAATTATAGAGAGTGTCTCACTGCTCGTTGGGCTTGCCGATTAAATGGGCTCTATGTACTTTATGCATGTATAAAAGTTGTTCGCAAGCTTAATAGCTTTGAGTTTTCGTCGAAATTCTCTCTCAATCGATCACCTATCGACCTGTTAAACGCGCAGTACGGAATTACTTATCGTTATATAGTTCCCAATCATAGTGCTCTGTTGTTGAAAGTACGGAAAAAACTTTTCTGCCGACTCTCAACGTTTTCTCTCTTTGCCTCATTTTCATTCGTCTCTCGCCGCCGTCTCTTTACGCCGCTGTGACTTCGCTCTGGCATCGGTTCAACCCCGTTCCATCCGTTCGAGCCGCCATTTCCATCATCCAACCTCAGCCCCCCTCTTCTCACATCTCCAAATCCTCGACCACGATTGAACGCAAACTTTCATCGTTTTCCCGATTTTTCAAACGTGAATTTATCGCTTTGACGCTCCGTAACGAAGGCGGGAGAGAGAGAGAGAGAGAGAGAGAGAAATATCAAGGATAGAAGTACGACAAACAACTATCCTTTTTCCACTTAATCGATATGTTTTCGAATGTAGTGCTCCAATTACGATCATGTCAAATTTCACTGAATAACAACACGGAAACAGAAGCGTTAATATGATAACAAGTCTATTTGAAAAAATGAGTGAAAGTTGCGTATTTCGTTTTCGCCAGAGCAAGTTCGTCATTGTTGTTTCTTGTTTATTGCTATTTTTTAATTGGTCATCACATATCGAAACGTATGTATGCCAAGTAGGAAACCTGAAACAGCCGGGTGAGGATAATGGGCAAAGGGTCACGATTGACAGATCGTTGATTAATATCCAATCCTCATTCAATTTCAGTTGAATTAACAGGGGTGCGCAAAATCGAGTAAACTCGAGTCTCGCCCGTGCGTTTGTATCGATTTGAAACGCACAGGCTAATTGAGAGGTAATTTACCTCACGTAATAACGAATTTCCAATTAACCTATCCACATTTACTCGTGTATCTCACAAATGGCAGCCTAGCGTGAAGTCCGTGTACATGCAATAAAGATGAAGGAATAAAAGAACAAACTATAGCAGATGTCATTTTAGATTATTCCGCTCATTTCGTACCATGATCATCCGATATATACATAGCAGGCAAAAGGAGAAGCTCGCACGAGTGTATCCAGAACGAATGGGCTGTCGTCGGCTCAACGAGACCACCAGGATTCTGACGCAATATTTGCCACAGGCAAACATGATGCTGATCCGTCGGACGAGGGATGAAAGTAAAGAGGAGAGCGGGAGGAGTCAAAAACAGCATCCTTGCTGGGGAAAGCACCATTGCGAATACCAGCGACATCTTGCGTGCTCGCATTCAGAATTCAAATACAATCGTGTATATTCAAGTTTGAAAATTCAAGCAAATTTTTATTTGTACACCAAGGGAATTTTGTCCCAAGGTTTGCTACGTTGACAAATGTCCGCAATGTGACATTTTTTTCGAAATATAAACAGCGCACACTGTAGTTGACGACTCTTTATGTTGACTGTTGAGAAAAGTTTATCGATTAAATACAAACTATCCCCAAAATATTCTCGGAACATTCCTTTGAATACAAAGTTGTCAAGAAAAACAATGAAAATCAGTTGTCCATTTTCTATCTAGAACGTAAAAGATTGAAAACAAAGACTGACGTGCTCTCTATAGCAATGTCTGAACATAAAATGCTGCAAAAATGAATGCTTAACACCCGGATATGGAGGAAGTGAAAAATGTACTGACTAGAGGCAAAATAGAAGAGGGGAGATCGAGGACCCTGCATAAAAACCCGAGTACCCTAAAATTTGCATAGTGCACACAAACTATCTCACATTTTACCGATAAATATAATTCAGGCTGGAATTCCCCTGTTGAACGCGTGGCATCCCTGGGCTTGGCACGGGTCGAATGCAGATTTACGCAAAACAGAATTCCAACCCTCCTGCCCGGCGATATCTATCCGTTCCTGCTTACAAAGCTTGGTTTTGAACGATCGAGAGAGAGAGAGAGAGAGAAGCGTGGATGCGGTGGTTAACGAAAAAGGCACATGAAACGTTGTGTATACCGTGAAGAGGATGAAACAAAGTACGTTCGGGGCAGTCACTGCGAATTTTAATGAAAGAGAATGAAAGTGAAAAAAAAGCGGGAGAATGGCAGCTGTTGACGAGAGAATTGTTCGAAAGTGATATCGTGTGCGGGTGAGTACTTCTAAACACATATTGGGGTAGCCCACGCCGATGCTCGTGGATGGGGAAAAAATAATTCTCAGCCCCGGGATGTGCATGAAAAAACTCATGATATAGCAAGCACTCTTTCGCTACGTTCTCTGAACATCTCGTTTAATGTGCGTTTTCCCGTCAAACTCGAGAGCTGCAGAGAGCGAGAGAGAGAAAGAGATAGAGACGCTCTCGAAGTGGACAGCTCACTGCACAAACTGCAAAATCATCGACACATTCGCAACATTCGTGTTCTCTGCCTCGAAGTATCAGCAAGCGGAATATGCATCGATTTTTTTACCTTTGCATGAATCGCGATGCAGGAAACGTGAAAAACTTTCGCGTGCAACGTGAAAGTTTTTACACCTCAACACATATTCCGAAGTTCCCCTTATTAATTTCCCTACTCATTAGCATAAGCTTGGCTCGATAGGAATCGAAGTCGGAATCATGACGTTAACTGGAAGTTCCATACTGAATTTCATGCAGTATTTACAATTTAAAAACAATTACGAGATTTTAGAATGTTGGTTCAGGAAATTGCATCAGTGTATATCAGAAACCGTACGCGGACCACTGGACTTCTATATACACTGGAGGTTAGTATTCCTTGAGAAAGCTTTCAGTATTCCTAGACAATCGGACCAGTATCCCTTGAGAATTGGCTCAATATTCTCGGGAATCCGCCGAATGTCTCTCGAAAACCTCACTCCCAAAATAATACAGGAATCTCATCAGGTACTGTTTGAAATTCTCATAATCCAAATAAACCCAAAATCAAACTATCCCTCGGGGTTTAGCTCATACATAAATCAGCAGAACACGAAGCAGACTGACAGATGTAGCGGCGCATTTTGTTGAATATGTAAAGAAATAATCGGTTGTATATTCTAACCCGAAACGGAATAAGAGGAATGCAACTGAACCTGATAGGAAGCTATCTGATGTTCGCATATTTATTTATTAGCATGCAAACCTGCAACCAATCGCGAATCATACCAAAGAGGTGAAGCCAGACACGGTCTTATATCTCCTGGCGGATATAGTTCGCTTTTTTGGACGTAGGCCAAATGCGATTAAGTCACCCTTGCCTCGAGCGAAAGAATAAGAAGGCGGGAAGGAAGGATCCAGGTTGCAAGTTTTAAAAAATTGAGTATAAGGGTATATAAAAAAAAGGAGTCAGCGCCGAAAAGCAGGAAATGAATGTACGAGCCAAGGGTAAAATGCAGTGAAAGAATTGAAGTGGAAAAAAAAATTGCCAGCTAGTGTAGATGCGGACTGTTGGCGATGAACGAGACGAACCGATATACTGGGAAAACCGATGATGAAACCTGTGTTCTCTACGAGGACTTTTCCAAGGGCCCTTTTTCGGTTCTCATCTCTCTTGATGTATCGCTACCGCTGGAAATTTTCCAACGCTATGTCACGTCGCGGTCAACGGCTTTTTCGTTAATCCTTCAATCACATCAGACATCCGTGCGAGATCCATGAGTTCAAATGAGATTCCCAAACACTCCGGATCTCAGAGTTTTCCAGGTCGATGCTATTTTTCTCGCCACCGTGTCGTATCGAAAACGTATATCATTCATTGTCGCCTGAAGAGTTGTGATTCGCGCGGTCAGAGAAAAAAAGAAATTTCGATAATCGTGACGAAAGCTCATGAAAATATTTGTAGTAGTTTCACCAATTTCGGAGTTGCCTGAGTGGAATGACTCGCGTGTACAGAAACTCGTTCATGAAGATAGAGCGTGATTAATAAACTGTGACTCGAATGCCCACAGGCCTGCAAATAAGGCGCAAAACAAAAGTAGAAGCCGCATAGGTATGAACAGAGAATGTATAATGCACGTTGTTCCAAGATACGAGCAAATTTGCGCTTATATTTTCGTATATACGATGCTACCTAACTCACCAATTAATTCTGGTTGTCTTCATCAATTTCAATTAATAACTTACTAGTGTAGTTCTGCCGAAAGGATCAGTTGGCAAGTCTGCGGAAGCAGTACGCTGTATTAACGTTTCGTGAACCTTTCCACACCTCACGTGCCAAGTATAGAAACCATACGTACGCATATTTGTGGATACAAACCTACACACATTCATTCCCTTTTGCTACAATCATTAAACAGCTTCTACTGGCTAACGATATATACTTGTTTCTACGTATGCACACGCATGCTCCCACGAATATTTGAGACACGAATGCAGCAGGTACGAGCCGTTCAATTTAACAATTTCAACGAGGCACCGCTTATGATTAATTATATTATTAATAGTCCGTTAGATCCGCTGTTATTTTAGTCTCTTAAATTTTTAATTGCACACGTAGTTTGCTTGGATCGCTGTGCTCGTGGGTGAAAAACGTGAGACTTATAAAATTTCCCAATTACATAACTGAGTATCTTAGAGTCTTCAATTTTCTCGAAAATTTGTTTGCACATTCTATATGTTGAAATTTGTTTTGCGATACATGAATTTTTCACTTTTCTGTGGATAGGTATATTTATACGCAGCATCAAACAATATTCAAGGTTCAGAGTATCGAGCCGCCGCAGGGTATATTCCCCAGTATCTGGCATATCGCGAATACGTAGAACAGAACATAGTGCTAGATGAGATTTTTGTGGATTAGCGGTGCACAATGCAGTCCAATGGGCTGTTCCAATACAACAGAGGGTTTAAATTTCCGGGCGCTATTTTCCACACAGACGTTTTACTGTTCCATGCAACTGAGATAGGATCAATTTTATCGATGATCGCCAGGCTGAATAAAAAAACGAAAGGTACGTGGAACGAAATGGAAAAACGGTCATTTTAATCACAACACCGATATTTCCTGTGATGTCCAGCAGCAGCGTAGCTTTCAGCGAGATGAAAACATTCGCGTGATCCAATAAAATGGAACCTGGCAATATGTCTTGAGATCGCTTGGATCGTTGCCCCTGCGGGAGCTCGATGTTTTTTCTCGTGCAGTAAACCCAAAAAACCGTGAAGGTAGTAGTCTCGCCACAGTCGCATTCAAAAATTAACTTTTTCGTCAATTTTTATGGAGGAAATGGACAAAACTCGGCGAACTCTCTGAAGATGTTTCTGTTGAATTTGCATTTGAAAAAAATTGTAACAAATATATACACTATTGGAAAACTTCGTTAACAAATTTTTCCAACGATACAGTATTTTCATTGGTCAAGGCAAGTGTTTCGATTGTGGACGCGGTTTGATATTTTCTCTAGCGAGCATGATCGGGTCTATGGCGAGAGTAGTCTCAGTCGTTTTCACCACTGAGTATATAAGTTTCACGTTAACGGTAGAAGACGCGATTCCGTACGGACGATATAAATTTACCGCGTCGTGAAGTTCTTACTCACGCATTTCTGGCCGATGTCTCTCAAGCCGGCACCCCCTGTCTAACCCCTCGGAGTGCTTGCAAGTCGTATTTATTTAGATTCGCGACAAGGTCCACTCGCGATCCCTCTCTTTCGAGAGTTTTTCGTTTCTCATCCCATTTCCTCTTGCGGATGAGTCATCCGAGTGAATACGCGTATAAGCACAGAACCAAAGCCGAGGGAAGGCAGAGATCGTGAGGTCGACGAGAAGTAGAGAGGATTTTATCACAGGGAAAACGACGCGAAGGAGGAGGAAAGAGAGAGAGAGAGAGAGAGAGAGAGTGATAGAGGCTGGCATAAATTCTTCGACGGTATATATGTATGTATACATGTCACACTCACTATATATGTGTGCATGCGAGTCAGGACGCGACTCATGACGTTTGCCAAGATTCGGATTCAGCGAGACTTGTCCGCAGATGTGAATATTATATAACTGTTTTGAAGAATGTTTAATTCAATTAATTTACGTTCTGTACAGTGCGTCATGATTGAAAAATGTATGACTGCCAATTAAAGGCGGTGTTAAGCAATGAATAAAACTGTCATCGGTAGGTCGGTAGGTTGTATGAGCAATTGTTTGTGTGCGTATAGATAAATGGAAGGAAAAAGTGGTATATTTCATTTGCGATGTTCTCGTGCGAGGTTATTATTTGCTATAATTAATGATGATGAAATTATAGCTGTTGTGTTCTGTTGGAACGATGCACGAGAAGGTTTGGGATAAAAGCCCGTGGGCGTGCAACTGATGCGATAGAAGAACGAAAATTAACGAGACGAAGACTAGAGCTTCTATCCACTTGACAAATTAGGAAGAGAAAGCGACCGAGCAGAGGGTGTGAAAGCCTCGCGATATATTACACACAAGGAGGAGATTATCAGACACGCACACGGTTAACGTGTAAGGTCACTGAGCAAATGATGCTGCGTTAATACAGAGTTCACAAAGGCCAGGGGTTGAAGGACTTCCGCTTTTTCAACGGGACAAGATTGGCTGCAAGGTGATAGTGAGCTTCGCATACAGTGGAAGCGCTAGGAACGGGGCAAAGAGAGAAAGAGATAGAGAAGAAGAGTGTGATGAGACGCGGGTTGAAAGAAGAGAACGCTGCTCGACACACGGCATTGCCCACAAGCCACTTGGTATGTTCCAAGTCCATAAGAACGATATTGGATTTTCCTTTTCTTCGTGGCTCCTACTCGAAGTCGAACGGGGCTCGTGAAGCCCTTTTGACTCGACGATCTTTCTCTCTCTCTCTCTCTCTCTCTTGGAGCCTCTCTATGACAGTAGCTTTTTCTCTGTTTTCTCCCTTTCTTCCTCTTTCTCAAGGACATTCAACTTTTGTTCTACTTCAACTAGTATGTCACGAATAAAAAAACGCTGCATCTATCTTTCAGGTTCCTACACACGTTTCTGAGGTACTCGACGCCCCGCACACCTTTATTCCACGATATTCTCGTTTCACGCAAAACCCTGTAAAATCTTTGAATATCGCTCAAGATGATACGTCACCTGATGTGCCACACCAGTCTCCCTCGTCGATCCATATGTACATACATATACTATCAAGATCTCAAAATCTATGCCAAAAACATGCAGTTCGAGCACAGCTCGCTTCTCTCTTCTTTTCTCTGGAGACGTTCTAACACGTATATACACTTATTTTTATGCTAGAAAAATTCAGTGAGCACATACACTAAAGCACGTAGCCTCGCATTTTTACTCTCACACAAAATACATTCTTGTACTCTACCCGCTTCGCATCTACAAAACATTACACTATGCTCGGATTCCCGAAATATGAAGATGGAACTATATAAATATATAACCGAATGCTGGAACAAGACAGAAAAGAGATATTCAGCGTAGGAATGACACCAGCCTGGAAATAATAATCCAGGACCTGAATAAAATCGTAGTCGAGGTAGGTGAAAAAAAACTCGCAACCCGGTAGAGGCCACCAACCAAGTACAAAGTCTCAAGCACACAAACTTCACACCACGAAGTCATGGAATAGTTGACAAATCTGGGGCATCGTCATCCTGCACGAGCCACGAATGGTCCCAACAAATTAAGACGGAACGATAAGTCGTAATACGATGATTTTGAAACGGTCTTCGTATTATTCAAGTAACTCTACTCGTCACAGTTTAACGTCATGCGAAGATCATACATTAAACTTTCGGGCACGTTGTAGATATGTAACTAATTATTCTGATTTCTTTATAATTATTCAGAAGCTCTGCATGTAGCTGTGAAAGTTGATCGCAAGGACGTGTGAAATTGATGGAATCTCCGAAATACGCACGAGAGAAATCGAGAGAAATATTGCGAGTGTCTAATGAAAAACTTAGTCATTTCAAAGTGCATGGCTTATTCGGACTTTTGATTCTTTGTCGTCAGTTTCTTCGGGTCTCGATGCTCACAGCTCGATCACATCGAAGAGAAAATTCAACTGGAGTAAAGATCGAGTTATAGAAAAGATTCGATAGAATGGTATCGGGAAAAGGGTTGGGAGGGACATCGCGACTCTCGCTAAAGATCCAGAGTGGACGATCGAGATTAAGAGCTCAAGAGAGTTACCGGAGAGGGAGGAGAGGCTCAGAAGCAGAGAAAGCTCGTGTGAAACCGAGTCAGCGAAATAAATAGAAGAGAGAGTCAGCAGTTAGGAAGTACAGAAGTGGACCTTGAGACGAGGGTGAACGAGACCAAAAAGACGGTAGTAGATGGGCATGTCGTGGTCAAAAAAAAAAAATTACGACGACGAGAAAAAAAATCTGCTGCGGTCTACACGCCACAGGCTTATCTCTATAAGGGAAACCCCGTGACGTCCCAGGGCTGCTGCTTCCACTCACATTCACTTTCCCGGGTTCAAGGTTTAACTTCGTGTTATTCATCTTAACGTTGGAACAGAAAAGTTTCTAACTTTTTCATCATTATTACGGTACTCCGGTGCTAAAAATTTTACCCCTGTGAATCATAAATAAAAATCGAATTTTCGGTTGTATTTTCTTCATTTTTGTATATATCGCATTGTCATGTAAGAGAATAACAATTGACGATCGTTAACCATTACTAGCCGTTCCTGTGGGCTTCGCCCTACCGCACATCTAGTTGGCGCTAAAGGGTCCAGCTAGCTTAATATGAAAAGGTAGAAATTTTGTTTTCAAAATGTTCAAATTTTGATTTTACGAAAATCGGTATAACTTTTGTCGTTACAAACTGGCACTCCAGCCAGCACTCATTATCTTAATTTTCGAATTATCTTTCAATTGGTAATTAGCAGCTTTTGATTGATCATCATTTTTTAGTTGGTTATGAACTGTGAAAGTGAAAAATATGAGGAAAAATGTGATTTATTGGTTCGGGCTCCCAAAAAAAAACCCAAAGACAATTTTGTAGTCGAGTTTTATATATTTAGAGATAAGATACTCGATGGCGCTCATAATTTGATTGAAAACGCTGACGAAGAATGTGTGGAAATGAAAACCCTTGCCGAAACATGAGTTTATTCGAGAGACTCGGCCAAGTAGCAGTGACGAAGCCACCAGCAGCGTAGTAATGCTACGAGGGCAGTAGTGTAATCGCTGGGGCATCGAATCACAGGACGTTGAGAGATCTACGGGCGAGTCATCCACGTGCACGACCCAAATAGCGGCCACTTGAGCGAGAAACGGAAGTGAACGACGCACGAGCGAATGAGCTTTGAGCTTGGTGTTATATATTTGAAAAAGCTGCAAGCGTTTTTAGCCAAGACGTTGCGAAAGTAAATGAGTGAAAGTCTCTGAATCTCACACTTTTATTTTTCTTGAAATTAAATATCTACTCACATATACGTTTCTGTAATTATGAGCGTTCATAGTTTCAAGATGGAAAGAAACATCGACAGCGTCCCCAAGACCGCGACGATCGTTTTGCGAAGGCTGGAGTTCTAAACCTGAGAGTTTCAGAGCCACTCATATTCGCTCCTCTTCATAGTGAACATACGTAAGAATGTCCATGCACGCGGGGATGAAACTGACTGGATAGCGACAATTTTCCTTTGAGAATATAAATAGAAAATATGAGATTTACGCTCCACGCGTCTGTAGTCCAGAAAACTTGTATTATATGCATAAAATACTCAGTGAAGCTAAAGTCCGGACTCTATACCGAAACAGACAGTCTTTCTCGTACACTTGATTTGACCATCGAAGCATATATGGCATGTATGCAAACACGTTTCAGTGGTTTGGTTCGCAGCCACAGGGTTTTCACGAAACCGCACTTCTCCCCATTGTGGCCAAGTTTCTACATCGCACGTACTCCAAATGTCGATAAGCTTACGGATTCTGTACGTGTCTTAAATCAGTTAACCGTAACCGAGTGATTTCCTTGCGATCTTTGGAAGTTTAAAACAAAAAACGATCGACACTGGATTTTGCATGTTATTTGCTGTCTTTGCTACCAAGAAAAACTTGCAAGGCAATTCTTCTTCGTACGGAATGGGCTGACGAACGAAATTAAGAGAAATCACCCCATTTTTTGGCTAGAAACGAAAACCCCGTGATGTTATACGGCACTGGCGTTTACCGGCGGGACAGAGACTAAAATTAGACAGCGGCTTCGAAAGTGAATCTCACGACCAAGAGATGTGTAGAACTCTCGCGCATAGAACCATCTTTTAGATTATTAAGTCGTTTGCTATTTTATAATCGTGGTAAAAAAGTCTTTCCTATAATTTTCGAGTCAAATGATGCTGGGGTGTCAAGCGGTGTAGGTGAAAGGAGCTAATAAATGCGGAGGCACAAAGGATTGAATTAAGTACTCAATAAACCGTTTTTATCGTTCGGCTTAGTAGTTTTAGTTATTTTATTCTCTATGGGAAGTTGCCCATTGATAATAATGAAATTTATTATTGGATAACTGAACATAGAGGAGCGTCGATGCTTGAAAAAGTAGAGAATAATCGCGTCTGAGAAACGGGAGAGAGTCTCGGAGAAGGAAGACTGGGAGGGTCGATCCTTTTCATGCTTTCTCGCCAGTTTGTGGATAGGGCGTCGAGACGGTACAAGGAAGCAGCAAAGAAAAGCGATGGTTCCAAGTTAACGAAAGAAGAGCACGGGTTTCAAGACGAGAAGAAGGAGAGCGCAAGAATGAAAGTGAAAAATAGAATGCGAGACTCCATTCAGCGAGAAAGGGCATTAACACGACGAGGGCAGCAAGCAGAGCTCATGCCCCAAAAGAAAACCATTAACTGCGCTTCTACGTCAGGATGGAAGGAAAACAGGGACGCAATGCTGTCGGCTGTATCTACGTGTGTGTATGTGTGTGTGTGTGTGTGTGTGTCTGCAACGTACCCCACGTGTGGTTAAAAGAGAACCATAGGGTGAAAAAGAGAAAAAGAAAGAGCGGGAGAGAGAGAGAGGGGGGCCAGAGGGTTGGAGGTTTCGCGAGAAAGGACGCGAATGGGTTTCAAAGGTACAAGAAGACTGTGAAGCTTTTGTAGATGAGGCATGAGGAGGGAGAAAGAGCTTTTGCCGTTTCCATTACAAGACGGATCGTTCGCCAGCAGTGACCGGAACAGCATGTACATTGCAAACTCTCATGTATAGTAATGCGGTAAGGTAACACGGTTGTACACACGGTGAACTGCTGCCATTCACGAAGAGCAAAGAACGTGTGGGATATTGTAAGCACAAATGCACCTCAGAAAATTCCTTTTCCAAAGTCGATACTATACAGAAAAGTGAAATACTATTCGATTTTCATGCCCCCATGTCACGTTCCTCGCTCGCGCTCTGTCGTACAGTAACGAATGAAAGAGTGCACTCGAAAACTATTTCGCGAATTTTCTATGTGGCAATTAAATTGTTACGCATGCAGATAGTAAATGTCATTGCACACGGGGAAAAATTTGCCGGAATCCGATCCAGTAAAAAAATTGCGAAAGCTCCGCTGGCTTCCTGCGTGCTGGGTATAACGAGCATGAATTTTTCTTCTCGCAACCCGTAAAGCGTGGCTGCCTGTATACATCGTGCCATGTACGTATGACTGTACATGTAAATATCAATTTGTTATCAAATAAAGGTTTATCATCGGTCGCTTTTGTTTTTCCTTCGCAAGCGGCTGAATTTCTGTGTTTATTTTTGTTTTTCAGCAAAAACGTGCGAGGTCATGATTTATAGTTAAATAAATGGGTTGAATAGTCAGCCGTGATCTAGCAATAAATTGGTGTATGCCGCGGCGTGGCCGGCTCCCTTTTACCAGCAGCACTTTGCCTCGCCAGTGTAATCGTATTTTTCTTCTTTCGAAGCCAGAGACTCGTCTATATTGTGCTTGCGCCCGTTTCTCCACCGCACCTAAATTCTGGCGTGGAAAAAAGAAATTAAAAAAAATAATAGAAGAAACGGGTAGAGAGTGAGAAAGAAGAAAAGTGAAGGCGGAAGATAGATAGAGAGAGAGAGAGAGAGAGAGAGAGGGAGAGAGAGCGAGGAAGAATAAGAAAGAGAAAGTCGATGAAAAAAGGAAGCTGGTGGATAAAAGGAAGATGCGAGGAAGCAAATTAAGCGTAATGCGCCTCGTCTACCCCCAACTCGTTCTCGCTTGGCAACCACCATGAGGACCAAGCACTAGGGTCTGTAACGCGCTGCCGCGGGCGAACCGGAACAGTTTCACGACCAGGAAAACCTGGCACGAAGTAGTAATACCTGTAACAAAATAGCGGGAATATATAGAGAAAGAGCAGAGAGAGAGAGAGAGAGAGAGAGAGAGAGAGAGAGAGAGAGAAAGAGAGAGGGGGGGTGGAGCCATCTCTCGGTGCATGCGACCACACACATTGTGGCGCGTCGTGTGGCAAAAATGTCGAGTCCCAGATGACACCCGTCTCTCTCACCTCATTCGACTACCCCCTCAATATAACCCTCGTGTTCACTTACTCCCTCTAGCTAAGCCAACGAGGGTTGACGATAGCGCGATGTAGAGAGAAAGAAAGAAAAACAGGCGAAAAAATGGACGAAAGCGCAGAGCTGAGTTTATAACGCGGTGGAGTGAGCCAGAGATAGCAAAATGAAAGCGAGCAAAAGGATGAATATAACAAAGAGGGAAATAACAGCCGTGGCTGGTTGCACACACGAGGCGCGTTTAATAACGCGCTCTATTCTCTCGCGGTATTTCGAGAGGGGGACAACGTGCAAAAGCTTCTGGTACTCTCGTTCCTTGTTGGTCTCAAGCGCAAAAAAACAAAATCAACAAAAAGAATCACCACCTTTTCTGCAGTCACGTCGTTCATATATAGAAATTTGGCACGTGTGCGATTTATTTTGTAAAGTAAAAAAGATGAAACCTGCTTTAATTAAACGAAGAATAGTCACTTCATTGATTAATAATCTCTGAGGAATTTCTAATGTTTCTTGAAATGTAATTTCTATTTATAACTGCAGGCTCAAATTTTCAATAATTGCATGGTTCATTGGACGGAGTAATCGCCTCATAATATGGGAATATTCTATGCTGTGTCAACGCACAGACTCACAAGCTTGCGATCGATAAAGGTTCGGTATAGGGTCTTAAATTATTACGTATTCGGTCATTAACACAGTTAAACCTTGCATAATCCAAACATGCGATTTCCGCACAACTCAATGCTCTCCCGGAGCATGCCCGGAAGCTTGCTTCCTGCTCCATCTGTCGCCGTTGTTACATTGCTGGAAACGTACACTCTATATATTTCGGAAATCCTCTGCCTGATGAAACATAGAGATAGAGGGAGAAAGAGAGAAATGGAAAGAGCGAGAGAAAACGCTATGTTTGAATGCATCAACGACGTACGACGGTGTCAATGACATTATTTTTTAACACAGTTTTCGTAAAATAATCGTTAGTCACTTTTCATGATGAATTTATCCAATTATCCACCAGGCTACGTGGAAAAAATATTGAACTCAATCCTTGAATCGTTAATTTAGAGGGGTAACGCGGTTAGCGAAGGCGCCACGGGAGTATCATGAAAACGTTTGCCGCCGCGGTGTAGACTCCACAGGCGTGTATGTATGGCCGCCTATACGTGGATACATTTATCAGTCATTACAAAAGCAGCGCCCGTCATTAATTTATCAATTTCTGGAAATAGCCAAAGCAAGAGAGAGAGAGAGAGAGAGAGAGAGAGAGAGAGAGAGGAAAGGGGTTGTGACGAATAGGTGGAATAACGAGGGAGCCCGAGAACTCCGAAGCGATTCACGAGAGGGCTCTCTCGTATGACGTGTCGAGCGGCCCAATGCTCAAGCGCCTATATACACAGAGGGATCCATATATACGGTGTGTGTCAGGGGTTAAGCTTCACGCCAGACAGTTTGTCTCGGACCTGCCATCGCGCGACCCGAGCTTTCAGAATTCCAGTGGTTTCTACCCAGCGAATAGAACGAACATATATAATATCATTTTATCGTGTTCCCAACGAGATATGTGCGGGATCGTGACGTATATGAGAAAAATAAAAAAAAATGAAACTGCCAGATAGCACAGTTGCGTTATCGACAGAACAAGAGCCATCGAGTTATGAGAATATGGCTATGTTGACGTGGACACAGTGGAATTCATGTTTTTTGTTGACATCAAGATGTGACGCTGTCCCGTAATAAAATATGTGGCGTGCAGCATGGGCCATTAAATTTTTTCCAGAGGCTCACGCACGTATGCACATCCCCTTTAAAATGTTGCCTATAATACTTCGAAACCTCACGTAATATCCAAATCAACGAGAAAGAACAAGAGAGATAGAGAGAGGAAGAGGGAAAGCGAGGATGATGGGTAACCACGATGTCAGAAAAAAATGAGTAAACAAACAACAGTGGCACAGTTGTTTGCTGACTACAGTTTTATAGAAGAAATGCGTATAAAATGAAACTTGTTGGTTTGGAAAGTAGAGAACATGGTTGCGACCGAAGGCATGCATGATATGTTAAGAGATCAACGAAAGATTGAGGGAGAGAGGAATAGGAAAAAGATACATGCAGAGGCATGGGATATTCATGCGATATATACAGTAACCGTACGTATGCGTTTGCGGGGATGAAAAAGTCTCGTGAAATGAACCGCAGAAGCAAGAGAGAGGTGAAGATTGAGAAGAAAGAAGGAAAGAGTTAAAAGGGAAGGCGGAGAAAGACACGGAGGTAGTGAAAAGAAAGAAGAGAAAGGGGTGGAAAGGAGAGAGAGAGAGAGAGAGAGAGAGGAGACGGCAGCAGAGTGGACCAGAAAGTTTCTAATTCGGTGCTGAGGCAAAAATCGACACTCTTCCGTCTAGACTTCTCTGCGCCACTCTTTCTCTCGATTGAAAGTACCTTTACACTAATCCTTCGTCACTCTTCCTCTTTATTCTTTCCCTATCCCTATTCGCTCCCTCTCTCTCTCTCAGCTACATGTGAGCATGTATACATTTCGATATACCGTGCGAAGCATGAGCTTACGCGCGTGCGCACATTCTATTTACGTATTTCACTCTCGTTCATGGATCATGGTGTACCAGAGAGTGTGACACAGAAAGAGAGAGCCCGCGGAGAAAGAGACCGAGAGGAGGGCACACATACCAAAGAGTGTTTCGTTCCTGCCTTTCATCTTGTTACGTTCCTGCGGCAAAAATGTTAGCAATGCCCTGCTCGCTTCAATATACCTACATATGCAAAAAGTTGACTGTATATCCATGCATCTCCCATATGCAACACAAATACGAAAGTCAGAGGGTAAGAAATCCTTCCCCTGCGATATATTTGTTTACAGGTACGTGTGTATGTTTGGGTATATAGATGATATGTGCACGTGTGAAGTACATAAGCACCGCCGACAATATTCACTAGCGCCTCCTCAACGTAGCCAATCGGGACCACGAGCTACCATCATTACATCACCCAGTGGTTCGGCTGCACAACTGTGCTCTCTGGCTTTACTAACCATAGCTTGTGTCCTTTGAAGCCTTTGAGTTCAAAGGCATCGATCGAATCGAGTCAAAACTTCATTGGCTCCTGCTCTCTCGCTCTTTCACTCTGCTGTGGTTGTCTCGGCAACACGTCCAGCCTATACATCATTTTCCAACAGCAGTCAACTCTGTATACCATCATCTCACTCCATCATTATAGTTGTGGCGTGCCGCTTGCACCCTTGACTCTCCTTGCACACAACATCCCTCTCATATGTTTGTATACATACACACGTGAAAGGGCAAATACGGACGCATCATACTTTACACTGCGTACTGTCCAATATACATGTGCATCGTCAATTGGTGGGCGTTCGTTTCTGTATCTTGCGACCACTCGAATCAATGAGACTTTTGATTTAATTCTCATACAATACAGTGCAATAATGTTTCGTTTATCATTTTCCAATGGGAGATCAAAGGAATGCCGTCCATGCGAGCATCAAAAGCTTATTGAATCTTGAAGCTGAACTCTATGGACTTCGTGAGAGAGTCCTGACTGCCACGATCGCATGTTTTCGATTTTGTTATATCCTTTAATTGGGGACTGCCATATAGAACTCGATTTTTCGAGAAAAAATTTATTTGACATCATCGTTTTCTAACAGTTCTATTTGACACCTCGTATATACCTCGTATATATAAATGAGATGACTGTATGTGCGTGTGCTTTGAACTAGGAACGCGTTAAACTGGACGCATAAAAGAGGCATAAAGACTGGAAGGCCGTAAAGGAGAAAAAGTTTTACTTAATCCTGCGATGCGCAAATTGCGTCCTCGCAACCCCGTTTTCATTACCCTCCAACATTGGCAAGCTATAGCCACGTACATAGAGAAATAGGAATACATTGGGGTGCATGTTTACAGAGGAATGGGAAATGCATCGGTGTACCGGGGATAACTATAGATTGAAGAAAGTTGGGTATCGTGGTAGGGTATTCGCATTTAAGCATCGCGGATCTCGTCGAAATGGCACAAACATCCAAGAGTGTTAGTGCGATAGAGGTTGCCCTGGGACATGGCCACGTACTAACGTGATATTCGCTCAGATGCACGTTGAACGCAGGAGGGAAAGAAAAACAGAGAAGAAAGAGGGAGATGGGAATAGAGTTTTCAACCATTCCAGGGCGCACCATCCTCGCTGTGGCAGGCCGATATCATCTCTCGATTTTCGAGAATCCCACCGTGTGCGAACCAAGAGCCTCTTCTCCTCCAACCACTCGTTCTGCCTTAACTCGCTTTTCTCCATTCTCGCTTTCCCTCTCATTCTACTTTGACTCGCAGCGACTTCCTTCGCGAATCTTCTCACCAAAGAGGGAGAGAGAGAGAGAGAGTTTGAGGATTAAAAGTTCTCACGGATCGCATAGCTACCTACTACCTCACGCTACGACCTCTTTCCCGCCTCCGTCTCTTTATCGCCTTCTTTCTCTCTCGCCCGTTCTTTGTTATTCCGCCCCAAGTATGAGTGGAACGATTTCGCTGCTCGAAATTTTCCCTTCGCATATATATAAGATAGTTATTTGCGTGCGGTGGAACGCGCGTATTCCCTTCGGGGCAAATCTAATCCGATGAGGGTTACACATAATGGCTGTAATGAGCAATAAATACGAACGAGAATCTTCTGACGTTGCTTCAACTTATTTTCAGTATCGTACTTAACAATTCATGGCAACTCATACCACTCCAGAATAGATCTGCAATTTTTTTTTTTTTTTTACTAAATCCGACGAGAGACTTTCCGGTTCCCGGAAGTAAAAGGGCGATTCGGCCAATCAGGAGTTTTTATGGCTCCACGAAACTGAGTAATTAAAAAAGAATAATGAAAAAAGTTCGAGTCAATTGAAGTGTACCGAATGTTGGCTATATTAATAAATAGATATTGTACACTTGTGCCGCGATCTTTATCATTTATAGGTTCGCTGAACAAATGTCCGAATTTTAGGAGGTACATAGCCGTAATAGATTTATAGCTCGACCAACCAAAGGCTGCAGAGACGTTCCTTGCTTTTCAGCTTTGTTCTACTCGGACTTTCCCTCTTTTTCTGATGCATCCGCAGTGCAGCACGTTTATTTGTTCTTTTAGAACTTATATTTCACTCTCCACGCGTGCTAGGTTCGTTAAACGTCGTTACTGGCACTCACATCCCAGATGAAACGCTCGTATATGTAGTTATCGAAGGAGATTGTACATATACGTATACGTAAGATCGCGAGCAACGAATGCAGCCCTGGTGCATCACCGACGCTCGCAAAGCCAGTCAAGCGAGTGCGGAATCGGTTCCAATTTAAAGGCGCATCCTCCTGAGAGAACGAGGTCCATTTCAGGATCGTAAAACTTGGTGTTCCTGGGATGGACCGGTAGCGTCGTATGCTCGTCGAGAACGATTCTCGCTCGTCTGTCTGATCCAGGCATGCAGTGAACCTCCTATTATTGCTTGGTTTTTTTTATTTCTTTTCGCTTTATAGACGCGACTGCTAACGCATTGTGATCGTATTTTCTGTCTTGGACGTTAACCTTTGCTTACACATGCCAAAAGAAATATATCTTTCACAGGTGATTCCCGTGATTATTCACTTCCATCCCCGCGCAGCAACGATGAACCCCAGCATGCTCATATTTAATGGATGAATTGTCGGATTCTCAAAATATCCGGTGATTCAGACAGATTTTTTAAATAAAAATACAATCCCTCCGAGGAACAGTGCGAGAAAAGTGTGCATGACGGATAAAACGCGTTGATTATGTGCCAAGGACGCACCGTCGCTGGCGTTTCCGCGTCTGCGAATGGCGCCAAGAGCCATAATAAAGCAAGACGTGGAAAGCCTGCTCCTCATGGGCGGTGGCGTATCACGTAGTGGCGCTAAAGAAAAAGAGAAAGAAACGAGAGTGTACGAAAAGTGTGCACTGTGTTTCGACTCCCACATGCAACTCGTTAGCTCCGTCGTAGTGTTAGATAAACGTGGTTACAAATGCAAAGCTTTAGTTATCGTACACGAGAAATGCCAAGAGGTACGAGCAGCTATACTTGCGTGTTCTTCTAGAAGCAAATTAAGGGATGGGATAATCTCGTAGTTCTAAGAGGGCAGAGATATCTGCATGGTCTGCGTCGCCTCAAGGCTTCCGTTTTTCCTCAAATAGTTTTTTTCATTTTTTTTTGTCATCTTCCTATTTCCTCGTTCTCTCTTACCTTCGTGTTGTTCATTCCTTTCAATTAATTTATTGTTGTACATACATCCCTTTGGCACAGAGTTTATAAAGGGAGAAAATGCAGGCAGAACATATTTTTTAAAAAGCAACGTGTATAAAGTGGAGATTTTTAAAAGCATCTCCATCAAGACTGTTCCTTTAGAAGATTGTGACTGGCAGCGAGGCACGTGAGAGGATAGCAGTAAAAATATAGATAACGACAGGTACGAAAAGAGAAGAAGCTCAAGTTTGTACGCAAATGAAATGGAATCTTCCCTTAAGCACGAATCGTGCCATCTCTGAGTCTCCCACGGATTACGTGCTCACGACCTCCGACCACGTCTCCTAACAGAAAAGCTCAAAGGATGCTGCGCTCACGCTACCATCAATGCCAACTCGTCCTTATATCCTTCTATCCTAGCAATCCTGCCGCGCCAATATCTATACACATTTTATTCTATACCACACCCAAGTAACTGTAACCAAACATTCTTCTATACGTTTCCCTGTTTTTTCACCAAGCTTGCGATAACACCAGTCTCAAAGCTATTCGACCATGGTTTTTTACTGTTTTTCCATTTCCTCGACTTTGTAGCGTTCTGGAGCGCAAGTACCTTTGTCATACGGCGTAGACACAAAGTGCATAAAAAAATTATAATTTTCAATTATACTACAAGATGACGGTGTCAGGGAATAAAGGATTTATAGCAGCAATACATGCAATTTTTTCACAGCAATTGGAACGGGATAGAGATAATTTGGCAATTGGAAAATGCGATAAGAAATCGAGACTAGAATCGATCCGCATCCGGACCCGAGCATAATCAAATTACACCTAAATTTGGCGACGAATTCTTTAGGTTATATTAGTAAATAATGTGTATGATTTTGATTTGTTACAGGCGAAGATCGAAAGTAGTGATCTCGTCCGCGAGGCAAGAGGATAGTGGACGGTACGAGTGCATTGCCGAAAGCACTTCCGGCCATCGTGCATCCCTAGCCGCCCAACTTCTAGTCGCTCACGATACGAGAATTCAAGATACGAGTGAGTAATTTCATATTGAGTTGGTTGGCAGAAAAATAAGCGGCGTATACAGTCGTAAATTGAATAAATCGATAAAACAGAATTGAGCGTTCAATGATTTCGTTTCGTTGAATTATGGATTTGCATTGGGCGGAGGCGATGCTTACAAATTGATATGGGACGATGGATTCTCGTCGTGGTACGTCGAAACGTGGCGGGATCGAGGAAATAGCGGATATCGACGAATACAAACTCACGGCATATATTTCTCGATTGTGCTTTTTTTTTGTTTGTTCACTTTCCTTTTTACGAAATGAAGAACTTGCAATTTTCCAATTTTCAAATTGTGCAAGTACACGCGGTAGGATTACGGGCAAATGAGTGGAACGAGGAACTATATGGATTTACTGGATGTCACGATAGCTCCGGAAATCATATAATGGCGCTCGAATGACCCTTTGATTCGCTCGAAAAAACCGGGAGAATCTCGAGCCGACGGAAACCCCGGTATCCCTTCCATGCCCTGCTTTTTCTCGCTTATCTGACTATGTAGTGAGCACGGTTCATTGCTGTTGATCCAATCTGTACAGCAGCACATTCATTTCCATCTGCTCGAATGATGCCAGTTGGTACACTATAACGTGAGCAACGAAACCTTTTTCACATGCAATTTATTTGCGTGCTTGGCGAAGGCTACATTTTCACTGACTCCATTGTCAGCAATCACTTGCCTTCAATGTTTCTACACCAATTAATAGAAACCTGATGGCTTCTCGGTAATGAAAATGAAAAACGTACATGCAATCGATAGTCTGACGAAACATCGCGAATTGGTGAGCCTTATTATTTTAATTTTCGGTAGAAAAATAAATTCTGAAATGAATTGTTTCAATTTTCGGTAGAAAAATGAAATTTATTCAATCGAGGATGAGGAATTGCGAACGAAAATTTATTTCCACTGAAGCTATCATTCTGAAATGATATAATATAGCGTCCCTTTCACGAATGCAATGAGACATCGTTGTCGCTGTGTCGCTGTAGCAAGCGAAGTAGCTGTGTGTGTGTGTGTGTGTGTGATACAATCGCGAAAAGATTTTACGTTTAACGCGATTTATGCTGTCGTTTCGCCTTGCGCGTCGCACTGCACGCGCGTCTCTCCACGTCCATATCTCTCTTTCTTTTTCTCTCTCGCTCCATAAAATTTCTTCGTAAAGCACGGACGGTAGGAGCAACAGCAGCAGCAGTAGCAGCAGCAGCAGTAGCGGAGCACAACAGTGCAGCGGCAACGGGGCGTCGAGCGTTTATAATTCCCGTGGGGATTTGATACAACCAAATGTATACCCAGTTAAAAGCTCGGCTATGGAAGGAGGCATAAAAAAGGGTAGACAGAAAAAAAAATATCCCCGTGTAAAGGGACAACGAGAAAAAATAGCATTCGTCGCATAAATATAAAAATTCGTTAAACTCTATGGAGCAGCAAGAACTCAGTGATATACAAAAGTGCAAGTTGTAGGAAATATATAGTAGACAGAGGATATCCTCTCTGAAACTCCATGAATATTAATTAACCCAAAAGGCTGTCGGTTCAATTAAGTAACTCCTGAATTCATTAATCACTTTTACAATTCATTTACTAAGCAGCTAATTAGACGCTCCACCATACACTCGATGCTGTGGCAGATTATCTATGGAATTCCTAGGACCGAAGGAATAAAAATTGGTACTCCGCAGTGATAGTAACGATGGATTCTCTTCGATCGTTGCGATTTATTTTTTACTTCCATTTAATGTTGCACGGATGAAATATTAAAATATAGATTTACGTATCGCTCTACGCTAAAGGGTCGAGAATTGCAAACACCGAAAAGAGCATGCTGTGCTTGCGCGTTTGATAAGGTAAAGACGGCAAAATTTATAACGGAGATGAGGAGAATTTAGATGTACAAAAGGGATCGATGGAGGTCATGTGGTACGTGGCTGGTGACAAACCGGGAATCAAGCACCTGATGCGATAATGCCATGGTCTGCTGGCTCATGGGACGAGAGAGGAAAGCTTGCGGTATGCCGCGAAGCGAAGCCGCAAGCTCGTATGACGGACAAAGAACGACAATTACAACCCTGTGCTGCCTGAGCGGCGTCAGGTTTTGGGTGGCCCGCTCCCTCAACCGTACACCCTTTCCTAAACTGCCGCCGCTGCCTCCGCCGCCGTTTCTCTCACTTCGATGGCGAGCGACTGGTCCTTTTACTGCTCTCTCTCTCTCTCTCACACACTCTTCCTCTGGCTTGGTGGTTAATACTATCACAAGCTTTCTAAGCATTTAACACTCGAATACAGTATACATGTTTAACGTATATACCATCAACATTATGGTACGCTATTCGCAGACTGTATTCCGTACAAACGAGCACGAACGACCCGAACATATATGAGTAAAGTAGGTAAACGGTGATATTGTCGGTAGTGGTATTATGTCTCTGCTAGTACAAAGTGTCTTTGGGGCCGACATGTAACGGGTGGCACGTAGCAGCTTTTCAAGCATCGACCAATCCCCATGCCACACCTACAAGCCACCCTTCAAGCGCCATCAAACCTACTAACACCGGTGGTAACCAAGTTCCACATTATCGGTGATTCGTGTTCGCGATTAATTGTAAGTCACACGCCAAAATGCTGGGAACTGTCGATACTCATCGTCTTTCACAGGATATTGCGGGAGAGAGTGTTGCAGGTGTTGCAGGTATATAGCAAGGGCTCCGGTGGATTTGAGTCACAGGTCAAACTCCGAGGAGAGTAACGACGAGGGCAAATATTAGCTGGAACGTATTTCCGCTCGCTAGCGCGCTAGAAATTCCGTGATTCATCCGGTTGGTGCACAACTGGTCTTACTAAAGAACCGAAACTTTTGGTTCACGTTCATTAACCGGACTTGAAGTTGCCCTGTTTCGGAAACTTTTGGACGACACTTGTAATTGTCTCAATGCGCTTTGCAGACTGTTTCGTCCGGAAAAACGGAACGAAGTGTCTTCATCGCCTTGTAATAAGGAAGAGGTAAAATAATTGCACGCGATTTGGCTCATTTATGTTGGTTAGAGCTTTCTGGAACAATAGTAGTGATGAAGCTTCGCAGTTTCAAGCGTTCAATGCCCGTTCAGTTGGGGTAGGAATCCCATATATATCTACGTATCCCGAGATGTATGGGTATATACACCTGAGGACGGTGAGGGGACATACAAAGCATATACCGTCTCCGCTCGTCTCCTCCTTCCATCGACGTTGTAGAATTCCGTGGGCACTAGAATACCGACAATGGAACCTGGGCTATGAATAGATAGGGTCTGTTTGCAACGCAAGACCGTGGACGCGGTATATGTGTTGTATACGTTCGAATAAGGTACAGCTACGCCGTTGCTGGAAGTGTTTGGGCTGTTGCTCGAATGTGCCACCAGCAGAGAGTACCGAGTCGCTTTGCTTCGCTCTCTATCACGAAACGGCCCATCGGTGACCTGCCCTCCTAACCACGTTGAGTCCTCGGCCTGCTCCTTCTATATCCTCATTGCCAGCCAACCCTTTCGCCATAGAACACACGGACCCTTTCTCTCTCTCCCTCTCTCTCTCTCCTTCCTTCGGTTTCACCGTATAACAGGAACATCAGCACATCGAAGCACCAAAACAGAAGGGAATCCTGGACTGGGAAATGTGCCCTGCTTTGCCAGGCCCCAGAACCAGGTACCTCTTCGTACATCGACCTTTCTCATTCGCGATTATCCTCACTGCCGTAACTCATCGCGACGATTTCGCATTCTCAATAGCCAAATTCAAGTACTACCTCATTCAGCAATTCCGATTACTGTCATTGTCTACGTATTTCAAGTCATTTACCTAAGCGTTGACAAGAGACGTTTGTTGATCTTACTTTCAAACGGTATGTCGACATAATGGATTTAGTCTACATTGAAAGGAAGTTTTTCGTCGTTATCTCATTCCAACTTCATCCGCAAATACTTCTGAACGATTGGATGGAACTTTAACACCTCAAGTTTTCGCAACAATTCAACCCTCATTGAATCATTTCAAGAAGATTCTTTCTCGGATTCTCTGGTTGAATATTCAGATACACAAAAAACGTGTGTAAAATTCCACGGAAGCACATAGTATTTTCTAGGCGAATGTCAGACGTCAGATTGGAATGTCCCGCGGCATAAAGAAACTTGAAACAACAAAGGGTGAAGACTCCGGCGAAAAGAAGGTTATGACAGCGAAAATCCAAATCAAATTATGGCGTTAAAAGTCTTTGAATCATCCGTAAAGCGCTTTTTTGTTTTGTTTTGTAGATGAAGGAAGAGGATAGGTGGATTGATTCGAAAGAGCTCTCCATGCAATTTCATGATGTGACATACATGTGCCATATATTTTTTTTCATATGCGAAGCATGTACATCCAGTTATTTATATTTCTCCCGTATAATACGCGTTCGTGGTGTACATCCTAGAATATTATACGAGTATCTGCATGACGAACATATATCCCATATGCGTGTTTCATTTTATGGGGTGAAATATGTCGCCTAAGCGAGGAGCACGCCCTTGCAAAAGAAATACGAGCGGTGTCGTCTCTGACGACGACGACAACGACGACGACGACGACGTGTACGGAGAGACGCAGCCTCACTTGTGAAATATAATATGACGCGACCGTCTCTCGCACAGAAAAGGAAATGTACTAGCCGAATTATCCCTGTTTGAGATACGAAAAAGGGACCGAAAAGGTAAGTACGAAGATGGTATCTGAGTGACGAAGGAACGATAAAAACATCCAAGGGAGTCCATGAGCAATCGCGGCCTTGGTTATCAATTCCCGGTACTCTGCGTTCACGAGGCATAAATTTAATAATGCCAGAAGCTCGTTTTGTTCCCGTAATTCCGAAAGGCCTCAAAGAGCTTTTTCATTAGTTGCGTGAATAGAATTGCAAAATGTGCACACTTCCAGCCAGAACCGTCAGGAAGAAAACAATGGCATTAAAATCCGAGTTTTTTTAAATCTCAAGCATCCTCAAAGTACCGGAAAATCTTTTATCATCATCAAAAATGACATTAAATTTGAACGATGATCCCAAAAATAGTGTGAGAGAGGCAGTGGCTCAGTGGTAACGAGCCCGGCTCCCATACAGCGGGCCCCGGGTTCGATTCCCGCCGCCGACACCAATGGATTTTTCTAAGTGTCCCAAGCTGTACTCTCTGTGGTTCGGAACCCACGTAAAATAGTAGGTCCATCGAGTTAAGTAGTGTGGAATAAAAAGAAAAATTGGGAGATAATAACAAAAATTGTGAGATAATGAGAACTGTGGAAAAAACTCGAACATGTAAAAACCCGAGAAGGGTATGCATGGGAAAAACTCCATTACTACTACTACTACTACCCAAAAATAGTGATTGGAAATTCCTTGTGTACTATTACGTAATTAGCTCCGATGTTCGTCATCAAAAGGATTAGACGGTCATACGGGGCTGCATAATTTGGATCATTAATTTTTAATGAAGACTGGTGTAACGTATCGGATGCGTGCTAATGCATCTGATTATTGCGCAACCAACATTGATATCGGTACATTGGAGTGTAAATGGCAAATAATACTCGCCAACGTGGGTGTGCAGCAAAGTAATATTGCTGCGTCGTATTCCAGTATTTTCGCATTCAGAGTTATACATGGGGAATTCACATAAATACGTATACGTATAAAGCCATAGAGTGTCGTTGTATCGTCGAAATGAGGAGCGAAGAGAACGAGAACGTAATATCGTGGTCCATTTGGAATAGGTACAGTCGAGAGTGTTACCAGGAGCCATGCATTCTCGTACATATATTTTTTATTTGTACATTTTTCTGGTGCGCTGGAACGATCCATATGAAGCTTGTACATTCATCCACAGAGAAGGCAGCCGACAAAGAATCAGATACGTACGTATGGATGTGCAAGTGTTGGGTAAAAGTAGCAAGACGGAAATGCAAATACGAGAAACGTTTTTCTTTTCTCAAGTAGAGCAGTAGCCTACGGAGTATATGAAAGGATATGTTAGTGAGAAACGGAAGTGCTGGCATATTCGCTAAACTCCGTGAAGAGTCTCTTCTGCCGAAAAAGTTATATACCGGTATATAAAAAATACTGAATAGGAATCAAGAGATGTTCGGACAGAGAGTATATTCTACGTGTAGCTCATACCGTCGAAAAGACGCCAAGTTTCATATCTCCAGATAGCGGAAAAAGAGTCTGCGAAGCCTCACGACGATGATGGAAGGAGAAAGATAAAATTCAAGTGTAGGAAAGAGAGCACGCTGAGAATTTGAAATTTCAAATGGACACAACGACCCGAGGGAGAATAAGGGTTGGGAGCTGGATGATAACCGTTAAGTTCGGGTCAGCAATATCGACAGTGTGTTGCCTTCTTATTGAATTTCATCCACTATCCAGTTCAATACACGTTTTGCTCCTTCAGTGCGTGCAAGCTATCTAAACCATTGTACCGACAATCTACAAGACATTCGATATCTATATCTTTTTCATCTGTCGGGGACGCCACTAGGGAAAATTACTGTTCAAAGCATGAACAAATTTTACCTGTCTACCTTTTTACGAACCCATCGCTCTCCGCTGGCTGGGCACGCATCCAGGGGTAACCAAACGTTAACGTCTCCAGCGGCAATCAGTCCGTATCTCTGGATTGAATGGAGATATCAATAGAAATTTCAGTTCGAAAGATTTCATCCGTTCGAATCTTTTTCCGAACATTTCGAGTTTTTATAGACGTCCCAAATGATAAATAACGATTGGACCATTCCAGCTTTAACAATGTTTATGCGGTCTACACTTTCTGTTATTGTATACGCAATCATGATTGCGACAAAATTCAAACCCCTTGTATTGGGAATCGTTCTAGCAGGAGACATTTTTGACATAACGATGGCTGAGCATCCAGAATTTTTAAGGATCAAATTCCCAAGCCCGCTCAGCGAAGAGCATAAAATTGAACGTGAAGAAAAGTGAAAGATGAATACAGAGAAATGTGGCAGAGTTGATCTCCCGCGATGTGTCGACAAGTCCCTTAGAAGGTAATATGCACGTGCAAAATGTTTAGAGAGGAAAAAGACTGGGGTAAAATCTTCATACGATCAAAAGAGAGCGTTATGACTTCAAGCTCACCGTAGAACGTTTTCAAGGGGAATAGAACTAGAGATGCGGAGAAAGAGAGAGAGGGAGAGGAATACAGACAAAGTTTTGAATGCCTTGCAGCTAAAAGTATATCTCGAATCTTTTCTGCTCTACTATCGCAATCTATTCAATTTACTTTTTCCGTTAAGAATCTAGTCGTCGTCCACCATTGAGAATGGTTTGCCCAAGAATTTTTAAAAGTTGAACCGTAGGAAGAAATGATAACAGAGATCGCAAGAAAGAAAGAGAGAATGCCAGAGACGACGTGTGACAAGATGAGATTTCCTTAGAAAAAAATGTTTCTGTCGATGGGCCCGTTACCAATATAATTGGTCAATACGTCGCATTATGATAACCATCAATGCGTCGATAAAACTTTGAGCTCCATCAGAGCAATTTTTGTTTCCTGAAGCCTCTCTTGGTTTCCGAAAGAAGCTCAAGTCCACGAATGCAAAAGGAGACTGCTGAAGCCAATTCCTGCAGTATCTTATAAAAAATCATGACCGCACGGATATTTAACAATTAAAAAGATATTATCACGAATCTGCTTCATCAAACAACATCAATACTATACTTTCCAAAGTGTAGAGAGTGAGCGATATAGGTTAGTGCACAACGAGAGGCGTTACAAAGCAGATGTTGCCCGCAAAGTTTCAAGCACCATTGGCCACTGTGAGAAACCCTTGAAAGCGCTGTAGAGCACTTCGACAGAACGCCAAATTGCTTCAATTTTCGAACAGAATTTTCAGAGTCACGTATTATGAAAGCCTTCTGAAAATACTACACACAGATATACGCACTACACAGGCAGCAGGAGTTCTTCGCTCGGTTACGCCAAAGCTTTGAGCTCTTACATTGCCGGTGTAATATCGTTGAATGCGTGTTTATACGTGGATGTGGCCAGGTTTACGAGAAATTCACCGCGAAACTATTCGCGACGATGTGTAACTGCCGAAAACACGCGAGCACCGTTGAATTAGCGAGATTAAACAACATATTTGGTTCAAAGTATAGCGTAGCGTATACTTTACTGATAGAATGAAGAGAGGAGAGACTCAGCACATGTGAACGTAACAGTATTTTGGCTAATTGCCGGATTTTCGTAGCTCGTGTTTTTCCAAATTCGTAGCGACCTTGCAAAACGACTCATGGTGAATAAACCACAAATTTTTACATCGTGGCAAATCTCCTTCACGGGGAAAAAGCTCGGACTGATAAATTTGTTGTATAAATCTTTTGACTACATTAAAACGTCAAGGTAAACGTCAAGGGTAAAGTGAAATATCGACTTTCGCCGAGACTCGACAGAGTCTTTAGATGTATTGGCAGCAGAAGTGTCGCTTCCATATACCAAAAAGAGAAATAGTGTAGATCGGACAAAGTTGGCGCAACATTGGGAGGAGTCGTTATTGACTAATTTTTTTCTGTATATGTCGAAGCTCGGGCGAAAGATTACGATCTTTAGAAATAGAATTCTATGACTAAGAAAATTAACAATCGCTCACTGTTCGAAGGATTTCCGAAGGTTTGCGCTACAAATGCGACGCCAAAGACGAATGCAAAGGGAAAGAAAGGGACAGATTGTCTCTGACGTACATACGTGTGTAAATTCTGGTAATATTCCGTACAGTTGGTTGGTTTTGGGATTGTTGCGATACTGCCCATTCCCTCGAGTCACGGGCAGAACGCTCGAATTTAACCAGTAGCATCGTACACTATAGCTTGCACGAATGGAACACTCGTGGTTGGTCGCACCTTTATCACGTCCGCTAATCAACCTCGGCAACAAACAACTTGTACAATACAAGCACCCGGCAGAACCCGGGGTTTCGCCTACTGCGAACTATACAGCGAGTCACGAGATCCGACTGGAGCGAAGGTCGACGTCAACTGTTAATAAGTTGTACTTGGCGTTGACTCGCTTCGTACCATTTAAATCTCAAAATGTATGTATACATGTTTTACAACACAAAGGATATACATGTTGTACACTGCTATGCATTAATGCCTGGGCAAACCGAAATGTAGCGATTTTACCGACCGTGTATCGTCTTTTGTCGAAGTTTTTCGAAGTTCGGAGGAATTTCAGACTCATGTGTCAAACGTGATTCTTAACCATCAGATTAATAATCTAGCGATGAAATGACATGAGCGCGGTAGGCTGACGCAGCGTTCGGCGGGTCAAAATTGGATCAAAGGGTTAAGTGGCGTGCAGAAAAAAAAATACGAAGAGTTTGATACGATAACGAGGAATGAAACAATGAAGATATCTATTAATTTGAATGTATGAAAAGCAAATAAATACGGTAAATAAAAATTCTCGAATTTGTAAAGTGATTTCATAGAATAAAACACGCATTCGAAACCCAATTAAATGACAATCATCTCCAAGCTATTCAATTCTTAATGGACTCATAAGATACTATCGAATTCTCGATTGTCTGGATAAATCCAGAATGAATGATGGGATCCTGCAGCTACTTGGGCTGTTTTCTTTTCAAAATGTCTGAGTTCAACGGTGGAATTATCTGGTTTAGGAATTCGTAAAAAGTCTCATTCTTCCAAAGCTCGTTGATGAGTTCAGTCATGGAACGAGTAAGCTTTGACCAGAAAAAGAATGAGTCCAACCTTGAGGTTGACGGTTTTCACCCAGAAACGACGTTCTAGACCTGGTCCATCAGCTTCTACAATTGGAGTCATCTGGAGATCGATGAAATTCGACTTGATAACTGATTACCGCTCGCAAATATTCGAATTTGCGATAGACACTTACGGAATGTCGATCATACTGCTTCTCCGAATGAATCCAAAGCGGCGTATGACGAGATTGAATTGCTTTGACTGCCTGCGTCCTAATACAACATCTATCATAAGTGGATTCGTCTGTATTGGTATGATCAAAAAATTGTGCATAATTCGTGTTTTAGACGATCGTTTCTGAGGTCAGGCAACTGAATCGGAACAAACAACCGAGTGAATTGGATGTTTAGACCAATAGTTCTTTTTTCAATGCAAGTTACAGGATCTATGATTTTTTCAACTACAAGGTAGTATTCATGCGTTGTCTTTTATTCGTGTCTTATTTCAATCCTAACTACCTTCAATCCATAAATAAATATGGCGGAAGTGAACGAACCGGAACGCAACCTTTTCGCGAACTACGATCCCGGGACTCGGGGACGGATCGCCGGTTTATACCAGGCAGGCTGGTCTCGTGAACGAATTCGAGCGAGTATTGGGTGCAATCGGAAAACGGTTGATCTTTGGATCAACAAGTTTAGACGAGGTGGTGATGCGAGTTTGAAGGATCATCGGAAGAATAATCATCGGCCGCTAAAAACAACGCCGGAAGAAGACGTCCAGCTGTGTCAAGCTGTAGAAGCGACCCCGTTCACCACAGTAGGAGCAGCACTGCGGGAGACGGCCATTAATATAAGCGTCAGCACAGCTCGGCGGCGATTAAAAGACGTTGGGTTAACCGCTCATCGTCCGGCTAAAAAAACGCCACTAACGGAAGAGCACCGCGAAGAGCGACTCCTTTTTGCTCAAGAACATTTGAGGTGGACGCCCGAACAATGGGGTTCCATTATATGGTCTGACGAGAAGGTATTTCACTCCAAATTCTTGAAACTGCTGTTTTTGAGATCGTTAGATCAGTTTCGAAATAGGATGATCAATGACTTCGGAAAATCGTTGAGTTGCTTAAAGATGGCCTTTGTTCGTCTATAGGTTTTCAGGACCTCAGACGACGGCCGACGGAGTGTTTACCGTCCACGAGCCCGCCAATACCAATTGGACCCACGGTATGTGGTAGAAAAGCAATGGGCCGGTAGAATATCCGTCGGCTTTTGGGGCTGCATGTCCGCAGCTGGGGTGATGTCCCTCTGCGAAATCCCGGCGCGCATGAATTCTGGAGACTATGTGGGGATACTCAATAACGTAATGCTCCCTGCAGCCAGAGCACGCTTTCCCGTTGATGTGTTACCGCAGATCCAGTTTATGCAGGATAATGCTGCGGTACACACATCTCGGGAAACGATGGCATGGTTCCACCAACACCCGGACGTGACCGTTATGAATTGGCCCAGCAAGTCTCCAGATTTGAACCCTATTGAGAATTTGTGGGGTATGTTTTAATTTGAAGTTTCATAAAGTCACAAAACGCCTATTTTACTGTATATAAGAGTGCAGTGAGGCTCGCGATACGCTTTTCTTATGAGTATCTTATCGAGTGTAATGATACAACAATGATGAATGAATTCTAGCTTAATTCAAATTTAAAAATTGCAATAGGTATAATGGTTCGCGAGTGGGAATCCGGACAAGACCGGAATCGGGACGCTCTCGTTGCACACGTGCATCGTGTTTGGGCAGAAATGGAGGCAAGGCAAGACCTTTGCCTTAATTTAGTCAATTCCATGCCCAACCGAATGCAATGTGTCATCGAGAATGACGGATTGTGGATCCCTTACTGAAAATCCTCCCCTGTAAGCATTGCAATAGCGTCGTAAATTCTATTCGGAGTTTTATAGAAATCGGATTCTTTTCCACATAAGCTAGCTACGACGTCATTCTTATTCAAAATTTGTAGAAAGAATGTCAATGTTATCTTCGCTTTTCCTTTCCGCTAGAAAAGGAGAAGTGACATGACAGGAGCCCATTGTTCAGGCGTCCATCTTGAATGTTCTCGAGCGAAGAGGAGTCGCTGTTTACGGTGCTTTCCCGTGAGCGGCGTTTTTTTAGACGGACCTCGAGCGGTTAGCCCAACATTTTTCAATCGCCGCCGAGCTGTGCTGACGCTCATATTAATGGCTATCTCGTTCAATGCTGCCGACACTGTAGTAAAAAGGGACTGCTTCTTCAGTTTGACGCAGATAGACGTCTTCTTCTGGGGTTGTTTTCAGCGGCCAATAATTGTTCTTCTTTCCGCTTATCCTTCAAACTCGCATCACCCCCTCGTCTAAACTTATTGATCCAAAGATCCACTGTTTTTCGATTACATCCAATTATCATACCGCAATTACTTTATTGGCATCAAATAAAATATTGGAACAATAAGTCTTATCTACACTCAATTTTATTTCGATTTTCTACACAAGGATAATTGGACAATAGTCCCGTAAAAGAAATGAAGTGGTGCACATAATATTAATAAAAAGTCCACAAAATAGGAATCTTCCTCGTCGTTGTCGTCTTCCCCGGCATCCTCGTCGTCGTCGTTATCGTCCTCGTCGTCCTGGATGTAATCCTCGTCGTCGTCGTCGTCGTCGCCCTCGTCGTCACCGATTTTTGACGGAACCCTGAGCCAGATGATTCTATAAACTGGCTTAGATATTTTGAAAAAAGAACAGCCCGCGTAGCTGCAGGATTCCATCATTCATGCTGGATTCATCCGGACAATCGAGAAGTCGATAGATCTTTCTTTGCCGATGAAAATTTGAATTTTTTGAAATGGAATGAGTGGCAAACTGGCATCTTCTTCAATTTTATCACTTTCCGGATGAATCCAATTGAAATAGCGGATGGACAAGGTTGGGAACCTGGTGACTTTGAAGAAACTATCTACAAAAGGGTTGGACTCATTCATTATTTGGTCAAAGGTAACTCGATCGATTGATTAAACCGGTCCACGGACTTTGGAGATGTGAGATCTTTTATGATACCCCGCGCCAGATGATTCCATCAACTGGCCTAGATATTTTGAAAAGAG